>CM023201.3:62058530-62673583 GCA_004115045.4 Sinella curviseta
AAAGCATTTTATATTGCGCATTGCATCATCATCACTTATAATATATCTTGTGACTGCCAAAGGGAAACTTGCTCAATTGATTGGTAGTGACTTTTGATGTTTGCTGGCGACTGTTTGTCTGATGCACACCTGGATCGCTGACGGGACTACACAATATACGAATATGAATATATTTACCTATTAAGAACGTATATATGTACATCTTTTTTGTGATTTGTGCAATTGACTTGGATTTTTATTCTCCTCTCTTGGAGAAGGAATGCTTTTGAGAAGAAGAAAGATCCTGTTGTTGTTGCTGGCGCTTGTTATTATTCTTCTATAAGCAATGTAGAACTCATTTAAATTTGATTTTTTATTACGGCATCAGCCATCATCATTATTATTGCTATTAGGCTGGTATGGTATGCGCATTACATGAAAGATAGAGCACAACGGCTATAATAACAGCATTATAAATCCATATATCTAATCCATGGACTATAGAAGCGTTACGTTAAGATCGCCATAGTCAAGTCATCATCGTGATCGTCTGAAAGAGGTGCACAGGTGTACAGAATCTCTCAGAGAGACCACTAGACAAACATGGTTGTCTTGCTCGTAGTTGTAAAGTAGGTATGCAGTAAAAAATGAGTATGACAAGACGAGGGCTACGCAACAAAACCAAAAAGCCGTCATGCATCGTCATTGTTTGTATTTCCATTCTTTTTGACGAAGAAGACGACGATTATGATCAGACCATCACCATCCTCTTAAAAGACTTTAAACAGAGAGAGAGATGAGATGAGAAAGAAGGAGAGAGAGAGAGCACCTACTTTTTTGGTATGCACACCTGTTCAATAATGTTAAACCCGCCCGGCTCACAAAGTACAAGACTAAAAAACTCTTATCGTAAGAGATTTTGACTCTTTAAGATCATCCTTATTATCCTCCTCCTCAAAATATTTCCTTTGCCTCATCTTCGACAAACTTTTGACTTTGACATGAGCAGAGTGGGTTTATCCACCGAGAAATAAAATCGCTTAATTTTTTGGATTGTGAACGTGGTGAAGAGATTTATTTATGTAGGAGGGGATGCTGTGGTGGTGTAGGAAATGGTGAGGCTGAGGAGCCACGCCAAAAAAAATACAGTAGAAATTATTTAAAATTAGGGGCATACTGAGAAACGGTTTTGAGAATAGCCGAACAATAGTAGATGATCCAAATAAATATGAAATTTAGAAAGAAAGATACCCGTAAAAGGAAGGGATAGGAGTAGACAATCCAAAGAGTAGAAGGGAAGAATGAACTGTGCTGATGATGGGTATAGTTACCTTTTTCGGGACCTTGACTCATCACGCCGATGATGATCCATTGAAAATCCCTATGGGAAACAGGATGGGAAGAAGGATGACGACGATGACGGTGAGGTGATGGAAAGGTAGGTAAGAAGAAGGAGTGGTGGTGGTGGAATGGATGATGATGATGATCATGATGACCAAACGGATCTTCTACTTATCTTAAAAGCCTTTTTGTCAAGTGACCATTTTTATGTCTATCTACCTGTTTGTATGTATGTACATATATCTCGTATCAAAATAAGAGAACAGGTAGATGGGTATACCAAAATCCAAGAGATACATATATATACCATATAGCCGTAGTCTTCTTCTTGAGACATTCCTGTCGGCGCCAGAGAGTCGTTCATGCACCTGCATCATCATCAGCTTGTTGTTGTTGAACGGGTCATCTCACGACCTTGCATTGTTGGGAGTGCTGTTTTGGTGTACAGTTTGTTATTCTACTACTGTCACTTGCTCTTCTCTAATATTGCATCTCGCAGCCTCAGAGCACCAAAAACATCTCGTCTTACATTGTTGTATAATAGGTGCTGTGATGATGACGATGATGATATTACGTTGCTGCTGCTGCTGCTGTTATTGTTGATTTTTTTTTTGCATTTGCATGATTGTCATGTGGCAAGTGGCAACAATTCTGCAGCCGCTTCCATCTATTCCGCTGCTGTGGTAAAGCAACAGGTTTTTTGAGGATTTAGGAAGATATATAATATTAAAGATTCATAATATGCAAAATCTGAGCGCAAACTTGCTCGCTGTTGAGTGGTGGTGGAGTAATAATGCACACAAGCCAAAGTAAAAAGAGGCACAGAGTGAGCCAAAAAATATATATGATACACTCCTTCTTAGTCACATTTTTATACAGCCTTGCCTTTTGCTTTTATTCTTCTATTTTTGCATGCATACAAGATGAGGATATATTTTTTTTACCTGTGTGCCTAATATAATTAGCAAATGTATGGATGGATCCTGAATCCTATGCGATGATTCTTCGTTTCTTCTTCTTCTTCTCATTGTCTTTTGTTTGAACAGGTGCACACAGGTGCTAGTTGGCGAGTTGGCTCAGATTTGGGATTTTTTTCACAGGCACAACGACGACAACACCAACCAAACTGCGGCTAGAGAGATTGTAAATAGGCTTGGTTTTTTGGCTGTTGCAGTTGTGTGACTGTGTGTAATTGAAAAAATGCTAATTAGCAAAAATTTATAAGAAGAGGGTTGGTAGATTTTGCAGTTAAAAAAATCTCACTTGCACTGCGATCGGAATATTTTCAATTTGCATACATATTCTGGAATAGGTACATATTTCCTAGATAGGAAAATCGGAAAATGATTAAATCGGGTAAAGGGTAAACGAACAAAAGTATTAATTTACAAAGGCAAAGAATTAATTTCTCAAAAATACAGCATTCTCTCTTTGTAAAATAAAGTATACATCTGGGAATGTTTTAAAAAATGCGGTGGTAAGCTCTAAGCTCTACTTTGACGGTGATGGTGGTCCACTCTAATTATACTTTACTCATCTAATTATTGCGTTACCTGTTATACTTCCCCAAGCCTAATATTATTATTGTAATCGTGTTTATTACCATTATTGGCTTTTACTACACAACATCTCAACAACAACACGACTTTATGGTATTGTTCAACAAGCCGTGTAGGGAAGGGACAGTCTGTGTACCAGACTGCCACAAACAATACAACAAAGCAACAAGGCAATAAAAATAGGCGACAAGGCCTGATCATTCATTTTTCCTTGTTGGTAGAGTGAGAAGAAAAATTAAGACGAAAAGAAATAGATCCGTTTTTTTTTCTTTCGTCTTGCAAGACTCTGACTGAGAAGACGAAGGGTCACTCACGGCGCCTGACTGTCGCCTTTACACCTGTGTGTGTACCCATAATAGCTGCGCAGAGAAACAGCACTTCATTGTTAACTCCCTTTACACCACCACCACCTCAACACAACGACAAGAAAGAAACATGCCTTTTTGGCTAGTTGCCCTGAACGAAAAATGAAAGAAGTGGTTGTGGTGGTGGTGGTGATAGTGGAGCAGTGAACCTAATTATCATAAAAATGAGCAGTCGAATAGATGAGGAACACAAGTAAAATGTAAAGTCAAGTAGCCAGAGAGCCAATCAACCGAGTATGCATGTATGGTAGAGACGAAGTGTTACTTTTTCTAGCAAAATGCCCAATACCTTTTTGTACTTTTATTGAAGATGAGAATTTAGGCAGTAGTCATGTAATGTTCATTGTTATGTTTTTTGGAGGTACATACAATTTTAACCGTGATTTTGTCTTTTGGGATAAGATAACTTTGACTTTGTTGGCTCCATATTAGCCATATCGTTGTCTGTCGGGTTACCTTTTTGATTGTCCAGTTTCAAGATTCGTTTAATTTAATTATTCTTCCCATTGGGAAATGCTTGAAACGAACGAGAGAGTAAAATTGATAATTAGGCAAAAAGGGAAAGGTCGTTTGCTGAAGTATAAATGAAAGGAAAATTGCTGTAGAGTAATTTTCAGCAAATTCTGTGAATGGATGGACAATTACTGGGAAGGAGCAAGACGGACACAAAGGGGGCAGCTGCAGAGAGGAAAAGTGAGAAATTGCTCAAGTTCAAATGAAAATCTGTTAATGATGGCTGTTCATTCAGAAACTGCGGAATGTCCTAAATGAATGATTAATTATCTAAAGAATGAATGGTTAAATATACACCAGCGATATGGGTCGGGTATCAATTCTTGTACCAAATAGAAAAAGGAACTTGAAACCCTCACTGAGGACATAAATGTAAATGAAAATATCTATTATTGTATTGAATAATTATTTGGATTGCATTGAAGAAAATTTGAAGCAACAATGTTTCAATGAGCAATAATCGATCACTTAACAAAGCTGTTTAGTATAGCAATAATAAAACAAATTCTGAACCAAACAGGAAAAAAACAGGACGCATCTTCTTTGAACCCATCTCTCTCTGTGGAGATTATAGCTTTCTGCTCAAAATCCGCACAACTATTTTTCATTCTAAAATATATGTCGTATTTTTTTTCAGCTAAAACGAGGGCAAACAATGAGATGATGGTAATAAGATTGCGATTGTGTGACAGAGTGGATACATGGTTCCTGGTTGTCGGAAATCTTGTTGTTTGGACAAGGTTCTACATATCTCCATATCTACATATCTCTACGCAGCAGGGCCATGTTTGTTCATGAATTATTGAGATGAGGCTAACAATACATGTGTTAAAATTATTGTGTAAAAATGATTGAATTTCATAATAATGTGCCGCGCGATGGTGGTAGTAATCGGAACACAACAAGGACTTAATTGTTGTTTGCTGAATATTTACATTTGGTTGTACAAGAAAACACTCCACCAAGAAAAACTGTTTATGTTGTAAACCTTCTCGTTTTCCTTTTACCTTTTCATTCCACTGGGGATTGATATCATTGTTACCAAATTTACCTTACACAATAATATGTCCTTTCACAAGATGGAAACACCTCGTTCCGTCACCAGAGAGATTTAGGGAAATCTTGCTTATATTGCTCTTTACACGTTGTTGTTGTAATTGTAGTTTTGCAAGGACACTCACACAGAACATTGGACAATCGATTGATTTCTACTTATTACTTCTTCACACAAAAGAGGCAAGAAAAAACTGTTTTTCTTCCTGAAAAATACATTATGGAGGATTTAATAGCGGATGCGTACAGCCTACCTTGTTTGTGAAATAACACGTCTTACAAAATTGGAAAGAATATAATATTCATGAAGTGAAGTATATGCCGCAGACTCAAAAGAAAACTGGGTTTGTACGATTTAGCCAAATCTAGATTCTGGATAATTCAGACAAAAGAATGAAAGTTTCCGCTTTCTTTAGCACTCAAACTTTCAGCTTATAATATTAATAGTGCACATGATGAATAATACTAAACCTGATGCAGTCATATGACTTATCTTATGAAAATATAAAAAAAACATTTCAACGCGGCTGTTTTTACACGCAACTATACTAGCAAACCGGATTATAAAAAAGATGGATTTGATTCTTATTTCGCAATGCATATGACACACATAATAATAGCAGAGCTAGAACAACAATTTGTCGAATTAATTGAAACATTTCCCCTCAAAAACCGACAAACTTGATTTGAGTCAACTCAACGCAGCAGCTCTATCCATTTTTCACGTTTGTCTTTTGTCGTTTAAAAGCCTAATTTAAATTCACGTTTTTGAGACATGAGTTCATCTAAATCCAGCAGACATATTTTGCGCAACACAAAAATGTGTGCAGCTGAGCCCGAATCTATGAATATTTTTTCTTGTTTTTCCATGAAACAGGAGATTTTGAAATTTTTTGAATAAATTTTACGTCACAATATAATGTAGACACGCATACAGTTTATCTTGCCGCTTTACTGCTTTCTACACAAGTTTTTTGTGTGTTTGACAATGCGTGAAATTATTGCTAAATGATGGGTTCAAACGGTTCAAAGGAAGTTGCGTTCTCTCTCTCTTTCTGGGTTCAAGAAGATTCATCTGTTGACACGTTTCATCCTCAAAAGTTTGCGATTGTGACACTGAATTATCAATGAAGCAATAAAACTCTCTTTTTTCTCTAATATTCGTCAAAAACGAAAACAAGATGACAATAGAGACAGAGGAAGCCGTAAAAATTTGTGACAATTTACACAACAAAAGTGGAGGGAGAGGTAAGAAGATAGGATATACGTAAAGTACACTGAAAAGAAGACGAAAAAAAATGATGGATGAGCAGATATTTTGAATACAAACACAAATTTCTTTAAGATAAATTGAATTATTTAAGCATGTCTTGCTATATATTATTGTTTGTGTGTGTGGTGGTCGCTCATTTCACACGTGCGTCCATCCGCATCATGGCGTATTATGGCATCATCATCGTCATCCGGCCGGTTCACGTTTTATGTGCTAACGTCCTTGCTGTTATTTTGGCAATAGAATGAATTTGTAGCTGAATTGAATAATACATAAAACATTTTTATACAATTTTTCCAGGTAAAGCAGGCCATGGTCACGTTGAAGTAAATAGAGGTTTACGTGTTAAAAAATTATCGACGAATTTCTTGAGAAAATTTAAATATTTAGAAAGGAAAACTACGACAAACATAACTGCAGCTGTGGATTTGGCTACTTTTACGTGTATATACGTGATAGCAATTGCAACAAGATAAAATATGAATTATTAATAATTTCTTTCACGTCAGCACTCAAAGTGACAATGAATTGGGGAAAGTTGAGAATGTCAAATAATGGGTTTTTTTGACCACCGTCCAAAAGCGTGAAAAATGCAAAGGATATATAACGATGATGGTGTTAAGCTGGAAAACAAACGGAATCTTTGTTACTTTTGTCAGCATATACGAACGCTAACATATTTCATCTCATGCAACAACACACAATGCAATGCAGTAACAGAAAACGCAAAGAGCAATAGCATCATCATCCTCATGAATGTGAATCTCGTATTGTTGGGCTTATAAGGACTTGTCAGGGGTAGGGTTCTAGCGTAACTATTGCATTGCAGCATTATTATCGCATTCCATTTAAGGTAACATGCAACCACTAGCTCGTCATCAGTCGATGGCCAGCTCTTCTGCCAAACGGATCTCACAGTTATTGTTGTTGTTGCTGCTCATGCTGAAGTTGTGTCAATTGTTTTTTGTGTCCATCTATTATTACCTCCTTATAAACATACATATCTGTTGTTATTGTTGCAATTACAAAGTCGGAACTTTGTCGAGTTATTTTTGGACGGTTGTCAGTTTTGCTATTGCATGCCAGTATCGTTTACCACAGTTTGTTTGGAAAGTGTGAAAATAATTGTTTCAAAATGAAGGCAAAAGTTGAGACGAGTGGTTGCGTTGAAAGAGAAAGCCGCAGAGCCGTGGCTGTTCTGCTGGATGGAGGTGTTCACAAGAAGACTAACAAGAAGCGTGAAAACAGTTCCAACACCCACGGAGGTGTACACGGGAAAAAAGGAGAGGAGAATACGGAGGAAATGAAGGAGTACCTGGGCAAGTTGCAAAAACTCGTACCATTCATGCCGAAAAATAAAAGGTAAATATTTGACACTTTAAATTATAAATATTTTACATATAAGCATCTAGATTGCTAGTTTTAGCAAGTGTGAAAAACAAACGTATCAACAAAGCAATAACGTTATATTAATTTTTTCATTGTTTTTTCTTCTTTCCAGGCTCTCAAAATTGGAAGTGATCTCTCACGTGATCGACTACATCCACGACCTCCGCGAAACACTTGGCCTGCCACCTTGCCAACAAAGTGAAATGGGTTATCTTGACGATGACGTACTTATGAATGACCATCAGGATGAGGACCCATCGGATACACAAGTGTCTAATCAAACCTTTAAAGTGTCCCTTACCAACAGCACTAGTGATGAAACTCTTTGTGATAGCACTACCACCACCACTTCACCTGTACAAAGACTTCCACTTTCCTCCATTTCCACTCCAAGGAACACTGACCAAACCAACGAGCCAACGTCTAGTGATGAAAACAGTGCCGTTAGTAATACGAGTTAAGAAAGCAACACTTTTGTTGTCGTGAGTGTTTATATTGAAAGTGCCATATATCAGTTTGTACATTACTTTGTATATATACCTCAACTAATTACTCATCATTGTGCCTAAAAATATTTTCAATTTAATAATAATTATATTATCTATTTATTTTGAGTTTACACAAAATCAATTTAGCGAAAAAGAAAAATATTTTGCTCTATTATTTGTTCTTTCAATAAAAGAAATCAAATCTATTTCAAGTAATTTTTCTCACCTTGTTACGCAATTGTCCGGACTACTTTTTTGACACTTTTGGTAATAGCTATCAGCATCAAATACCTTTGTGCCATTTGTCACAATCTTGTTGACAAAAAAATGGGAGGATTAACGCAGATCAGAGTACATTACATACTTGCTTGAGAATAAGTGGAATATACACCTATTTAGTATCCCTTAAGTACCCTAAAATTAGGGCTCCTCAAAAAAAAAGAGGAAGGTCACCGTCATCATCATGAACACAACCACTCCTTTTCCTTTTTATTATTCTTAATTCTTTTCTCCATCCCATTCTTCTCTTCTTGTTGACCTTTTTTCTCTCATCTTGTACAGGTTCATGTCCAGCACTTTACCAAATTACAAGTTCAAAACTGAGTAACGCCCTTTTGTTCCCGATTCTGTGGTACACATCTCAAGGGATCCCTTACTTAGTTGGGCGGTGGTGGTGGTGATCTGATCGTCACGACGACCAAAAAAAAGCGATCCCTTCCCTTATCATTTTTCCACATCACCAGAGAGAGAGAGAGAGAGAGAGATGTACCTGCTGTATGCCCTCTATTTATTGCATTAATATTTACTCACTCGGTTAAATTTTCTTTTTTCGCTTGACAATCAAATCGTGATAAAAAGGAATTTTGAGGTATCCAGGAGTAAATTTGAGGGCACTTAAAAGAAAACCTCTCTTTTTTCGAGTCCCTTTTTTGTTTGCTTGCGGTGATGCTCACAGTAGTATAGTAGGTAAGTGTATTATGTATTTTCTCTGTTCCCATGTCGGAGACACACACGCAGTGAAACTGGAAAAAATAACATGCAGGATGATGATCGCTGTGTGATCCCGCAAGGATGATGATGATTTCCCAAGGTAACCTTTTTAACATAAAACATGACGAGCCTTTGGGTTTACTGGACTCGAATCTCTTCTTAGGCAGCTGCACATTCCAGAGAGCAAAAAGGACAACAACATCAACAAAGGAACAAGTGAAAAAAGGGATTCATGATTTTGAAAACTCAATAATATATACATTATTATGCATCATAATGATATTCCAATTTTATAGCTTTCTTTTCTTGTCTGCTCGTTTGCTTGAATGGATATCTGATAGGATCTCGGATTTCAGTCTGCTATGAATTATACAGAGAAGCGACATGCATTGCATTTAATAAACGAGAATTCTCTCTCACGCAAATGTGCATCACAGAACATCAATGATTTTTAGTATTTAAAAGCTATTTGATAAACTTATGCTTTATTATTCCGATCAATTTCTTCTTCTTCTTTTTTCAAACTGGACCATCAACTCACTTTAATTGGGCCGTTACACCTGTTTTGCTGCCATCCTCTATAGTTTCGCATGCAATCGATCAATTAACTTAATGCATGCCTACCTCAACATTGATTACGAATGTATTTGTGATGGATGAGGAATTTTAAGACGTGGCTCTTTTTTTTAAATCAATTTAAATTTTATTTGTGTCGACTGGTTGGATAGTGTGAAGAAAGGCGTGATCTTGTCCTGTGAGATCATCATCACAAATTCCTCTGCTTATTAAATTACAGCATGGATGATATGATGATGGTTGTGTGGAGAAAGATGAATTCGTGTTGGGTAAATAGAAGAAAAAAAAGTGAGTGATAAGATCAAAACATCAGGTCATCATCATCGTCGCCATGATGCTTTTCTCGTAAAAAAGACAGGACATGACACTTGTTCATCGCTTTCTTGAACAAACCAGAAAAGCAAACCAAATCAAGTTGGTATTTGGGTTCCATAAAAAAAAGTCCACATCACACATTATGCTTACCTTTCTACCTCCCTGCTAAAAAAGCCACGTCTAAAAAACACATCAAACTTTTGTGTAGCTGATTATCATGATGCTAGTGCTGCCCGTAAGAAAAACAAGACGAAGAAGATAAAAAAATCAGGAATTGTTTAGAGAATAAAGTGTTTAAAGGTAGAGGCATTTCTAAAAGGACGAAAATGGCCGTCATGATGATGATGCTCATCCTCTCGCCATCATCGATACAAATGCCAATGATGATGATGTGATGGTCTCGTTGTAGTAAAAGCCAAGACAATGCACACACTGCTGCACTGCACACACACAGGTGTAACGACGACAGTGAGGCGCCGAGAGGATCAAAAAATGTGTCTGTTTACCCTTTCTGCCTTTTCTTGGTCTAACCTGAAGAAATGAAGAGACGTGAGGAAAAAGCCGTTTTGTTTTAAACGCATCGAGTAAATAAGGTAAATAGAAGAACCGACGACGACGCGACCATCACATCGTATCATCCTCATAAGAACACTTGTACATTTTACCTTCTTAAAAATAAATGTTATGCTACGGAACCTAATTCTATTTACTTTACCCTTTTACTGATCCGATGAAGCGTATGTGTATGCACACATTTGGGAAATATTATGTATTGGAATTGGAAACGTATATATCGAAAAACAAATCTCAGCAGTAATAGCGTAACAGAAACCTGGCACAGGTGATACATATATTTCTTGTTTTTTTTTGCTGAGGTTAAATGGAAAATTGTATGAAAAAAAGTGGTAGTAATTATCGTTGCATTTTATGCATACCAGAGACAGACAGACAGATTTTTTCCCATGAAAATTCATCACGTATATAGCCAGTTGTACATTCATTTATGATGACGATGATGATGCAGTGCAGGTAGCAAGGTGCAAGATGTTTTTTTTTGCTGACGCGGAATAGTGATCATGAGAATGCACATTGCACATAAATGTTTATTTCTCTTCTCTGTGTGTGCAAACTTTTGTATCAACTACGAAGAGATTTTTGTGTGAGAATGCAGCTGCTGAAAACTAGGTATGTTTTGGTGGTGGCTGACCATGAGAAAAAGCAAAAAGAGAAGCAGGAATGCTCCGGCTTTTTGGCTGGATGATGGGGGATTCTGTGAACTGGAGGATATAAAGCTACCTTCTGCTGCTTACATGCTTGCTGGATATATTGGGATGAATATGAATAGTAAAAAGAGTTGGTTTCGTTCTCACAGTCACAGCGACAAAAACGTAAACTGATAAGTATTCAGAGTTCTTTCTGGGAACGAGAAAGGTATTCGAGCCAACAAAACTGGCAGCAGCAGAACAAACTCGATAGAGCGTTTACCAGATGTTCAATGTCGTTGGTTAGAGGAAGGGGAAAAAAAGGTTTTACTAGGTTTGGTGTGAAGTGAACACTTGCATGTAGGGTCTCTGTAGAGAAGGTAATAATGGTAAAATGGTAATGATGATGATATGACGGTGACGGTATAAGAAGGGATGCCCAAACTGGTACGCAGCACAGTTGCCAGTGAGCAAGCAAACTGAACAGACGAACAAACGTTCTCTCTCTACATCTCTCGCTATCGCGTTGAAATTTTTGTTGACCAAGTAAAGTTGGAACTCAAGTTGTGAATTTTTTCCAAGTCGAGTGACATAAAGGAAAAAAAAGCAGAGAGCTTATATAAAGTTTGAATAATATTTTTTGTGGAAACAAAGTTTAAATTTTAAGAAAAAATAAATATGAAGGCTCAAGTGGAATCTTCTTGTGTTGTTGGAGGAAAGGCAGCCGCTTTCCTTGTTGGAGGTGTGAGTGGAGGAAAAGTTCAAAAGAAGGGGAAAAAGTCAGAGGAGGACGTGCATACTTCCGGTGTTGAAATGAACGAGTACCTGAATAAGCTTCAGGAGATTGTGCCATTCATGCCGAAAAATAAAAGGTGAGCAAAGTTGAATATTATAAATTATATATTTTTAGTTGATTTGGAAACTTGTGGATATTGTCATAAAAATTGAGGTGAAATGCATTGAAAAATATTATTTGAAAACGATTCTCTAACCAATCCATTCTTTTTGTTTCTTTTTTGACAGATTGTCCAAAGTTGAGGTGATTTCCTATGTGATTGACTACATCCACGAGCTGAGGGAAACGCTTGGTATGCCACCATGCTCTGCAGAGGACCAGTGCGATTTGGACATGGAGGAGGGTACTTGCGACCACTCAGGCATCAGTGCAACCGTCACCACTACTCCATCATCTCTGAGTTCCTCCAAGGTGTGTGATAACAGCATAGCCAAGAAGCCAGACCAACGCACGTTTTCGGGGGAGGAATAAGGAACAAAGATATGAAGATATTTTGTGATCAATACTGGAGACGCGTTGGGATCGTCGGGACTAACGGGACCTTCCGGGTCCTTTAGAATGCCGAGTGGTCAACTTTTTCAGTTTCGAGGGCCAAATTGAAGGAAAACAGCGCTTTCTCGGGATGTGTGTGCTTAAGTGCCGTAAAAACTTTTAAAAGTTTGTCAAAGTGCTTTATATCAAGTTAAATTTAGAGAAATAGCTACAGCATGATTTTTTTGTGATAAAACGAAAAGCAGAATGAAAAAATAATGAAGGCATTGTTTACTGTTTTCTTGTTACTGTGTTCAAACAAAGAGAAATTTACAATTCATCATTGTTGTAGATCATTTGATGATCAAAAGTGTTTTAAATAGGATTTAAGTTGGAAAATGTTGTATAATTTTCTATTTTTGTACATTAAGATGTAGAAAGCAAAATAATTCTTACAGTGTAGTTTTTGATTTTGTATTGAAGAAATGCTGTGGGGGAAAATCTTTATAAAAAATGTGATAATTAATTTACACAAGAAATCTAATTTATTGTACTTAATTTAATGAACTCCGAAATAAATGAAAAAAAAATCATTTAAATGAAAATTACCTTTCTCTAGCTCTGTTCTCTCTACGAAACTTTTTTATGATTCTTTAACTTTCTATCTTTTTCTATACCGTCTAAACGAACATGCACTAAAAATCCTGTCGTAAAAAAATGGGCTCGACATTTTCGTTCATGGTTGCAACAATTATAAATTTTTATCACACCACACGGACTACAAAATTAATTTACATACTATCCACTCCTATCACTGAATTCATCATCCCAAAACAAATGCCAAATGATAAGGACTGCTTTGAAACTTATTTGCAGAGTCCTTGTATCCCCCAATTATTGTCTCCCGATTTTTTCCCGTATGGTATCCATCAAAAATATCTATTGGTCAGATTTATACCCAAAATATCATATGCTTGCCCTCGATCCCCCAATTTCATGGCAGTCACTTGATTGAACTGACTTGACGGCTCCCCTTTTCCCATGCTCCTCATGTTATGTTGGAAAGGCTCGTTCTTTCCCAGGCTCGGCAATAAACCCGACAATCCGAATTTTACCCTCTTGTTCTGTTCAATATGCTTCTATCACGCTAACCGGTCTGAATTCATCCCTTATACAACTTGATTGCAAAATCCCTTAAACAGTCCCATTCAACAAGAGGACAATCACATCTTTAAATCAAAACAAAAGCTTAAAGTTCTCACCATATTGTCAGTTCGTGTGACCCCAGCTGCCGCTTGGCGTGTGAACGCATATTTGCTATTGACTGAATTTATATATCTCATTTCAAAATAATAATTCATCAATTTATTTATGATAGGTGCTTATAATACCGTATTTCGAGTGCTCTTTCCTAAAGAACGAACCGTGAGAATTTTGCTTTTTTATGGGCATGTATCGTTTTGGCGTAATAAAGTTGTTATCAATTTTCCTTATTAATCGAAAAAAAGGATCGAGCGTATCATAATTCGTATATTGAGCTTAATCATGATCGGCTTCGCTTTAAAAGCTGATACCGAATATTGGAAAATTGAATGGAAGCCAAACTAATTGAAATCACGGCAGCATTTTCACGGTATAAGTTTTCATTACGTTTTCATTATTCTACGAGGTATATACAATGAAACAGAGAGGCAATTGGACTGTAGTCGGAGATTTAGTCAGACAGTCAGGTGGAATGCCGTCTTGGAGGCGCCAGTATAACGGCAGGGAGCACCCTTTTTCTTCTTTCTTTACAAGTTCCCTTCGTCTTGGTCTTGGCAAGGAAAGAACAAGTGTTCCTTATAATAATAATATGGACCCCTTTTTATGCTGAACAGAGAGCCCTACTATACACATCAAAGTATCAAAATATATCGCAGCAAGCAAGCATATTAAACATGCCATGTAGACAGACACAAAAACAAGTGTACATCACAAACTTACCAGATTTTTTTCTGTTTTTCTTGTTAAAACCCGTGTAAGCTTAAAAATGTTTATTTCCTTAGGCTGCTCTAATATTCAAGCATGGCCGCGTTGTTCTGTTGTCGGATCCCTTTTGTTTTCACACGGGGGATCATCACATCATGACACGTCCAGATTCATTTGGTAATTTAATCCATGAACACTTGTGTGCCTGTCTTGCATGACATCGCGTTTTAAGGGAACTGAGAGAACCATGATTAAGATTGTGTGGAAAACAGACAGGACAGATATGAGATGTTAACCAAACGAAACTATTAAGCCTTCTCGCTTGCATGACCAGCCGGATTAGGATATGATGGTATAATGATATTCTGTGTAAAATCATTTAAAGCACTGCTTTTTCTCGTCAAATTCCAAATCTTCCGAAACAAAATAGTTATCATATTTTCTTCTCGGTAAATCCGTTAAAAAATGTGTGGAAGCTTGTTAAATAGTTAACACCAAATAATTTCCTGCTGACCATCTGTCAACTGCAATTATCATTGCCATTCCTTAAAAACTTTTTTGAAAGTAAGGTTACGAAATGAACCTTTTTTGTCATCATCACTCATCATATATTTTTCTAAAAGTACATTATAGATGTGTTACATTTGTTTGTACTTTTGGCGTATCAGAGAACAGGAAATGGCCACCTACGCAGTCACTCAACACAACATACAATGCACGGTCTCTCTCTGGTTCGTCTTATTTTCTCATTCGCGTTTTTACGTTTTCCAGGAAAGGAATTGACTTTTTTTTTCTTGTAAAAAAGTCCAACCCAACTTTTACAATGGGTTTAAATACGACAGGAAAAGGCGGACCAGGAATGACCAACCCAAAAAAAATATATCACATCTGCTTGCCACTACTGTTCAGCAACTCATCTCTCTCTCTGCTTGCTAAATAAAATACGACAAGACTGGACCACCATCATTTTAACCTTCAGTAGAGATGTCCTTCTCAATTACCTATTTTGAAAATTTCAGTGGTAAGTGGTGCGGTTTTGAGTATGGCAAAGTGTTCCTTTCTGTAGTTACGAATGTACTTACTACTAGTTTGTCCACATGGAACAATATGACAAATGGAAAATAATTGGTTAAGTGAGTGAATCATTATATAGGCTTAGATGAAGAGTCTGCATTTGACATGGTTCTGTCCCTAGTTAATTTACCTTTATGCTCTGCTGATTTGAACCAGCAGCACTACAAAAGATACCACTACGACAATGAGTTGTTAAATAATATCTAGAGATGGTATTTGTATTTATCAAAAGGTGAGATGAGATGGGAATGTCGCAATAGCCTAATTTTTCATTTTAGTGAGATGATGTAGAATTTACTGGATTCATTCACCCAAAAATAAATGTTGCAATGCAGGGAATAAAAGCTACTTTAAAAGGACACAGAGCCTCTTTGAGATGGAGAAGTGTCATCAAGCTTGTGTGGATTCTGATAATTGATGATGAATGTCCGTTCTTTTGTACTGGGTATAGGATGAAACATGTGTACTATAAAAGGAAGATAAAATTCTCAAACAAACAGCGAAACTACGTTTTAATACATTCCTCTATTTGAGTTAGTCCATCATAATATGGACTCCATATTCACCATGTAAAACACGCTATGATAATAATAATTGCTCATTGTTTAACATTCTACTTAATATGCATTTTTTCAATAATAAATACGACACGAGAAGATGACGAATGTATCAAAATTGATTCTGTCGTTTAACACCAAGCTACCAAAACAGTTCTTGGATTAGTTGTATTGTATCTTTTGATTTAATTATTGCCCACCTTTCGGCAGGCCGGAAAAAATTATTAAATTCTCATTATGTGCCCTCCCACACAGTAATCTTTAGTAAAAGGCGAAAGATTAATATGAAGTTGTGGGAAGACCAGAGATACAAATTTTCCAGTATACTTTAAACATGGCTACATAAATCCCTACACGCACCGGATACTGACTAGTAACTTTACTCGTTAGATTAATATTCCTCATCGCATCCTTCAACAAATACATACTTTAGGCATCATTAGCTACTATCTTAAAATATAAATTTGCATCAACATTGCAGAAATTTAAGTGCTGGTATAAAATATTATAACAATTAAAATGTTGCAGATCAGTTAAGAAAAGAGAAATGTCCTAAATATTATTGGAAAAAAAGTTGAAGCTGGCGCAAGTCGTCTGGGGTGGAGTTCTTATAAAAGGACAGATAATAAGGTAAAACTTTTAGTGAGCATTCCATGCGATAAATACTGCACTGAACAGTATTTAGAGCAAAAAACAAGAAGACAAGCCAAGTAAACCAACAAAGGAAAAGTATACGAGCATATCAGAATGATCAGAATGAGTAGCTGGTTGGGTGCATGTTCTCTCGCCAACGGCCATACCACGTTGAACACACCAGTTCTCGTCCGATCACTGAAGTTAAGCAACGTCGGGCCCGGTTAGTACTTGGATGGGTGACCGCCTGGGAACCCCGGGTGCTGTTGGTATTACTTTTTTTGTTTCTTGGATATTTATTTTTGGGTTGATGGTTTAAAATACTTTTTTGTAATCATTAATCAAATATACGTATATTTATTTGACTAAATGTGTATCTTTATTTACCTATTTTTTGGCTAATAGATCTATAATCCCATTTGGCACGAAATTGTACTGGCTTGCTTGAATTTATTATAAGTGCTCTGGAGACACAAACCTGTGAATCATGTTAATCTCTCAATGCTAATGAAATATTATTTGGTGAAAACATCCATTCATTAACTTTGTTTTGCCTCGTATGCCAGTGAACAGTGAATCGTTCCTGTGAAACCAAAACATGATATTGTGACATTGAATATAGTAATCAGTGAAAACTGGCCTTCCATTATGACTTTATGACATTATGAAAGAACGTTTTTGTGGTATTGACAACCGTAGTGCCACCAGACTTTGTCCGTTACACATTTAGTTTCCAGAATCCACTTATTTTCTCACCACAGTAAAAGAGCATGATTTCTTATCGTATTTGCTATTAATGCGAATATTATTAGGCGAATTCATTCAACTCGGACCTGATGACATACGATTAGTATGAATGATACGAAGGAAGAAAGCAGAAAGGAAGGATGTGTTGGTGCCTGGTGCGTTGCTATTTGCTCACTTCACTGCCCTGCACCCTTCCAACCGACTCAACCACAACCGTCTAACAGGTGGCACTCGAAATTAACGAGATGAAACTCGTAATAATAATATGCTATAAGCTTTACTTTCAAGTTGGTCAACAATGAACAGCTCGTTCTTCCGTTGCGTTCCTTGTCCAGATGGAAAGAAATGTATAAATATTCAATGTAGCGCTCATACTTACAACATGTTCCTTTAAATACTTTCTTAGTCTCAACCGCCACCAACAACAGCACCACCGCCCAATTTCCATTTTTAGTTGCAAACTTCCAGATGTCATATTAAAAAATCAAGGCATTGGTGCATCACCACAGCCCCTACTCCGGACGGTTCTACGCTTCGCTACTCAAAACGTAACAGTCAAAAATATTCGTTGGCATGACTTTTCTTCGTCTTCTACTCCCCAAAAAGGATCCTATGCTTTACAACACCCTAATTTTTGTACTCCCTTGAACAATAAATAGCAATATTAATTTCATCCAACAGGTGCACACACGGAACATTATAATTACCTACTTTACTTTTTTTTACTTGCGTTCATTTTCCAAAAAATGCGTAATGTTCTGCTTAGTGCTCCTTTATTCGTTACTCTTCCCTTAGCATTCTTCCTTTGTTCTTGATCTTGATTTTCCAGGTATACTCCAGAAATTACTGCATGTGTTTGGTAGTGTGTAATTCATGTAACAGTTCAGTTCTTCATTCAATGAATCACAAACATTCATATTTATGTACAGCATGAAAAAGGAAAGCAGATGCGCATTAGAGATTGGTGGGGAAGATAGGGACACCATCCCGTAACGTCCAGAAATCGTAACTTTTTCTCTTTCAAGAAACTGGAGGTTTACCTTTTAGTCTTATATTGGAGGTACATTGTAATATTTTTAACCTACTTATAAATTGCTAAAATACCTGCCTCAAATCCGTCACTTTCAACGGAAAACTTATTAATTGACTTGCCTATGTTTGTCTGACTCGTATTCATTAAATTGTCTGCAGCTTTTCTTCCAGAACAGAAAGTACGAACATGTTGAAATTATCAATAAAATTATTGCTTGTATGAACGTTTATATGTCGAAATATTTTATAGCAATTCTTGTATTGCCCCTGTAATCGAGTTTCTATTAGAAACTTTCTAACGACTCGTATAATAATGAATTAAATGAATTTGTTAATAAGATGATGTCTACTCAAGTTTCGTTTACATTGCACACGCTGATACCCGCCTTTTATTAGAAAGCAAAACAGATGGACTTTTACTTTTCATACAATTATACTAAAATGATAATAATCATGATAAAATTACGAGGCCCTGTTTTTTAGAAAATGTGTTTGCACACACGCATGCATGCTAATCAAAATCATCACTGCTACATTCATCATAGCTCCCATTGCAAAGGAGAAGGACACCCGTTTCCTTTTTCTGTTGTTTGTAAAACGGAAGGAAGGAAGGAAGTATAACATATTGACTCCCTACTCTGAAATGCAGATGTTTTCCAGGCTGTCACAATCATACACACGTCATTATCATCATTACTGCTTATACCACCACCAAAAATGATACGTATAACCTTATTTTCTTTCCCCCGAATTGGGTAGCCATCATCGTCATCATAACCAATCACCATTTCATTTAGCTGCGCGTTTATTTTTCCTAAAAAACTCAAGAGCGCAGGGCAAGCCGAGGTACCATATATTTCCTTCTCCTTCCTTCCTTCTTTTCATCTTCATTTTTTATCCTTTTTGCCGGCTGTTCAATCAAGTTGAGTAAGCACGTCAGATGTCGGTCGATAGTCGTCGTCGGTAGGTTCTAATGTTGATGTGTGTGAGCTTTTTAGCACGTGCCACACAAAAATTCTCACTTCCTCACACACAAACGCAGGGTCCGCATGCCTACACATTTATATAAGCCATTCTTATATACACCAAAATTTTTGATGTCCTGTTTCTGCCTGCTGTTAAAAAGGAAAAGGAAGCTCTCGTTTAAAAAATGGTAATAATAATATTGCATTCTAATTCCATTCAAAAATGGCCAGATGATCATAATGTGGGCACCAGTTTGTGGTTTTTGGAGTTTGGATTGCTTTCTGCTTTACAGATGCCTTGTGTATCTTCTTTCTCTGCCGCATATAATATATTTCATTGCAAAGCAATGCAATGTGGTAAAAAATATGTTGTTTTTTAAAGAAAGAGGAAGGGTATAAAGGTTTTGTAACACCACGATTGCCGGCCGATATGACTCAACACTACATTTACTTACCTAACAAATCGTCATAAGGCATTTTTTTTCATCATCTTCATCTTTGCTGGGCATATGGACTTTTCCTCTCTCTCCTTGCCTTTTCCGTCCGGTCTTTACTTTCCGGCTCCCGGACTACATGATCCTTCTGCTCATTCTACCTTCCCTTCATCTGCTTCGGCTGCGTCCAACGGAAAAGGACGTTACCTCACAAACCAGAAGGTAAAAAATACTTTGGCACTTGGACAGATGCAGATGAAAGAAATAACAATAAAAGCTACTTCGAAACATTTGATGCGTTACACAAGTTAACCGCTTAGACGACCGAAAGAGTCATTTTTAGAGTGACGATAACGAGTGGTCAAATTGAGAGAACAGATGAACAAGAAGATGAGGACTGAAATTATAGAAATCAGTTTTTCTTAAACTTTGCATATAGTCAATTTTAACAACGGAACGGAACGGAAAAATATATATGAATTAGGTATTATGGCATGGAAAATAGCAATTCATAAGTACCATTCGTATTCATGTATATCATCTACTTGTGTAAGGTTTTTTAAATAGCGGTTAATGTTAATGGAGCAAAAACAAATTAAGCGATCAACATATTTCATATTTCCAACATATTTGACATTTTTTATTAAACTGAAGAAATGACAATAATTCGAAGAAAAGCTACAAGTTTAATTATTTTTAACAAATATTAAATACTTCAAAGGCGATAGACAAGCACTTTTTATCCATTACCACCACCGACCATAATACGTTTCAGCGATTCTGCATTATATATGTTGACAAATGAAAACTCGCAACAGCAATTTCCGCCACCGAAAGAATTAATCTCATAATTAAAAATTCGCAATCCCCATCTTTCCAGTCGTTGAAAAAAGTCGACCACCATTGCCGCCATGGCCCTGTCAACCGTTATATTTCTGTGATCATGCCACTCCCAAACGTGCACTTCCACCAGCAACTGGCCAAATGGTAAGCCCACCTCTTTATCTTCCGGAAAGTCCTCCATGGCTCTATTCAAACTCCCAAACTCTGCAAGTTCCGCGTCCATTTTCAAAATATCAATCCATTGGTGGCCATTCTCTTCCATCAGCGTCTTCAACGTTCTACTCCTGTTGCCAGCGTCCGTTCCACCGACTCCCATCTTGTGAAAGTGAACTCTCAGATTATCGGGACGGAGTGGACGTCCAATCTGACTAAATCCGGGATCATACGCATGCACAGTACATGAAGTGGTGTTAAGGACATTTGCTTCGAAGAATGAATCATAACCGACCCCAAAGGAATACACAACGCAAGGTCTATCGTTTCCTCCACGTCTTCCGACATTGCGAATGCCACAGGCCCACTTCCCGGTACTCCCTCCGACTCCACTTCCACGTCCTCCAACTTTCGTCAACAAGTGCTCTGGACATGTGAAGCTCCTTCCCAAACTCGCCCAAAATTGTAGTCCAGTTTTATCTATGCTGGGGCTGAAATCAGTAAGCGTGTCCTTCTGAACAGGCACTTGGTCAAGCCAAGGAATGGCGACATTCGGCTGCCTTTCCAAAGTATATGGAATCCCTTTTGAGTGAACGATGGAAATTTCCACAATGACAACCGCAACAACTACTACAACGACTAGCAAAAAGAACAGCCCTGCAGTCCGGGCTATCTTGTTCTTCATTTTTTACCAACTTTTAAGGAATATTATTATGCGATTATAATTATATTATAATGAAAAAACCGAAACAGCTAATTATACTTGACATTTAAAGAAAAAATTCATATGATGCGCATTTTTATCAGTGACTGACGACTATAATTGTAAATACTAGAGCATAAATACAACTGACTGAACAGGTGTTATAGAGATTTCAAAACAAATGCGTATTTTGTACTGAAATGAAACAGTTTATTGTATATCATAATAAAATCATAATCACAGGTTATGGTAGACATTAAAAACTAACTATAGTTTTACGTTTGTGTCCCCTGAATGGGGTATTTAAAATGCTGTTAAGGCCCACCCTCCCAAACCCTCCAAACAATTTGCCAGACTGTACTCCCAGTAATGAGTAAATAGAAGCCAGATTATGGTTTCGATTTGGGGGCTTCCTTTTTCGTTCCTCTACTTGTTGGAATTTTATCTTCAACGCCATGTCTGGCGTGTAGACGGACTCATGAACAAAGAGCGAGTCCTGCGTGTAGTGATCCAGCAGCGTTCCAATGAATTTGTATCCGTGCCCTTCCAAAAACTCCACCACTGCATTCTGAAAGCCGGTAACGTGAGCATGCTCCAACGTGATCACTTTGAAAATGACCTCGTCAAATGGAACCGTCTTCATAATGTCCAAGTCACTCCCTTCAACGTCCAAACTGAGATAGTCCACAGTGGTCTTATTCAACGCGGCAAGCACCGTGTACAGAGGAATACAAGTGACATCAATCGTACTGGTTCCGGACCTTTTGAACCCTCCTAGGGCCGCGAATTTGCCGGTATAAAACTTGGAAGTGCTGGAATGAGTGGTAACGGAAAGAGCTGCATTCATTGCCCAAGAATTTCGATGAACTTCCAGCAACTTTTTAAATGGCTTAGGATTTGCTTCAATCAACAATCCTGTCCAGTTGTACTTTATCTCCAGGCCCAGGGTCGGTGAAATGAACTCGCCATCGTAGGCTCCACACTCGATGAAAAATCCAGACGATGGGTCCTCCATGTTATCAATGAAATGCTTTTCGATAAATTCCAGTTTTTCTTGGATAGCTGGCTGTTTGTCGTATGTACGGTAACGGGGAAGTTGGAGGGGGAGGCCGGATGGAGGGACAAGTAAATTTAACTTGACATATTCTATCAGACAAGGCTCGAATTGATCGTGGTTTCCTTCCGGAGCACCTTATTTTTAAACAGTAAAGCACATATTAGCAAAAATTACTGCTATGATGGCTGCTTATTAAAGCTATTATTAAAGCTGCTTTCTAATTTAGGTATGTATGCTTCATTATATGATCAGTGTATGTGTATAAGTTACGTATTTAGTTTAGTAAACTCACAAGGAACAACTTTCTCCGTTGTCGTTGGGTAACTTTCGAACTGCGTCGAAAACTTTGTCTGAACAATAATTTTTATCAAAACAATAGAACTTGCTACTAACAGACATAAGTATCTGAATTTTAACTTCATCCTTGCGTCGTGTTAAACAGTACGCGAGATGAAAATTAATTAAAACAAAGTATCAATTCAAAATGCTCAAAATTCAAATCTTTGTTTGAAATCAGATGGGTGGAACGAGTAAGTACACGCTGGGAATATAATCGACTCTATAAATGGCGTGGCTCTATAAATACATAAATAAAACATTTGAGAACATTTAGTTGTCACGGGAACTATTTACTAGTACTCGACTAAATATCGTATCTGATTTCAAAGATTCAAATTGCAACCCATGCAAGGGACATATTATATGTCGTTGCCGTTACTGAGATTGACAGTTACGGTTTACTGTTACGATTTACCTTTTATTACCATACGGAATCAGCGTTTAATGGACAAATCAATCACTGTAATCAGTTATATCTGATTTGATTTGAAATACATAATAATATTATGTAGCTCTTGTTGCTTAAACCTCACACGGTTGTGACATCATTGCTAATATAATAATTTATTTAACTTAAATTGTTACAACAAAATACACAATTAATAAAATAATAATATTGAAGGGACAATAAATAAAAAATAAATTAAGGCAACGTCAAGAGTCAAGGGACAGTCCTTCCATATATTTCATTTACTTTTTAATTCGTACATGGTCGCAAATGCTGGGTCGCTGGTAGCGTTCCATGTCTTCCGGGTAAATACTGACAAATTCCGTTTCGGGATTTCGAATCTCTGAATTTTGCTCCGATGTCCTTGAATATTTGTTGCCTTTGGAATGTCTCGAACTTGGTCTGCTCAATGGGGAGGAGAATGATGAAGACGATGTGGTGAGCCTTCGTATAGGTGGTGGTGGAGCATATCTTTGAGGAACAAGTGGTGGCTGAGGTGAGGTCAACCGAAGAGAGGCCTTGTTGAACCTTGATCCTCCCATTTCCCTCCCTCCAGTTTCATATTCGTTGAATATTAGCGAGGGACATTCCGAAATTTGGGGCAGAGTGCGGTGGTACTCTTGGAGCTGTCTTCGATTTTCCAGCGTCCAGTCCGTCCTAAAGTTGCCCACTTCACTTACCAGCAATCCAGCGTTTTGTGATGGCGACGTGACCACATTCTCTATGCGAGCGTTATCCCAAGTTGTGTTGTAAATTTGGAGAAATTTCCGGTAAACCTCAGATCGGATTGTACTGCGACACACGGCATGGGTCGGGATTTTGTCATAGTACCAGGCAAAGCCTGTGCACATTTCGTTGCGAGTTGAAAATCCGCCTACGGTTACATTGCCGTTCCGATCCGCATTCTCGTAAATGCAGCCTTTTAAATAAACAAAGAAATTGTCAGCTTAAAATCAAAATTACCAGTATTATGATTTGAAATAGTAAAGGCAGTGTTACGATTAATTAAGGTATCTCCAGGCAGAAGTAGCCGTTCCTCTCGTAGTATGCGGATTTGCTGATAATTGAAGTTGTAGTTGTCGTCATAAGAAACCCATGGGAGTTCTTTGCCATCCCGAATGTGAATTAGACGGACTCCACGTCCAGCCAAATGAGTATGGAGATTGGCAGCAAACACGCGTATTCCCGTTGGAGGGAGGATACGTTTAGTGCATTCTACCCATTTTTGTTTTTAGCATGAAATTTAATTATCACGGTTCAAATAATTTATTATAATGAGGTGTTAAATCATTTACCTCCCGCGCAGTGTCCATATATTTCATGAGCTAGAGAGTGTGGAGGAACTACAAAATCAGAAAATAAAAACATGTAACCAAGTTGCTTGAATGCTAAAGATTCATCACACCAAAATAATTCATACCCATAATCGACGGTGAGGCAGGGGTCAACTCGCCAAAGGTCAACATGGCAGCGTCATGTTTTCTCAAGTTATCCGTGTAAAATATTTCCAAAGCGTGGTTCAAATTAAGTCCAGGGTTAATGTCAGGATTGTCGTAGTGCATCTGAAGTAGGTAGTATTCGTTGGGGTAAATTGGGATCCCAACATGATCTGGAAAGAAATTTGCCTGAAGAAATTCCCAAAGATCAATTGCAAATGTTTGGAAGGAAATACTTGATGATTCACTCCAAGATGTGCCAAAACATTATACTCACCCTTTGACCAACCGCCCACACGTGGACCACTTCTGTACAATATTGCGTTGGAATTCTACCTGCTGGTAAACTCAGCACATAGCACTCTTCTCGATGTCCAACCAAATGTTGGAAAACTCTTGACGCGTCCTGACCCTCTGGTGGAATACAACGATGAAGTAGGAAATGGTGAATATGCTTCCGTTCCAGGTTTGTTGGAAGTATAGCTCGGAACTATAAAAAAGCATAAACGACAGAGGAGTGAGATTTATCTGCACCAAAATTCCGAATTCACCAAGTACTTTGACTCCCTGATTACCCCAACGATGTGCTGCTTCCGGTTTCCTGGTGTTTTATGGATACTGCACATGTAGGTCGTATCTTTTGCTGGAACGAGTTGTGACTGAGCAATGCTCCAAACCTTCCAGTCGCCAATCGCATTTCTACTACTACCCCCACCAATTCCAAACTTTTCCGTTTTCTCCAATTCCCTTGGGGCTAAATCTGGATCCAAAATGTAAGCGTAAAATACTCCCCGGTTTTCGTGATGGTACTCAAGATCATTGTCCTTTTCGCCAAATGCCCAGAGCAAACCAATCACATCACCCTATAAACAAATAAGTACAGTTTAAATTTCTTAGGCTGTTTCAATTTAAATTCATGATGCTCAAACTTTTATCCTACTTACATGAATGGGCAAATCATGGTCTTCGTCGCAAGTTTCAAAAGGCCGTGAAAAACTGAGGAAGGTATGCGTTTTAGTTTCCCAGGCCGAGTGTAGCTCCCAATCCTGACTGGCATCTTCAATAGGCAATTGGTTCCCAATCGCATGTCGATCACTAAAATATGGCTGTCCATTTGGCAAAACTCCACCAATGACTATGTCGGCTCCTGACATTTTTCCTTTTCGGGAAAGCCCCAACCCGACATAACCTTTCGTTTTGACAGTGACATTGAAAATCACCCTGGATTCCTCCCAGTCCACCAGCCACTCCAGTTGATATCTTCCATCTTCGTCCAACGTTTCAATGTGTCTGTATGGATTATTATCCACTAGGTATGCTTTCAAATGCCCAGCAAAAATTACTATTATAATAAATGAAATAGTAATTGTTCTATAGTGGCTATTTGCCATTTTTTCGAAAATAACTAGAATTCCACTCTGGCAGAGCTCTGCATTCACCAAACCATTATACAAAACTAAAAAGACATGTTTAACAGTCATCTAAAATTCATACTTTTCGTATGTTTAGAGTGCAAAGGGTACAACTTTTGTTCGTTTTTTAGTTGCAGGAAAGGAAAAGGGAAGCACCTTAATCTTAATTGAATTTACGTTTGGGATGCCATTCATGTACCGCTCTTCCTTCAACTGAACAAAGCAACCCTGCCCCGTCTCTCGAACGGACGACTCTAAAAAAATCTTACTCGTGCATGTGCTTATTAACCCTCAGGTTCCTTTTCTGTACACATTTGATAAGGAAAGGAACAACTACAAACTAATTTTGACATTGAAGTCACATGAATGAAGTGTTGTTACTTTAGTATGGGTTGACTTCTTCATCATTCACTTTATAGGAATTCCAGCTAGAGTTGAGCAAACAAAAATGAGTGTTTGCTTTTGGCATCTTCATAATCTTGTCGCTGATTTGAATGAAACAGATGCGTATCACCTTATCGACACCCTTAATACCTCCTCTGACTCGAATAGTATGGCGTACATTGTTCTACATAATTGCATATTAGCCGTTAATATTTCCGGTTGAAAGGCTGACCTCTACATTTATTGAATAACGCTGCAAGCGTTCCTGTGTTTTGTTACTAACCGTGACTCTATCCAAGACTAGACTGCTAAATCAGATAAAGCTGCACAGGAGGATGTATCTGAATGGAGTGAACCAAGAGTTAAAAGGATGGGAGACAAGATATCGTTTATAGGTAATTACTTAACGTTTATATTATTTCGTTAATACTGTGCACACTAGAATCTGCTGTTCAATTGAAACTGAAACGACTGTGTGCCCATAAATTAATTCAAAGAACATAACGAACGAAGTCCGTAATAGATATATATCTTGATATGTTAGACAGTGTAATATAAATTTTTAACAATGTACTTCAGATTAGCTAAGTAATGTGTTAAGAATTTAGCATCAATTAAGGCGGCTTTTTGTTTCTTTATCGATTACTAACATATTCTTGCTGTATCAGCGATATGATAATGATTAATTACAAAGGTAAGTAGGTATTATAAAATATAGTATCTGCAGCTAACAGCGTAAAGAATTATTGTATGTGTTAGCTACATTACCACCGAAGCAAATTGGGTAAATGTATATACTACAATTGACGTTTGCATCCACATTCTTCATGAATGACTCTGCCAGTGACAAAACTGACGCTGACTAATGCTGGATTTCAGGCTCTCAGTTTATTGGTGACACCTGCGAACATAGTTTCCCTAGTTTTCAAAATGAGCGTAAAAGTTAATCTTGAATTCTGCACAATTCATGTATACCTACACTGTAAAGCTAAATAGAATGAAACATATTGGTACGTACTGCCGATGGGTTAAAACAGCGTTATAGATTATAGATGCGTCATATATGCATTAATTTTATTAATTCACATGAAATTTTTGATAGGGTCATTTATGAGTAATTATGTAGCCTGAATTCTCTGCTCGAATAAAGTTTGGTGGTGTGATGATGATGAGAGTGCGAGAGAGCACATGGCGAGCGTGAAGAAAAGGGTTTTAGCAAAAAAACGTTGATCAATTCAACCGATCGTCTCTGGATATCAAACCTCGTGTCTCGTTCCAGTAGTCCCCTGGAACTATCCAAACATTTTATTAATAGGTAATATTGTCATGTAACAAGTTTTGTTCAGAACACCGCATGGCGGATGGCCCTGGCATTGATCCAAGTGAAGGAATATATTTTGCTGCTGCGTAACAAATGTCCAATAGCCCGGCTCTCTCTCCCTCAGATCTTGTACTACTTTGCATAATCAGTAGTAGAATCAAGGTTACTAGGAACAGGTGAGCAGACTAAAAGGATGATGATGCTGCTAAGAAGGAAAAAGTATTTTTGTGAATGGCAGGTGTTGATCGTTTGCTTTATATATTCTGAATCTACTTTAATTTCAGCAGCTGCATAGGCGCCACCACTGTAAAAATTCACTTCTTCTTTTTTTCACAAGAATTCCGTGGGAACGAAACCCTTTTTTTTGCTGAGCAAGTAGCAAGTCTAGGAAATTTTTATCGAATCGAGACCTCTTCTGAAAACGCTTGACCAAGTGGTCAGCAAAACTATTTGGTGGCGATGGTGGTCAACTTCACCGTGTAGTCGAGATCATTAACGGAGAAAGATATATAAAAAATGAGTAAATAAATTATGCCACTGCGCGTAAAGGTTTTAGCTGGACCTTGAAAAACTCTTCTTAAGGGATTTTCTAAGACAGACGGCTTCTATCTCTACTCCTCACCTTTTCCCTTCATTCAATTTATTGACCTTCACATTGAAAATATTTACCATTTTTCTCCTATCTCCTACTTCTCTCACGAATAGTCAATTAGCCTCAAGTGGCCACTTGTTGGTGCAGACATGCATGCGTTTTTTTCTTGACATTATACATTTACCTATCCATACATACATATTGTTATTTGATTATAATATTATCTAGAGATGTAATTCCTGGAAATAACGCGATATCCATCTGTTTATGTACTTTTGATGAAGACCAAGTAAAACATTAGAACAGAGATATAAAAAAACTAGTAATTTTTGTTCCTTTATTTTTCAACTGATCCAGAGTCCAGGAATGATTACCTGGCCAAAAGGTGACCATTGACCAACTGTTCATTAGCAGCAGCGTACATTGTAACAGATGCGTTTTTGTCATTTTTTTGGCTATTCTGAAGATCATCAACAAAAAAATGAGACAAAGGCATATAACATTATGTGAGCATTGGAAATTGGTTTTCATTAAAATAAATGAACGGCATAATTTTAACATTATCAGTTAAGTAAATTGTTATGGTTGTTTTTTTTATTTCTTGCAAGTAGTTATGAACTCATACTATTAATTCATTTACAAAAATAGTTGCAATTAAAATACAATATCGTGTTGGAAATATTCATATTCAATTAATTACATTATTAAAATATAAAAAATGATGATCTGTATATTAGGTCAGTTCTTAATTAATAAATTACTGAATTACTTGTTTACACACTTTCACTCCTCAACCTATATTCATTTCCCCAGTCTTTAAATGTTCCAATCAAAAATTCCAAAAATTCAAGTAGGTAAATGAACTCATTGTAAATACACCTTGCCAATTAAAGCTTTTTTGAACACGATTAAATAACGAATTACGATTTCTGTGATATTCTATGACCATTTCCACCCGTATTATTGGGACTGGGAATTGCACATAGTGGCTGTCGCTTCATGTGATGCTGATGACAATTATCTGGTGACGATGATAAGGATGCGTTGATGGTGATTGGGGAATGTGCGACTGTCGAAGACACTAATAACGATGACGACGCTGCAAGTGGTGAAGTTGATTTGTCAATGGATGTTAGAGCAGGATCTATGGTGACGCTGGGATTTGTAGGAGCATCTGAGGAGGGAATAATTGGTTGAGATGACGA
Source organism: Sinella curviseta (assembly GCA_004115045.4). Taxonomy (NCBI): domain Eukaryota; kingdom Metazoa; phylum Arthropoda; class Collembola; order Entomobryomorpha; family Entomobryidae; genus Sinella; species Sinella curviseta. The sequence continues at coordinate 62,088,144 of CM023201.3, forward strand.
TGGAAGCACTGTCTCCGGAATCATTTCGAGCTGGTCCAGTTCCAAATCAAAATCCTCTGCTGCGAAGTTTTGACATGGAGGAAGGCCCAATGTTTCCCGTAAATCCCGAATGTAGAAAATGGCTGACGTGATCACCTCCAAATTGGACAATCTGTTTGATCAAATACAAGAAATATAGATTTTTTTAGAATGCATGTTTTTATTCCTATTTCAAGTTTGTCATCGTAGGTGACTCGGTATTTCAAAAATCTCAAGTATATTTAAACCCAATCTTGCAACAATAAAAACTTATGCATAAAGTTTAATTTGCTTGTCCCGACAAAACTTACGTTTTATTTTTTGGAGTAAATGGAACCAATTCCTGCAGTTTGTCCAGATACACCTTCATCTCTGATTGCTCATGCTCTGCTACCCTCATCCCTTTGGCTGTACTTGACAACTGGGTACTACTGTGTGGTTTCCGATTACTTTTACTTTTCTTCACTCTGGTAAGATCACCGGTTGCCAACTTTTTACTATTGAGCCCGTCCTCAACGTCAAAATCACAACGAGCTTTCATTTTTCACTGACTAATTATCTTTACAGTTTCTCTTTAACTTTCGTTTCTTGATGAGATAGTTTCTCAAATCGCTAGCTAAGTAAAACAGATTGCCCCAAATCTTAACTTGACGATTAAATGCACATAACTGCAGCAGAATCAACAGGAAAGCTTCTTGATACTCCAGCGAGAGAGTTATATTCGATCAAGTTGTTGGCGCAAGAGTAAGTTGCCGACTGAGACGACAGGAGTTGCTGACTCGGTGAGTGTAGCTATTTTACCCAAAAGCTGTCAGCTTTACATTTGTGCACAACAACAGGTAACAAGAAAGGGAAATGACATACTGAGAGCAGCAAACCGGATACAAGTTTAAGATACACATGCCACTCTATAAGCAACATTTTCACCCGAGTATTTCGTTGTCCGTTATATGTTGCTCCATTCATGCATTTTTAAAACAAAGTCATGCTTACGTATACATTTATGAACATTTCATTGATAAAAATGAAAGTAGGGAAAATGATGATAGAGTTGCATATAAATACGTATGACGAAGAGAATTAATTACATACGTAACAAACAGACTGATTTGTGTAGGCAGCTATATTGAGAAAACATTTGGTCGCCTGTGTTACGCTGTTAAAATGTTGATTTGATTTATTGTTGAAAATAATTATTCAAATCATGCAAACCGTATGAAATTTATCAATCATGGGAAACAGCTCTTGGTGGCGATGGCGATAAGTTTATGCAAAAAAACTGAGAGAACAAGCTATCAGGAACAAAAATACAAATTGCACACGGAAAATGTCAGGTTGGTGGTTTAAATTTGTTTTTATTTTTGATATCCAAAAATCCCAAATGGTATAAATGTAAATATTCGAAATATTCCTTATTTAAAAAAATGTACCCAGGTAAATACATTAGGAATTTAAAAATTACACATCAACAGAATCATGAAATCAATGTTGCATTTTTGTTTGAATCAACAGTAACAAGGTGTTAATAAAAAATAAAGAAAACAAAACTTAATGTACGAAATAATGATCAAAAAGTTTCGAAATCCAAGTGAAGTTGCAGACGGTTTTAACCTGGTGGTCTAGGCACAGCAATTATGTTGGCCACTCCAATCTTTCGTCGCTTCATAAAATTGCCTATTAATGTTTAACAATGGAGACAAATTTCACAAATGTGAAAAAGTCAAAATGAATATTATAAAATAACTTTCACCGCGATTATCCTTAAAACCTTACCCACGCCTATTGTGCTAATACTCTTCCGGTTAAGTGCACCAGTGTTTTTCACTCCGGTATTCATTACGCCCTTATTGCCAATTCCCCCTATGATTGCGTCGCGTCAAAATGTTCAAATTAAGCATCTTCATAATAAATTATAAATTAAATTTTGAACACAATTCCTTACTATTTCCAACTCCTACATTTCCAAGTCCTAAGTTCGCCAACCCTACGTTGCATGGCTCACTATAAATATTTTAATGTACATAACATCACATAACCACAAAAACCAATTTTTGAATGCCGCGTGTAATTCTTAACCGCCTTTAAGAAACTTCACAAGAGCCATAATTAAATCACATACCAGAAAGTAACCAGTAGACAGGCTAGAACAGCAACCTGCAAATATAACTTGGCAGATGCCATTTCTAAAATTATCACGAGTTATAAATAATGTAAAAACTTGACTTGCAATTTTAAATGTTGAATCCAGCAGTAATGATATTGTTGCGATTCACCGGTGTACTAAATCAAACTGAAATATATTTAGAATCGGGTTGGCTATTTTTATACAAGTTACACAATTTCACGAACTATACACACCTATTATGCTCAGTGACTTGACTGACGATAATCATTTGAGATTGACGATAAGTATATAATGTGATAACCTCTCAAATTGCTCACAGTTTATGAATAATGCTGTAATCGTACCACGATTTTGTCTATACTAGCTACTATGATATGGGGGAAATGGAAAAATAAAATAAACGGGTGATGATTGGCAACTAAACCACTGCGGAGTTTCCATAACATTACACGTTTCATGCTGGCGGGTAGTTATCAGTTACCAGCTACAAAGTAGTTAGCATTGGTAATTGCTATAGGTCAACATGGAATGTTGAAATTGTAAAGTCGAGAGTTTATACTATTTTTATAAATATAATTTGATTTTGTCGACTTGTGTGCTGCGCAGTAAAACTACTTGTTATTTGTAAGCGTTAGTACAAACAAAGAAATGACAAAGGGAATAACCTTCCATAATACCTATAAATACACAATGAACTATTATAGGTATTTGAACAAATTGGTATGAATCCAATCGTACCCGGTTGTGTGAAGAAAATTTCCATAGATTCAACTAAATATACAGCTTAAAATTCACATGAAAGAGGCTATATCATGACGTTGTTGCTGTTGGATTTTTTATATTTCAAAAAACCAATTCGAAAATACTTTCGAAATTATTTGATTGGATACAGCTCTTTTTCGATGCGAATAATCTTTGATAAATTGCATTAAACCTGCGAATTACAAACCAGACCCGCGCAATTTTCAGACCAGACCCGCGCAAAAAGTAAAATGCTACGTTTTTCCATAACATGGTAGTAAGCAATTCAACTCCCACGCTCTCAACAATCCATTTTATTCTACAAATTGTACGATACGAATGAAACGTTATCTTTAAAAGATTCAATTGTGGTGTCAATGTATGTACAAAATAAGGTAATTTCGTTATGAAATCAACTTCTTTTTGGAATTGCCCATTTTGTTTTTGTGTATCGGATGCGATTTTTCTTACGGAATTTTGGGACAGATTAAAAATGATCAACCTTTGACACGACGAAGAATAATATTTCAAGATGCCATCCGATCTTGGCGAATGAATATTTTCATCAACATTTTGACTTTGATAGTCGACTTGTAAAAAACCGTAGCTTTCACTTTTTAATGCATGGGATGAACAGTGTTACATGCCAATGTCTGGATCGAGTCAACAGGTGAATAGGTAAAGATAAAAAATGGCGAGCTATGTAAAATAGCGTATTGGAGCATTTTCAATGAATTGCAGGTGACCACTTCACTATCATTGAAATTTGAGAATATGTAAACTATCATAAAATGCGTTTATGAATTGAGTTGCTTCTTTTCGTACGCTCCTGAGTTCTAGAATGATAAAAGTTTTATCATAAAACAGTCCGACAGTTGGCATTGCAACACCGACCAACAATCAAAGATCATCAACCGACAAACATTATCTTCGTATAAGTATTCAAGTTTGATTGGTCATCTTCTGGGAACCGGGAAGCATCGTTTTAATAAATTAACCTTCACATTGAAATTGAAAATGATTTTTTCATGGAAAGGATGCGTGCCTTTTTTCAAGTTTCAGTTCTGATGAAGAATTCATTAGATTGAAGTGATCATGATGTAATATATACATTGTATACATATTACATGGATTTGATACTACTTGCTTGTATGTCCTACATTCCTGGAAATAGCATGAATTTTCCTTTTCCCTCTGTCTGCGTACTGAAAATTGAAGGGCACATAGTATCGATAAACTCTGATAATGAAATGTGTTATTCCTTTCATGCTAGGACGCCTGATTATGCAGATGCTCAATACTATTTTATGATGATATTGACCACTGGCCAACTGTTGCTTTATCAAATGGGATTTTTACTTTTTCATTGTTCTTCAAACAGTTGGCTTGTCCGTTTATTCGAAGTAAAGGCTTGAGCTACAAGAAGTTGTCACACATCACACCATAAATGATGCTCATTCAAGGGTTTTCATAATGGAGCATTTACTGGAAAACGACGGAAGTATATGATATTTAATACGAACGAAATAAACAGATGCAAATACATATATTTTGTCACGTAGACAAATTTTAATGGTTTTTAGCAGAGTTAAAACTCATGTAAGAATTTGAATACCTACGTTAGTGCGTTTGTACAAGTTTTTTTCAAAAACCTAAACAATTATACCTAATTTGATTTTAAACATTATCATTATTGCATTGAATAGCATTATAAAAAAGAAAATTAACAAAATTGAGTGTTATCACGGTGTCGGTTTTTTATACTATGTGGTTTGGTTTGGTGAGTAGTTATATTCACATTTCAATAAACTTTAAAAAAAAGTGTACATGTGTGTGCACAGTTAACGAGTCAACAAACTTATTGTAAATATTATTATGTAGGTATATAGACTATCTTTAATACAGTCTCAATCTGTTAAGTTGCCCAGCTTATCGGTAGCGTTCTTTTACGAACTCACTATATCACTCGACAATGGCGATGAGATCATGGAAGATGTGGAATCATTGTCATGGTTACGAGGAACTGAGATCGTCCATAATGCTGGTCGCAAAGTGCCCCAACTATCGTCAAGGATGACAGTATTGTCTGATTGCAAAGAGTTGTCAAGGGATAACCCTGAGTTCTCGGACGAAATTATGGGAACGGGTGAGCTGGAAGGTTGTATAGTTGCATTGATGTGATCAAACTGTTGACAACTGCTGGAATTTACGGAAGGTGACAACGACGGTAACTGCCGCGAGTCGGAAAAGTCTAGACTGGAATTCTGACAACTGCCAAAGCTCGAAATGCAGGGTGCCATGCCAAGAGTTTCCCGTAATTCCCGAATGTAGTCAATCGCGTTTGTGATCACCTCCAATTTCGACAGCCTGCAGAAAAGAATCGAAATGAAAAATATTAACTCCAATAAACAAAGGCAATAATTACCAGTTCACATAACACCCGTTCGTTTAACTACTAACTGCAACCAAAAGTCGGGTTATTTCATTTCAAGCTACCTTTTATCTTTCCTTGAGAACGGAACAATTTGCTGCAACTTGCACAAGTACTCCTTAATCATTTCTCCCTTCACTTCCCGGTTTCCTTGGCCAAAGTGGTTGCGTCTCTTCTGATCTTTCTGTCCCCTTCTCCTCATCCTCCTCACACGCTTGCATTTCTTGTGCTGCCCTTCATGCTCCCGATTGCTGCTACAACTGTCATTGTCCCCTCCAATTGTGTCAATGCTTAAACTGCTAGTGATACCGCTATCACTTGTGCGACAAACGCCTCCACCCCCGCCACCAACATTTTTACTGTCAAAATACATTTGAGCTTTCATTTCTCTTTCTTGAACATACACCACTTTACAAAACAGTACTTTTTTTTGTACGGGTTCAAAATAATTTTAAGCAGGAAAACGCTTACAATTAACAACTACTATACTATAAGGTAATACTATTGTATTGTGTGGGTGTGATGTAGAAATTTTTTTTGAACCAGTTCATTCAAAAGCTGGCAAACAACTGCCCATCTCGATGAGAAAAAGCTCTCGTTTCTTTCTTACACATGTAAAGAGTTAGTTTACTACCTAGTCAACTTTTTTGTGTTTTATTTGGTGAGCATATGAAGCTTATGTAACGTTTCGTCTGCTTTGCATTGTTCCGTGCACATGGCGTTGCATAATAGGTGGTGCGATCCTTGCCAGCAATATGATCGTAAAGTATAAGGAAAGGGTTAATAATAACTACCACGATGAACCATGTTGTGTTTCTAAACTCAAAAGGCAAGAGTTTCAGATATCTTTATATATTGAGTGAGTATTACCATCTTCTACATTTTGTTCTCTTTGTGGAGCACGGCACGCCAGAATGAGCAGAAGCAGAAGGCGAAGAAGGAACATGAATTATTTTGCAGCTGCTGTGTGCAGTCTCCTTGCAACTGTAGTGCAATATTATCTTGGCTGAACAGAAATGATAAGATACTGTTGCTACTGGTCATTCACGAGTTTTATAATTACACACTAACAACATCATCATCTCTGTATGCAGCATTAATCGGTGACCACTTGACCAAGATAATAATATAATGTTATATGCATAATGCGAGCCCAACTTCATGTGTCCCATGCTGGGCTCATCGTGGCACGTGTTAAAAAAATATGCAGCAAAATACTCACCCCAAAAACACGGCAGCCGGTTGCTCTCTGCTCTTTTGTTTTGGGTTATGTGATGATGATCTAAATGTCCAGCAGACTATTTATCCTTATCCGATCTCCGTATGGCCCCTTTGGTCACGTTTCCTGAATCTTTACTCGCCCTCGTCATATTTTTTCGGACATTTGCTGCTTATTCTGAAGCACTTTTCTCCTCCATTTTTTAGAAGCTCGTCAGTTTTGTCCGTTCGTTCTGGCTGGAAAGAGATTTTCACCTTGACTGTCTATGCGTGAATGTGAATGAATGAGAAAAGTAAAAGAATTCAAAAATCCATCCATACTGCGCCGCTGTTATAAGATGAGCGTTTTTTTTGTTTGTTTGGCCAGCCAACCATCCTGTTCTGTTCGTTCCGTCCTCTGACGATAATGGTATTGTACGTTTTGCTTGAAGGGATCACCCAAGCTCATCTTCATCATTCCATCCATTATCAATCCAACGCAGAGTTACTTTTTTAAATACTGCTCAACAATTTAACTTTTTTTCAAGATAAAAATATAATAATGATGATGTATTATATACTAGAGCAAAAGTCTTGAAAATTCCAAGCTATACAATTTTCCCCTTTTGCGAAGCAGGTGGCTCTACAAAAATATTCCATTTAGCGTTTTTTTCTCTCTCAGTTTTTTGCATTCCTCTCCAGATTTCTATACATTCCATAATCCCATAATTTCATGATTTTTTAATGTTGGTGACAGATTTCAGTACTTTTTTTTGGGAAACTCCTGTCATTCTTTTCGTCTCTTGTCACTCTTCTGTGACGACGACCGTGACACTCTAGAAAATCTTACTGCAGTCTGCTTTTTTATATAATTTATTTGTCCACCACCACCACCACCTGCTTCCTTCCTCTCGTAAATACTCTGCTTTAATTTCTCCTCAGAAAAGAATGGTAATTCCATTCATTTATTCATTCCCTTCTGATGAAAATAAGTTCGTCATAGAAACTCTTTCTCTGGAACGATACACACTCATTCTTCCCCTTTTCTTCTTCGACTTGGATTGCATGGTTACTTGTGCTGTTGACGCAGCGACAGGTGTTTTTTCCTTAAAGGGTGGCTCTTGGCAACATGATCAATACACAAAAAATCGAGGTACACTACTCCTCAAAAGCAAAAGGCGTTTCATTTCATATTTCCCCTCTAAACAAAGATTCAAATGAGAAGTTACAGAGACGTGATGTGATAATGCGATCCTATAAATAACCCACCCATTTAAGGCATCACCCTTTTTTCCTTTTCAAATTTAAATCCCTTCATTCAACCTCTTCATATTTTTTATACTCTTCTCTCCAGAGACACTGAATAATTTTTTTTCTCCCTTTGTGCTTAATTTAGAATGTTCTTTTTTTAATTCCATGAATGTCCTGCCACCTAAAATGGAAATATGAAATGAAATGCTTAATTTTTCTTCATATTTGAATGTCATCATCAACATCGTCCATGTCTTCGTCATCGTTCCGCTGGATAAGTACACACAGTGTTCTGGTGTGGTGGTGTGGCTTTTTCTTTCTTTTTCTGCCAGGCCACCTGTTTCTTCATCGCTTCCTTCCTTTTCCAGCACACAAGTACACCTTGCCTTAAATGGCAATCCTGACCCTTTATGGAGAGATGTGCTTGATGAGAGTCTGTTCAGTCTGTTTTTGCTGCTGAAGGATGAACCCGATCATTCGTCGTTCGTCGTCAGCAACTGCACTGCACACACACACACGGTAAAAACGGTACTTTTTTCATTTTTGGTACTGTACAAAAAAAGTTTGGTCCGTACATGTCATGGGATGCCATATGGGTCATTTGAGTTCCATATCCATCGGATCGGAGGAGGAGGATGGGACGACAGAAAAGCAGAGAGGAGACTGATATGGAATCAGATTAATTTTTCATTTCATTTTCAAGTACCATAACAAGCGTTATCGATACTCTCGTTGCGTTTGACTTTTTTAGGATAACGCAGACCGCACCAGTAGAGAGATGAACGCTTCTAAATACGGCGGTTTTTTTCTTCTGTAAATTATCAGCATATTCTAATAATAATGCTAATAAAATGCGGCGAGTCAACAGAATATAGAAACGTAGCGGTGAAAATCGCTGATTGTATTGAATATTTAGAGAGAGAAGCAGATAGACAGTCATGTAAACTGACATGAAACTTTTCCTAATTTGCTGTCTCTCCTCTGAATAATGAGTCATTTATTCTATCTAGAGAAAAGAGCGTGTGTGTGTGTGTGCTCTTCTAAAGGAAATGGATTGTGGGCTCCTTATGGTCAAGCAAGTATAGTAAATGATGATACCGATTGCTGCTATTATTTTTTTTCTTCCCACCCTTTGTCCTTTTTTAGTTACCCTTCTTCTCGAGTGACTCTCTTGAGCTGATTTTCGTTTTTGTTGATTTTTTTGTCTTCATTTTCTGCTTCTCTTGAAAAAATCAGAGAGAGAGAGATTGATTGGAGTTGACCATAAACAGCATCCTCATTTTTCTCCTCCGAGAGAGAAGAGGAGAACTAAAAACGTCTTCGAATGCCCCAGAAAATATCAATCCTCATCCCACCCACGCCCAATAAATGATGCTTTTGGTAGCAGAGTTATCGAGCTCATTTGCAATTAAAACTATTTTGGCAATTCTTTTACTTCTCTTCTGCTGATCATCTTTTACTTTTTTTTGGGAATTGTTTTTCTTCTTTTAATTCCTTAATCTAAATCCACGGATCACGCACCAAGAAGCACATTGTGGGAATCGCCGTGTTAATTTTCTTTACGTACGTTTTTCCTCCTGTTTATTTTTTAAATATAATTTTCATCCTCCTCATCATCCATCTCGTTGATGCAGATGTTTTTCCATACTTGATGATTTTTTTTTCTTCCTCTGATGCTGTATGTGGGGGAGTTTTGTTTTTCAAAAAATAAAACTTTTCGGTGGAGTGATAGTGCGGAGCGAAAAAAAATATTTTGTTGTGCGCCTGCTGCCATTTTGCCTTGTTTTGTGGTTTGCTTTTTTCATCTGCTGCTGTACTACTTGCCATCTGAAATTAATGATGAAATGGCAGATGCTTCCTTTTTCTTTTGCCGTGGATTCAAATTCGCTACAATAATATATGTATATAGGAACTGCATGTTAAAAATGGAACATTGGACTACTTACTTACGAAAAAAATGTGTTTGCGGTGATATTGGTGAAGGTGGCAAAGATGGGAATTGGGATGGAATATTAATTTTAGTAAACTTATTTTTTACACAAAATGTTACAAAAGAAATTATAAGGAAAATGAAATGAAAATGTAATTGTAGAAACGTGTAACACGGTTGACATAACATATATCTTCACGTTCGCAGCTTGTCCATCTGTAAGCTTGGAATTGAAGATCATATTGGTTTTTAAAAAAATATTTACTTCTGACATAAATTGCTTTCTTGCAGAATACTTGTGTTAATTACTGAGTAATATGTATGCATTCATAATGCAATAAATTTATTTGCTGGCACGGTTGCTGATTTTGCCACCGAAAGACAGTAAATGGCACGAGCTAAAAAAGAATGGCGTAATAAAAAGGCGCAACAAAAGGAAAGCGTACTTATTATTATTAGCCACTAGAGATAGAGAATACAAAAAAGTGGATGGGATAATTGTTAAGAATGAACAATATATAACATGATGATAACGCTGCTCTGCGCTGAGCAGGTGTTTTGTTCCGACTGGGCTAGAAAGATGTTTTAAAAAAAGTGTACAAGGGTTATAAAAAGTCTGTTTGCTAGCACCCACCCACGCACGCTCACTCACCTTTAAAAAAATGAAATCTCTGGCATACGGCATACATCTCGAGAAAAAAAAATGTTGAAGCGTCCGCGCATCCGACTACAAAACCGTTAACATGGTCATCTCCCCCACCACAACCACACAACTGCCAAACTGCCGCCGCTGCTTATATATCTTCTTATTTAAAATTTTTCTTATGACTTTTTTTTTCTCTCCTTTCCTAATTTTCTTAACATTTGCCCAATAAGGTTTTTGTAGCAGGAGCAACTGGAGAGGAATGTAAATTTTCGCCTTGTTATTATTGAAGATAATTTTCAAACATCCTTTCCAAAAAAAAATGTGAACAACAATGCTTTAGTGTGTATATGCACTCGTTCTAACAGAAAAAATGACTTTGATGACACGCCCAAAAACAAAAAAAAAGCAAATAAAGAGTGCTTGTAATACTAATAATCATTATTTCCAGCTGAGACTTATTACCAGAGAGGGAGAGAGAGAGAGATTCTTTCCACCCAATCATAAAAATGACACGTTTGACAAAAACATAATATCTTTCTTCGTCTTATTTAGCTTCTCCACCTACATCTTTATACTCATCATCATCATCGCCACCACCACCAGTAAACAATATCCGTCCAAAAACGCCACCTCTGCCAAAAAAAAACTTTTTCTACTCACCGGATGAGCACTCTCGTTGCGACTATAACAATGGTGGAGGCAGAGAGAGAGACAGAGAGAGAGTATTTTTTTTCTTAGCTATTATTGCGCAGATGCAAAAAAAAGTTAGCAGCAGCATGGCACCGCCGGCTTTTCCAAGAACTCAATAATCCTACCAATAATAATATCACATCATCATCATCATCACTGTTGATTTTTATACTATTCATTACTACAGCAGGCAATTCTTTTGGTGGCGGTGGCGGCGGGGGTGGATTGCCATATGCACATCCTCTGTGTGTGCGCTCACCCTTTTTTTTCCTGAAAAAATATAAGATGCAGATGTTTTTCCATACTTGATGAATTTTCTCTTTTCTTCTTTTTTTACTACCATAAAAACTTTTCGGTAGTGTGATAGTGCGCAACAACAGCATCACAAATAAACGAGGTGGTTCCTAAAAATTTCTTTTTCAAAATTTTTTAAAAAGTAGAAGCAAACAAGCTATAATACAACAACAGAGGAATCTAAAAATAAACATATTGGGATCTCATACTACCAGAGAGAGAGAAAAGATATATTTTCGGAAAGGGAATCGTGGAACCGTGTGCCGTGGAAAAGAAGAAGACAGACCGACCGAGACCGAGATCACCAGCGAAGCATGGAGGACGAAGACCATCGCAATGACGACGACGATGATGGTTCAAGGTAGTATGAATGAAATTCTTTTTCTGTTTGGTTTGAAATTAAAATGTTTTCAAACATGTGAAAATTATACCATCTCCGTATATTTTTTGTACTTTACTTGCCTGTCTATTTAACTTTACCTGTAAAATGATGATGATAAGGAGATTTTTTTTTAATGAGAGGCACGCGCCCGTCGGTGTGGAGAAGGTGCAACCATGTGTGTTTATTACAATAAAATGCAAAAAAGAATCATCTTAAGCTGTTTTTTTTTCTTCTTCTCATTGTGTGTATGCGAGAGAGTGAGCAAGAGTTGATATTATTATGGACCTATTTATTTTATTTTTGGGAGAGACAAGATGAAATTAAAGGAAATCAAAACGTGTGAAGGAAGAGATATGAATCTGCGCATCTTATGGGTTTCGTAAATGGTATGGTGATGATCATGATGGAACAGGTGTGTGGGTGGATGAAAAAAAAGTACACGAGACCGTTTGAAAGACAAGTGGCTGCCAAGAAAGGATATATAGAAGCTGGGGATATTATGCTGATCATCATGGTATGGTCCATCGTCCATCCGCATCAACAGGATGATATGATGATGATGATGGGTATTTCTATCAAAAATTATTTTTGGGCATTGCCATAATGTGAGCACAGGGCACAGAAGAAAAATGAGAGCAGATGAAAATTAATAGTGAGTGAGCATGAACACGGAAACAGGTGGGGCAAACTGAAACTATTTGAAACTAGAAAATAGTTTAATCCTGTTTACAGGACTATAATAAAAGGTGGCATATAGCAGAATCGGAAATCCCTTAAAAAGTTTAGAATCCCTACAATATTGAATCTATTACAGGGACTTGCTGTGCAGGAAATACTCTGCAAATAGGTGAAGCACCACACTGACCGCCGCATTTCTTTTACTCATTATATGCTTTTCTGGATCAGACATAGCTAATACTAAACAGCTTCAATGAATATGTCAAACTGTTTGAAGAAATGAAATTGAAATATTTTTTTAGCTTTTCTGTCAAAGCTATAAATTAAATTAAAGCTATGTGGGTACGTTTTAAAAATTACCTGTGAAAAGAAATTACCCACCACCCAGTGACCCAGCCGCCAATCTTCATCACTTGAGGAGGGCAATAGTTCACGCACGTGTATGTCTTTAAATATTAATGTAGACAGGAAGGGATTCCCATCATAATATTAATACAATAGTTCATGTCACGAACGTCCTTTGCATCAACGTAAATTTTAAAAAAAAGTCGGTTTCATTATAACAATTTTGAATTCTGTTAGATAAATTACCCCATTCACTATAATAATCATCAATGAATGAGGATCACTTCGTATCGTGTTTACTTTCTCAAGCGCATCTCATACTCGTAAGGTGAGCATGACAGGATAGTAATTACCTAGATAATATTCTGAATGTTTAGTTGCAATTACATCGTGTCGCACGAGAAAACAATTTAGTCTAGTCTGTACTATCAAATACTAAGTTCACATAGTTATTTAGGTGAGAGCTAAATAGTTATAAGATCCGCCGACACTCTGGCTTTGACGCAAAAAAAATGACAGCTCATAGTTAGTTGTCTGTTGACATCAAAGCGGTTGGGGCATTTGTCTGGTTATATTTTTGCAAAAAAAAAGAAATATTTTAAAATGAAAAATTTACTAAAGCTCGTACCATTTTTCTTACTTTTGTGTCAGGTTTGTGTCCAGGACAGCTATGGCGTAAGCGTGAAGGAAGATTTAACGCTGACCTTGCCAGAAAAACAGGCGCTGGACAAGTTTAAACGGAAGATGCTTCCAATTCTACCGCACAAGTACATGAAATCTGACATTTACCTCATTCGGTGGCTGCGTGCCCGAAATTTAAACTTGGATCTGGCCGAGCAAATGCTCAAGAGTAACTTGCGCTGGCGACGCGAACAAAAGATTGACACAATCATGAAGGAGGACTGGTCAGACATGACGGCGCAGTATCCCTACACAACCGACAACTTTGACAAGGACGGCCGGCCCATTGGGACTTGTAACCTGGGACTGTGGAATTTTAGGCGGATTGCGTTGGCAGGAGAAATGCCAAGGCTGCAGAGATACATGGCAAAAATACTGGAAGAAGGGGCTCAGTTGGTGCTCCAGGAGCAGCTCAAAGGAAACAATGTGACGCAATACAAACTGCTCCTGAATTTAGAAAATTTTAATCAAATTCAGCACGCGTGCCCTATCTGCCTCCCAGCCTATACCGGCTTTGTAATGACCTATGAGGATCGATACCCTGGAATGGTGGATGAAGCTATACACATTAACAGTTAGTACAAACAAATTACACACAAAAAAGGAAAAATAATAATAAATGATAACGTTTCTTGATATTTCTTGATTTACTAATATTTTCTGCTTACAACAGCACCTCCCGTTTATGAAATTGTGCTAAACCTAGTGCGCCCACTATTTTCACCTGCCACCCGAAAGGCGGTGAAAATATTTGGCCAGGACAGAATTGAATGGATGAAGTATTTGGATAAACGGGTCGACCGAAATCAGCGACGAGCAGAGTATGGAGGAACTCTGAAAGATTAAAATACTTTTTTTAATTTGTGTAATTATTATTGTAAGATTTATTATTATTTTTAAAAATATATTAGCGACTGGATAATAAAATCGATATACTGTTATCTTTGTAAGCGTCACCTGTTACAAACAACTGGACAATTAATAATAAGTTACTTAATTACGAAAAATCTCTTATATGAACACAAAATGTAAAATAAGCAGGTACGGAAATAAAATTTGCAAATTCAATTAGTTAATTAGAAAATATGAATCTTTCCATTTCCCTCCAACAGAACCACTTGCCCATCTCCCATAAGTGTCACATTTACAGGATCCTTTAATGAGTTATCTCCAATGCGAGAAATGGTGCTCAGCAGTAGTTCATCTTCATCCAGACAAGACAAATGACGAATATGTTTACTTTTTGAGTCGGCTACCAACAAGCCTCCGAGCTGATCTGCAACTAGACCTTGTGGATTTTGGAGTAACCTCCCGTCTTTAAAATTTAATTTCCTAAAAGTCTGAAAGCCGACTGGAATCTCCGTCACCGCACCATCATGCCATTCCGTTACGTAAATTCTATGACCTTCCGACGGCTCAAAGCAAATTCCCCGAGGACTTCGAAAGTGGAATTGACGCATGTACCGTCCGTTAGGGTCAAAGAGCTGAACTCGCTCGTTTTTCGTGTCTGTCACAGCAATGTGGCATCCGCGGGGGCTCACGTCCACGTCCCATGGGCAGTTAAACATGCCTACATAAAAATATATATGTACATATTTCTATAAATCTCTATCGAAATTCGCATTTCACTACTTCAAAAGAACAATTCGGGTTTTACCATCCCGAGTGCCAAATTCCCCAAAAGACGTAATGTACTCCCCAGTGTCCAAAGAGAAGAAGCTGATTCGGTGGTTATCTTTCTCGCAAACGATAAGTCGGCGATGATACTCATCACAGCAGATTCCAGTTGGAGCTCCATCAAGTAGTCGACCTCCGGGACCTTTGTTGGCACGAAAAATCACTTGACCAGTCGGATCGACACAAGAGATATAGTTTTCTGCACTTTCCGTGTAGTAGATCTAAAAGCAAAAGGGAAATGGTATATGATTTTTTTGCAACACTTTGCATTATATACCGTATCATATAAAATGATGTACCCGATTCGTTCGCTTCTCGTAAGCCAGTCCCCAAGCGTTAACCTCTCCGCCATGATAAAGGCCAATTTTGAAGGTTTTGGCCGGCATTTTCAGACTTTTCCTGAAGTAATTCCTACTGACTAGAATGTTGACTTTGTCGCTAACGCGACCATTTTCTCCATAACTCGTGGCTTGACTTACTTTACTGATCCTCTTCATGAATGAGTTAGTTTTTAGTTGCGCCGTTACCTTCAGCGTATAATGCCCCACTTCCGCAGTAGCCATAAAACATCCCTGAAACTGCTCCTTGGAATTTCCCGTCCTGATTTGACACTGAAGATGTCGCGATCCCGAAGGGGTAACGGCTATCCCATTAAATGATTCCACGCTGCAGTTGGGCGGTACATTCTCAACCGTAACAAAGAATTGTATGGGTACGTCAGTAAAGTTTACTGATCTCATCGGAGTTACTTCAACTTTGAATTTTCCTTCGGGAATATGGATTGATGTAGAGGGGATGGCTTGAGGGGAATATGCGCTAGTTTCGTTCAAGTTTGATACTTTTGGAAATTTGACAACGGTAGAGTAACTGGCAGGTGGAGATGCGACAAGTACTAATTTGGGGAGTCTTCTACTTTGTCGCTGTTCCAATCTCGGTGGCACCTCTCTTTTTGGGAGTTCCCTTGGAAGGGGTGGAGGGTCTTCTCTGGGCTGCTCCTCATTGACCAGCTCTTTTGACTGTTCCTCAGGGATACTTTTCAACTGTTGCTGCTGCAGAGATTGCCTTATATTCCTTATCTGATACCGATAAGCAGGAGGAGGGGAACTGGGCATAACCACATTTTGGGGCGACTTTGACCTGAGTAGATTGGAAAGAAAGTCGATGCTTTGCCAAGGAGTCCATTGGACAATTTGACTTGTCGCAGGTGCTGGCGGTAGAGTGGCTGCCTCTAAATCCTCCTTTTTCGTTTGCGGTTTTACCCTACTTTCTTTCCCTATTTTTATTCGATTTCTTAACGGTGGCGGAACGTAAATTCCACTTCCGTCGCCACTGCTTCTTGCTTTGATACCGCTAGTGTTACTAGCCCTCCAAGATGTCGCATCTTGGCAACTTGAACCGGTCTGAAAGCTTGACTTGAAAGTGCATGCGCGCATTGAACTCGGATAACTTTCCTCATTGTCAGCGGGAGTTTGGAGAATTGTACTTGCAACAGGTGGAAACGTTGATGGGGTTGGGGTCGTCGATGCGATGGGGACTGGATCTAATTCAATTGCTGATTGCTTTGCCACTTCATCTTCACTTGACACGGAGCTGTGGCTATTGCCCATTGCGTTCAAGGTTGCCTTTTCCTTTGCGACATATTAAATTTCAAACAAAATATATACATTCATAAGATTATGTAGAATTTCATGGAAGCATATTGGACAAAATTGTGAATTTGTTTAAATATGGTCGTTGCTGGCATCTTTTAAAACACAATAGAATTCTGACCGGTTTTCATGCTGTTGTTTTGCAACTATATGCCTCGTTTGATTGATTGCAACATCGATTGGATCATTAAAATTATCTTTTAACTGATCTTTGTTGATTAATAACGAAATGCGTCCATAGTGTTCAATTAAGCCGTGTTGTTTTGTGAATATTTATTTGAATTTTCCTTGATTTTAGCATCAAATGCTTTCGGTTTTATGCAACAACATAAAAATATGTGTATGTGCACAATAAAATCCTGAAATTCTAGTAGTCAATACGTATACAGTAGACATCAACAAACAACCTTGGTCAGAGTAATAATGGTCATCTTGCCAAATGAAAAAAAAACAGACAGGTCCGCATATTGTTGATGTCTACAACTTTGCAGCTATGTATTTTATTGCTCGTTTGCATAGTTGCTCCAGAAGAAGCCCAGAATCCAGGCTGGACAAAATTGTATAATTATTTAACAATCTGATGGATCCAAACTCACTTCTCATATTGTAGGCCCAGGCCCATAAAAATCGCACAGGACATTTATACGAGAAAATAAGAATATTGGTTAGTATTAACTGGAATTTATAATAAACTTGCTGGATTCTCCTACGAATTCCCAACCTGTTAGTTGAAAAGTGACGGAATTCTTAAGTTTTAGGAAAAAAATGTCGTAAATTATTATTTTACGCATTTTCCTTACTGGTTTAAGGACGGGGATCTATTCAGTTGCTGATAAACCACCATGCTTATATATTATCAGGTCAGGTACCCGTTTTTGCAGAATTTGCATTTATTTGTCAAGTTTACATAGTTTACATACAGTCAAGTACTTAAGCTGTGCAAAAAATCGTGATTCGCGTATCTGTCCTGCGCATTCCTTTTTCTTAGAAGCTGTAGATATATTGTAGAATTTAAGTATTCGCTTCTCACTCGGTCATTCAATCACTAAGTCACTACGGTACAGCATGTGTACATAGGCGAGTCTAGTTCTGTGCGTGTAACAAAGAAGAAACTAACGGTAACTAAATACCAGGTAAACACATAGAACACGAATAAGCCCAGTAAGCTAATGTGTAATGAACTATAACTGTTGCGTTTCGGATGAGTTTTCAAATATTTTGCGCAATATTGACTTCACAGAAGAATAAAATATGTTCGGATCTCAGGACAGTGCATTATGAACATTGTTTTTCGCATAAGTCACGCTCGTGCCGCTTCTCTCATGAAATGTATAATGAAGATGACAAAAAATAACTCGCCAAGAGTACAAGATCGAAGGGTTTATGATTTTAACGATTTTAATCACAACCCGAATTATTTTAACAAGAATAATTTTGAGCCTTTTTCGGCTTATTTGAAATAACTGAAAAATGCCTACTCAAGTACAACTCGACTTTTTTCTACAGAATTGTTGGTTGGCTTGAAGCAGGTTAGAATGCCTCGCTGGGGCGAAATAATAATTTTTACAAGAGAACGAAAAGCTTGTTGCTTCACAGGGAGCAAGGAGCTAGTGATAGGAAAAACTACCGAGCGTGCAGAAGGCTACCCAAGAAAATCGAGGATTTCGCCCAGTTAAATTGAATTATCTTGGTTTTAACGAAGCCAGGCGACTGGCATCTTACTCAACTTTTAACATTACAAAAATTGCTTTAGCAGACTAATTGAGCTGGTTTCGACCAGTTTCAATAATCTAATCATTTTCTCAAAGTTTCATTAACGACATATTTTTATGCAAATGACATTAAATTGAACAAATAAACAAATTTTTCTTAAAAACCAATTAACCAGTCTCTACAAAAATAATCAAATCAAAAAAGGAAAAATTGAGAACTGGCGACTTTATCTAAATAATGTAAATTCTACCGCGGATCGGGACATACTCCCATCTGTTAATTACTCTAATTAACACCCTTTAAGATCCGTCGGCACCTTCAGCATCTTCAGGAGGGTTGGGCTCCGCTGGAGTTTCTGCATCCTTGTCCTTGGACTGGACCTCCAGTGGGAATAGCCGCTGCAGGGGTCGTACCATGATCCCTTTTGTTGTCTTGATTTTGGCTACTCTCGCTGCCTCCCCTTCCCCTTCGTAGGTTTCTAGGATGATACCCATGGGCCAGTCAAGACGCTTGTGGTTATCCAGCTCCACAAGCACCACATCACCAGGGTTGAGTTGAGTTTTATGTTCGTACTTCCCTCGGTGGATAAGCTGCCCCAGATACTCCTTTCGAAAGCGCTCTCGTAGCGCTTGCTTCATTTTTTGTAATTTGGAGAGATTCATCCTGAATGCTCTCCCGTCGACCATCTCGATTTCAGGCAGAACGGCGACTGGAAGGTCCCGAAGGAAGTGTGACGGCGTCAAGCAACGCAGGTCATCTGGATCTTCCGACTGGTATGTTAAGGGTCGATCATTCATGATGGCTTCGACCTCTGTGATGAGGACCTCCAGGTGGGCTAACTTCACAAAACGGTTGCCCAAAACACGGCGTAGCAGTTGTTTCACCAGCCCGATAAGGCGCTCCCACCATCCTCCCCACCATGCAGCGCTTGGAGGATTGAAGCGCCATCTTATCTTCTGTAGGCTGGCTTGGCGTTGTACTTCTTCCCATTTTATGGACTTCAGCAGGTTACTCGTTCCCGTAAAGTTGGTACCGTTGTCTGAAAAGACAGTGGTTGGGCGGCCTCGTCGAGCGACAAATTTTTGGAGAGCTCCAAGGAAAGCCTCCGTTGATAGGCTGCTGACCAACTCAAGGTGGACCGCACGGTAGACCCCGCAGGTGAAGAGAACGACCCACATCTTCTTGCCCTTTTCTACAAATAAGGGTCCGGTCACGTCCACACCCGTCACGTCGAACACCTTGGTAGTGCGGATCCTCTCAAATGGTAACGCTGCTTCAGGAACCTTGCATCGTTTGGCTAAATGGCGCCTGCAGACGGCGCACTTGTGTACCACGTTTCGTATGGTACGTCGACTTTTTATGATCCAGTACCGCTCGCGTAGATGCGCTTGAAGAAACTGGACCCCGGCGTGGCGTAGAGCTTCATGTTCATGTTGAATTAGTAGAGCCACAATGGGATGTTTATTTGGGAGAACTGCTGGGAAGACGAACGATTCTTTCTCTTCTCCTTGAACAAGTCTAGATTTGAGCCGGATGATCCCTTGGCCATCTTTAAAAATCTTCATTTTCCTCATATCGGCTTCTTCTAGGTTCTGCTGCATGTATCGAAGAAGAAAGGTTTCGGCTTCGCATATTTCCTCTGTTGTCAGCTCTCCTGTTGTTGAGTTATTTTTCTTTATTTTTCCATAAAATCTACGGATGTGAGCCAGTACGCGAACAATCTTTGTGTAGCTGGATAACCGCAGCAATTCTTTATTTAGGTTGACCACTGGAACTCGAAATCCCAAGGCGGAGACGACGGTTTTCTTCTTTTCTTTATTAACTTCGGTTTCGTCTGCTGCAGGGGCATCATGAGACCATTTTCTCTCCGGAGCATATAGCCATTCTGGGCCAAACCACCATTTTGAATCCATCAACTTTTTTACGGAGCAGCCTCGAGACGGGAGGTCTGCAGGGTTCAGGGCACCTGGAACATGCTTCCATTGTTGTGGATTTGTCAGCTCGCGTATCTGCTTCACCCGGTTGGCTACAAACGTTGCCCAGCACTCATCCTTCCGGATCCAGGTGAGGGCGGTTGTGGAGTCGGTCCAGTAATAGACGGGAATATCCATTGCCATGTCTTTCTTCACGGTGTTGGCAAGTCTTGCTCCAATAAGGCAGGACAATAATTCCAGTCTGGGGATTGTTACCCCTTTTTGTGGGCTGACTCTTGTTTTTGACTGAACAAGTGAAATTTTTACTTCTCCTCCACTTTCGCTTCTCAGAAATACACAGGCGGCGAAGCAGTCCATACTTGCGTCACTCAGGCAGTGGAGAGATAATTTGGCGTTGTTGTCTTTTGCGTGGATGTGACGGGGTATACGAATATCCTGCAAGTCACACAGTTGCTGTTTCCATTTTTCGAATTCTTGAGTGTGCTTGTCATTTAATTTCTCGTCCCATCCAAGTTTGTCCCCCGTGCAGACCTTCTTCAGCAAAATTTTCGCCGTGACAGTGACTGGAGACGCAAAACCGAGAGGGTCGTACAGCATGTTGATCATTTTGTACAAGTTTCGTTTTGTTGCAGGCACCTTCATATTTGTGATGAGGTTTCGGCAGTCGAACTGGAGCTCGTCATCCTTCAGATTCCATATTAACCCCAAAATGGCCACATTTTTATCTTCAGAGGATGGGCCAAACTCCCACCCTCGGAGGTCGAATTTACCGGAACTGAGGACGGCGCAAGCTTCATTTTGAAATGTTTTGGCATCGTCTATAGTTGCTAGGCTGGTCACCGCATTGTCCACATAGAAACAGGACTTCAAAATCTCGCACGTTTCTGGATAGCTGGGGAAATTTTCGATGTGATGCTTTAATGTTGCACCTAATAAGAAGGGACTGGCCGTCACTCCAAAGACCACTCTCGCGTGCCGGAACTCGATAACGTCTTTGCAGTCGTCAGGATTCTTCCACCAGAGGAATCTCGCTCTGTCCCGGTCTTGTTCGGTTACGTTCATCTGCTGGAACGCCTTTTTAATGTCTGCCACCACACCAATTTCGTCCAAACGAAAACGGGTGAGGATGGCAGGAATAAGCTCCAGCAAGTTGGGGCCTTTTTCCAAGCAGTCATTCAATGATGGAGAGTCACGGGCCCTTGCTGAGGCGTCGAAGACCGGACGGAGGGGCGTAGTGGATCCCTCTTTGAATACGGCACGGTGCGGTAGATAGTGGCACAGAGCTATGTTTGCAGGGGGCTCCACTATTTCGATAATGCCCTCCTCAAGCCACGATTTAAAAACTTTATCGTAGTCGTTTAAGTGCCCTCCTTCTTTCAGTTTTCTGGTGGTTGTGTGTAGCCTCTTCAAAGCTATCACACGGTTATCTGGCAGTGGGAGGTGACCTTCAATCCATGGGAGATGAACAGTGTAGCGGCCTTGGTCGTCTTGATCCACAGTGCGTTGGAAATGTTCAATCGCTGCTTTCTCCAGGTCTTCTCGGCTCTTCGTTTCTGCAGGGTCTTCAATCCCAATTGTTTCAAGGGACCATAGATTTGACATTTCCTTATCAGTTAAAGTAGACTGTAGATTCATCATGGCCAACTTTCCTCTTCGTTTCACTGTGCTGTTGAGTCTTCCCGAGAGCACCCAGCCAATTTTAGTTTTCATAGCCACTGGACCAGCTTTGAGTTTGATATACTCACCCCCGATTTTCAAGTCGTCTCCATAGTCTGCTCCAATGAGGACTTCTATTTCTGATGAAACGCTGTTGAGGTCTGTGAGGGTGATGCCTTTTCGAATGCATTCTTCTATATAGTCCCCAAGCGGTATTTGTTGTATTCCACTGGAGATCTTGGGAATTCCAGAGATTTCGTACTGGTATTGCGAATCTTCATTTACCCCGGAAATCTTCATCTCGTAGACTTTGTGTTGTTGTGGTTTCGTTTCAGCTCCTCCAAATGTTTGGTGAATCACGGTCTCTTCTCCAATGACGGGGAGGTCCAATTTTCTTGCCAACTCCTCTTTGATATAGGAGGTCTGAGACAGCGAATCGAACGCTGCTCTAGCTTTGATAGCTCCCTTTGGACCATGGACCCAAACTGTGAGCGTCTGCAGGAGAACCTCAGGTCGAGAAACAACATTTGCCATGGAGGGTTTGCTTTCACCATCCTTACTAGCTTCATTTGCTGGCTGTTGCTCCGCATTGGCAGCTTTCTCCTGTTGGTCGTCACAGTGCTTCATCCTCTCGTTCTGGTTACACATCAGTACATGATGATCTCTTTCACACAGGTAACACAGCATCTTGGCTCTGCAGGATCTCGTACCATGTCCCAGTTTGAAGCACTTGAAACAAGCATTCTTTTCTTTCAAAATGCTTTTCCTTTTCTCCAGATCAAATTTGATTGCCAGACGACATTCAGTTGTGTTGTGATTGGGCTTCTGGCAGAAGATACAAGCTGGTTTCTCACTTCGCCCCGCTGTGTTGAGGAATCCAGCAGCAGCTTTAATGGCTTTATTCCCATTACCATTTTTGTTGCTGTTGCCTTTCTTGTTCACTCGTCCACTGGTTGACTTGGTATCTTCTTCGAGGAATTGATTTTTGGCCAGGTCAGTCTCCATACGGCGGCGTACTTCGTTTTGCAAGAACTCCATCAAATCTTGTAATTCTTCTTTGTGATCTTGAGACCGCAAGTAATTATCTAATACGGCAGCAGGGATGCAACTCTCTACCACCGGGTACAGCAATTCACCGAACTTGTCTTGAGTGACCCCAAGTTGCCCCAGATTTCGGATCTGGGAGTCTATGCAGGTCACGAGGTCGATGAAGTCGATTTCACCTTCTTTTGTCGAGTTTTCCACCACCAACTTTAACAGGTCTCTCATATAGACCTTGATGAGGGTCTTCTTGCGGCCGAATCTTTCTGTCAGTCGGTCCACGGCAGACTTGTAGTTGGCTCCAGATGACGGGAAACTACTAACGACTTTATGGGCGGGCGAGTCGACGACGGTGCTTTGTAGCAAATAGTGAAGTTTTTCGGAGTCCGTGAGGTGCTTGTCGTTGTGTATTTCTTGATAGGCACCCCAAAATGACATCCAATTTCTTACGTTGCCATCAAACTTTGGCAACTCACGTTTTGGTAGTTTTGATGCTCTGTGGAGGTCGGCAGCGGTGGCACCGGTGGGCAGGTCTGGTGATGAGGAGCCTATCTGTTGTGCGCAGTATCGCTCGGTGAAAGCTATGTTTCTGATTAAATCAGCCTTTCTCTGGAGCTGTATATCTGCTTCATAATCCAATCCGCTACTTTGAAGTAGAGTAGTATAACTGTCAAATTGTCTAGATACCACCCGGTACTGCTCCCTCAACAAGTAGAGTTCCACCTCGGCGTCTTCTTCCTGGACGACATCTCCATTCACAAATTGATCCAACCTGGTAACGCTGTTTTCGAGCACTTTCAGGTTGCCTTCCAGCTTTTTAAAAGCTGCTTCTATAGCTTTAGCCATTTCGACGAGAGTTCACTTTACGGGGCACTGTGAGACAAAAGTATAAAGTTCACGTTTCCACGGTTTTCACGAAAAATTAATTGTTCAATTAATTGTTTTCTGCACTATCCTGGCAGGTTCGCCACAATGTTGCGTTTCGGATGAGTTTTCAAATATTTTGCGCAATATTGACTTCACAGAAGAATAAAATATGTTCGGATCTCAGGACAGTGCATTATGAACATTGTTTTTCGCATAAGTCACGCTCGTGCCGCTTCTCTCATGAAATGTATAATGAAGATGACAAAAAATAACTCGCCAAGAGTACAAGATCGAAGGGTTTATGATTTTAACGATTTTAATCACAACCCGAATTATTTTAACAAGAATAATTTTGAGCCTTTTTCGGCTTATTTGAAATAACTGAAAAATGCCTACTCAAGTACAACTCGACTTTTTTCTACAGAATTGTTGGTTGGCTTGAAGCAGGTTAGAATGCCTCGCTGGGGCGAAATAATAATTTTTACAAGAGAACGAAAAGCTTGTTGCTTCACAGGGAGCAAGGAGCTAGTGATAGGAAAAACTACCGAGCGTGCAGAAGGCTACCCAAGAAAATCGAGGATTTCGCCCAGTTAAATTGAATTATCTTGGTTTTAACGAAGCCAGGCGACTGGCATCTTACTCAACTTTTAACATTACAAAAATTGCTTTAGCAGACTAATTGAGCTGGTTTCGACCAGTTTCAATAATCTAATCATTTTCTCAAAGTTTCATTAACGACATATTTTTATGCAAATGACATTAAATTGAACAAATAAACAAATTTTTCTTAAAAACCAATTAACCAGTCTCTACAAAAATAATCAAATCAAAAAAGGAAAAATTGAGAACTGGCGACTTTATCTAAATAATGTAAATTCTACCGCGGATCGGGACAATAACGTTATGTAGGCATTATTCTGCAGTACATGCTCTACAACATATAGGTATGCACAATATTGTTTGTATTTATAGTGTCGCAATTTCATTTCAGATAGTTTTCGTCACAACGCCGTGAGAATCGCTAGTTCCTTACTTCTCTCAATAGATCAGTATCACATTCATTGTTAAGAAATGGATATTCATTCGTCAAAATTCTTGGCAATTTTGCTGGTGCTGTTGTGTTATGACGCTATAAGGGTTGATACCGTTAGTGTGGAGGAGGACTTGACACTAACTTTGCAAGAAAAGAGGGCACTGGACAAGGTGAGTAAAATTTTATCTAGGATATACCTAATCAATACGAATCTTTTATGACGTGACATTATTCTACAACTTTGTGCTGATGATATTTTCCAGTTCAAGCAACGAGTGCTCTCTATTTTGCCCCATTCCTACATGAAACAAGAAATTTACCTCATTCGATGGCTAAGGGCCCGAGATTTCAATTTGGACCAGGCCGAGCAAATGCTCAGGAGCAATTTGCAGTGGCGAAAAGAGAAAAGAATGGACACGATTAATGAGGAAGATTGGTCGGACATGAAGGATGAATATCCCTACACTGGCGACACTTTTGACAGTGCAGGAAGGCCAATTGGAACGATAAACATGAGGTCGTGGAACATCAGGCAGGCAGCGTTGACAGGAAGGTTGCCAAGGCTGCAGAGATATTCGCACAAGCTGTTAGAAGAAGCGACGCAAGCGGTGGTCAAGGGCTGGGAAATGGGAAAGAATGTGACACAATGGAAAGTGCTCATCAATCTTGACGGCTTTTCTCAAACTATACACGCTTGCCCCATTTGCATTCCTCATTGGGCCAGTTTCGTGAATACTTATGAAGAACGATATCCCGGGTTTGCGGACGAGATTGTCAACATAAATAGTATGAAGAGATTTATTTAAAAATTCATAGTATGTATTGTTTGAAGGGATGGAAAGTAGCGTGTTTTTAAATTTTCGGTTAAAGCGCCCCCAATATACGAAATTGTTCTGAACGTGATTCGTCCACTATTTTCCCCTGAAACCAGGAAAGTTCTCAAGTATTTCGGGCAGGATAAAAGGGAGTGGATGAAGCATTTGGATAGAGACATTTACAGAAGCCAAAGAAGACCAGAGTTTGGAGGCACACTGGAAGACTGATTTTATGTTGTTGTTTATGAACAGCTACCGTTGATAATAATTCGAATATATAATACCAATGTATCTTGTAAATATTTTGTTAATGTTTCTCAAATGAGATGAGATTGTTTGTTTGGTGTAATTAGTTGAAACTAAAAAAATGAATTGATGAATTGTTCTGAATAAACCAAATACGACATTACATATGCATCTATTAGGTCTTATTACATTCTGGAATGCAAAAAAAACAAGATGTACTTGTGAAAATAAATTAGATTAGCATTATTGTACGTGAGGTCATTGGGTTCAATTAGAAATCCAGAAAGCAGCTCTCCACACATGACGAGACCAAGTACGAAAAATACAATGAGATAAGCCATGATAAAAAAGTGAATCCCGCTCCAACATTACCACTCAAACTCTCATCATGATGATTATCATTCCATTCCCTATCTGTTTAAAAAAAATATTCTTACGTCAAACAAAGCTGGTCAAAACGGAACTTTCCTCGTGGCTATAGCTGACGAGTGACGTGATAATCAAATCTATGGAAAAAAGCTAACCAGGCCTTCCGTTCAGTCAGATCTCCTATTCCTCTACTATTTCTTAAAACACAGTGGGATGCCAACACGAGCATTTTTGTAGGTGTGATGATGCGACTTGTGGTAAGAAAGAGGTGGTTTCATACAAATTTGTATCATTTATTTTCATGCAGAAATGCAAGAAAAGTGGAAGAATAGCTACATCAATTTGCTACGTCCGTCCGCAATTACTGTTCCCCGTCTAATCATCATCATAAAGTGTTGGACAAACAACCCACGCACATGAGTACAACGGATGACGTTGAATGCTCACGTCACTGAAACCACTCACCTGAATCTGGACGTACCCAAAGATATTGAAAATGTTCAAGTGCAGAGAAATCAACAACTTGCTCTGCAGAATAAATGCTTTAATGCTGCTATATCGCAATCGGTTTACTTTGTCTACTTTACTGTCAGTTCCCGTTTCATATCCGTATAGGAAGGAGCTATTTACTAACAACATGAAACTAACTATAATTTATTTTGTGTCAATTCTGTGCTTAATTTAAGTAGCTTTCTGCAGTTGTGTTCCGAAACAAAACGCAATCGTTTGAAGGAGTATGGCCAGCGTGTTGGATGAATCCGAGCCACCTTGAAATAATTGACTGACTACTACCATCGCATCGTCCAACAACGAATTGTAATAATCTCTCTCGTTGTATGTACCGGCCCACATTTTCACTGTGTGTTTGGCAAAATTACTAGTTTTTTTGTCAAAAATAATCTTCATCGTGAATATGTCCTCCGGTATATTACTACGAGTGCAGAAAATCCTTCTCGACAATTTAAACAGCTTCTGCAACTTCTCGGACGTATGAACCCAGTTAATAACCGGAAGTTATTGTAACTAAAGTAAGCTGAACATACCATTTTCCACTTTATTCTATTCAATACTTCTACAACATTCAATCATAATAATCAGCACGGTGTCTCTTGAATACCAACACCACATTGCACCCCATCCGTAAATAAATCATATTCGTTTAAAGCCGTAATAAGAAAATCCAAATCCTCCACTCTATCCTTTAGCAAATTAATTGTTGCATTTTGAATTATTGCATTTTCCTGTTCTACAAAAGTTGGCTGGCACACTCGAAACCTGTGCTTTGTGAATTTTTCGCAAGTATAGTCCACCAGTGGAGTTCCCTTTCCACAGTCCTTGTTATTTTCACAAAAGCAAACTTCGTTCAAGGCGCAATGTTTCGCAAAGTCGGGTGCTACTGTGATCACATTTTTCCCGAATTTTATTCGCCTCCCGAATGAGTTCAAAAACCTTCCTTCGGGATCAACTGAATCCATTACATCTACAAAATCCTTTACATTTTTGGCTCCATGTGCCTTGAGAATAATTTCTGGACTGCTGTAGGCAAGGCCGGCTTTGCCCCAGTGAGGACGACCTCCGTGCAACAGAATCTGTGCAAATACAATTTTTTTGGAAGGAAGGGATTTTTAAGAAGGAAAAGAAGATGTCAATAAAAAATATTACCAACGCCTGTGCTATAGCCTGATAAACGTTTATTCCCAATTTTGGTTGCGACTTGTCCCACCTCGGAACCGTAATCCACTCAATGCTCACCCACCAATCCTTCCCATAATTAATTGCCATGAGACCATTGCCCGGCTTCAGAAATCTAAAGAAGAGCCCATTCAAAGGAAATGCGGCAAGCGCCTTCTCAAAAATCAGCGCAAGAGTTTGCAACGCTTCCGGCAAATTGCTCAAAGGAATTGCAACGTTCGTGTCGTCATCAAGCAGTGGCAACGGCGTTCCAGTCCAAGTGCACTGAGTACACTTATTCGACATCATTTTATGGCTCCACCCAGTGGCCACTGGCAAGCATGGCGTTTTCCCGTCCGACTCGGAATAAAAGGGCTGTCTTCCTGGGACGCAATGATACAAACTTAGCATTGCATAGCTTTGCATTAGAAACATGCCCGGGTGATCCTGGAAAGTTTGCATGCTCTCAAACGCCAAAGCAAGTGAGTTACTGAGTGCCGGGGACATGTCGGAAATGAAGTTTGTTTGACAGGTGCCGGTAGAGTTTGCCTCTGTTCTGTTCCCCATGGACAAAACCACCCGCTCGTTTGTAGGAAACCACCACATTTGAAACACATCGTTGGTCTTGGCCAAGTGGATCAACTCAGTAGGACTATTTCTGAGAATGGTGTCACTGAGCGGAAAATTAACCATTCGCAACTTGTACAACGGCCCACATTGAATTTGAGCTTGGTAAATAATTCCCAGTAATCCCAAACTCACTCGAAATGCGTTAAATATTTTTGAGCCGTCGTTTTTAGTTACTGTTTTCAAGTTACCGTGACCATCCACAACGCTGAGGGAAACCAACTGATCTGAAAGGAGTGTTGGGTACCTTCCACCTGTCCCATGTACTCCGATTGCTAACACGCCTCCGAGTGTGACACCTCCAAATGAGGGTGCACCAGAAACTGCGCATTTTGCTTGATGCAGTTGCTCCAGAAAATCTACAGCTTCCCAGCCTGGACCTGCTGTCACTATGTTTGTGTCTGGGTCATGGGAGAATTGTTTAAAGTGGGTAAGACTGACAAGAATTCCTTTGGTGCAGATGCAATCGGAAATGGAATGCCTATTTCCAATCACTTTCACAGTTATGTTTTGCTCCTTGGCACGGAGAACAATAGATTGCAATTCTTGGACAGATTTTGGTTCCTGAGGTGGACCCAAATCTGTAGAGCACGTTATTCCCTTGTTGTAACATTGATAAGTGTAGTCGTTGTTAGAAGTGTCAGGAGCAGTGACAAATGGAAGACAAATGGTTAGAACTAAACAGAAGGTTGACACCGTTATTGCCATGTTTTAATATTTGAAAATAATTTCCGCCATAGCGTTGCATGCAACAGGTCGTTGTACTTTTGTACTTTCCTCAAGGATTACTGGAACGATATTAGTATTAAGTATGTCGAGTGTAAGCCAATTTGCTTCGTAAGAGCTTTTATGAGTCTTGTATTTGTATTAAATAACAAGATGAAAATAAGCTCACTCTTGTTCATTTTTGTTATTTATAGAAAAGAAATCTTGTAACTGTATTATTAAGTGGCGAAGCTACTTATTGATTTCACGATGTCCGTCTGTCCGTCTGTCTGTCTGTCTGTCTGTCCGTCTGTCTGTCCGTCTGTCCGTCCAGACGATATCTCGAAAACGGTTTCGAATTTTTAAATTCTGTTTTCGGCAATCGATTACTGGTCACCCAAGCTCACTTGCTAGTGATTTTGAAACCGATCGGTCAACGGTAACGGTTAGAAACCGTTACAATTTTGAACATTTATTAAAACAGCATATGCCGTGTAGGGTATCATTCGATTCGTCTCTTCGAGAAAATCAATTTGGCAGTTATAATTTGAAGTAATTTGTAACGGTTTTAACGGCAGGACGATTTTAAAATTTAGAATTTTGGCTAAAAATGTGAATAGGGTGTCAAAATGCATCTAGTCTACGAGCTAAAGACGAATATGATAGTGGCGTCAAAATTCGAAATACGACGTCTCCGTTATAACCGTTTTTTGAGTTTCAAAACTTTTCTTTAAGCTACGTATGATGTGGGGTATCAAAATGGTAATACTCTTCGAGATAAATCTGAATATCACAATGCCCCCAAATTTCTAAACTCGATTTTACAGTAATAATGGTTCTTACATTTCGAATGCGAGTTATGCCGGACCACATGATCACCAGAGGTCACAAGTCGGTTTATTACTGGACAAACTTATTTATCAGTAATCACTGTGAAAAGTAATCGCTTCGCCACTTTGCTATGCGCCAGCTTGCTCGGTTTATTAAGTGGCGAAGCTACTTATTGATTTCACGATGTCCGTCTGTCTGTCCGTCTGTCTGTCCGTCTGTCCGTCTGTCCGTCCAGACGATATCTCAAAAACGGTTTCGAATTTTTAAATTCTGTTTTCGGCAATCGATTACTAGTCACCCAAGCTCCCTTGCTAGTGATTTTGAAAACTATCGGTCAACGGTAACCGTTAGAAACCGTTACAATTTTGAAAATTTATAATAACAGCCTATGGCTTGTAGGGTATCATTCGATTCGTCTCTTCGAGAAAATCAATTTGGCAGTTATAATTTGAAGTAATTTGTAACGGTTTTAACGGCAGGACGATTTTAAAATTTCGAATTTTGGCTAAAAATGTGAGTGGGGTGTCAAAATGCATCTAGTCTTCGAGCTAAAGACGACTATGATACTGGCATTAAAATTCGAAATACTACGTCGCCGTTATAACGGTTTTTTACTTTCGGAGCTTTTCTTTAAACTACTACATATGATGTGGGGTATCAAAAAGGTATTACTCATTGAGCAAAATCCGAATACAATACTCTCAACAAAATTCGAAATACGACGTCGCCGTTATAACCGTTTTTTGAGTTTCAAAATTTTTCTTTAAGCTACGTATGATGTGGGGCATCAAAATGGTAGTACTCTTCGAGATAAATCTGAATATCACAATGCCCCCAAATTTCGAAACTCGATTTTACGGTAATAATGGTTTTTACATTTCGAATGCTAGTTATGCCGGACCACATTATCACCAGTGGTCACAAATCGGTTAATTACTGGACAAACTTATTTATCAGTAATCACTGTGAAAAGTAATCGCTTCGCCACTTTGCTATGCGCCAGCTTGCTCGGTTTATTGATTCTTCATTTGTAGCAGTTTGTTTGTCAGCTAGAAGTAAAGCAGCAATAAAATTCAGAAAATCATGGCTCAGTACTTTGATCCTCTTGCATCACTTTACCGTAAAGATGTCACAGGTAATACAGCAAGACATGTATGTAGGTGTACCTGCACAATACATGGATGCACATACAATATTATAATTTGTCAACATGAGCGCTCGATACATGAACTAATTTCTTGCCTAATGTTAGCTTTCATAAAGTGTGATAACTATGCAATTCTACAATACATGGTGGCAACTTTTTTCCGTAGTGCTTAATTTGTACTGCAAGGATTACTTAAGTGTTTTTCTATTGTATGCTTTTTTCGTTTGAAATTTTAAGTTGCCAGTTAATTAAAAGAAGATGTTTTTTATTTTGTTAACTAATTTAAAAAAATAGATCAATAGAGTAAAATCTAAATGAATAGAGAGTTATGTAAAATGGAGCAAAATAAAGAAACTGAAAACTAATAATTTGCTAAATACTCATTTCGATAGGAAACCCCATTTCAAATAATGAATTTGTTCCCTTGATTTTATTTTAGAACTTGGTGCATTCTTTAAACTTCATTCGACTATGAATTCCAAGATGACGAAATATCACGTACCACGTTTTACAGCTTCCATCACAATAAAGCAACATACATGAATTTGATTACAGTTTTATTTACTTACCTACGAACGTACGGTGGTTTCGAGCTTTGATGTAGATTTCAGTTGTATTGACGTTAACCAGTCAAAAATCTTTTTGTACGCAGTCAAAATACCATTCATGCCAAAACATAGAACTCCTTGCGAATTTTAAATTTGCAGGTTCTGGTTTCCAGTCAAATGTCAAAACTGCTGTTTAATCGTATCAGTTCAGTAAATACTCTGTACATTAATACTTCCTACTATTTCGCCAAATACTAGATTCCACAGAACAAATTTGATCTTTATGGAGAACGAGAGATCTCAAAATTTCAAGTTGTCACGGCTTAGAACTCTGGTAACTGTCCACCTGTACTGAAATACTTTATTTATTTTTTATCAGTATTTTGCTAGTGCAAATGATGAAATGCAACTGGACTAAAATTCATATCGCAGAGAATATTTTAGCAGCCATACATTATGGATTGATGTTTTGGTTACAACACTTATTTACTTTTCCAAATTCCAAGCAAATAACGAGGAAATATATTACCTGTTTGTTGGGCCGTGAAAGTATAATAAGGATGTAAGGAGATAATCAAAAAAATTATGTCTCGGTTCAAACTTCTCTTTGAGTAAGGCTTCCTTCTATCGTTCCTACTAACGCTTCAACTTTTGACTTTTGGAGAGAGAGAAAAAAATAATATTTATTTTGCTTCCTTTCAGCGAATGTGGCACAAAAAGTGCGAGCACAATTGGCTTCCGGTGAAAAAGGCATTTCTATTCATTCTGTTCGTTATATGAAGTAGAGGACTTTTTTTAGTTCAAAATGTCAGCCCTTTTTTATTCCGTTCGTCTGTCTCTGCTTGAGTACGAGAATGTGTGAGCAACAAGTACTAAAAAAATATCAAATTCACTAAAAAAATTATGTTTTCAAATATTTTAAGACTAAATCTCTGAACAGGGCATCAGAAGATTAAAATGATTGTCAATGAGTTAGGAATTAATGTAAACTGAACTTTTGCTACTTTACTTGATCTGGAGAATTGTGAACTTTATATTATTACCTATTTTACATTTGACATTTTACACAAGCAATTTGTACCTTTTTCCCTTTGCACAGGTTTTTATCGTCCTACGTATATGTGTTTAAAATAAATCACAATAACGTATTGTTAATTTTGACTGTTCAATAAAGCAGTATCGATGGATCTGACAGTGTCCAGCGATTTGTTGCTGTAAAAAAGCATGGTTATGTATTAAATGAAGCTTAATAACTGATTAGCAAAAACTTGGCTGTTCTCTTTCACCGTTTTTGTGTCAACAAAAGGGTCTCCACTACTTTCACCTACTTCCTTGTTTTACTTCTACGTATTTACACCTAACTTTAATAACTAGTGTTGCAAGTAGTAAGCGAATAATATGCGATAATGTTTGAGTTTGAGCTTCATGCTCATTGATCGAGCCCAAGCTCTTCACGATACCGTTCTTATGACAACGCTTTCTCCTTGGACAAAAAAAAGTTTTTCTTGTCGAACATGATCAGCGTAGCGTGCATCTGAGAGAGAATGAGCCTTATTACATGGAATCTTTTGTCAATGCTGTCGCAAAATTCAGTGTACGCTGCAGCTCTCATAAAATGGTGCGCAACAGGATAATTTTGTTTCCTTATAATGACTGCTAAAATGTTCTATAGAGAAAATTGGGAATTGAAAAAAATAATGTGATTTATGTTAGCGGAATAAGTGGTGAAAATGATAGAGAGAGAATAAAGAGGGCTTGAGCTCTCGCTCTCTCTTCCTTATTAATTTAAGCTGCACTTCCCTTTAAAACTAAAAATGTTCAAATGGGAGGTTGTGTGTGTGGGACGCAAAATATTTATTGATCACGTGATTGTATGTACATTATTCCTGTCGGCCACTATCTAATATCAATGAAACATCGTAATTACATACGTACCTCTAACTAGTATAACTAATTACAACAATTTGTTGTTGTCACATATTCCGGGAAAAAATAGTAGTAGTTTTCGCAATGTAGTTCGCAATGCCAAAGTCATGATGAAGGGAATAATGTTATCACATGAATAAATACCTTGACTTGATTAGGTATGTATATCTTCTATTTACTGCATATTGAAGATCATGAGTTCTTTAGAATTTTAATGTTGTGGTTAGGTATTTATGATCTTATACTTTGTAGCTTCTCCATGTATGTATGTATCTTATTGTTAGCATAATGTACATAAGTACTGTCCGGTTCGGTTTCGGTCCAGTCATTTTACTTGGTACGCTTAAGGTGCATGCTGTCAGTGAACTAGTGTACTTTACTCTCATCAAACTTGCCTCTCCTAATAAACTTCCAGAGATGAACAAGACTGTGGAAACCTTTGTCGAAATAGAGTTTGTAAAAATTCTTGGTTTATTAGTAGTGTTGCGGCTGAGAAGCCGTAAGAATTTTCTTAAGGAACAGGGTGTAATACTAAGAGTTGTACCATTAGCAAAACCCGTCTAATATCAAATTAATTAATCATATCATAACTATGTGCTTATATATAAGATGCAAAAGTCCCGTATATTCCGTGCAGTAAATAAACTTGTTGAAGATGAGCAAAAAAAGCAAAATGTACGTTTTGTAACTACTGGAAATTCTCACGCTCAAACTGGTGCTTAGCAATAGCAAACTTTGCAATACATATGCAATTTGATGATGATAATCAACTGACCGCATCGTTTTCAAGATACCGCATACCGTCGTGCTTATGTAGTTAGCGCTTTGATGAGAATGAGATTCACAAAATATTATATGGTCAAATTTAAGCACGCTATTTCCGCATACTACAGCTACAATTTACACTTCTCGTTTACAAAGGATTAATCATGCATTTTATATAAACCATGTCTTGTTTTGCTGTGATTTTATTTTAATTTGTGATGTAATGATGATCTAAAAATAAAATTATTATTTTTCCAGGGGAATGTACCGGACTATTAAACTTCTTTCGTGAACTCCACTCTCCAATAGATGAGATAACTGATAATGTAATTTAATAACAAGTACACAGTACAAAGAGTCCGTACTGTATATGTATTTATATCAAACCGCCATCGTTCGTTTGAAGCATCCAATTTCTTTGTTTCAGTGCTTCCTGGCCATGTACGCGACTTGTTGATCTATGTCGGCACATTCGCAGAACAAAATAGCGGTACTATTATGTCATGGTATAATAGTAACCCGGAATTTCTTCAGCAATCATTTTAGGAAAAAAAAATCAAATCCACAAATCTCAAATTATTAGTTCTCATATAGCCCCATGAACAAATTTACGCAAAAGACTGTAAAATTAATTCACTTAAAAAGTTTCTTAATGTTTCATACCGGGTATCGAAGAACTCTGCCGAGAATCTCTGTTCTTCCGAGCTACTTAAAAGTAACAAATTAAGGAAATGGCATGTCCACTATAAATATGTTTACCCGGTACATCGGTTGTGACTACCGCATTAGTCATTCATTTTGGTATGCATCCTTCTACGGTTCAGTCTTTTTGTATACTTATTGTTTGCCTACTAAATCTTTGTTTTTAGCATAACCAACGTTCATGAGATATTTTTAGTCCCAAATAGATAGTATGATATACCATAATAAGTATTTATATGGATCTCTGATCTCCAGACATGACTCATCCAACCGTGAACCATGGAACGGTAGTTATAAAAACACTTGCTCAATTCCTAGTTAAATATTACGCAAAAATACAGGATAGAACGAATACTGTTTAAATCTCTTGGACTTACCTAGTAATACCGTTTGAGAGACTAAAACAAGTTTCTAGCTAATTAGTATGCGCTTCTTGTGAGTGCTAATCGGGAAACACTAAAAGCCAACGCTCTAGTCATTACTCTCTCATGCATATTGTGTAAATTAGTTATTACATTTTACCATGTAAAAATTGTCTTAAATTACCTGCTTTAAATTAGCGGTGAGAAAATGAAGAGCATGCGTGTTACATTGTCCTATTAACGTGCTGAACTGTTAATATGATCTGTTAACGCAAATTTTTTTACTTGGCTTGCTATTGCGTAATGCAAACAAAAACCCAAGACAGTTTTATTATGTTGATTGCTGGATAATGATAGCTATAAAACCGGCATTAGTAAACCATTGAAATATTTGAATTGATACTCTAGAAATCTTCCTGGATAATTATCATGTCACGGACAAGATCACTCTTGGAGTTGAGTTTTATTTAGCATTCCGGGTTTCATTCCAAATGAATGTTATATAAATGCTTGAAGCGCTTGGGACAGAAGAACAGTTGCGAAGTTTTGCTTTTTGGTAAAGTACTTGTGGTACTGCATTGTCAAATGAATCATGGATTTAGGTGGAAGGAACTCAGCTAGGTTTATAATATTATTTGCAGCCTTAGCGATATTTGTCCTGCCAGCAAGTGCTCAAAATTGTACAAACACCGGATGGAACTATGACGACGAGCCTTGTCCCGATGGATACAACGAAATTTATAAGGATGTTGCGACCAGTGCCGGGCAGTCGGTACGAATCTGTTGCTTACCAGGGACTGAGGAGGGTAAGTGAAACACGCTTATAATTCTACAGAAAATTGTTTCTAAAACTACAAACTATGAAAATAATATTTTGATGGCTTTGTAGAACAAAGCTTGAAACGGGACGCCCCAAATTGCAGGGCAACAAAGTGTCTCTCTTCCACATCCCGCAGTCTCTGCTCTACCCTGTACGAACGGTATATTGATGGGAACAAGCTGGAGTATGAAGAAGTTATGCGTGACCCATGCACAAGAGGGGGACGCAGAGGTGCAGGCGTTGTGGCCTTGTGCTGCCAGCCAAACTCCAATGAAGCTTTGCTCGTGTCTACTTTGGGGGCAGAGGAAAACGAGTTTCCTCATCAGGCCAAGCTCAAGTTACCTGGTCACTGCGGAGGGACCATTTACAATAAACGTTGGATCATTACTGCTAGTCACTGTATTGTAGAAAATGATGGAAGTGTCAGCGACGCCAAAGAAATGGAAGCCATTGTTGGAACAAACATTGCAGACGTGGACACTGAAGATTATGTGTACAAAGTGAAGAGAGCAATTCCACATGAGAAATACAGCAAGCTCGCCAATCAACCAGAGTTTGCCAAGGGCGACTACGGACGCACTTTTAATGACATTGCATTGCTGGAACTTGATAGGGATATCAAGTTTGCAGATAACATTAAAGCTTTGGAAATTGCGCCAAAGGGATTTGACCCTTTTGAGTACGCTGACAAGTCTGTGATAATTGGATGGGGAACAACGGACACGCTTGCATTAGCTATTCACTTGCAAAAGGCTAATTTTGTCATAAGAAGAGATAACAAATGTTTTGCCAGGCGAGGTGGAAAGTGGAGGCAAATGAGTGGAATGGAGGACCAATTGCTTTGTGTTGGTGGGGTCATGGAGGGCAAGTGGAGTTATACAGCTGGTGGCGGTGATTCAGGCGGTCCTGCTATTTGCAGGAATAAAGATGGCAATCCCGTTTTGTGTGGAGTCACTTCGTTCGGAGGAAGCGATGAAAAATGTGCGGCGAGCTCGGACGAGGACAATTGCCCTCCAAGTGTGTATGCAGAGGTTGCTCATTTTAATGACTGGATTAAGAAGCATGCTGGTCCTCAAGACCCAACTACTTTATACAAGCCATATTTGTACGGAAAAGAAGTTCCCAAGGGTAAATACGAGCATCAAGTTCACATCACATCGAAAACGGGAAAGCCGTGCGGAGGTACGCTGGTTGCACCGGATATCGTTGTTACTGCCGGGCAATGTGTCGCTAGGACGGACGGTAGCAAAAAGACGCATGCTGGCTTGAAGGTCACCACTGGCATCAATGACGTGGTAAATAGTAAAGGAACAACATTTAATGTGAAAGGGGTCGCACAACTTCCTGGATTCAAGAGGGAAGGGCAGCCAGTCAACGTAGATAAGCAAGGCAACCGGGTGCTTATCACAGACAACTACCACGCAAATGATCTCGCTGTATTGAAACTGGATGGCAAGGCGTCCGTCAGCCAAGATAAGCTTCCTGGCCTCCCAGAATTCGGAGAAACTTATTATCAAGGCACGGAGCTCGCGTTTCCCAGAAATACGACCAAGTCGGGACAGTTGGTTTCCAGAGAGTTTAGGCTCCTGGATTTGAGTGATTGTCAAGCTAGAATGGACAGAATGGCCAAGGCAAATTTGAACGTGAAAGTAGAAAAGAATGTGCTGTGTGGGGTAGAGAAATACTCGGGAGGATCCACATGCGATAGGGAGTTGGGAGGTGGACTTATCTGCAAGGGAAAAGGAGGAAAGGATGTGCTGTGTGGAGTTCAAATGCTCAGACTCTGCGAATTCTCCATTCCCAACGGCTTTGTGAACATGGCTCTCTACTCCACCTGGGTGAAGGAGGTAATCAACAAGTTGTGAAAAATAGTATTACTTTTTTGTTTAGTTTGTTATATTTTTATACAACGTTTTGTAATTTGCATACACTTAATAAAGTTATCAAGGTATTTAATATAACCCAAGTTGCCTCAAGGGCATGTACTCTTCACTTTCTGGAAAACTTTTTATATGCCAACGTGAGTAAATTGAGAATCAAGATGTACATTAAAAGCACAATAATGGCCGGCCACACGTTTTGATGAGTAATGTTCAAACCACGACTCCAAATTGCTCTCATCGCGCTAGCAGGTAACGTGCATGGAAGACATTTAACAATGATTTGCAACAAATAGGACATTGCCTCCGTCGGCCATATTATTCCTGTTAAAAATAAAATTAAGTGGGTTGTAAAAACATTATATTTGTTTCATTAATGATTGCAATGTCGCGTCGTTGTGTAACCTGAAAGAATGATGTTTGGCAGAATAAAAGCAATGGCAAATATTGCAACTTGAACTTGTTCCGTGCACAAGGACCCAACGAGGAATCCCAATGACACACCAGTGTAGCCAGAGAGCAGCATCAGAAGAAAAGCGAACGCAGCTGCCGCTCCGTCACTACTATTAATTGGAAGCCACAAGGAAAGCAGCAAATACATCACCAATGATTGAGTAATTATTAAAAGAAATTCGGAAACCAGGTAAGCTGCCAGGATTTCAGAGAGCTGTACACCGGAAATGAACATTCTGTTCAACATGCCGCTATCCCGCTCGTCAATAAAACGTATTCCACTCGAGATGATAGAAAAAAAGAACATGAATCTGAAAAGTACATAATATTCCGGAGAATCATACTCATGTTTCTAGTTTAAGGATACGTAAGGCAAAACCCAATTTAATAGATACCAAAATTCTTACGGAATTGTTGCACCAGGTGACACATATTCGCTGAAACTAAAGTCATTTGCCAGACCAAAAACTGGATTCTGGAACTGCAATGGATACTCACCCCATTGGGGGTTAGCACCACAAACCGACATAAGGGAAGTCAGAAAGACTTCCTGTGCCCTGTAAAGCTCTGCCAATATGAGTCTGTAGATTATAGTATCTGTTACGCGAAGAACAGTTAATTTAATTACAAACTGTGCATGCTTTGTAAACCTTTTAATTGTAAACATAATGATTGCTGCCCGTTCGGCGTCCACTTACTTGCTTCGTCAAAGCGCACATTTATTCTGGAATAATCGAATATTTCCATGCTCAAATTTCCTTTCCCGATTTGCGAAAATGCACGGTCAGTCAAGCTCTGTGAAAATGAGTCGGCAAAAGTTACGTAGCCATACACGCTTCCCTGTACAACTGCTGCAGTGGCATGCTCTTCCGAAGCGAAATATTCCAAAGAAACTTTCCGTTTTGATATGTGATGTATAAAACGGCAGCCCAGTAATTGCAACTCGCATTTACTGAGACTATCTGTAGTGTATTCAGGACAATATTGGGCATAAGACGGACGAGTTCCATTTCCTGGAAGAATCACTGATGAGGACAAGTTCAGCTCTTTATTGACAACGCCAAGTCGTAGCCCGGTGGGTTCATATCTAAACATTTTATAACATTCCCATTCAGTACTGTTTTAATTTCCACATTTAGGCAAAATAATTAATAAACAATACCCCATAAAAAGACAGATTAGCAACTGTGAAGCAGGAATTAACGTTATAAAAAGAAGCAACCTGGAAATGCAAAACAATGATTACAATTTGTATTTGCAGTTTGTATCATGAGCAAGTAAAATGTATCTTATCATACGGGATATTGCGCAATACAAGGATCATATTTTTCCCAATTAATGCTCGCGTCCGCAGCATTTTGCTTCTTAAGTTTCCCGAACTAGAATTATGATTTCCGCTAACATCTTTGTAATTAATTTGCACTTCGTCATTGTCCACTTGTTTTTCGATATTGACTAAATCCGGATTTTTACAGATTTTTAGCACAACATCATCCAAGGAACCAGCATTCCTCGATAGTAAGGCTTGTGGAGTGCTTTCAACAATTATCTGGCCATTCCGCATTACTCCAATCTGAAGGTATTGTCGAGATATTATAAAACTTTTACATAAGGCACACATTTTGTCATTATTGATTATATCGGAATTCCTTACTTTGTGCGCCCTCCTCATTTCGTCAAGATAGTGGCTAGTTATAATTACGGTGACCTGGTGCTCCTTGACAAGACTTCTCAAATGATTCCATATTCTGAGAATAAAAATTGATTTAGATTAGAGATGACTTGGATTTCCACTGTGGTGATTTCATTAAATTGCTTACCGTATTCGAAGAAGAGGGTCCATTCCAACAGTCTAAAATATAAAAGTTAAAAAAAATGAATTCTAATGTTAAACATATTTAAAGGTAATGGTAAAATATTTCAATTTTACCGGCTCATCTAAAACGAGAAGTTTAGGTGAATGAATGAGAGAGACTGCAAAGGAGACCCTACGCTTTTCTCCTCCACTCAATACTTCAATTAAAGTAGACTTTCTTGTCAGTTGCAGCAAGTCCAGAAGATTTTGACATGACTCAACAATATCATATGTGGGCATTCCATACAGTCTTCCGAAATACACGAGGATTTCCAGGATTGTGAACTTTGAGTAGAGGGAGAGCTCCTGAGGCATGTATCCGATATCCTTCCCAGGGATATCAATAAACTTTTGTCTGAAAGGGCTACTCATTTCATGGCCATATAGGAAAATGTCGCCAGAGTCTACTTTTCGCGTTCCAAGAATGCATGATATCAAGGTAGTCTTGCCGCATCCACTACTTCCGGTTAGACCGTATCTGATTGTTAAGACGTATTTTGTTTAAGTAATGCTAAAACATGTATAGGTAGGTACTATATTTAGTTCTACTTACATGGAACCTTGTGGAACGGCCATATTTAGTCCATTTAGTACCTTTTGTTTGCTTCCATTATGGCAATATTCTGCATTTTTTACCATAACAGCATATCTTGCAGCAGAAGCAATTTCCTGGAAATCACTTGCAACTCGACAACCAACTAAGGTAACCAAGCTATCAGTTTTACAAACTCCCATGTCCCAGTTTTGACGAAAACCGAAAAGGTTTACAGAATTTGTTTTATGTCGCCCCATGACTAAAAATCCAGTCGTAATTTGGTTGACTGCTATAGAAGATTGAAGTGTACAAGTAAAATTACTAATGGCTGCTGCATCGTGTTTTGGATCATTTTTACAGTCTAATATTTTCACGAGCATGATTTCGAAAAACTAATGCATATACATAAAATCATGGGTGGCAGCAGGAAGCCTTAACGTATACACAAGTGGAAGTGGAAAGATGGTTATCTTGGGACAACAAAATGTGTACGTATGATTAAACTTGTCTTACCAGATGAACTTATGTAACTACCAAACTGATTACAAGCAAGATATTTTTCTGTGAAAGCAAACAAGTACCACTACCTGTGTAATTACTGGTTGTCCTATCTAAATCTGGCGCAAAAATGTGATGTAATGATGAACAATGTATAATCTTTTTAATAAATATTGGGTACGTAACTAAAGTGATATCAATTTATAGTATCAAATTTCAAGTGCATGAGAATTATTTTTACAAACCTCGCGTATTTACCTACAATGTATCTTGGCTCGTGCTTTTCCTAGACTTACCAACCCAATTTATGTAAACTAGAGTCTACTTACTAGACTAAGGCGCACTCGACGAATGCCATCGTGATAACCACTGCAGACCGGGTGCATTAAAAGGTGACTATTCCCATGAAAATCATCTTGTAGGAGAAAACTATAAAATTAGCGTTCCCAAGACTGCGAAGAATTCCAGAGCAACTTCAAGTTGGTTGGGTACATTATGCATTTTTTCTACATTCGAATTCAAATTGGGATGATTATCTGTCTAACTGAATTTCAGGATTCTGTTTTGACAAATTCTACAATTTTCATAGTTGCCATCCTCTTGAAATCGAAAATGAGTGGAAATATTGACCCACCATCTATTCTAAAATGGAGTGTGAAATTATGTTTACGTCTTTCCATTTATTGACATTTTCCAAGAGCGTTCATAAGTGAAGAGCGACTTCATCATAACCTTCGATATGAAATAGGTATTTACGAATTGTAAATTTCCACACAATTACTTTAAAATGCTGATTATGTTTCGTTATTGCATGAGTTGTTATTAAGATTACACAGTAGATTCTATTACATAACATGATTTCAAACTACTACTTTTTTATTGCGACTCTAGTATTATTTTTCCCCACTAGGTACGTCTGTAATTTTTC
Source organism: Sinella curviseta (assembly GCA_004115045.4). Lineage (NCBI taxonomy): Eukaryota > Metazoa > Arthropoda > Collembola > Entomobryomorpha > Entomobryidae > Sinella > Sinella curviseta. The sequence continues at coordinate 62,130,806 of CM023201.3, forward strand.
TATCCAGTTCCACCTCTAGACGTAAACCTAGACACTTTAAGCGCGGAAATTCTATATAGTTTTTCGCATAATAAATGAGATATTCGCACTTTCAAAGCAAAACCTAGATTTGCATAAGCATGTACCCCAATACCTGACTGACTGGGTCAAGCACATTACCATGATGCAATTCTTTCCTTTTAAATATATACCTTGTGAACTTGGTTTTAATGCTAAAATTTAAGCGCAGTAGATTTTTTTTTTCATATTAAAAAGTAAAATCGATCTTCGTAGGTACTTGCTACTGACACTAGCTTATCTCTGAATCGCTTATCGCTACTTTTATAATTATATGGATATATGTACATATTGTATAGGTAGGATATTTTCTCAGATCACTCGCGCTAGTCAGTTAGATCAAAATGTTGCATTGTGATTTCCTAAGTTCACATACAATTTTATAGTTTCCCAGTTTCTAAAAAACCGGACACTAAATGCAGATTTGAGTTTGAAATCCAGACATTGCGTAAGACTGATGCAAGCAAGATCAAAAAATAAGATTTCTCAACAGGTAATCGCTTTCAATGCGCTACTGGACCTCGTGGCTGGCGATTCTGTTTTTGCTGTTCGATCAAGAACGGCAGAATCGATTTTTAATTTTTTTTACGTAAGCCATGTTTATTTTTAAAATGAAAAAAAAAATGGTAGGACGGATGACAAAATATCTCCAGTTCACCACTTATCGCTGACCTACATGTCGAAGTAAAAACAGGTACGTAATAAAACTTACGCAGGCGATAAATGATCGTAAAAATAAATTCCAGTTATGTACATAAAAGTTTCCACGATAATGAATATTTGTAAACAACCACTGATTATGAAATTTAGTAAATTGTGCACCTAGATAGAAATACGATGCTCTAGGTATTAGGTATTATATTTTTGTGTTGGATTAGCTGGAATCAAGTGTACTTGTAAATCAACTATTTGGAAATACATTGTTTCTTTCCGCAATTATGTTTGTATGCATTTACAGAAAGTAGTATTGACGATGGCTACATTTTATTTTGGACCGCCTGAATCATTAACAGTATTAAGTTGCTTCATCTCTGTTTCTGTACCGTTGTTGTAAGTTGAGCCAATGTCATTGTCATGCAATAATCCAGCAAATTGTTTCCTAAGTAAAATTGCTGGAAGTAATGCAGCTGTAACAAGGGTGAAGTACTTTGATGTGTTCTCTGCCACTTTGATGATGAGTAGAACAAAGGTTAATCGTTTCGCAGTTGGTTGGTCAAGCCTCGCACCCTGAAAAAACGAAGCAAATGGGTCATAATGCATGTATAGGTATGTAGATAATTATAACACCAAAAATTAGGTTTAAAAGTAACATAATTTGATACCTCGGCCGCCCAAACACATGGGAACAACATTTCTCTCACATTTCTTAGTGATGGTATTCCAGACACTCTTTTCAAAATGAGGTTGAGTTGAAATCGCTTGGCAACATTAATTACGATTCCAGTAAGTGGTTCGATATCAACAAATATCTCATGTTTCCCCCTGACTGGCTTCACACCCTCTGCAATTTGTTGCAGATAATTGGGATCGCCATCCAGAAAGTGGGGCATTGTCAGGGCCACAGGGGCGCCATCCCGACAAGGGCCCAAGTCCAAAGCGCCCTTTCCCAAACATTTCTCCGGCTCATTGTCTATCGTTTGACAAAAGCACCGATTCTCCACACTTTTCCGGGGTTCCTCCAGTGCTTTAGGTGGTATTTTGTAACGGTAGCCTGGAACACCCTCAACCTCGGTCTCGCCATCAAAGTGAAAATAGAGGGAACCACACAGGTCAGGGTTGAATGCCTCCAGTACCGTGTCTTTGGAATTGAAAGGAGGGAATATGAACGCATCCGTCCCCTTCAGTTTATTGCAGCTTGAATTTCGATCTCCCCAAAAGGGCAACGTCGGCTCATTTCTGTATTTCACCATTTTCCCAAGCAGTCGCTTATCTCCTCGTATACCCCGCTGAATAGTGTAGGGCCCTTGAAATGTGTCATTCATATCCACGAAAAATCCGAAGGTATTGTTTTTTAGAAATGTAAGTCCAATTTCATCCTCGATTTGCTCCAAAAAGGGAACTTTCCATCCCTGAAACAATGCCTCTTGTACCGTTTTCTGTACAAACAGGGGCTCTTTATAATTCAGGAGGATCATGTGAGCAACGTGATTCAACGGCCATGGAACCTCCCTCTCAACTTTGATTGCTGCTGCTACAAATGGAAGGTTTATCATTGTAAATTTATCGTGGATGTTGAGATTTCCACTCAATTCGCCCCGAAACTCGAATCTAACATGTTCAGTGTAAGTGGCCCTGTCGCTTGTATCATCGAATGAAATGTTGACTTTGGTTCGAATTTCCTGGAAAACGTAGGGCCCCACTTCTTTGAAACGAGGTTTCATCCCAGTTTCAATTTCATCTGGATTAGTGACATTGAACATGAAAACGTTAAAATAAACTGGGATTGGTGGCTGGATCCATATTTTGTAAAATTCCGGACTCAGATCTGGCGAAATGGATATTCTCTATATTGTTATAGGAAAGAAGCGTTTCAGTATGGCCATTTGAAAATTACAGTTAAGAAGTTGTATGCACTTTTGTTTTCCTAGTTTTTCTTACCTTGCTTATTATACTGTGAATTAAATGCGGGATAATGTACCATCCTACTGACAAACTAATTATCACTATTATTACAGTGTTAATCAATATCCTTAAACTGCTGACATGACGCAGCACAAATTTTGGGTTCCGTTTTATTACCATTTTAAAATCTGAGGTGTTTTTGTCAGAATGTGTGATGTGATGTGTGATGACTTGTCGTTGTTCGACTAATTCAGTATAAATTCATGCACTCATCGTCAGAGCTATAATTTTAATTTGCTTAGGCATGCCCATACGAAAACCGAAAACTTTCCCATGCAGACAGGTAATTTATCAACATTTTATGCAGGTACAATCCTGTTTATTTAATTCCATGAGTAAAAGGTGGAAACCATGCTAGGTCATGTTTTTATATTGCATTGCATTTATTACTAAAGCATGAAACTTAGTTTGAGCTGTTAATACAACAAATAATCCTTGACATGCACGCTGTTGAATTAGAGCTGACAATTTCTTCGATTTATTAAAAAATATAAAACATAGTCTTAACATTTGTTATATTTTGTAACACGTTGTAATAATATGCGGTAAATTAAATACGATTAATGAGCAGTTGTCTCTCTTAACTACAGTTTACATAAGCTTCTTGTTTAGACACCGTCGGTTTGCCGTTTGAAACTTGTGTAGAATGATAAGCCTCCAAATGGCGTCTCATATTATCCTTCCGTTTGGTCTCCCAAGGACAAAAATCACACTTGAATGGTTTGTCTGGGAAATGGCGTGAGTAGTGACGCCTGAGAGCGTCTGCTCTAGCAAATTTCCACGAGCATTCCGGCCAAGAACAGTGGAATGGCTTTTCCCCACTATGTTGAATAAAGTGGTCCCTTAGCTTGTATTTGAACCTGTAAGATTTGCCACAGTTTTTGTACTCGCATCTGAAGATTTGTTTTTCAGTTGGTCTTTTGTTGGAACAAAGCAATTTATCGCTGTTGGCGAATTTCTTTTTTAAAACTGACTTTTTAACGGGCTTATTTATTAATTTCCCATTCTTTCCCATTACTTTACTAGGTTTCCTGCGACGGAATGCTTTTGATTTTTGCAATGACGGCTGTACGTTTATATGCTTGTCGAAAATGGCTTTGAAAGTAGTCACGGAAACAGGTGCGTCAACTAACACGTCATTTGGAACCATTAAGAAATTAACTTTCAGTGGTTCATCAGGTACATCTGCAGTGGGCGGCTCCAGTAAGCCACTGTCTTCTTCATAGAAACCTTCATTGGATTCATCAGAAGGTTCCGACTTTATAGTTTCAGTTTCCTTCACAAATATGTCATCCAGCCCATCTGGATCTGCTTCCAGCTTAAAGTGAGCGCAACAAAGGTCAGAGGCCATCCGATCTCCATCCAGAAACGGATCTGACGAGGGTCCGTAGTCATCTATAATTTTAAAAAGTACCACTGATTTAAAAACGAAATTCGTACAGAATAGTTTTTTGGTAAAATTACTATTTTGCCAATTTCTAAAACTTACGGTTAAAAATGAATGCTTGAGTCTTTTCAGTAATATTTGCATTTTTCACGCTCTCCGTTGCATTGCGCTGAATCTTGGGCGAGTGCGTTAATGAACTTCCTCCGGCACATTTCTTTTGTCTCCGCCAATTCCTCTTCAGAGTTTCCACAATTTCCCCCTTGACTGCTCTGAAGATCCTGGAAGCGTCAATGATCTCTTGGTAGATCCTCTTGGCATTCTCGACCGCTTCCCCACATTGTGCACAGAATGCAAAAAATGTCCACTCTGAAGGATTCCCATGGTGAGCTAAAATTCTGGACAATTTCTCGCAGGGAACTTCAAACAAATTTCTTAGCACAAAAATTATGTGCAGGTCTTTTGAGAGAAAAGGGAAAGGGGTGACATTTAAGTTGGAATTAATGTCTTTTAAGCAAATCAGACAATTCCTGGTTTCCATCCTGGAAACTACATGGAAACAATTTGCTTTAATTGCACATTAAAATAGTTGATGTGAATCCTACTTCCTATCAGAGCTGGAGGCACAGAGTAAAACAGTTGTTTCCTGCGGTTTTATGCTTTACGATATACATGCATGGAGCAGATTAAGAAAGTATACAGGAGTGGTGCATTATTGATGTAGACAGGTAGGTAGGTAACATTTGTAATAGTCAGACATGCATGGTCATGCATATGATCAATAGAATGGAAATGTGTTCAGAACTAAGGCAGTTGTTATAAGTGGAATTGGTATTTGGCTTTGGCATGACATGGTTTTATAAGCTATACGAAAGTTTTAAGTTGTTTCATAGCCCGACTCTCTGGATTCTTCCACTTTGTTGTTTTACACGAATAAAAATGATTAGCGATGCTTTTGAACTTGAACCAAAAGTTACAATGCTGTCTGTATCCCTCTGGTGATCAATGAACAAATATAAAATGTGACAATGCCGTATATGGAATTGTGACATAATGTAACGATAATGACATTATCTTAATATTCATACGGCATACTGATGTACGTAATAAATTGTGCATTAAGAATATGCACATTAGACGCTGTTGTATTTACCAATATTTATTTTTATTAATTAATTTATATTTTTACTTTACCCCAATTTGGTAATAAAATAGTTGTAGCTGTTGTAATATGTATCAGTTTTTTACGGCAATTTCATGACTTTAAGACGTCAAATAGGACAAACTGTTGTCTTAAACTGCACCAGCTTCACAATTTCTGTACAGATAACGCAGTTAGGGTGGACAATACTCTTGTTTGGCAAGCAAGTACATACTGTAGGTGGTGAGTTGAGTACATGAAAATTAAGATTAATACAATTTAAATCATCACATGCTGTATTGAATGCTTAATGGTCCATGGTACATAAGGAATTTAATCCAAATAAAAAAGTAATGTACTCGGTAATTACTTTCATGATACTCACACAAGTGCCGTATTTGCTTTAGTGCAATGTGTAACTTGTACCAATAGCCATTAAACGATATTTTACATGATGGAATGATTAAATATTTGGCGCAAAAAGGAAATATGTACAGTGTTATTCGATGCACTGGTTCGATATTCACATAAAGAATGATAAGGTATACAACAAGATAAAAGAGAGCTGCGTTATCAAAGTCGAATTGCTAATTCAGCTTTGTTGCAGTTGCCAGTGCATCGCAGCAGCATGCACAAAGTTAAGAGTTCAGAACATTTAGTGGCTGTAACAACAAAAAGTGCACATATAAATATGAAATATTGCTGGCACATAATTTAGCAGCAGATTCGTCTAGTTATATGTATGACATATAGTAAATGTATATGATTAATATGATAACACTGTTACAATAACGGCTACCATTGTAATTTCGTGGATTCGCTCGAGATGAAGTCGTGGCTACAACAAATGCTTATGCAAGAATATAGTGTACATACCTATGTATATATTAGCGCACTTTAATTCATTTATGTTAGCTTCTTCTGTTAAACTTTTATTGTTTTTCAGGGTTCACGGAACGACGACGAACGAAGTTCAATTTGCGGAGTAGTAAACAATGCTATAGTCACATTCATATAATTACTTTTTGTTTAGCATTTTCGATCGCTTGTTACCGCTAATAGATGAATGTAGTGTCCTCAACTAATAAATGAATAATTTAATGAAAATACCACATTGAATTAATGCATTAAATTCACATTTTATGCACAATCACTAACGTCATCTTTGTAAATACGATCGTTGCTAAAAGCAAATGGGCTGTTTTTAACGGATTTTTATACATACCACCGAATGAAATGATTGAAAGAAATAAGACCAAGTAAACAAACATAATTGAGTAAACAATATAATTTGAGTGTTAAAAGAGAATTAAAGTGTAAAATTTTCAACAAAAAAATATTTCAAATGTTAAAATATATAACTGGTTTGGTGTTTATTGTTTTGTTTGTTTTCAATTCATAGGTTAGGTTAAAAGAATTTGAAAATTATGTCACTCAAATCACTTGCAAGTTTAAGGATCCAAGTCTGCCAAATTTCTGCAGGTAATTAAACTTAATTATAAAACACGCATATGCGACAAGTTTCAAGTTCTAGATTTTGTGCGTGTGAAACTGACCCAGAGCATAACGCAGTGTCACAAGTCACAACAATAAAACGGAACGAAGGGCACTGCTGAAAATTATGACTTAATCTACACACTGCTAGCATGACTTCAAACCTTTCTAATTGGAAGTTTTTGCAAATAAAAATCCCATATAATGAAGGTGGTTGTTGCTAAGTCAACTCGAATGTCAGGGCTTTTGTTCATGACTTTGTTTTGATTTCAATATCATGTACCCACTTACATGCACAAATTGCATGGCACAATCATCATCACATTCATTTTTGTCATTAGCGTCTTCTCGTGAAGCCGAAGCTCACTATCACTGCATAGATTTCTTCATCGGTAAACTTGTATGCGTCATGCCATGCGTTGAAGGGTTAAAGTTAAGGGTTGCTTCGATATTGCATACATACACAGGGACGACGACAACAACACCCTTCGCCGCATACTACATACCCACACAATAAGTTTTTATTGCTAATTTGCAAAAAAAAAAACGTGCATTGCAACATGGTCGATTCAAATTCTCCAAAATGCTTGCATCTATAAGATTACTTCTTCTGCAATGTGCAATAATCGTGCAATGCAATCTTGTACTCGAGTGCAAAAGCCTTACCTTGGGGTCATTTTGTCTTGTCATATAATGTTAATGTTATTATCGCAATTATTTTAGAGCATCACAGAGATGTGGTCATTTACTAGTATACATATTCTACTATGTATTTAACCAAATGGATCTTCTGGGACATTGTGCAATGTTGCGACTATCAACTCTAGTCAATATATATTTTTCATTGTTGCAATTGCAATTTTTGTACGGTATGGACATTTTGCTGGCTACTTGCGCCTGCACCAGTCATCTATTTCTCCTAAAATTATTGCACGGAACGTCACACAAGTTTTAGACTTGCGCCATTCTTTTTCTGAGTTTTGCATCGTCTTGTGAATTCATCTTGGGAATATATTGTTAATTTTGAGCATCAAGTAGGACTTGATTTAGTTAAAATATTGTTGTTCGCAGATTTTTGTGCTTTTCCTGATTTTTTACGCTTTTCGCCAAACGCTATGTGGAGTGTGGAAACTGAAAAGTAATCTTTCTTCTATTGGAATACAATCGCCAGAGGAGCCAGACGTAAAACTGGAAATTGTCCTCAACCAATGGGATAGGACACGTTCTCGTGTGCTGCAAACTTTACCTTTTGTAAAAGTGAAATCAAATCATTATATATTTCATTCTGGAAATTTAGTGTATTTTAAAATTTCAAGCGATATATAATATCTCAATCTGAATTTGTTTTAAAGGTTACGTAGTGTTTCCTGTGCTCTCCATCATGAGTTGTAATTACAAATTTTTGGTAAGCGTTGTGAAAAAATATACATATTAATATTATCACATTTTATTCAATATTCAATTTAACTCAACTAAAAAACATGCTAGAGTTTCATATTCGCATGCTTTATATTATCAGTAGAAGATCAGTTTAGATCAGTCTACATGATAAGTGATTTGGTTTCTATGATTGGCACTACAAGATTGTAACGAGGTCTTGTCAATTTAAGTGAATACTAATTACTAATTATGAATCGAAAGACATCCCACAAACAATATCCCGCGAACGGTGCCATGTCATGCCGCTGAAATGGTCACCGGCATTACAATTAGCATAATGGGGTGATGCAATGCTTAGGTATACATAGGACAAAAAAATAAGAATTTATACCAAATCTTGGGATAGTAAACTAAATTATCAAATGCATAAATACATCCAGAGGATTCTTTTTATTTGGAAGAATTTGGACCTACCCCAATTTTTGTCAAACTAACTCTCAACGTTATTTTTCAACCAATATGTTATTTTGTGGTATTGCTGACGTAATACTTTGTAATTTTTTTTTGTCTGGTTCAAAATCCATTAAGCATTTAGCATCGGGAATGTGATTAATTGTAAGTGCTAGGTGCTAGGTACATAGTGAGTTTATATGCACTTTTTGCACGGATTTGTCACTATGCAATTATGCCAAGTTATCTGCAAATACAGATTCAGATACAGATACATTGTCTACAATTTCTTATTAATTTATTGGGACGAAACTATTTATGAGTGATGATGATTTGACGTGAAGCATAAACTGAACTAATAGATTGTTGTGAGTGATAATGCATTATATATTGGCAAAATATTTATTTGTTCATAGTTCAACGCACAGGAATTTCATTATTTTATTTGCACTTTTCAGTTTATTGTATAGGTAATACAATTTGTATTAATTACACCTATAATTAGTCTAATCTCATTTTTCAAAATGGTTAATCAAGCCAAAATGGTCATTTCTCACATCATACTCATTTTCACAAATGCACAATAACGTATCAGTGACTATTATTTGGTGCCGTTACTATAATGTTGTTGTTATGGCGTTACGTTACTGTCACCAGTCATCGCACAAGTCTCCATATTTCAGTTAACAAGGAAATTAGTAGGTACAGTGTTGGTAATAGTGGTGATTGGTGATGGCTGCTTACAATTAGAGTAATTAATGAATATGCACAATGACAATTTCTTCCTAGCTGTCACCTAAGCAGTATCCCATTGGGGCACTATGAGATTAATTAAAAAATAGCGTAGCTTATAATCATCTTGTGATTAAACGACGCTTCTAATCACACCTTAACTTCGGTTGGCTGTTATCAACGTTACAGTTTTACTGTTTACCATGATAAAAATGGAATTATTTACATGCACGATATCAATATATTTCATATTAAACTTTACTGGTTAGTGGTTACGCACATTTTCGTGCATGTGTATTATGCATTTAGGTATTTGGACTTCTGGTAGTAGTGACCTATCGTAAGTCTTAGCATCGTTTACTCGGTCTTTATCTTCATTTTATGCCCAACCGTGCGATTTTTCCAAATTATTGAGATCCTGTATACATTTAAGTATAAAACTTCTATTATATGCGTTTTGATCACAATACCTTCGATAAAAGGACATGAATGAAACCGTTAGCCGTTAGTGTCAATCAATAATTTTATTATCATAATTAAAATCACACGTGCAGAACATTTTTGTGATCTGATAATTAATATTGTGCTTAACGTACCAAAAAAATTAGGATTCTATAGTTTGACATTCAATTATTGGAGGATCGTTTGTATGATTACAGCATTGCATTTACTATCAATGATGCAGTAGTCAGTTTGCACTGGATTCATAACTGATGAATCAGTGAGCCATAAAATATGCAGAGCACAGCCCATTTTTTTTATTTACATAAAACGTGCAATTGTTTACATAAGCGAGGCACATTAAAATTAATGTTATTGCATTTTAATTATTTTAGTAGCAGGATTCATTCATTCCCTACCCCTTTTATTATTTTATTATTTATATAGCTTTTCAGACTTGTCAGAGTGCATGAGTTGTTAGTGAAACATGATCACTGATCGCACCTCACGTCAATCATATAACTACAGCTCAACAATTTAACAATGTAATGTTTCAATGACTGACCAAGTGCAGACTTAAAATGTAACAATACAGACGTCTACGAAAAGTATAACTTGCTGTTACAATGTCTGCAGTTTTGTCAGTGCATCTGAGCAAATAATATGAAACCATGATTTATTGCTCAATTTCTGCTATGAACAACATGCTACGTTTTGCCTAGCTAACAATTTTGGTAGTTTGAAGGCAGATTGAAGTAACGGATAACACCAACTAATACCTATCCATGCAATGATAACATTTTGCCTGTATGTCGTAACGTTATATATGTAGACGTTACATTTTCTGAGCTAATTCCCTTTTGTCATTTTACTTTGTACATTGTTTGGAAGTCAATTTCGACACTTACGTTTACGGCTAGATACTAGACGAATCTATCAGCGCCATATATTATTACTAGACGGAGAAGGCCCGTTGAAATCAACGGGCTCTAGAAACTTATGTCCTGGTGGAAAACTTAGAAACCGCATTATAAAATGTTAGTATTCTATCAATAATCTAATGAATTTTAAAGTACTTCCGAGTAGACAGATTTAAGGTTACAGAAATCGTGATTGTCCGGCAGTTCTCCCTGTTCTTCAGAGTATAATTACTATCTTTATTATGACATCAGCACTCCTTTTCCCCCTTTGGAATTTTCCCCTTTTGAATTTTCCCCTTTTGAATTTTCCACTTTTGAATTTTCCCCTTTTGGAATTTTCCCCTTTTGAATTTTCCCCTTTTGAATTTTCCCCTGTTGGAATTTTCCCCTTTTGAATTTTCCCCTTTTGAATTTTCCCCTTTTGGAATTTTCCCCTTTTGAATTTTCCCCTTTTGAATTTTCCCCTTTTGAATTTTCCCCTTTTGAATTTTCCCCTTTTGAATTTTCCCCTTTTGAATTTTCCCCTTTTGAATTTTCCCCTTTTGAATTTTCCCCTTTTGAATTTTCCCCTTTTGAATTTTCCCCTTTTGAATTTTCCCCTTTTGAATTTTCCCCTTTTGAATTTTCCCCTTTTGAATTTTCCCCTTTTGAATTTTCCCCTTTTGAATTTTCCCCTTTTGGAATTTTCCCCTTTTGAATTTTCCCCTTTGGAATTTTCCACTTTTGAATTTTCCCCTTTTGGAATTTTCCCCTTTTGAATTTTCCCCTTTTGAATTTTCCCCTTTTGAATTTTCCCCTTTGGAATTTTCCCCTTTTGAATTTTCCCCTGTTGTTGGTTGCTCGCCATAGACTCCTTATATGCATTTCATTTCCATTTATTATATTACTACTAATTATACTAATTATATAACTACTAATTATAATGAAACTTGGATATTTGATTACGTAAATTATATTCAGCACGTACCTATGTAGGTAGCATGTAGATTCAACGTGTAAAGTTATGTAAAAATGTCAGTTTTTCTCTTTCGAATTACTGACGACACGGTTGGATTTTTGAAAAAATTTCAACGTAGGTGCCGTTAGGGAAGCTGTCTCTTTAATTTGATACTAAATTTATTATTGTGGACTGCTTGGTGTCGGTGTGAGAGGGACCCAAAGGTGTCGAAGAATTTGCCTAATTTGCATATTCCAACTTTGTATATATAGATTACAAAAACTTGGATTGCCATATACCTTTTGAATTTATATAATAATATATTACCTATGCGTAATTATACCAGTTATCAAACTACTTGCGTTGAGATTAGTTCTTCATCTGCCATTTTCAGGGGTCAGACTTGCTAAGACTGCTGCCATTTTCCACAAGGGCTAAAAAAATGGCAACTATATCTGATCCCGAAACAAAACTTGTCCCTATGGACGACGACAACAACAACAATAATGAAAAAGCCAAACTGGAAATCCTGTATGACGGTTACTATTATGACGTAACCGACTTTGCACCTCGTCACCCCGGTGGAAGTATCATCGAGCTTTACACGGAGCACAAGGAGGATGCAACGGTCGCCATCCCACAGTTCCATTACCGCTCCTTGAAAACCGTAATGGCTCGAATGAAAGGGTTGCGCAGAAGGCCGGCTTTACCCGAAGAGAGTAAGTTGACAGCATATCATTTTAAAAAATTTATATGCTTGAATGGGTTAGTAATGTGGTCAAATGATTGGATGTCTTTTAAAGCTGGTTTGGACCCAGAAACGAAAAAGCGACATGATAAACTCACTCAGGATTTTCTCGCCTTGTTTTCCGAGCTGGAAAAGGAAGGCTTGATGGAAGCGGATCCACGTCACTTTTCAATGCGGATTTTGCACAGTGCTCTGATCTTTGTTACTGGGTTTGCAATCAAGTACTGGTTGGGAGACACCTCTATATTTTGGCGTCTCGTAAGTCTCCTCTTGATGTCACTTGGAGGTGGCCAAAATCTCTGGCTGGGTCACGAGGGTGGTCACAACGCGTACACGGGGAAACCCAAGCTGGATCGACTTTTCCACTCGTTTAGCTTTGGCTTTGTGTACGGGCTGTCTGCTTCCAGTTGGAACCATACGCACGGAGAGCATCACGCCATGCCGCAACACGTGACAAGGGATGCTGACCTCAAAACCATGCCCCTAATCGCGTTCAACAAGAAGGTCGTTAGAATTCCCGGAGAACAAGCACGATCCTCCATTTGGCTTCACTATCAGCATATCCTCTTTGTTCTTTGCGACACGTTCCTGGTGACCCTCACGTGGAAGCTGAATCATCACATCAAGTTTTGCTGGAATCATGGTTGTTGGTTTGACTTGGCATGCATGGCTTGTCATTACACTATTATCCCGATTTTAGGTATAGTGGACTGGTTGTTTATCACTTGGGCTGGCTCCATTTATGTTCTGGGCAATCTCATCCTGTCCCATACTCACTTGCCTGTTGTGGAGGAGGGGAAAAAGTTGCATTGGGTCGAGTACACACTTCTTCATACCACCAATATTCGAAGCTCTTGGTGGGTGGACTGGTGGACTGGCTACCTGAACTATCAGATTGAGCACCACATGTTTCCCTCGATGCCAGGGTTTGCAAATTTTTAAAAAATCATTCAAAATTAAGTTTATCATAGGCAATATGAATATGCTTAACATTTTTTTCTTCAACACTTGGTAGGTACAAGGGTAAGTTTTGCAGAGACCGGGTCAAGGCACTGGCGCACAAACATGGACTTCCTTACCAACTCTGTTCCTATTGGGAAGCTGTGAAGACAACCTACTTTAATTTGGAGCACGTTGCCCAGGAGATTAAGCAAATGTAGCAAGCATAATTAAGGGACCGTAGTAATGACACTCATATTTTACCAAATGTCAACTAATAGGATAAATATATGAATACCACCCTAGTGATATTTTTTGTTTTGCTAGCGCTAGTGTTATACTTCATGCTCACTTTACTACTTTTAAAGACATTTTGTAATAAAATCTCATGTCATTTATGTTGGCGTAATTGCAAAAGGTTTGATCATTCATTGAAAATTAAAGATGTACGTAGCTACCAGGCTGGTACTGGCTACATGGGAATTCGTTTATTGCTGTGCATTATTCACGTAAAATAATCACGATTGATCAAGGATTCCAATTGAATTGATTAAGTGATTTATGCCACTACTCACCTATGGATACGGAGCAACACAAAAAAATATCATTGAATGAATTACGTTTTTATTCAGCATTTAGGTACAAAACTACGAGTAAACTGGAAATTATACACAAAAGTGTAAATGTATGTTGAGTGATCGACCCAGCACCGCCCTTTCCAGGATCTAATCCAGGATCTACTTCAGGACCCAGTCCGGGTAGCTCTTGTCGGCTCTCCCAACAACCATCATCATCACAAGCACAAAATTTCACCGATGTTCGATTCTCATTAAAAATGGCACTCGTCGCCACAAGAGACTCTTTGCCGGTGAGATCTTTAAAATTCTTTGTGACATTCTTTAAGTTCCCTTGTAGACACTCCTTCCTCCTTGCGGCTGGACCTGTAGAATTTTGTGGCTGTTTTGAGGTGCCAATAAGGCGAGCAGCACAATTTCTGAAGGTGCCTACAAAGCGAGAGTTGTCATTGTTGTTATAGCCATCCACTCTCGTTTCAGCACATATGAAATCAAATTTGTTTCCCTCATCATTGCTCTCATCCTTTCCCAAACAATTTTGCAAAAATCGGTCTTCAGGTTTTACGCCCCATTTGCAGCTGTCGCTAACGCTGAATCCAGCAATCCGGCCAATCTCAAAATGTGCACAATTGTAACAGCTTAAACCTGGGAAAATTAAAGTAAAATTTCTATGAGTATTTACCATTACTCTAAAAGTCTATGTATCTTAAAATTTAAAATTTCATTTCAGTTTTACCTTCCGATCCTGTAACCAAAGTAGCAAGTAAGACTACTGCCAACGCTAACAAACTTTCCAGCTTCATTTTTTATCTAACCTCAGCTCCGGAGTGCCAGGATATAGGATTGCATTGCCAGACTTTAAAACGTTGACTTTGGCTGATTAAATTCTTTCTGGTTTGTTTTATACCAAAAAGTGGTAGCGTTCTTTACAGCCTCATAAAGATATTTGGAACCGCAGACTTTGGAAATACATATAACTCCATCACTTGTTAACATGTTTCACGAAAATGATAACGTGATAAATCTTTTATGTGCTATTCTAACAAGGCATTAGTCATCCCAGTGATTAAATCATGTAAAATTCCATGTTCGTATATTGTACTTGCGTAATCCAGTAATAAAAGTAATGTAAATAGCAAGTTGGTGCGAATTTGTAAAGAATACATTAAAAAACGATGACATTTCACTGATTTATTTCCCATATTATGGGGAACGACACTGCAACGTGTTACGGGTTCTTAAAGTTCGTGTTTTTATCTTATCGGTGTATTAGGGGCCAGAGCTCTGCTCATTATGTACTCCAGTTTCATCCTCTGCACAATAATTTTATTTATGACGATGTTCGCAGCAGATATGAACTTATATTACAAAAGCACATGCATAAAACTTGGACAACACGTCAGTAAGGTACATTGACATTAATTACCAGTTTGGGGTTTACCACTGCATGATTGATGTCAAGCAGATAAGCGGCCTTTGTGAATATTTTGACTGCTTCACTTGCATTTCCTTGTGATCAATTCTTAATCTTCCTCTTACATTCTCACCTGCACAAAACATGCCATTTGATCGATGTAGCGCATGAGACTGGCAAATGAAAAAGTTTGGGGTTTTCATGATAGTTTATTTTTGGAAGAAGTCACAAGAAATTAATGCGAAAATGCTTTTTGCGTTACAATTGCAGAGAACCTATTTTATATGGCTATTCAGAATACAAATTACTATTATTAATGTAGGAATGAATTAAATGTAAAGTACAACTTGTATGCTTTTTAAATTCTATAATTTCTACTCAATTTTTTTAAAATCTTGTCTATAGTTTTCCGTATAGAAGCTTTCTTTTCTCTACCCAAAACTATTTCCTCGATAATCTTCAGCAGGACGTCTGGAGAATCTGTTGTCGTAATTCTCTCGTTGCCTTTCCCGTTCAAATGCAGAAGCATCCTGCAAACCGGAATCAACTCCACGATTCCCAACTGGTGGAAAGTAATTGTTATCCCTAATGGCATGTCGTGGTGGTTCGCGTGCTCTAAAATTTTCGACCGATGTCTCCGAATCGTCAAACTCCTGGGAGTTTACTTCTGAAGGATGTACGTAGCTGGGTGCTCTGGCAGGAACTGGAAAAGGGGTTGGAGGTTGAACTGATGGGATTCCAAAATTGTTTCGTGAAGGAGCTTCTTCATAATAGGGCAGTTGTGGTTGTGGTGGAGAACGATTTCCATAATTGCTTACGGGCGAACTACCACGATCATAGTTTCTAGGAGGTGAGGAGCCTCCACCTTGGCCATAACTGTTCGATGGCTGTCGCACTCGGTTATGTCTATCGTTATACCCATCATTATTAATGTGATTGGGGAGATAATTTGGGGTTGACGGAATCGGTTGCGGAAATCTCCTTGCGGGTAGTACAGGACGTTGTGTAGGAACTTGCACCGAAACACGGCGTTCAGGTGGGGATGGCCTTATTGTTGGATTTTGAGATGAAAACCGCCCTGTCTGAGGTACGGAGGGATTTGTTACGAAGCGACCACCTACAGAAGGACGCCTCGATGCCAACGTTGAAGATTGATGAACAAGCCCATCATTGTAAGTGGGAGACGGATGGCGAAGTTTAGGATGTGGGCTGCCATATCGTCTTGGAGGCACGTCATCTCCGAAACCTAACAATTGAAACAAGCAGTTGTTAATTACTTGCCCATAGTTAAATTTCACAAATAAATTTCATAAACTCAAGATCCATAAACACCATGGTTACTGACCTGGTAAGTTTAGCTGTAGCCTACATTCTCCGTTGTGGGGATTATTGCTATATTTATATCCATAGGCATACGCCGACGTGACGGCAACCACTGTCAAGGAAACGAGAACTGAACTGGAGAAAACTTTCATAGTGCCCCAGATTTATTCCCAATGTAAAAACCGAAATCTGAAACAACTTCTTCCCTTTGAGTATTCTTGATTAACTAATCCCGAGTCTAACAAAGCACTTTTATATGTGTGCTGTAAACACTGAAGGATGTCATGATGGAAGCATCATAAAAAGGAGTCTAGACTGATGCAAAATAGTATCTTGATTCTTACAACAAGGAAAAAATGCATAATGAAATTCTACTGAATTCTAAAAATAATAACCCGTCTTCCTGCTTTAGTGCTTTGTTATTACAATGTATGCGCTCATCAAAATTGTGAATTTTTACATTGGTATTCTCTAATGGTTTTTGATTTGACATGAAGGAGTGTTCCAATTGATGCACCTTCCCGACTCTAACAACCGACGGGAAAATAAAAAAATAAATAAAAAAGTCACTTTGAAACATTTTAAGTAACCTAGTAAAAATGTAACCCAGTATGGTAGGGAAAAGATGCATCGTATCCAACAAGTTTATACAAAATGCAAAAGGGGTTACATTTTTTACCTTAAAATATCCTTCTTGAAGGAAATTGTATGTTCCAGCAATCGATGCCATGCTGAGCACAATTATTAGAATGCCTTCCAGATGACGCGTAGTAATAAGTATGTATTTAGTAGTTTAACAACAGAATTACTAACAATGTTATTTATTGTATTGCATCTTCTCGTGGCTACTAATTGGTTGTGCATCAAAGTACCATTATACTTTGAAGTATGACATGACAAGTGTAACATGTTACGCTAAAATACCATAGGGCCCCATGTTCTACCTGTCATTCATAAGATTCTCTTTGGCTATGCAGCATTCACGTTTTTGACGTTAAGATGATTAGCTCTGGTATTGAGGTGGTGATTAAAATGTCGCTCTCTTGTAGTAATTTTGACTGGAAACTCGAAGACCCTGAAATTGTTACATCCTGGAGCATTTGGGAGAGAGAGAGAGAGAATGATTATCCAATTAGATAGGTGCTTAACAAGCCATTATGAACTTTAGACATTGTCAACTCACTGTGTAGCTACAAGCTACTCCTTTAACCTCCATTTTAAGTAGGTAAATTGTGACTTAATACAACTGAATAGTTTGATTCAAGTTGCAAGCATCCAACTAGGAACTCGGTCTTTTTTGTTTAACTTTTGCATTTCGAAACCTGCCAATTTATTATTTTGCCTACATAATATGGCATAATGCTTGTCACAATATTTCACGTTTTTGGGCCGCTTTTCTTGTTGTTTATCGTTCTCCGTGACAACGTGATATTATTGTAAACTCGTGATGAACTCATCACTTAATTGTCACTTGTCTGTCAACTCCGTCAAGCGTATCATTCTCATGCGAGCTTTCATTTTTAACATTCTCAAGTTGTACATACATGAGAGTAGAGATACTATTTGTTGCATTCTACATTGACTACTCTGCATTATTGTCAATCAAAACTCGCATGAAAACATGAATAATTTGTGATAATGATTATTCAAAATGTGCTGTCAATACTTGAAATTTGACAGCAATGAGCATGTCAAGATTAGTTGTAACTTTAAAGATACTATAGATATATTAATTGGTTGATAAATCGCGTTGCAAATTAATTCATTCCAGCAGATACCCTACTTCGTACATAATTAAATAATTTTCTCGTGCAAAAAATATTGGGTGAAATATTTTTATGATGTTTAAAATTGTGTCATTGCTGCTATTTTTGAGCGGCTTTGCCTTTGCAGGAAACCCAGTATTTCCTGGCTGGTATGCCGATCCTGAGGGTATCGTTTATGGAAACAAATACTGGATATTTCCCACCTACTCTGCACCCTACGACGAGCAGCTCTTTTTTGACGCATTCTCAAGTCGTGACCTGGTCACATGGGAAAAGCATTCGCGGATTATAGATACCAATGAAGTAACATGGGCCAATAGGGCAATGTGGGCCCCGTCCGTTTTTGAGCACGAAGGGAAATATTATTTCCTTTTTGGTGCGAATGATGTGCAACCAGGACAACTTGGTGGTATCGGGATTTCCGTGGCGGATAGGCCTGAAGGTCCTTATCGAGACATGCTTGGGCATCCTCTGATTCAAGAAAATGTTAATGGGGCTCAGCCGATTGACCAGTTTGTTTTCAAGGATCAAGATGGTCAGGTTTACATGTTTTATGGAGGATGGGGTCATTGCAACTTGGTGAAGCTGAGTAGCAACTTTACGTCCATTGTACCCTTTGAGGATGGCTCCCTTTACAAGGAAGTTACACCGCAGGATTATGTTGAGGGGCCATTCATGTTTATAAGGAATGGAACGTACTATTTCATGTGGTCTGAAGGTAGGTAAAAATAATAATAAAATCTAGAATTGACAAGTCAGAGTTCATTGATTAAAATTATAAATACATATTTTACTTCCAGGTGGATGGACTGGCCCGAATTATCGTGTGGCATATGCCATGTCGAACTCTGTATTCGGGCCCTTCAACCGGGTTGCCACGATTCTCGAACAGGATCCTAATATTGCCACAGGAGCTGGTCATCACAGCGTGATTAAGGTTCCAAATGACGACAAATATTTCATCGTGTATCATCGTCGACCCCTCAATGAAACTGATGGAAATCACAGAGTTACTTGCATCGAAGATATGAATTTTAATCCAGATGGGACCATTCAGCGAGTCAGGCTAACCAATGAAGGTGTAACTGGACCCCTTTTGCCTTAAAAACCTTGACGCTTTCACCTCAAATGAATTCCACTAACATTTATTGCTCTACAGCTGACTAAATTTGCCAATGTTTGAGATTAATAAAGTTGTAGAGTATAAAGTGATCTTGGATAATTTTATAGAGATGGACATACATCAATTTTATATCATATCATATGTATTCTACTAATAAATTATGACCATGGCTTCAAACTTTACTACTCTCAAGGATTTGTAGAGGAGCATATTTTTAACGAGAGGGCATGATATATTCATAGAATAAGATTATGTAAAAAGTTCAATTCTCTCCATGTATCTATAGAGTTCCAGCAATGCATCCAGCATATAGGCAATAGGTGAAAAACATGTAATTATTTTATTAAAACGTTTTCTGTAGAATACAAAAACACTACTTCATGTGTTGCTGTGGCCACGGATATGGAACAAAATAAAATGTCTAAAAATTACATTTGCTTGGATGCTCTTTTTGCAGCACAATCTGCATCAAATCAAGATTGCACGCATTCTGCATTATACGGATAACTTGCATCTATGTATGTACAACGGTATAGTATACAGCAAACGAGACGTATCGTGCATGGCACCGAACTAAAAGCCGTTCAATGTAGTAGGCTTATGTAGCTTTGTGGACAAGACATTAATTTAGAGATGGTTATTTTGCTATTCTCAGTGTGCATACTGCAGCTTTTGGCTTTTTGGCATCTTCTCATTCTCATGCAACGATGCATCTATAAGTTATAGACTATAACATATCATCATATCATGCGAATGTGACGTAATAAATAGGTTACTGTGAAAGTTCGTGAGGAACGAAGAGAAAAACGTTTTTCATTCCTACTCCCACTTAAACACATAATATTATGTACTTGAATCTCTACTCTGCAACTTTTTTTTGCAAAAGTGCAAAGTGCAGATTGAACAAACAACAACGCAGTTTATAGAGTTCTCTACTCACCTTCACTGTTCTGCTGCTCCTGAAATTAATTTTTTTGATTAAAAAAGGGACTAGGAAAATTGCAGTCTTGCTATTGATTTCACACAAATATTAATAGCAACTTATGCAATACTAAAAATAAAAGTAACATGTTTTATTTTTTTAAATCATTGAATTCAAAAATCGAAATTTTATTCTTTTGAGATTTAAAAATATCTAATACATTTTTTCCTGGTTATCTAGTGCCGAATCGTAGAAAGTTTCATCATGGCAATCACAACCGGGACGGCAACCCACACTCCAATAGACAATCTAATGACAGGAATAGAAACCGTAACGAGGTAGATTCTCTGAGGAGAACGGAAGGGCATCAGGGTGGCCGAATAGGCAAGCGAAAAAATCGAGGCAATCAACAGAGGAGACCAGTTACTGTTCCAGGTAGAAATGGACATTCCCAAAATGCTCGGCATCAGCAAGGACACCACCAGTCTTATCACCATGTACCACCACAAGGAGTAATATCAGTTCCCCCTCAACTGGTAATGAGTCAATTTGGTATCTACCAACATGTAGCTGGGAATGCTCTTCCTCACCCGCAGGCTTTTGCTTTTGCGTTCGGCGATTCACAGCCCGTTCTTAACTGTACTCCAGTCCCTCGTGTCGGAGGGAATAATCGAAACAGGTCTAACAGAAATCGGGGACGAAGATCACGGCAAAATCAACAGGGATTCGGGCAGAATCGTGGCATGGCAAGATCTCATGGCACTGCACGGCATCTTCCTGTTAGAGGTAAATTTTCCTCCCCTTCCTCATCCGCGAGTGGTCCACCACACTTGGCGTCAACTGCGTCTGGAGTGTTTGACATCATCATGAAAAATCAGAACATGACATACGAGCAGTTCAAGGCTCTTACTCTAACTGAGCAGCTCGACATATTTATGGCGGCTCAGACCACAACTTCCGGGGAGCGTCAAAAGCGCGAGCAAATGGTAATTGACATTGAATCAGTTATACGCTCGCATTTTCCAAATTGCAAGCTCTACCCCTTCGGCTCTCACCTCACAGGACTTGGAGATTCCAAGTCAGACATGGACATTTATGTCGATATATTCGGTGATGGGGGCAAGATTTTTCAAACTGCTGGTAAGAAATATATACAAGAAACGAGGGATGCCGTGCTAAAACTTTTGAAGAAGGCAAAATGCCCCAGAAATGACCGTAAGATTACCAAAGATGTGACAAAAATGAACAACAAAGCCATTCTAATTCGAATGCGCCACGCTGAGCATGGAATTCAGTGCGATTTGTCATTTGCTAATCGGCTCTCCGTGCGTAACACGGAATTGCTCAAGTTTTACGTGGACTTTGATCCGAGAGTAAAACCGTTTCTGATATTTCTCAGAACCTGGGCAAAGTATATTGGCGTTGCACATGAGACGAAAATTAAAAAGTATGCCATTTCACTAATGGCTCTGCTGTATCTTATGCAGAAAAAGATAATTCCGTCGCTGGAATTGCTCCAAACTTTAAGCGCTGCTGAAAGAAAAAGCCAAGGCGTCTCTAATAATCCTGACCAAGTTAATGGTTGGGATGGTTCATTCTGTAAAGACCGTCAATTAATTGAGCAAAACTTTGACCTGGATCCGATTATCGGGGCGAATAACTTGGCAACTGGGAAATCCCTCGTGGAAATGGCAATGGGATTTTTTGAAATGTTTGGAAACTTGAACTATTCCAATACAATGATATGCCCATTACTTGGCAACTTTTTGCCCAAACAGTCGTTTGCTCCAGGTCATGAGCAGTTACTCCCAAAATCATTGCTACATGTTGCCATGAAAAATAGGCAGTTAGGAAAAGAGTTAAAAATAACAAGTAGACTACTTGTCATTCAGGATCCTTTCGTACTAAACTTCAACGTTGTTGGGGGTCTTTCGAAGCAAGGGATTTTACATAGATTCCAAAATGCATGCAAAAACACGTTCCAGAATTTAAAGAATAAATCTGGAGAAGTTGAATCAATTATGAATCTGTTTATTACTGGAAATCCATGTTTAAATAAGGAATTTAACGATGGGGTAAAGAGAGATTTGAAGTTGGAAGTTGACTGTGAAGAGGTCTCTGATTCCATTGAACCATCAGAACCGATGGCATCTTCTTCAATGTCATTGGCCCCTCAAGTCGTTCAGATTCAAGAGGAAAAGCAAGCCGAGAAAATTAGCTTGCGATTAGATGCGGACATAATGTTTGCCAAATTGCTGGCCAGAAAGCTGGCTCAGTTGCGAACCTTGGATGAATTGTCAGATAATGAAAAGGAAAGCACTATAAGTCGATTAATCGCTCTGCTTTGGCAAGAGTTTGGAGAAATATTCGTTCGTGACATGTTGGAAAATGGATTAATTTTGAGGTCCGAAGAGGATATCGAGTCTCCAAAATTCATAACCAATTCCAGTGATAATGAAGGTGATGGGTGGAATGGGGAAATGCTGATGGCATTGCTGAAGGAGGAGTCTGGCAAGCTTAAAAGGGTAACAAGGAGCCTCCAAGATCAGGCGAAATTGTTTCGGGAAACTGTCCTCCTAAAGGCTAGTAATTATACTGGAGAATGTTACTCTAAAATGTGGAAACTTCATGTTTCTTATCCCTTTTGGGAGAGAGATGAACTGAAGGGGATGGCGAGTTACGGACCATATAATATTAATCCGATTGAGGAGGAGAGAAAGGTCTCAGAGGAAATTTTGGCCCAATTTATGCTACATGGCTGGCGACGGGGAAAGAGACATGGGAGCGATGTCGAAGAGGAAGCTTCCGGATTAAAGCGAGGCAATGCTGAATTCTCAGCTTTTAAATTGAGCGTTGAGTTGAAAATTGAAGCCCTGTTGGAGCAAAGACCACGCATGGACATTCAGTTCCAGGTTAGTTGTCACTTGTTAATACATGATTGAGAAATACAATTTTTTTTATTTGATAAAATATAATATGTGTATTTACCATTGCTTTCATTTTTAGGATGAGTCAGATCCAAATGTGTGCGAGGAAACCGTGAAGCTTGCTAAAATTTCTCTGCTCCAACTATTTGAAAATGCTTTCCCAGCTTATCAAATGTATGAGTTGACAAAATGGTTAAGGGGATAAAGTGTTGAATTATATGTGTGAGCATTCTTAATGTTGGGCGAAATAAACCTACCTAGCAGCTACTAGACAAATTACGTGTTCTGCATTCTATGTATTCTATTTCACAAACATCATAGAGTCTGGTTTTTTAAATATCAGGAAATGTAAAATGTACTTTTATAATTTCTTTGTAATTGCTAATTAAATAGTCGGTTTTTTTCATCTCGCTCTCTCATAGATACTTTGGTTCGTATTGTTAACCTGTAACCTGGAATTATAATAAATTATAGTTATGCACCATGTGTCTCCATAATTGTATTGAATTAGTTACTTTTCTAATTCCCATTTCTACCCATTTCCGCCACTAAAAATAAAATTCCTAGGAATAGAATTCCTAGGCTTCAAACCCAGACACCAGAGCTTGGACTGGACCAACGCGATCCTCTAGTAGCGCTACTTTCTGGAAAAAATTACGTTAATCCTAAAACAGTTGCCCAAGTTGTGGAGATTGTTACGTTTCCTACTGTTTTTCTTGCAAGGCAATAATAATGACTTACTGCTAGCGGAGCGTGCAAAATTTGATATCTCCTCACAATCTTCCCTACTTAAAATAACCTAGATACCATGGTAAGTTTCTTTTTGACAAAAAGAAAGAAAGAAGTTTCTTTTGTTTAGTTTTTTGCATGCGACTAAAATTGGATAATTACATGCCGAAATAAGCCAAATTTAACTATGGATTCCTTTTTCATGTGTCAGCCAGGTGTGCATTAATTTTAAAATAGCAACAAGTCCCGACAGACGACGAGAATATGTTCCTGCTTAATTCCCACGGAATTTCAGAATCTTTGAATATATGTAGCTGTAGCTATTGTCGGATTTGATATAATGGTAGCGTCATTACTGTAATAGTTTTTCCAGTTCTTCGTGTACAAAACAATAATGATGAATGATAACAATAATCAAGCATTATAGATGCAGATGAGTTCACATCAATCATACCGTCGTCAGCTAACTTTGGCCCAAATTATAATTATTTTACCGTCGGTGAATGAAGGTTTTTGCCTAAACTTGACGGGACGGACGTAGTTTTCTCATAAACCCCAATAATATTGTTTTCTTTGGTTTTTTGCAAGCGTAACGCAAATAATAACGTTTTGTATATAGATGGCCTACGGCATTGGTTCAACTTAGCGTTTTTTACATTTGCAAACAACGCAACGTTTTTGCATGGATATAAATTATGGTTTTAGCAACAACGAAATGACTTGATGATCAACATACTATTCCGACGTCACGTCACCTTCAGAGGTTCGCTCACTGCGCATTGTGTACATATTTACTTGTAAAATAATACAAAGTACGATATAGATTACTTTTTTATTTTTGTCCATGTATACCAACATTATGAACTACGAAAAAACGTTCCATAATAACGATCGGTGTATTGAACAGGGTAACTGAACTGTCGGGTATACACACTGCGTTTTCTTTCGAAAGCTCACAGTTTTCAACTGGCATCCGTCCAATCACCTCATCATGAACAAGTTTTCAGTGTCAATCGTTGTCACCCTTTCAGCGTCTTTGCTCCTTGGCGTTGGGATTGCAAACGCTTTGGATATTGAAAGTGCCAAGGAACAACCATGTTTTAAAATCAGTAAAACGGCTGCAGTGGATCCCAATTAGGTGCGTGTTTTACTATTAATTAACAAAATTGAATTACTTTATTTGATTCTCACAAAAACAATTAGATGAAATTTCAAAGACAATTCCTTAATAATTTAGTAATTTGAAAAAATGCAACGAGTAATCAATAGAGTTGACCAGAATGTTAATTATTTTACATTTTTATTTTCAGGAAGGGTACACTGCAAAAGCATGGTATTATCCGGCAATGAGCCGCCTTGACCTGTACTTGACGAGTCTTGAGGTTGCCAGCAAGGATATAAGTGAGATACAAGAAAATGAGTTGTACTACGACAGTTGCGTTCACTTTGAAATGCCTGGAGACACCGTGGAGATAATTGGATTTGGTGGCAGAAGGTCCCCAATGAACATCACTTCCACTGACGACACTGATCCAGATGTTAAAACTTGTCGCTACATAACTCAGTCAGGTTAGGAAACTAATCACCAAAATGACGCAAAGTAAGATTTACATGGAAACATATTTTGCTGAACTAAAAAACTTCCCTTATTTTAATGTGTGCATAGGCAAGGGTGGTACTGTTTATCCCACTTTAACGGATAACGCCACGTTCATCTTTTCTGCCGTCTGCACGGACGACAACCAAATGACCTGGGGAGTTTCCAGTATTCATAAAACACTCCCAGTGGAAACTGTGAAGCTAATTCACAATCATGCCGAGTCTCTGGGATTCAAGAAGGAGTTCTTCACTGGGTTGCGTTACGACCATTGTGACTAAAATACACTGTAGAAGAATCATTTTTGGTTTTGTTTAAATCATTTGTTTGAGAAATCGTTGAATAATGTAATGAAGTCAAGTTTCAAATAAATAAAACAGATATGAAAAACGTAAACTTTTACGGAATTGCCCTAGGAATGTATACATACATAAAAAACATACCTACGCCAACAAACCCAAATCCAAAAGCCCCGAAATAGACATTTTAATGGCCATTTGGTTGTAGCTAGCAGAAAGCGAGTACCCTTTAGAAACGTGATTGTTCTGTCAGTCAATAGTATTTAGTATTCATAGGTATAAGGGGAATAGTACTTAATTTGAAGTATGGCTCAAATGGCTGATGTAACTGTCATTTGTCAACATTCAATGATTCTTATGCTTGTCTAATTATAGTGCTACGCTAGCGCAATGATTTAGTCATTTAGTTTCGTCATTAAGCCAACAAAACACCTTATTTGATAACACTGCCGTTTGTTTGTTTGTCTGACAATACTGGAACTACTTGTCAATCTCAATCTCAATGAGCAGTGTCAAGTCAGTTCTGTCATAAAGTCATAATGATGTCATAGCAAAAGCACGGTATTATATTACGTGCTATTGTTATAAAAATGCTGAATACTTCCTAAGCGCATCATAAAATTGTAGTCGCTTTGTAGAACATTTCATATTTTGCTGTTAAAAATGTTCTTTTTAAAATCATTTCCCATTGCTGCATGGCTTTACTTTATTCAAGGGAAAGCTGTGGAGATGCGAATTTCGTCAAAACAAAATTATCACTTTTCTTACGCACAATTACTCAACCAACTTGTTCATCAAGGCAATCTATTCATTATAACCGATTCAGCCATCACAATTCCAGGTAAGTACTCATATACATATGTGCACAGGCTTACGATTCTAAGCTTATCATGATTTATTTTAATAATTTTTACAATTTTCTCATAATGCCCCAGAAAAGTACAACCATGTAAATCTTGGCAACAATAACAATAACGTTTTGGCTATCATTCCAACAATTGGCAACTTTACTCTTACGCTAGAAATGCTGGATAGCCTTATCCCCGCATTGTCTTCTGATAGTTTCCAGGATGCATCACAATTTCGTCCTTTCATCATAATAGACATTTCCATGACAGCAGAAAAACTCGCAAACCTGTTGCAGAAATTCGCAAAAGTAGTAAGATGTTATAGTAAATCAATGGCTACAAAATGGCTACCGACATTATTAATTATTTGGCCGGAAAAATCTGCATATACGAGCATATCCCAGCAATGGGTCATTCTCCAAACCGCTGTGGCCATGTCACCGGTATCCGCATTGTCAATGGAATCGCTGATATTTCTCGCCTTCACTGACAGCGCCAAGCAAAAGATTGCAATTTGGGAACTGTATCGAGTCAAAAGCAAAAGATTCATTTCACACGTGACAACAAAGTCATTAAATTCACCTTGCGACAAGTCGATAATTGACAATTCCTGTGTATTTTACTTGGAAGCCTATGTAGAAAGGCGGAAAAATTTTCATTTGGAAAAGCTAACCGCATCTGTTAAGGTAACTTTAAAGTTTATAGTTAAAATTGCACCAATTTATTAAATCAATATTATTAATGGCATTTCTGCAATATTTAGCGGAAAGATGAGTTTGCAAAAGACTGGACTATCATAAATGCGAGGGAAGATGGATCGCTCTATTTAAATGGTGGTTATATGACAGTTCTCTACTGGGATTTGCAAAAGCTGTTGAATTTTAGGTAATTTAGATAACATTTTATATGTACCTTACTTAGTTAACTTTTTATGAAAGACGTTAAATTTCATTTACCTGTCCACGCCTTTATTGTTACTCTAGTGAAAGCATTGTGATAGGAGACTCGCCAGTTCTGTTGAAAAATGGATCCTTGATTGGCGCCACGGTTGATCAATTGAACTCCAATCAAGCGGATATATCTCTAACCGAGTTGTCTTTTAATCCGGAGAGAGCAAAAGCCCTCACGTTTCTGACCCCAACGCACAACAGCTTGTACATGAAATAGAAATACCTATAATTTGAATAATTATGTCATATAAAATTGTTGATACTGATCGACTTGATATTCGTGTTAACATGCATGCCTTTTACTCTGAATCACAGAGCATATGTCTTTTTCAAACAGCCACCCCCTAACTCCCTCCGGGATTTTGTAGTCGCCCCTTTCAAAAGGGAGTTGTGGATTGCACTGATTGCTACATGGGCGATTATCATCCTCTCTGTAAAATTCCATGCAGTCATCATCACCCTACGAAAAATTAATATAAGCGCAGATAAACGGTTTGTTAACGAGGGCATGCTATGGGCCATCGGCACACTATGCCAGAAATGCAAGCTATAAAATTATAATTCAACTTTAGCTACTTAATGCAATGAATGTAACAATAAGTTACATGTATAAAATACCATTTAATTGTTTTGATAGCTTGGTACTTGTATCCAAACTCCTCCTGTCTACGGTTAAAGTTGTTGGTTGGTTCGTTGACGGGAATTATCGTGTATACAGCCTATTCTGCCTTCATCGTTTCATCTCTGGCCGTTACCAGCATTCCGATAAAATCATTTGAGGATCTGTACAAGCATCGAACTGGAGGAAAGGAGTTTGTATTCACTACTCATGAGAGTAGCCACCCTTTCCAGGGACTGCTGAATGGATACATCAAAGCATTTGGTCTACAACAAAAGATTGAAACGGTAACCACTGAACGGGAGATTGAGCACTTGTTCAGTGGAAGTTATCACGGGGAGACGGGAGATGCGGTGGTCTCTTCCAGAAAGGCATTTTTATCCTACGCCGACCTCTTCTATAAGGTGGCCCTTTTCCAAAATTATTCCAACGAATTTATCTGCAATCACGTGAGCTACTTTCCACTTCATGTGGGATACCTCACCAAGAGTTCAATGCTGGTTAAAAAAGGATCTCGATATAAGGAAACCCTTAATTATATGTATGTACATATTTGGTTACCATGATTATCAGTGGGCACTGGACACTACTAGTTCATAAGTTAAAACTGCTATCTTGCTAATACAAATTTCAGGTTACTTCATTTGAAGTCTGTGGGGTTGATCTACCGAAACAACCAGGGCTACAACGCAAACTCCATTTTGAGATGCACCCCTCCTGAAGAGAATATGGCACATTCAGCGGATCCTGCCACGTTTTCGGATGTATTTACCGTTATGATTATTCTTGTAATGGGGTTTCTTGCCAGCTTAATTGTGTTAGCTCTGGAAAAAGCATCATACAAATTCAAATCGAAATAGACATGACATTATAACATTGCCGACAAAATTCATAACAAGAGGTTTAGTAAAAACAAGTATTGTTATCAGGAAAATTAACATTAATGATAACACGTGTTGCTCATTTTCCAACTTTTGGCAATGACAACTAAATCACTTAAAATACTGAAAGATAGCTTATGACATGATTTCAAGAGTTTTGGCTCAAATTCAAGGGTTTTCAACGGATATATTTCCATCCATTTTATTTCATTTCATTTTCAGACAGAAACTACAATATTGTTCAGCATCGGGTTAGTTACGATTGGATCAATAGTAGGTCATTAATTTAATTACCACTAAACATTTACAATATTTTTGTCACCAAAAACAAGGTAATAGGTAGGTCATTTGTTCAACTCACAGGCTACTAATAACCGTTGCAAGAAGCAGCCGTTGCAGACTAGAGGACTTCTTCGTCAGCAATGGGTAATAATAATTAATTTTCTAGAAGCTTTGAATACATAATTGATAAATGTAACGATTAATAATACATATTAACAATAACAATAAGCAGGAATTACATTATAATTATAATTGATCAACAAGAATTTAAAGCACCGGAATTTCAATGACAATAGGATTTCATTAACAATAAAATTCAGTTTCAATTTTTTTTACAAACGGTAATTTTTTTATGATTTGTGATTGATTGATGTAGTTCGCAGTTTAGTACTATAGTTAGTTTTGCATGGCGTAATATTATATAATTATTTCGGTTAGGTCATCGGTAAAAACTTACACTTAACAATAACAATAATAATAACTTTGTAGTAGGAATACATAATAGAAATATAAAACAATTTCCCGCGATAAACGTTATATACAGCATTACATTGATAATAATAATAAAGTATATTTCACAGGGAATTACATTACGCGCAACGATTATCATGATCCATGATTAATACACTTTTATCTTTACTTGAGATTTAAGAATTCAAAAGCGGAATAAAGTTTCACTTGTCAAGTTTTTGTTGATTCGATTAGCGGAGTGTTTTCAGTTTTTTGCGAAAGTAACAACCGTTACATGTTGTACAGCAAGTAATCCTTGAGGAGCTTGGGTAATGGGAGATTCGATATTCCAGACAGCCTTATAGATCTCAAAATTACGTCGCGACAAATGGATTGAAGTGTTTCCACTAGAATTTAGTTAAAATATAAAAGATTTAGAATTAAAATACACCAACCTGAATTAAACTATTACAATAATATAAAATTAAAGGTTACAGTGTAGATACCTTCATGAAGTTGTACGACTCGAACTCGTTTTGTAGACCCATACACGTCCACAACGGCAAAGATGGGCGCAGTCTGATATGGAATCTCTCTGGCACAGGGCCCCTGATCCTCTCCATTAATTACGAAGTGCATGTCAGCCTTGTTCTCTGCGGTGGGAACGTACATGACGCCTATACGGCTCCCGATGTCTGTAGCTAGAATTCCCTCGTACTCTCTTGACCTGTTTGGCATCAGTGCCTTCAGCTGAATGAAACCACGAGGTGTTCGAACCAAAGTTCCTTCTTCTGAAAAGCAAACATTCAATCAAATTATATACTGACGCCACTTTGCTTTTTTAAGAATCCATGACATGAACAATCTTACTTTGAATAACTTTCGGATGCCTTCTGTAACTGAAAAGTGCCTCCTGAATCATCATATTCTCGTTATCCGCTCCATTTCCTGCCCCTTGGGCTAAAACGTCTGGAACAGCTGGTGGTAATTGCGGTGGTGGCGGAGGGATATAGCGAGGGGGACTACCCTCCCATTCTCCAACTAGCTCTTGAGCTTCTCTGATTGCAGCGCTGAGCTCATCCTGGCGACGCTGAGCCGTGTACAAGTTGTTGTGGGTCTTTGTTATGGCGTACAGCCAGGATGGCCCCATTGATACCAGGTCCGGGAGAGCGTAGAGGGGCAGGGGGAATTCTTTGTTGGGGTTCATTTGAGTGAGACCGATACGCATGTTGCCACTCCATCCTGTTTCATTCTCCTCAATTTCCACCAAAAATATTTCGCCGGGGGCTAGAGGCTATTTAAACAAACCCAAAAATCCAATTAGGCCATCCATGAGAAAGTACTATATTATTATCATAGATAATTGTAATAAATGAATTAATGAAGTACCTTTTCACTGAACGTGAGCGCATTTGCGAAGGAGGTACTCCTCGTCGCTGTGACACGTTCAGTGTCAAGGATTATGTTGGAGCCATGATGACGATGAAAGCGTGTAGGTCCTTGCGAGTTCATGGAATATAATCCTTCCAGTTCCAGTTCCTCCTGTCTTTGGTTACGAGATGTCGATAACGACAATTTGGTTGTCGTTAGTTTTCAAGAGAGCTTCTAGGTCTGTGTACTAAAAGAGGTAAACTTTATTAGAACCAAAAATCAATTTTTAACAGATTAACCATATATACGAATTACATTTTAAGTTCCTTAAAAATCCATACTTACTTCCTGTTCGATATTAAACTTGCCGGACGCTGTGATGCAAATATGGCACTACAATTAAAATCTATCTAAACCTAAACACCACTCATCACACCGCGACAACTTTCCAGTTCAAGTTTACACCTTATCGTGATGTCAACTGATAAAAACAACTTCTAATGAACATTTGTCATTTAAATATTCTTCTTCCTACATGTCTTAAATATTCTTTCCCCAATTTAGCATCTAACACGCTTTTTAATCACAAATGACATCCGTGCACGTACGCCTACGCCTTGTTCTGTCAATTACTTCAAATAGTTTCGACTAATTAATGAATAATTACATAGTATCTTACTAACTATATATAATTCAAATCAACGGTTTTATTGCTACTTTAATGATAATTAAGGTACTTGTATTAAACATTCACAGCAGCCACAATTCAGATGTCATGCTCGCGTCGTCGTGCTTATCTTCTCGTCAAACTCATGTGGCCGCTCTCTCACTCATTCCACTTGTCTATCCAAAATGTGACTAAACTCGACTGTCAACTCAATTAACAAACTATCCTACATTTATTTCACCAAATCGACGATCAAGCAATATAATTATAACAAGTCTAGTGAAATGAAATGATCATCTGAGCAAGTTGTAAATGAGAGACGTAGAAATTCTTGTGAAATTTGGTTTTAGTGCTATGGCCTTTGCGAGTCGGACGTAGCCCCACGTTTTTCGGCGGCCTTTCCCCAGCCGACTTTCCGACTTTCGCTGGCCGACTTCCGACTTTCGCTGGCCGACTTCCGACTTTCGCTGGCCGACTTTCCGACTTTCGCTGGCCGACTTCCGACTTTCGCTGGCCGACTTCCGACTTTCGCTGGCCGACTTCCGACTTTCGCTGGCCGACTTCCGACTTTCGCTGGCCGACTTCCGACTTTCGCTGGCCGACTTCCGACTTTCCCTAGCCGACTTTCTTACTATCTATATCCGCTGCATTCATCAACAATTTAAATTATCAAATCTAAAAATGAAGGAAATATGCAAGCATGTACGCCGTACGAAAGTAAAAATATGCCCTAAAATATTGATAAGTGTGTTAAAATTAGAAAAACACATAAATGTGAAGTTCAAATTTTCGGTTCGACTAAGTAAGGATAAGAGGGGGCAGTAAATTTTTGTTTTTTTTGGTCACAAAAAAATGAATGTATCTAAATCGACTGGAAATCACTTTTTAAGCATTTTTGAAAAAAATGGTGTTGAAATGTTTTGAAACATTTTCGAAATTTTACGATTCTCAGTCCGTTACATTCAGACATGATGCTGATTATGACCTAATCTAACAGAACACAACCTAACCGAACCGAACCTAACCGAACCTAACTGTCAACCATTAAGTTTCGAAAAAATTTTAAAATCTCTTTTCTCAAAAAGTGATTTCCAGTCGATTTAGACCCATTCATTTTTGTGTGACCAAAAAAACAAAAATTTACTGCGCCCTCCCGATCCTTAGTCCAACCCGAATCGCTTGCGAAGCAAGCGATAAAAATCCTGGTGCTCCGCTTCGCTCCGCACGGTCCCATGTACAGAAAGTAAGAACGTCGGCTAGAGAAAGTCGGAAGTCGGCTAGAGAAAGTCGGAAGTCGGCTAGAGCAAGTCGGATAGTCGGCCAGAAAAAGTCGGAAAGTCGGCTGGGGAAAGTCGGAAAGTCGGCTGGGGAAATTCCCCCACGTTTTTCTCTGTGTACCGAGTAACAAGAAGAGTATAACATTCAGCGTTGCCAAGTACACAAATTCCTTTGTTCATCTACCGCCCGCATCTAAACCTCACGATATAAAAAAATGTGCAATGTTGGCTAACTAACTAACTAATGATGATGACGATAATAACATTTTGTTGCATTATATATTATGATGATGAGCAGAGCATGAATATGAGATGAGATGATGATCAAGAGATGATGGAATCATGGAATCAGAGATAAGGGCAGTGGAATATGGGAGGAATAGGAATGTTAGCCTCGTGCAAGTGGGATGGGATGGACAAATCTCTGGGGTGTGTTGGTGGATACACGCTTTTTAACAAATATTGTTATGATTATGGTTATCATCATCATCATCAGGCTACTTTCATATTTTATGTCGTAACGGTTACATGGATATACACAGTTGTAAGTT
Source organism: Sinella curviseta (assembly GCA_004115045.4). NCBI lineage: Eukaryota > Metazoa > Arthropoda > Collembola > Entomobryomorpha > Entomobryidae > Sinella > Sinella curviseta. The sequence continues at coordinate 62,164,622 of CM023201.3, forward strand.
TGTAAGAGCAGTTTTGTCTGTGATTTGTATAGATGATAGTATTATGCCCATGGATTTTTTTTATTGCAAAAGACACGAGAAAAAATTGCGCAGCAAGAGCGATTCAGAAGTATGAATGGCATGGCAAGAATATCAGGACAGACATGCGTGCAATATGACCATGACATAATGTTTGTTTTAATTAACATTAGCGCTGTTTTATTTACTGTAAATACTTGGAAAGAATTTCATTGAAAGAGAAAACGAAACATGTAACAGTATAGCGCATCAATTTGTTATAACATTTTTGCAAATGTTATGTGATTTCCGTAGCCAATACGCTCCAAAGAGCTTTATATATATCTAGAGTCTGCACCGTAATGTAATCGAAAGCAAAATCGGCAAAAAAAGTGTGACTGAGGGTTTTCAAATAAGAACATATTATTTCCTCGGTAACTCCATGTATTCTTATGGAGTTATAATTGACCGTGTTCTTATTTTTTCGTCAAAAAAATCACAGAAATTTTTGTTTATTTTTTGGGCATATGGACCCCCTGATACGCTCCCCATTTTCGAATATGCATCCGGCTCAATTAGTGATCAATACTGTTGCTGACACCATCACGTGTTCTGCTTCCAGCTTCTGTTTTCTCGTTAGCCATCCGTTCCAACTTTTTGTAGTACTCTAGAAGTGGGGGGAAAACGATTGATTTCTTCTTCTTTGGCTTGTCCAAATCATCAGGAAGATAAGACCGGTCAGCAGCAGCCCGCACCTTGGAGAATAGCCTGGCTGCTAACTTGTGTCTGTTGACGGATGAACGAAAATCTTCATTGTCAAGATTGTCTGGATTACTACAGGTGCCCTGGATAGTATCTCCAACTTGAAGGTTGGCAGTATTAAAATCAAACTGCGTGTCTGATTCTGGTGATGTCGTACTAGTGCTTGCTTCCCTTTCTGGGCTCCTTGGGTCGTTTTCTGGAGGTGAAGTACTGGACCAACGATTTTCTGGAGGTGAAGTACTGGACCAAAGCTTTTCTGGAGGTGAAGTACTGGACCAACGATTTTCTGGAGGTGGAGTACTGGGAGAACACTTTTCTGGAGGTGAAGTACTGGACCAACGCTTTTCTGGAGGTGAAGTACTGGAAGAACGATTTTCTGGAGGTGAAGTACTGAAAGAACAATTTTCTGGAGGTGAAATCCCGGATATCGTTTGAGGTTGTTCACCGCTGCCACCGTCAATGGCAACTTCGCTACTCTCATTCTGTTCTGGATCACAACCATTTTCTGCACTTCCGGTCGATTCGGTTGGTGCTGACCCAAGGCAGTCCATCGCTTCCAGATTTGCATTGCTCTCCTCCTAAATAAAAAATGACAAACAATATTGAACATTATATCCTAACAGTCAAAACCTTCAAATCAAACAATTGTCTTTATTAAGTTGCCCCATTTAAATACATATGCAGTTTTTACCTGTCTGGTGCTGTCAATTTCCATTACCTCTACTTCTCTCACAATCGTACTTGGCTTGGGATACTTCTTGGTCGCATGTTGTGCGATTGCCCTTTCATCCGCCTCCATGCTCTCTACTTCCAGCTTCCTTTTCAAAGAACCTTTTCTAGTAACAGCATTGGCATCAATAGCAGGCGTCATCGTCGTATTTGTTCCCTTGAAGCTGTTAAGTCTGGGAAACTTGTAGACTGGATTCGGGTTTCTGAAATTACATAGTTGTAAGAATGGATTATCAGATTGACCAACCAAGTTGTATTAATTTAAAATTAATATATATTCTTAACCGTAAAATAAAGTTTTTATACATCAGTTAGTTTTTTATATTAAAAATTAAAATGCTTACCTTGTGGATCGCTGAGTTCGCCCCATTTTGATCCTTTAAGAAATGCTACGTGAAAGATCGAGGATTCAGTTGGTTTCTCACGATAAACCTCGATACCGACACCACAAATCTGAGAATTACTGTTGATGTCGATTTAACTAGTTGGGAGTTTTAGTTCGTTTGTTTGAAATCTTAAGATGAGTTTCAAGTTTGAACCTTTCTGGAGAGACTTCCAAACGCATTATGATGTTGTCGAAGAAATTTCCGAGCTTATATAGTGGCTTCAAGACAAAGGACTTCCGGTTTTTGGTTTCCTTCTCAATGAAATTTTTGTAATTTCCCATTTTGTGTCTTTAATTAAATTTTGTGCATTTTAATCCGCATAAAATATGTATTTACATTTCATGTAAATGTTAAATTTTATTGACACACTGCACCAAGCAAGCATCAAAGTGTAATGACTCGAGAAAAACCGAGTTTCCTTTTTCAGTAACCTGATCACTTCTTCGACATTGCATTTTAATTTTCATTTAAACAAGTTCGAAATTATGAATATGTATTTGCTAATTTTCGCGTTCGAGCTCATTTGGTTCAATATTTCCAGTAATTGGGCCAAAAAGAGATAAGCAGCATTATTTTAATGATTGTCTTAAATTAAATTAGCGCATTAAGTTAATTTTAATTCAGTTTCCGGTTTCCTCCAGCATCTCATTTGCAATAAAATATTTCATGGCAAAAGTGGTACAAAGTTGTATATCTTTAATCGCGAACCAGGAGCACAATAAAATTGAACCCTGGCAGACATTTCGCCGACATTTACATGAGTCAAGAACAATAATTACTACTGTTTATTTTGATTGTTCCTGAAGTGCACGCACGCGGAGGTGCTTAGGGGCTCAACTGTACCCGGTTCCCGTGCACATTAACATATATAGGAAATATGAAACCATGTAATTAGTAGTAAAAAAATTTCGAACATCTCTTTATGCATAACACACTTAGGTCGCTAATTAATCACCATCTCCAGACGTCTCAATGCCCCATTCAGAAAGTATATGCAAATATGGCACAGTAGGCATCTTTCTTTCACCTTCCAGCAATACATGGCCCCAAACGACGCAATTTCAATTCAAATGCAAAAAGAAATTCCAGTCACAGTCAAATTTATTCGTTCCGAAATGAAAGGCACGTAAGCAAATAACAATCTCCATTTTCCCCGTATTTACAGTCATTCATTAATTTCATTTGCATTTTGCTCCTGTGCCACTCTTTGTGTATGTTTCGACAAATCGCCTATAAGCATGCATATCCATGTTACCTATTATTCCTCTACCTATTTGTTTTTCGTATCATAAAATAATCTTGCCATTATAGCCCAACTCTATAGCGCACTATTGACCTTAACAAAGGAACAGTAATAATAACAATGGTAAAATGTGGAAAAAAGTTAGCAGCTTTTAGCAGAACAATCATTACAACTAAGATTGCAAGAAAGGGACAGCCTTCAGTTTGCTGCTCTTATCATTTCATGTAATGACCACCACACTGCTCAAAATTACCAGCCATTTACCCATTACATTTATAGTACTACGTCTAATATACGGTATACCTATATGCATTACATTTTTTAGCATGTTGAATAATATGTAGTCCAACAAACGTCGTCGTCCGGGTATATATATTTTTTACCTGTGACCTTTGTCAGAATTTAGGTACGGATAAGTACCACAGAGAAAAAAAAGCAAAGTTATTTTTTTTGCTACTCATATAATAACCACACGAACAAGTTGGAAGTGCACCTTTGTTGTTAAAACCGTTATCATCATGATCATCTCATGCAAAAAAAATATATATACATAGTTTCCAAAAACTGCATTTACCAGCTCAGTAACAGCTAGCACGACAAGGACAAGAACCACCGCCTTTTCATGTGTAAGCACCGTCATTTCAACATGAAATGTTTGTTATCCATCCACCAATTCCACCTCCTTTTCCCACAATATTGCTTTTTACGGGTTTTCACCAGCACCGCCGCCGCCGCCAACACATCTTCATTTTCCATTGTTACATAATAACAATACGTAATAACTAATATTACATGCACCTACCAATTTTTCTCCATTTTTGGCCAAATTGGAAGAATTCCATGATTCCTCCTCCTCCTCCACAACTCGCTGCACACACAAAAACTCATGCCAGGCCAAAGGAGCCAGACATGTCCATATTTTCATTCATCCATGATGCATGCAATTTTTTTCTGCTCCTCCTTCTCCTGCTGCACAATAATAATAATAATAACAGATAGATAGAGAATAATATATTTTTTTGTGATTCCAAAAATATATTTTTGCTCTCCGTTGTTGAAAGGAAAGGTAAAGTGAGCTCTATACTACCTGAAAAAAATTCATCAGCCCCATTAAACCATCATCGTGCCATGCCTAACTCGCTGACTCTGTTTTTTTAGCAAAAAAAGTGCATTGCAGTTGCAGAATCAGATACATAAAAGCAGATAACAAGAAAATACTCAAAATAATTCTTCTTATTTTCTTGGTAGTAGTATATACTAAAATAGTAGGAGACTACACAGACACAACACAGAAAAGCACTAGAAAACATGCGCTTTTCCCTGCATCCATATCCATTTGTACTTACAAGAGAAGCGAGTATATCGTACTACTACAATCTTTACAACAAATATTCTCTCTACATCCATCCATTTTACTACTACATACTACATACAACATGATCATCATGCTCTACTCTAGTTTTTTTACAGAAAGAGAGAGCATTTCGCACACACTACAACAATGCATGCTCTCTCGACACTGCTACTAGCTTTCGCGTTGTAAAGACCAAAAAAGGGTTGAGCTTTTTATATTAGCCCATCATACCATTCCTCTCTCTCCCTTACCCGACGTGTTTGTCTGTAGCACTGAGTGAGTGTGTAACGTTGGAGGAGTTTTGAGAACGTTACTTGTGTATACCCCTCCAAAGTAACTCCAAATGTTCTTCCTGCTGCTGCTGTTGCCGTTCCTTCAGAACCAAGTCGGACGACTGAGAAATATAATGCAGTATATGGCAATCGTAGTGTGCTGCTGGTAGAATATTTTTTATATTTTTGCCATAATAGTATCACTCACAAAATACTTCTCTGTCCTGTGTACTTGTAGTAGTAGCAGTGTGTGTGTGCGGTGGTGGCCTTGTGTCCGTCGCCGATGAAAATACCGTAATCCCGACTCACTCGTCAGTCTCTCTTCGGCAGCTCTCCACGACTCACCACACTCTCATCATCATCTCTGCAGAAGAAAGAAAGAAAGCAGGAAAAAACCGATAAAAAAATAACCATATATATAACTTTTTAACATCATCGTGTGTCGTGTGTAAACGCAGACATAGACACAGACATACATACATAATATACAATAATAATTTTATTTTTCGCCGAAAAAAAAATATTACAAAGACATAAGGACAAAATAAACAAAAAAGTCATAATATTTTGCCCATTTTTTTGTTTTTTCTTTCCAATCAAATTAATTCAAAAGCAAATCCAAAAAATCGATCATCCGAGAAAAAAAATATCCAATCAATCAAAAAAAATCATCGTCATCATCTGGAAGAAAAGTCGTCGTCATCATCAAAACACTTTTATAGTATTCTTTTTTGTGATAGTCATCATCCATCAATCATTCAACGAACAATTAATTTATTTATTATAGCTTGTTAAGTAACATAATATATAATATACATAGCTTTACTATTTAATGCACATTGCAGCAGCCTAAAATAAATCTTTCCTCTTCTTCTTCATCTTGTGCTATTATTATTAATAATACCGCTGCACTTCCCTTTACAATAAATAATTATCCCCAAAAAAAGTCCAAGTTCAAACCTCCCCAATAATAGGTAATAATAATATTTGTTGGCTGTCATTAATAAATGCAACAACAACAACACACGTTAATGCCTTCCTCCTCCTTGTTCGCCGCTCTGCCCTCTCATCCTAATCATCATCAACAAAAAGCCTAATGACTCATTTCCATTGTCAGTGTGCCTGTCGTCTCTGAGCTGACAAGAAGGGAAAAAATCTTATGTGAAGCTGTAAGGCTAATAGTTCATTGATTTTCTATGTCATCATTATTAACATCATCATCAGAAAAACAACAACATTAAAAGATTCTTTTTTTGGGGAAAAAGTGTGCGTTGTTCTGCATTAATGACAATGCTAATTAGTAATCATTACAGCTCCTGTTCATTGCTCTTGCTGACGAGATGACCATTACGGTATATAACTGTGCTTGACCAAGTGAAAAATGACAAGTTTATCATAATCATAAGGATATTTCAAGTAAATCTGTTAAATTTTTGTGTGCGTCCCTACATACTACACTGCAATAATACAGCTAGTCAGTTAGAAACAAAGAGAGAGAGAGAACAAAAATGATGATAATGATTTAGAAGACTGACATCGACCAGAGAGAGGAGCAGGCAAAAAGCAGCATGCCATTTTCATTGAGTTATTCTCGTCCAAGAAGTTAGCAGGAGAAGTGGTGGTGCTAGTGCCGCTGCCGCATTGTCGTCGTCGTCGTTAGAGTTTTCGAGTGCTCTAGACGGAATGCATTATCGCTCCTGTCGATTTTGTTGTTTTTGTGCTACGTGTAGTAACGTTAACGTGTTAAGAGGAGAGAAAAATAAACTACTCGGCTAATACACCACTAATCATCATCGTAATCGTAAAAGTGAACAAGGTGTGGCTTTCTGTGTGCGGTGGTGAATGTTGTTTGTTGCATGCCTTTTTTTTGCATGCATGCATTGTTACACCAGAAACATCAGCAGCAGAAGGAGTAGAGCACATGCGGCAGTATAGTATTTAGTTGTCGACCTGGTGTGGTGGCAGAAAAAAAAAAACTGGAGCCGATAAGAAATTTTGAGAAGGTCACACACACTTTTTCCCTTTTGACAAAATCTTGCTACTTTTACATGCTACACCTTTCCTGTTATGAAAGAACAAGGTGGCACTCTGCTACTCGGGAAATAAAGAATGACTTTAATGATGAATTGGAGAACTTGAAAGTTTCTTTTTTTTATAGCGTGACAGGAGAGCTGGAGGTGATTTAAGGTGGAGAGAGTGTGTGAATGCTTTAAAAAAATATATATAGAGATCGTAAAATGCATTGAGTGTGATGGTGTGAATGTTTTATTCTTATTATTTTTTTTCTCTCGAGAAAAAAAGTGCTTCCAACGAACCCAAACAAAAGATTTATATGATTTTGTCCTGAGGACGTCCCTGAATAGCCTTCAAGGTTTTCAAAGTGTGTTTGTGTGGGGAATAAAACAGGAATTTTTGAAAACAAAATCGCAGGTAGAGAAAAAAAAGTAGAATAAAATGGAGACCGGAAATAGGGATAGTGAAGGTGGGGCTGGTGGTGGTTTGGCAACTCAAGACAGTAGCAACAACGGAGCGCCAACCGCCGCCACCACCACCGCTGCTGATCCATCCTCATTAACTGATCAAAACACGAGTGGCGGTGAGGGAGGTGATCAAATGGGTGCCACCGGTGTTGATTCTGGGACTGAAGGCATGGAAAAGGGAGCCTTGTCCCCGCTTACCGGCTCCTACCTACTCATCGTACTCGCAGAACCTTATTCTGAGGAGGATCGGGAGGTTATCATACAGAGACTGATTAAAGGTGAGTATCTCCGTGATAATAACATACATTTAAAAAATAAACTTGCTCATTAACTCCTCTCCATTTACTATATTGATCCATCGAAAAGTTTTTGACTTGATCCCGGAGGAAAATAACAATTGATAATGCATACGTGAGTATGCATACATCCATCCATGCTCTTCTGTTCCAGCAGCAGGACTTTCCTCGCTCTATGTAATAATGTTGGATTTCTCGGTGTGGATTTCGATCGCTTTTGTGTCTGTCTGCCTGCCTGCATCACACATTCCACGTATATATCTTTACGTACGTACGTGTTTCTCGTATGTCGTTGTGTGGCAAACATATGCAGTTTGTCGTGTCGTCGGCAGCTCCCTGTGTTCCTTTCCATGCATACAACTCCATCCAGCACTTTTATTACATCGGTGGACGGAGAGAGTAAGGCAGACACAGAGAGAGAGAGAAAATAAAATCCATATCGGGTTTTACTGAGCCTGCTCACTACTCCCGTTGTAGTACTTTTGCCAGGCACGACCGTCTCTCTCTCTCTCTCTCTCTCTCTCTGCCTCAAGCCGGCTTTCTTACATGCTGTCTGATGATGACGATGATGATTCTGTACATAATAATACGTAGCGTGTATGTGTACTTGTACTTGTGTGTACTCCCACTACTCGACTTGTACCACATATCCCGTTTCTCCTTTTCATGTCTCCCACAAACAACACTACAAAACATAAATGAACAGAAAACAGAGAGAGTGGCAATAATAATAACTCTGGCTTTTCTTGTGCTTTCCCATATATCACGTCAAAGTCATAGGAAGGATATTTTACTGCTAATAATAATAATAATAAAACCCTCTGCTGCCATCATCCATGATGATTTACCGCACACTCCAGACCACAACGGCAAAAGAATAATATGTAGCATATCGTTTGCTGAAAACACAAAAGGCAAAAAAATGGGAAATATTTCATATTTTTCCCAGAGGACAACCAGACAACAACTACAGAACATAGTAAAAGGGTACACGAAATAGAAAAAATATGCATGGAATCACAAAATTTGAAGGGAAAAAGGCAAAAAAATGAATTACCTAGCTAGATACATGGTTCATTCATGTTTCCTTTGATTTTCCATGTGTAATTAATTAATTAAGATGGTCGCTTTGCACAGGAAAGTAGACTGATTGCTCAATTTTTAAAAAAGAGAGTTTTTCTTTCATTTCAACGCTTTCATCATCCTTAGAAAACTTGCATAAAACTTTTTTTTCTTGGAAAATGTAGAGATCAAAGTGAATGGAGATGTGTAAGAAAAGAGAGCAAAGCAGTTGAAAAAGTTGGACAGAAAGGAAAAAGAAGTCCAAACTCTTGGTTTAATATGCAGATTGCGTTGGTTGGTGTCGGCTCGACCCTCCTTCATCTCTCATGGGAAATTTCTCTTACGTTTACTCTACTACGATACATATGGCATTGGCATCTTGAGAAAAACCCGAGAATTGAATGAATGAATTTTTGTTCTGTACTTTTGATGCCGGTACTCATGATGATGATGATGATGATGATGGTAATCCAATGATTTTCTTTTATGCCGCATCATCAGCGGAAGCAGATCTTTTATGTATACCTTCATTCTTTATCAAAGGAGTAATGATAATTAGCACGCAAAAAGGACAAAAAATAATAATAATGTTGGTTGTTTGTTGTTGTTGAATTTTACGAGTCTATCGGTTATTCTTGCCCCATTGACTTTTTTTTCCTGCTACGCTGGTAGTAAATTGTAGAGATACAGTAAATTGATAAATGTACCAAAATAACCATTTTATTTCTCGTCTTCCTTCCGTTTTTTATTCCTCCGCACACGGACGACGACGAAGAGAATGCAAATGTGTGGTAAACTCGCATTACGTATGAATTAGGAATGAATGTGATGGCATATTTACCACCACACGTATGGCTTGTGTGTGTGTGCACATTGTCGTGATGTACATTTTCTCAAACGAGTAGTTATAGTAGTGGTGGAATAATAAAAAAGAAAACTGAGCCTAAATCAGCTTTGTTGTTTTTACGGTGTTGTGAGTACGTGAAGTAACGTTAGCACGTTTTTTTACATTCTTGTACAAAATATTTTCCTCGTCTTTTACTCCTTTTTTCTCTCTCGGTGGTGGTGGATGTATAGATGGATGAATCGAATGGTGATGTGATGGCTTTTTTTTCTTCTTCTTGAATATGCACACACACATGTACATATACTTAACATGTACCTCCTCAAATACATTTTATTCTCACAATTTCTTTTTCTTTCTTTTTCTTCTTCGTAAAAGCGTGAACGCAAGGTCTCAGTTGAGTTGTTGTCTATTTTTGGAGATATTTCCCCTACCTCTCCTCCTCCCCGGCACCACACTCCATGCATCGGTTTTACAATCCGCTTTTTTTTATTTCGCATCTCCTCAATACTCACTCACTCAGCTCACTAGTTTCCTCTTACATTTTCAACTTGTATTTTAGGTAAAAAAAACGTGAGAGTGCTCAATGCAGCTGCTGCCTTTTGAAAACCGAGCGAGAGTACAAAAAAAATGTCTTTCCTTTCCTGATTCTCTCTTTGGAGTGTATAACAATTTTCTTGAAAGTCTATTCTTTCGAAAATGAAAATGGAGTGACTTTTACACACACAAGCGGGTCCTCCTCTGTACTTTTACATTATTGCATTATTACATAACCTCTCTCTCTCTCTCTCTAACTTATACCCATATCCTACGTACCATTTTGTGGAGCATGCATATTTAATCATGTAAAATGACATTTTTTTATCCCTGCTTGTTGTTTCACGGATATAAACTGGTTACATAAGGAAACATGGCTTGTCGTTTGTGGAACAGGCAATTTTATTCGTGAAAAATGAATGATTGTTAGTTTAGCTAGACAGTACTGGAATCTCAAGTGATATCACATGGTCGTCATCATTCCGTTTGGGAAACAAGCTTGTTAATTCTCACCCCGTGCATGCCTTCTTACTACTTTTTGCTGTTTGTTTGCTAAGCCTTGTTCCTATTTATTTTATGTCTGTCATTCCCTATCTCTCTCTCTCTCTCCCGCTTTTCTCTCATTCTCCTTCCGTTTTTCTCTGTGTGCTCAATATATCATTTTTCTCCAAGTCGCTCGCTTACTAGAGCTGTCTTGTGACTCTCTGTTTTCATTTTGTTCCATCATCATCGTCATAATATCATTTTCTGAGGCTCTTTTAGGTCGCTCCCATTCAACCGTATAGATAGATACTAGAAAAGGCGTAAGCATAATTCTAGGTCCTTTTTTTCCTTCTTCCACCAAAGAGTCTATAATTCCTCCATTCTTACTCCAAAGTTGGCCAGCATTGTGTGCTCTCAGCTTAGCTCTTTCGTGTTCGTCTCTCTCTCTCTCTCTCTCGCGAGCTTCTTATTTGTGTTCCCAGTCACACAGACCTTTTTGTGGAGCAAGTGGAATGGCAAGAGTGGAAAAGCAAGAAAGGAAGAAAAAAAAGGGTTTCAATTCAAGGCAAAACTAAATGGTAGCAGCTACAATATAGCGACTAGAGAGTGAGAAGTAGGTACACAAAAATATTAAGAAGAGAGCTTGGCTGCTAAAGCTTTTATAGAGCAGACTTACTACAACTAGCAGTTCTACTTTAGTCCGACGAGCATTGTGAATTTCAGAGAGAGCTGTGTGTTTGGATGTGCGTTGGTGGTGGCTGGGAGAAGGAGAAGAAGAGGTGGTGCCGCATTGCAGATGCATAACTGGCAAAAATATATCTCCTTTTACTCAACTCAACTCTCAGCAGCAGAGCAGAAAGCAGGAAAGTTTTTTGAACAAGTAGTTGAAAAGGCACACGGGATAATATACGAGCAAAAGGAAAATGTACAAAAATATCATCATCATATCACATGATGAGTTTCTTTGCTGTTGAGAGATGCTACTGCAAAATCTTTTCCAGCACGTTTTCTTTTATTCTTTCCCATTCCCATTATTTTACTAGCTCCAAGAATTCCTCCTTTTTCTTTTTTCGGGTAAAAAAAGTAAATAAATATATGGGGAGAAGGAGAAACGGACGGACCACAATAACAAGAAGCTTCACTAGACTATTGCCACTACTGCTCCACATATTTCACATTTTATATATTGCTTTTCACTACCGGTATATTGCTTGCTCCTTCCAGAGTCTTTCCCTTCAAACCTTTTTCTCTCTACAACCGCCATAATCACCATAACTTAAAATCGCTCCTCTTCCTTCCCCGTTTTTGTCATGGAAACATTCGAAGCAAATCATATAATGTGAATCAATGTGAAGCTTCTTGTAAGTAGGTATACACACTTTTGAACATTCTTTATTATCATCCTCCTTCGTCTTCACAATGATTTTATGCTCATGTTTATGTACAACAGCAAGCTTTATTGAGTGAGATTTACAATTCACACGAGACTCATTTTTCCAACAGACAGAGAGAACCAAAATCGTATAGCGTAAGTAGCAGTGTAGTCGTAATAATAAGCTTTGCGAGCGCTATTCAATCGCCACAACTACTTACTTGAATTCAATATACAATATATATGGTTTGGGTAGGTACAAGGGGGATCATGTTTTTGTCTCCCAACCCATAATAAAAAAATACCCATCGGGAGAGAACACTCCAACTCATGTCTTTTGTCACCACCAACATCATGGACCATACGTATCCAATTTCCTTTTAGTAATGCACAAAAATGTATATAGCTTTGTGCAAAAACCACAGAAAAAGATGTAATATTAGCTATATAACTATGGCATCCCAGTTTTTCCCATGATGCTCATGAATGTATGAATGTGGTCCTCTCGGTCCTCCACGCTTGAGGGATTTTTATAAAGAAGCCAAAAAATGTACCTGCCTGAGTGACTGACTTGGAAGAAGTTTTTTAGTTTTTGCTCTTGCAAAAGTAGCAGCAGCAGCGTGAGTTTGAGAGAAAAAGTGAATGCCTTTCTGTTATATTCTTGCACTTGACTGACATGAGCGACTGAGACGCTGAGCTGCTCCTTGTTTTCTGCTGACTCATCTAATTGGAATCCTTTTCATGACTTTTTTAAGAGAATCGAAGGAGAATTTACAATTTTCAAAAAATAAAACGAGTTCACTGCATTCAAGCATTATGAAATATACGCGCACGGCAAAAAAAAAATCACTTTCGGATTTGATCATTTCAGTGAGGCGAGAGGAGAGGAGGAGGTAGGCAAGGAAAAATGAAAACCATATCCATTAGGATCAATGTTTTTGAAAGTATCAAGAAATGCAACGAGGGAGAATTTTGTCCCCAATACGGATGATGTATCGTCATAGCAGTTGATTGAACGTCACGACGAGATGATGGAGAAGAAAGGGTAAAAAAAAGTGATAGTGATGATTCATGACGTTTTGTAGGCAGTACCACTTTGTACTATGAAGCTGTACTATAATAATAGCAGCTCTGCTATTCAAAAGACAAAAACACGTGATGATGACGATAGGAAAAAACAATTATGAATTGCAGTTGGTAGCAAGAGTTCCAAAACACACAGGTAGACAGACAAGGCGAACAAAGAAATGCATTGCCGAAAAAAAAATTTACATGAAACTTATCGAATTCGATGATGATGAATTTTTAATGGCATCGCAGCATCATTGTTCATTGTAACATGAATGCATAAACAAGTGTAAATGCAGACTATTATCCGCCTTCCTTCTCATAATCACCACCACACAAATCCCCGACGAATGACTCTCAAGAGATTGTAATGTCCAGTACTTTAGTAGTGCAGTAGAGTCACCGATTGTTTTCAAAGTAAACGCTGTGATGCTTAATTTTGAAGCTCATTCTTCTCTCTCACTCGCACACAAGTAATTATCCTACCGTCCTCTTCGTTTTCATGTGGATGATTAACACGAAGGAAAATGTGCTCACCTTACATAAAAATGCTAATAATCAGTAGTGGCACACTACTGAAATGACTGTGTGCGTTGATGATGATAAAGGAGAAGAAGTGAATAATAGAATGCAATTTGTATAAACTGAAACGCGCATGATCATCATCAGTTTCGGTAGACCAAAATTAGCCGAGAGAGAATTGTATATATGAGTGAGTGAGTGAACTGATTGTCTGTCTAGAAAAAAAAACTGGATGACTACTACTGACTAAAAAGATATATCAAGCTACGCTGCATATTATTCATAGGTACATAACATAAGCCAATAATTACGCTTCGCTACGCTAGATTCCCTGCAAAAATTATTCCTTTTAAGCCTCATCTCGCATCGCATTATCGTGTGGAGCACACAAACATCCAGCATGAGGAATCCAGCAAGCATGATTTGATGATGATGATGGCATGAAAGAAGGAAATGACTGATCATTATCATAATTCCCCTTTTCTCCTTCTATCTTCCAGTAGCAGCAGCAGCACATCCCTGTCAGTCGGGTATTTTGCAAGTCAAGCAACTACAAGGACATGCCTTTACAGTATAATGGCATATAACTATTTATCCATGTATATATAATATGCACTGCAGTATGATGGTATTAGCAGCAGACTCAATAATTCGTCAAGTGAAGAAAAACAAAGCATAAATCATACAACGATTTTTTTAAAAGCGTAACAACTCTATATTTTTATGGCTTATTACGACGGACTCGGAAAAGAGGCGAGATGAGCAATAGGCCAAAAAATAAGCTTGCCAACAAGCTACTATAGACGCTCTGCTTGGTGCAGCGGAGCAGTTTAGCTGAGAAAATGACACATGTTTTATTTTTATTCCTTTTTAAAAAAGCGAGCAGAGAGTGAAGTGCTTACTAGAGAATCATTTTTGTGAGAATGAATATTATCAATACAAGGTTTGTTGCTGCTGCTGCGCTTGTTATGTTTGTTGATGTACCTATAGACAGACAATATATTATGTTGGGTAGGAGCCTGCATGAATGCATTTTTTCATTTTCTCTTGAAAAAAAACGAAATGTTAGTTGCAACAGAAACACCACAAGCGATCCGGCACAGCACACACATTGCACATGTTTAAAATCAATCATTGTTCAATGAGTTTCTTGAGAAGGAGCTCGGAACAATTTTATTGGCATGTTTGAGCAGATTAGATTAGTACTGGGGAAAGAGATACATGTACACATATATGCTATGGTGATATGCATCATCGTTTTTTTCTTTCAATTTGTAAAAAAAAGCATAAAAATTCACTTTAAACTTCAAAGATTTTGATGAAGGATCGATGGGGTTGATGATGATGACGAGTGATGATTAGCAAATTGAGGTATATATTTTTTTCTACACTTGAGATTTAGTGATGATTGGAGACACACCCCAGCAATAGTAACCTGTCTAAAAAACCATTTTATCGCCATCACAATCACAACAGCAGCAGCAGCAACAGAGCATTGAATTGCATTTTTCGTTGCACTTGTGTTGCATTTTGGCATTATGACTGACATAGAAAATTAAAACAAGGGAAGGAAAAGGAGCGCAAGACGTGAAGTGAAAAAGTGAGTTGAGAGGGGATTGTTGAAAGATCAATTTACAAAGTCTGCAGTAATCATACAATAAAAATACAACAGAGATTTTAAATTCATTTTTAACGGATGAATGAAGTCAGTAATGCATGAAATGATAGAACTGGACCAACAGCAAGTCACGAGAGTTATGACGGCTATAACTCACTTGGTTGGGCATTTATTTCCCTTTCTCAAAAAAATAGAACAATGTTTGCGAAGAGTCCCTTTATAATTTTATGTACGATCAACAGAATCACTTCAACTTTACAATCTATTGAACCCATTACTATATTTTGTATCTTACAACTTAAGTTATAAACGTATAAACGTACAAAGTATATTTTTATCACACTCATTCATCCGTGGAAACTATAGATCCGTCTAAAACAATGAAGCGTTGTTATAGCAAAAAGGTAATTTTTGTTTCTTTAATCTTTCAGTTTGACGATGTATCAGTTATGTAGTACATGCAACGTGAAGAATGATGTAGTTTATATTACCGTATCCTATTTATTGCTACCCTTTCATTTCATTTGTTATTGGCATGGTCAAGAACAAAAAAAGTAGCATAAATAAAGTAGGCATGTGTGCACACGTTTTATAGCGAGAGTCTTGGTTAAAAATATAAAAGTACCCGATGCACTGACTAATTCAATTATAATCTACCTGGTTGATAACAGCGATAACTCTGATACACAGTTGCATTTTTTAGAGGAAATAGTAATAGCCCAGCGAGATTTTACAGAAATTGATTCTTTTTTTACAGCAGGTGCATATACTTACAATCAGCTTAGTATTAGGCTATATATAGGGACTATTACGTCTTTAAATGATATTGAACTTTCTTATGGATTTAAATGAATGGGTTACCTGAGCATTCGTGTTGGGTGAGTGTGTGTGTGTGTGTAGCAGGTGAAATTTTTGTGCATTGCACTGAAAAGATGGCTTGAGGTGATAGCCTATTTGCCTTCATTTTTATAATGCTGTATAGGTAGGTATGCTACTCCTTGTGCATAAAACTCATAAAAACTTAACAAATTCATTATCACTCAGCACTCTTCTGACGGCTACGATATATACTGCTTGTATATGTACATGTTTTCCACGTATTAATAACTACAACGTAGGATTTAGGATTGTCCTAAAACTTTGCGTTGTAAAGTGCACCCAAACAGAAGCCGGTAGCATAAAATGAGTCGTTTGAAATACCTACCAAGCTGGTGTACATGATTACAGGAACTCATCAAATCCATTTAAAATTCTGATGAGGCGCTAACACCACCACCATTGCACCGGTGGGATATTTGGTGCTTCCATTTTCGCAACCGCCCAAAACGTAATTTAAATGCAGATGGTGGTGGTGGTGGCTGGCGTTGATGGAATGAATGCCCTGCAGATTGCGAAATTTTCCCTACCGGATGTGGATGGAAAATGATCCATATTTGAGTGTTGCAAAATCCAGGCTGGAACTGTGAGAAAACACATAGTCGGGGAAATATGCGGTGTGTATTGAGGTGAGATGTAAATGAGTGCGGCTTCCAGATGTCAAATGTAATGCCAATCTAGCTAATGATACACTCCCACATTAATTGAACACAAATGTGTCCGGTGCTCTTGAAAGGAGATAACTAACATATACATATAGTATAGTTTAAAATTTACATCCTGAAGGGGTATACTTTTACTTGTCTGGGCTGTCGAGAAAATGGTCGTTGATTATGGAAATGCGATAGCAAGGTTGGCATGGCAGCATATGGTGGCAATATTTACAAAAGTCCCTGCAATTTTAATCAAGTCAGTGGAAAGGAAAGTTGTTCTGCTTTGTGCATCATCCTCCTCACTGCTCGCGTTGCATTCACTTTTTATGGAAAACTTGGGTTTTATAAGCTCTGCTCACACAAGTTATGGATTAGTGAGGAAGGAGCATGGCGTGTGCTGATGGAAATAGCATAAGGCATAATTAATGAACTGTTTGTCTGCTGCAGTATGAATGGTGCATATCAAGCTGTCCACATTCCATGTAATAGACTGCTTGTCTCTCTCGTCGTCGTCGTTTCATCACTCCCCCTTCTCATTTTCAGGGATCCCTTGATCCTCCTCGCAATCAATAATGAAAAATGACGTGCTACGTGTGTGGTAGTACAACCTTTAACTTCACTAAAGTTACTTCAGAGTGAATGACAGCAGTCAGCAGTAGCAATAACAGGAGTAATTAATGAAGTGAGTTAGTCTACGGAGGATAATAATCGCAACTAATTACTTAATCATTAATTCCTTTCCTGTTCGAATATTGGCTGAATTTCAAAAAAAGTGGGTCGAGCCAATAATATTATAGTCGATTGAATTCCATTTAATCAACCTTCCACGCTTTCCTTCTTCATCATCATCATCTCCCCTTCTATTAAGAAGCGTGATCCAATTAAAAATCGTTTTATTTGCCACACGCTATATACGCTCACGAACAAATTGCTGACCATTACAAATTATGTACATCCCCATCTCATAACAGCCAACCAGGCCCGACACGGCAATGCAGTAGGATCATTTTACTTTACTAACCTGATTAATCCTAATGATCTTGATGGGTATTTTTATTGAATTAGTTGTCTACACAATTTGGCACCGATACCGGGCAATTAATTAGTTCTCCGATTTTTCTCAAAGGAACTGCTGCTGCGAGGCATTTAATCTTCCTTACTTTGACTCGTTCATATGTGCGTGCGTGCATGTACAGTAGGGAAATCATTTGATTTTCTGGGTGAGTGAGAAAAGTGGTGGCAGGTGAAAAAAAATCAATGTGTACGCCACTTCATGGTCATCGGACAACAACAAGACCAGTCATGCATAAACGAAAAAAGATGGAAATAATTCTATAATTATCCATTTGCGTCTCAGTTTTGTGTGCTCTGCATAAAAGACACGTTTAGTGTTACGCAAGATAATTACGGATTGCATAATCCGTAATAACTGCTACCGAAATAACACGTAGCTGCATATATTTCCATGATAACACCATTATTTGTTTAGATTATCGTGCAAATTAAGATACATGTGCCGGTTATTATACTAATAGTCTAAAAAAGTACATGTGCTGTAGTTTTTACCCAACTCTGAATCCCTTCCGGCTTGTTAAATGACATTGTTACATGAAACTAAATTTATTAGAAAAACATTTTAAATCTAATTGGTATGATATGCGGTTCTAAATTCTAATTATTGCTTTAATTCTCATAACAACATGACTCCTACTTTTCAAATATGTTTTATCTAATTCATCCATCCAAAAGCTTAACGGATTTTCTATGAAAATTCAAAGGCGGTCATTTCATCATAACGATCATCAGTCATTAAATTTATTTGCGTACGTGGAAACGCAGTTGACGTTAATGAATCTCGTCCATAAAAAATACTAAAGCTACAATATGATCCTATTAGCGTTTCAGACGTACCATTTTTATCCATTATGTGCGTACGTAATACGAAGA
The DNA here is from genome assembly GCA_004115045.4 of Sinella curviseta. Lineage (NCBI taxonomy): Eukaryota > Metazoa > Arthropoda > Collembola > Entomobryomorpha > Entomobryidae > Sinella > Sinella curviseta. The sequence goes on from CM023201.3 coordinate 62,183,123, forward strand.
AATTTGATGACGGTGATGGGTGATGATGCATGATGATGATGACATAACACGCGACATACACTAATAAAATATTAGCTCAAAGATGAAACGTTATAGAGAGCTGGCTTCTTGGAAGTGATTGCGCATTATATGCGTCCTCTTCAATCTAAACAGCGATGATGATTGTGATGATTTATGGCAAAATAATGAGTTTTTAGTTTACATACCAGCGAACTAGCAACCGAGATATAAAAAATTCCTCGCTACATTTTTTTTTCTATGAAAATTGATAGCTTTGTGCACGCAGTATAAGTTCTGATATTTAATCAGGTACTGTTGCAGTCTAAATTCGTGTAGCATCATTATATTCATTCACTTAAGACTCTAATAAAAAATCATGTAAACTTTCTCTTGTCGACACTAGCAGCATCTCCGATTCCCATCTAAAATTATTATTATTGCCTGCAAACTGGCTGTTAACTACACAATCTATGCTGTTAACATCATTATCTTGGCGTGCTATGCCTAATGCTAATTCAATTTACATACATGTTTCTCAACGGCGCACCAGAATTTAGATTTTTTTTTTCAATTGCTCAAATTACTTCAAATTCTATTCATGTTCATGTTACCCTATGCAATTTAACTCACTTATCGTGATCTGCACAATGAAAATGCAAGTGCCAAAACCATGTCCTACTCATTGTTTCGCACGTTACGTGTTACCCAACAGATGGATGCAGCATTAAAGTCGAGGAACTGCTAACTACAAAAAAATTAGCCAAATTATCAAAATTTACACTGCAAAATATGATAGCGTATGTAAATAGAAAAATATCTGTACGCCAAAATTTCCTCCATATTCTTCTTATGGCTTTGGAGGATCGCGATATGGGGCAATGCGGGAAACAAGTCAAACTCAACTCTTCCCCGAATTTATGATTGATGGCTTAAATTTCAACTCTAAACCGCCGTATTTTGCTTGTTTCAGGACTTAAATCGTGGGATATGGAATCATCCCATGTTGACCTGACCTGTGAACTTTTAAACTTGGCAAATGCCGCCCCTGAAGGAGACGAGGCAAGAAACGGTAAGTTGTTTCCCTTTGCGTACAGCAAATTGTTGTTGTTGCTGCTGGAAAAGTAGACGGAAGAAGAAAGTTATTTTTCTTCTTCTTCTGTTATCACAGAGCCGAGTTTTGTATTCTAACCGTCTATTTTTCTCTGTTGTGTGTTGTGTGATAAATGATGCAGGGGAAAAGTTGGTGCAGTGGGCAAGCGAGAACTTGGTGGTGGAAGTGCTCATCCACTGTCAAGTGAACACGTTGCTCCAGTGCATGAAGAACCTGCTCTCCAGCTTCACCCGTCATAGACACATCATCCATGCCGGATATACCTTCCAAGGGAGTGGCTCATGGATACTCCAGGTTCATTACTATTCTTACCTCACCTCTCTCTTTCTCTATTTTCTTTTTCTTTGCATTAGCATTCCTATTACTCATTTCACTCTCGCCGCCTTTTGTACTAGTATACATAGTCGCCTTAACTTTTTTAATTTGCCCGTCTCTCGAGACGGCAGAGCAACTTTTTCCGCTTTTTTGTTTTATATTGCTTCCCTGGCCATGAACATGATGTTGTTTTGGTGGTAGTTGACCGCTTTATTGCTTCAATTTTTTTTCGTTTTTTTTTACTTTCTCTCTCTTTTATTATTTCATTTTTTGAAAAAATGTGTATCTTTTGACCGGTCGGAAATACAAAATAATAGGACGGGACGTTCTCGGTGACGGATTTCCTGGAGTTGTGGGCCGAACCGGAAGTAACGCGTATTTTGGGCGCGTACAAAGGTGATATTAGCGTATCAATTCATTGTGCGACTGAGAATGGTTGGACTGAGGAGAGGTTTCGCAAAGAGTCCTTCTCCAAACTGTGCCAAGTGCGAATGAATCCGCCGGACAGGATACTCGGCCACTCCTCCGGCATCATCTCCTTCGTCGACTACATTTCCAAAATGCTCGTGACTGCCTCTCTCAAAGAAATCCTCGAGCCCTCAGAAATCGTCGGCAACATCCGGTTTAGTCATCCGACCCTCTACGTGTTCCCCGGGGGTCAGGGGGATGCCGCCCTATTTGGCATTAATGGTTTCAATATGCTCATTGACGGCGGTTTCTCCCGTCGCTCCTGCTTCTGGGAGTTTACACGACACCTAGACAGGCTGGATGCGGTACTCCTCACCAGGGTGAACAACAACGCCATGTGTGGACTGGACGCTGTGCTGGACAGAAAGCGTCTCAATTCGGTCCACCCCAACATTGGCCACTTTTTTGGGAATGTGATGGAGCGCAAACAAGCAGCGACAAGCGGGGATGGCCCTGAACCCTCATCCAACAAGGATGAGCCCCAGCCAGGTCCTTCTTCTGATTTGCTCGTCAGCCTGAGGGAAACTGGTCATCGAATGGTGGAAAATCTTAGGAATATCAATCTAAAGCCACAACACTGTTTCCGGGAGAATGTGATAGAACCCATAAACCTCTACCATAAAGTAGGTCATGGCAAGCTAGACATGTATGTACTGAATCCCGCCAAGGACTCGAGAGAGGTTCGGGAATTTCTCAGCAAATGGCACAGTTCCGACTGCAAGTCCTTTGTCCAAGCGAAAATGTCTGTGAAGGTGGAACCCGGAAAGGAGATGAGTTATCCGGTGCTTAACCTAGTGTCCATTTGTGCTCTTCTCGTTTGGCAACCGGACAATCCTCGGGAACCCATCACCAGAATCCTTTTCCCCGGAAGTACCCCACAGCAGAAAATATTCGAAGCTCTTAACAAACTGAAGCACTTGGAGTTCCTCAAGTACCCAATCTGTTCAGCAAAGACACTTGCGGCGTCCCACAAGAGCCGCGCCAGGTCGGAGCGTGTGATATCCGGAGCGCGACATCATCTCAGCAGTAGTGTCAGCCGAATGCCTCACGAGCAGGTTGATAGTTCCACTGGCGCTCCAACGGGAGTGCAGTCCAGGTCTCAGTCCGTTCATCGAGGACCTTCTTATTCTAGTGTTACCAGCAGTAAGTACGGAATTAGGGCGAAGCAGCAGCAACAACAGCAAGCAAAGAGCGAGTCCACCGCCACGGTGGGTGAAATTGAAAAGGAGATTTTGAAGGAGGAAACGACTAAAATATCCTCTGCAGATCAAAAAGAGCGGAAAAGTAGAGACAAGGAACGAAGGCGTACAACCACTGCCGAGGTGTCGCAACGAATCATTCCTACCTCGGGAAAAGTCGAAAAGAAGGAGAAAGACAAGCTGGAAAAGGACAATTTGGAAACAGAATCCGCCACCAAAAAGAGGGAACACCGGGTTTCCAGCCGACGCATGGATGGAAGCGTGTCCAAGTCTACGATAGGCACAAACAAGGGCACTTCCTCCAGCGCCACCTCACTTGCCAGTGTAACCGGCACACCATCATCGACAGCAAAAACGGCCACGTCTAGAATCGCCTCCAGAATAGATACGGGGGTGAGGAAAGGTGGTGCGTTGCCTGCAAGTCCGGCGAAAAAGGAAGGGGATGAGGGAAAACCGTCAAAGAAGTATGGAATCGGGGTAACACGAGCTAGCAGAACAGCAAGTGCCGCTCCATCCGGCACCCCCGGACATACTTCTCCTCCCTCGACACCACCAAAGTCAGCAAAGGACGCTGTCAACCGTAAGGTTGTAGAGACCAAGACTGCACGCCGATCTCTCATCGACACTGTGAAGCACAAAGAAAAAGACAAAAGCACAACATCATCATCATCCTCAACTACAACCAAAGCCTCCTCAAAGACCTCCACCGCCAAGTCCAAGACAGTTCAATCATCCAACACAACAGCACTACCTCCACCGGCCCCTGCAAAGGCTGCAAAAACGTCCGAACCAAAACCTGTACGAAGACCAGCGGGACAAAACGCTGCAGCTGCAGCAGCTGCCGCGGCGGCGGCCGCAATTGGAGGTGCTGCAGTGGTTACCAGTGCGGCACTTCACGCAAAGGGAAAGAAAGAGGCGGAAGAGGAACCTACGCAGGAAGTGAAAGAAGAAGATGCTGCCGCAGACAAAGTGGCTGAATCAACCGAAGCGCCTACTACAATCGTAACTACCAACGGTGTGGGTTCCCATGAGGGAGAGGAGGAGAAACCAAGTGAGGATGCCCAAACAGCGGGTGGTGATGAGGATGACGAGTCTGCTCCCAAGAGTCCAGTCACCGAAGAAATAATTGAGCAGGTTCAACAGCAAAATGGGCTACAAGTATCAGCACCTCAAACAGAGTCCAGCAGCGAGTTAAGTTCGTTGGATCATACTTCTGCTAATGAGGAGATTGAGGAACGGGCTCAAACAGTGAGCGAGGATGTGATTACTGCGATTGCCAAGGACCAGCTAAGTCCTGGCACGCAAGTGGCGGAGTTGCCTTCGGAAAGCCACACAATTTCAGAGGGTGCTTTGCCGGGTGAGGAGGAGGAGGATGAGAGAGATATTATCATTGCGGGTGGAGAGGATGATGAAGAAGAGGAGGAAGAGGAGTACCTTGTAATTGAAAAAGATGAGTCGACCACCACCGGAGCTGATGACTTGGAGGTGATTGACTCCAATATTGTAGCTGAGGAAGCTGAAAAGGCGAGAAAAGAAGCGGCCGCTGCAGCAGCGGTGGCAGCTTTAGAGGCGGAAGCGCACGCGCAGGAGCTGAGTCCTCTTGGCGAGGACGCTGACGAGTCTTCCATTGAGAAGGAGGTGAGTGAGGAGAAACCGGAAGTGGAAAAAGAGAATGCAGCAGAGGAGAAAGAGGTGGAGGAGGAGAAGGAACAAGTCCAAACTTCTTCTGCTGAAGACATATCGAAACCTGATGAGATATTGAAGGTGCCCGATGAGCAAGAGGCTCCTGAGAAGGAGAGGAGTAGAAAGGAGGAGGATGTGGAGGCGGAAGTTATTGAGTCGGTGGCGGTAGAACAAGAGATTAGTCCTGCGGTTGTTGAAAAGGCTGAGCAAGAAGACGCTGAACCGGTGGCGACAACTGAAGGGGAGGCGGGTGATGAAGATGCCACTGGGGAGGAGAAAGATGAAGCTCAAGAACCGGAATTGGTTACAAAAGACATTAGCAAGGCTGAAACGAAACCGGAGGAGGTAGAGGAAGAGACTCCATCTGACTCGAACAAAGAGCCAGCACCTGCAGAACAAGACACAGATACCAAACCTGACCAAGAAGAAATTATTGAAGAAATTGTTACGAAGAAAGAAGAAATTATCACAGAGGCCGAAGTTCCTTCAGAAGAAGCCACTGAGAAAGAAGAGGAGTCACCAGCTGAAGCCGCCTCGAAAGAGGAGTCACTAGCTGAAGCCGCCTCGAAAGAGGAGGAACCTTCTGCTGAAGCCGCCTCAAAAGAAGAAGAGCCCTCGGCTGAAACTGCCTCAAAAGAGGAGGAACCTTCCGCTGAAGCCACCTCAAAAGAGGAAGAACCTTCTGCTACTGAAATACCCTCCAAAGAAGAGGAACCCCCGACTGAAGTCCCCTCTGAGAAGGGAGAGCCTAGTGATGAAGCCACTTCTAAAGAGGAGGAAACCACTGCCGAAATCCCCTCCAAGGTAGATGAACCTTCTGCTGAAGTTCCTTCTAAGGATGAAGAGCCCTCGGCGGAAGACGCCGCAAAAGAGGAGGAGCCTTCTGCAGAAGTCCCTTCAAAAGAAGAGGAACCCTCTGCCGAAGTTCCTTCTAAGGAGGAAGAGCCCTCAGTGGAAGCCGCTTCCAAAGAGGAGGAACCCACAACTGAAGTCCCTTCAAAAGAAGAGGAACCTTCTAAGGAGGAAGAACCCTCTGCTGAAGTACCCACTAAGGAAGAGGAGCCATCTGCTGAAGCCGACTCCAAGGAAGATGAACCCTCCACTGAAGTTGCCCCGAAAGAAGAAGACACCAAAGATGCCTCCTCTAGCGCTGTGTCTAGAGAAAAGACGCCAGAACCAGAGACGACGGAAAAGGAGGAGAAACCCTCACAAGACAGTGTTGACACTGCAGCACCTGAATCAAAGCCTGAACCGGAAGTGATATCTGAAGTTTCAAAAGAAGAAGAACAGGGCAAGGAGGAAGATGGTGCGGCTGTTGAAGAAGAAATTATTGAAGCACAAAAAGTTGACGAAGTGAAAGAAACTCCTCAACAGATTGAGCAGGAGGGTGATGAAAAAGTGGAAGTGAGAAAGAAACGATCTCTCGCTTCCGAAGAAGAAAAGGAAACTGCAGAGACAAAAGAACAAGAATCTACTTCATTGCCAGAAGCTGCAGAAATAGAAGAGGCAGTGATTGAGAAGGAAGATGTGTCAGTGAAAGAATCTGAGAATGCAGCTGATGAAACACAAGAACAAAAGGAAGACTCTGCCACTGTCACTACAGAATCCCGTGAAAAGACGCCAGAACCGTCCGTAACAACTGAAGATGACGGTAAAGTAGAGGATACCAAAGAGGAGGTCACAGATCTCCAATCCAAAGAAGAAACAGAGCAAGCACCGGAAGTTACTGAGACACCTGAAAAGCAAGTAGAAGAAGAGAAAGTTGATGATAAGAAAGAAGAAATTGTAACAGATGTGTCAGAAAAGGCAGCGTCTCGAGAGAAGACGCCAGAACCTGCAGAGGAGAAAGGTGCCTCGCGTGAGAAATCTCCCGAACCTACAGTGGAGAAAGGTGCATCACGAGAAAAAACTCCTGAGCCTGCAGAAGAGAAAGGTGCCTCGCGTGAAAAGACTCCGGAACCTGCGGAGAAGAAAGGTGCGTCACGAGAGAAAACTCCCGAACCTGCGGAGGAGAAAGGTGCCTCCCGTGAAAAGACACCAGAACCTGCGGAGGAGAAGGGTGCCTCCCGTGAAAAGACTCCCGAGCCAACAGTGGAGAAAGGTGCCTCGCGTGAAAAGACTCCAGAACCTGCGGAGGAGAAGGGTGCCTCCCGTGAAAAGACTTCAGAACCTGCAGATGAGAAAGGTGCGTCACGAGAGAAAACTCCCGAACCTGCGGAGGAGAAAGGTGCCTCCCGTGAAAAGACACCAGAACCTGCGGAGGAGAAGGGTGCCTCCCGTGAAAAGACTCCCGAGCCAACAGTGGAGAAAGGTGCCTCGCGTGAAAAGACTCCAGAACCTGCGGAGGAGAAGGGTGCCTCCCGTGAAAAGACTCCAGAACCTGCAGATGAGAAAGGTGCGTCACGAGAGAAAACTCCCGAACCTGCGGAGGAGAAAGGTGCCTCCCGTGAAAAGTCGCCAGAACCTGCAGAGGAGAAGGGTGCATCACGTGAGAAAACTCCGGAACCTGCAGAGAAGGTTCTGTCAGGAGAAAAGACTCCTGAAGTGGAGAAACTATCAGCGGCACAGTCGCGAGAAAAAACACCAGAGCCTCAAGTGGAGGAGAAGGAGGCTGTAGCTGAACACAAAGCTGCTTCTCGAGAAAAAACTCCTGAACCGGCAGAGAAAGTAGTTTCGAGTGAAAAGTCACCTGCTCCTAGTGAACCTGCTGTTTCTAGAGAAAAAACGCCTGAACCGGAAGAGAAAGTGAAAGACGAGGAGAAAGTTCCAGAGCCCGAAGAAAAGGCTGTTGAAAAGGAATCGGATTCCACAACAACTGAAAAAGAACCAGAAGCTGCAGTGTCACGTGAAAAATCTCCAGCGCCCAGTGAGTCGGCTGCTTCTCGAGAGAAAACCCCAGAACCGGAAGAGAAAGCAGCGGCTACATCGCGAGAAAAGACACCAGAGCCAACAAATGAAAAAGAAGCAGAAGTTGCAGTGTCGCGTGAAAAGTCACCTGCTCCAAGTGAACCTGCTGTTTCTAGAGAGAAAACTCCAGAACCAGAGGAGAAAGCGACATCGGCAGAGCCTTCAACAGAAAAAGAACCTGAAGCTGCTGTGTCACGTGAAAAATCCCCAGAACCTGAACAAGTCGAACACGAAAGTTCCAAGGAGAAGGAACAAGAAGAACAAGAAGCTATATTGGAAGAGCAGGTGGTCAAATCTACACCCGCCGCACATGTAGAATCTGCACCGGAAGTAGAAGAGAAACAAGCATCTCGTGAAAAGACTCCAGAGCCGGACCAACAGCAAGAGGAAGAAGAGGCTTCTGCTCCACCTCCCGTGAAGGAGGAAAAGAAAGTAAAAATTGGGGAGCCTCAAGAGCAAGAAGCGACAGATGAGCCAGAGCAGGAGAGTGAAGGGCACGAAGACGGGGAAAGTATGGCGGTGGATAGTGTGGTCGACGAGGCACTCAACAAGGCTATTGAGATTGTGGGAATTAAGGACGAATCTGAGGAGGCAACAGAAGAAAAGGAAGAACTTGATGAACAAGATGCTGAACCAGAAGAAGCTTCTGCTGATGCAAAGACTGATGATGATAAGTCTCAGGTACCTGAATCCGAAAAAGAGTCAGTTGAAATTACCAAAGATGAACCTGAAGAAACGGATGAGAAGGCGGACCAAAAGTCCGTTGACGATTCCTCGGCAGTTCCACCTGTTGAAGAAAGTAAAGCTACTTCAGTATCAGAGGAAGCTGAAACAGCCAAGTTGGAAGATATAGTGAACGAATCTGTAGTCACTGAAGAGGTGGAGGAAAAAATAGAGGAAACACCGGCAGCGTCAAAAAGCGAGGTGAAAGAATCCAAAGAATCAGTCCCAAGCGAGGAATTAGAATCGTCTGTGTCCAGAGAAAAATCACCAGCTATTTCCAGAGAAAAGTCTCCAGAGCCTACTCCTTCTGCTGATACTACTCAAGTCGCAGCGGAGGAGAAACCGGAGCCAAGTGCTGATGCTGTGGTAGACGATAAAAAGACTCCTGAGCCCAGCACAGAAGAAGAAAAGGCTGCTTCCAGAGAAAAATCACCAGAACCGGCAACACCAAGTGAAAAGCCAGTTTCCGGAGAAAAGACACCTGAGCCTGAACAATCAACAGACAAATCTCCTCAGGCTGCGATGTCTAGAGAAAAGACTCCAGAGCCAGAAGAAGTAGAGGCACAGGAGGAAACTGTCACAGCGGAGAAAAGGGCCAGTGTGACTGAAGCCGCACCACCCGCTCCCTCTGCTGAAGAGAGTGCTGAAACGGAAACAACAGACAAGGCTGCATCCCGTGAAAAATCCCCTGCACCTAGTGAACCAGCAGTTTCGCGGGAGAAGACGCCAGAACCAGCAGATAAGGGTTTGTCCCGGGAGAAAACTCCAGAACCCGAGGAGGTGACTGCTGCCCCTGAACCGGAAACTAAGACTGATGATGACGGAGTAGTAGTAGCAGAATCAAAAGTAGTGGAGGAGCTCACTAGTCAAAAGGCGGAGGAAAAAGATGTAGCGGAGGAGAAGGTAGCCCCTGCTGAAGCTGAGCAAGCAATTGAAAAGACTGACGCGCACGTGCCTGAACCAACTGTTGAAAAAGAAGAACCCGAAAAGGTTGAAGATGATAAACAGCCTGAGGCTGATGATAAAGCTCCAGAAACTGTGGAACCTGCAACTTCCCGAGAGAAAACACCTGAGCCTGCTACTGCAGTGAGTCGGGAAAAGTCTCCAGAACCTCCAGCAAAGGAGGGAACCCCAGAGCCGGCAGTGTCCAGAGAAAAGTCACCAGAACCACCGGCAAAAGAAAGCACTCCCGAGCCACCAGCAAAGGATGCCACGCCGGAGTCCACGGCGGCGGCGTCTAGAGAAAAAACTCCTGAACCTCCGGCAAAAGAAAGCACTCCGGAACCACCAGCAAAGGATTCGACGCCTGAATCTACTGCAGCGGCGTCTAGAGAAAAGACGCCTGAACCTCCGGCAAAAGAAAGCACACCCGAACCACCTGCAAAGGATGCGACGCTAGAATCCACCGCTGCCGTGTCCAGAGAAAAGACTCCAGAACCTCCAGCAAAAGAAAGCACTCCTGAGCCACCAGCAAAGGACTTGACGCCTGAATCCACGGCGGCGGCATCTAGAGAAAAAACTCCTGAACCTCCAGCAAAAGAAAGCACCCCTGAGCCACCAGCCAAGGATGCCACGCCGGAGTCCACCGCTGCGGCGTCAAGAGAAAAGACTCCAGAACCTCCGGCAAAGGAAAGTACTCCCGAGCCACCAGCAAAGGATACGACACCAGAGTCCACCGCTGCGGCGTCCAGAGAAAAGACGCCTGAACCTCCGGCAAAAGAAAGCACACCCGAACCACCTGCAAAGGATGCCACGCCAGAGTCCACCGCTGCCGTGTCCAGAGAAAAGACTCCAGAACCTCCAGCAAAAGAAAGCACTCCTGAGCCACCTGCAAAGGATTCAACTCCAGAGTCTACTGCAGCGGTGTCCAGAGAAAAGACTCCAGAACCTCCGGCAAAGGAAAGTACTCCCGAACCACCTGCAAAGGATGCGACGCCAGAGTCCACCGCGACAGCATCAAGAGAAAAGACTCCTGAGCCACCTGCAAAGGATCCAACTCCAGAGTCTACTGCAGTGGCGTCCAGAGAAAAAACACCTGAACCAGAGAAGGACACGGAAGTAGCAAAAGAATCCGTACCGGAAACTTCTGCTTCTAGAGAAAAATCACCTGAACCAAGTTTGAATGAGAAAGAGGAAAGCACATCCAAAGATAAAGTGGAAGAATCGGTTGTTTCTGTGTCCAGTGAAAAAGCTCCTGAGCCTGAACCTGAGAAAACAGATGCACCATCACGAGAAAAGTCGCCAGAGCCTTCAACAGATGCCAGTGCGTCTAAGGAAAAGGCACCTGAGCCTGCTGTCTCACGAGAAAAATCTCCTGAACCTGACCAGGAAGAAGAGGATATCAAAGTTGCCTCAGAGGTGCCTGTTTCACGCGAAAAGTCGCCAGAACCTAGTACAGAACCGGAGGCTGTTAAGGAAGAAATTAGCAAGGTGGAGTCTAGAGAAAAATCTCCTGCTCCATCAGACGAGCCTCCGTCCAAACAGGAGGAAAGTGCGGGTAAACAAGCAACCCCTGAAGCGGCTCGTTCCCGAGAGAAAACACCAGAGCCTGAAGAAACAGATTCAAAAGATGCAGGGAGTTCTCAGCCAGAAGACAAATCGGCCGCAGATAAAACTCCAGAGCCAGCCCAGTCCAGGGAAAAGTCCCCCGAGCCCGGTGAGATTGCAAAGGGTGATGAGTCCACAGGAAAGGCTGCAATCTCCGGAGAGGGAACTCCTGAGCCTGCCATTTCCAGAGAAAAATCTCCAGAACCTGATCAGGCAAAGGCTACGGAGTCCACCACCTCCGTACCCGGAGAAACGACACCAGAGCCCAGTGAAAAAGCCGTAGAGTTAAATGAGGAACCTGAAGCAGCGGAAGTTGAAAGTGAGGAGGCACGAGAAGTTTCTGACTTGCGAGGTAGAAAAATGGAGACTAGTGAAACAGAAGCCAAGGCCGAAGAAGCCCCCTCGGAGGCAGCAGCTTCACGTGAAAAGTCTCCAGAACCAGAAAAGGACAGTGTCGAAGATGCAAAAGCTGAGCCTTCCAAAGAAACGGAACCTGCTACTTCTCGCGAGAAAACACCAGAGCCTACCATTTCAAGAGAGAAGTCTCCTGAACCGGAAGAGACCAAAGCTGCGGAACCTTCTGTTTCTGCAGAAAAATCACCCGCTTCAACCGCTGGAGCATCCCGAGAAAAGACTCCAGAACCTGAACTGGTGGCGTCAAGGGAAAAATCCCCGGTTGCCGAGGTAGAGCAGATTGAATCAAGGGACAAATCACCAGCTCCCAGTGACAAGGCTTCCGAGCCTCCTGTATCCAGAGAAAAATCACCTGCTCCGAGTGACAAAGCTTCCGAGCCTCCTTTGTCAAGGGAAAAATCACCTGCTCCTAGTGACAAGGCTTCAGAGCCATCTTTGTCACGAGAGAAATCGCCTGAGCCCAGTGAAAAGGTTCCTGAGCCTTCCGTGTCCCGGGAAAAATCACCTGCTCCTAGTGACAAGGCTTCAGAGCCATCCTTGTCACGAGAGAAATCGCCTGAACCCAGTGAAAAGGCTACCGAGCCACCAGTGTCAAGAGAAAAATCACCGGCTCCCAGTGATAAGGCTTCAGAACCTTCATTGTCACGGGAAAAATCACCTGTTCCCAGTGATAAGGCTTCAGAACCATCCTTATCAAGAGAGAAGTCACCTGAGCCCAGTGAAAAGGCTACCGAGCCACCAGCGTCAAGGGAAAAATCACCGGCACCCAGTGATAAGGCTTCAGAACCTTCCTTGTCAAGAGAGAAATCACCTGAACCAACTGAAAAACCTGCAGAAAAGACGCCAGAAGTTGCAGCGTCCCGTGAAAAGACCCCTGAGCCAAGCGACAAGGGATCATCAGAACCTGTAACTGACGTCATTGACGCAAAATCAGCAGATGACACTGCAAGTAAAGTTGAAACGATAGTGGAAAAGTCTGTAAGCGAAGTTCTCAGCGCAAAGAGCGTTGAATCAGTGTCTGTTCATGAGGAAATAGTAGTGAGCAAAGCGGAAGTAGTGTTGGACTCGAAACCCGGGGCAGCAGCCGCGGAAGAGAAAGTCTCTGAAAAAGAAGAAAAGGATGTGGGTGATGAGCAAATTGAGTCGCACATAACTGCAGCCACAGACGTGGAAGACCAAGATCAAGATGTTGTCCTCCTTGTCGGCCAACAGCAGCAGCTTCCCGAACTGAAAGATCAGGAGCAAGGAGACAGTGGTTTCAGTGGTTTGGACGAGGACATTACGGCGCCACCCAGTCAAGTGGTAGTGGAACAAGGAAAGGAGCCATCCTCGCTGGAGCAACAAGTTATCTCTGAGGAGAAAGTTGACGAGAAGGAGGATGAGCAACTGTTGGAATCTCTGGAATCCCGAAAATTATCTGTGGGCACTGATGACGAACATTTGGGAGCTGGGAGCACTTCATCACGAGAAAAGACTCCAGAGCCAACAGAGCCGCCAGCATCAAGTGAGCAAGATGACAAAGTTGTTATTACTACCACGACAGAAGGACAAGTCTCTAGAGAGAAATCACCCGAGCCCTCTGAAGTAGCCGTGGCAGCTCCAGAAAAGGAGCAGACAAGTAAGGAGGACAAGTCTCATGAGGAAAGTTCTGAGCCTGCCGCTGACAGCAAAGTAGCTGTGGAAGAAGCAGTGGAGGAGCAGGTGCACGAGAAAAAGACAGATGAGCCCATCAAGCAAGCTGAACAACAAGTGCAACAAGTTGAACAAACAGAAAAAGAAGAGGAGCCCGAGGAGAAAGAAAAATCTTCCGAGTCTGTTGTGGCGGCAAGCGAGGAGAAAGCTGCTTCTCGTGAGAAAACGCCAGAGCCTGTTAGTGCAGAAAAGGGGGCTTCTCGAGAAAAGACTCCAGAGCCAGAACACAAGGATTCTACAGGAGTATCACGTGAGCTTTCTCCAGAACCGGAAAAGAAACAAGAGGAAAAGGTCAGTGATGAACGTGCTGGGTCAGCTGAACCGGAGAAATCCCAAGAGCACGAAAAGCCAGCCACTGAAGAAGAAGAGAAAATAGAGGCAAAGGCTGCTGGCGAGGAGAAGGAAGAGGATAAAGAGGCGGTCTCACTTGAGCCAGTCAGCGAAAAAATTGAAAAAACTGAAGTGGTGGAGGAAACGATTAAGGAAAGTAGCGAAAAGCAAGTTGGTGGAAAGGACACGCCTTCCACAACAGAACAAGCGTCATCGAGAAAATCGTCTGTTGCTGACAGCTCAAAAGTGGAAGAGGAGAAGAAAGAAACTGTTGAGGTTGTTAGTGAAATTGTCTCAGAACAAAAGGCAGAGGATGAAAAGAGTGACGTGAGTGCTGTTGGCAAGGTCGACGAAAGTAAACAAGTCGATGAAACAGTTGAATCCGGTGAAAAGGAAGAGAAGAAAGAGGATGACGTTGAAAGGAAAGGGTCGGTCACTGAAGCAGAAGTCGACACTGCCAAAGAACTATTAGACGAAGTAACCAAGGGCAGTGTGGCTGCAGCAGCCGCTGCAACCGTTGCCGCTGCAGTGGCAAGGCACAAACGTGACTCTGAGATGGACACTGATGATGATGAGGAAATTGAGAGAAGGTGCTCTGTGGCAAGTGTAATGGGCGATGAGCGAGTACCTGATGACCTGGATGATGAGGAAAAGCTGATGCGACCGCCTACTGACCTACTCATTGATGGAGAAGGCAAGGACCCTGGCGGTGATATAGAGACCTCAAGGGAGTCGCAATTTGGATCAGAGTCAAAGCTGTTGGACGATGACCAGCCAATGACGGATGAGCCTGTAGCGGGAGGGGATGAAATACTCATGTTGGACAAGGACGCACTGATGACGTCCAGTGTGGTACAGATTGATACGACGACCAAGGTCACTACAGAAGAAAGTTCGCAGTTGAGTACACCTCACACGGAAGTGGTACAAGAGGAGGATAAGACAAAGATTTCTCCAACACTTCATGATGAACCCACACCAGAGATGAAGGGAACTACCCCAACATCTCAGGAACCGGAAGTGATTGCAAAACCAGATGACAAGGCGGAACCCGCTCAAGAGGTCGAGGAACATAAAAAGAGCAAGCAACCTGAAGTAAAAGCTGAGGAGCCAGTGAAACAAGAGGAGAAAGTACAGGAACAGAAGAAGGAAGAGAAAGATGCTGAGGCTAAGGCACCAGAATCAGCAAAGGACGAAAAGGCGCCTGCAGCTGCAGAGGAAACTCCTGTCGTTGAGGTTGTTGTAAAAAAGCAGGAACGTTCAAGGCCTGCACAAATCCCCTCTGCAATCCCTTCCAAAATTCCACGCGAGTCTAGGGAAGTAATCAGAACACCTGATGAAGTTGCTGACCTTCCAATGCATGAGGAGGTGGAGCCAGGAACATATGAAACTGATGAATTTGTTGGAGATGAGGAGGATGAAGATGTTGACGAGCAGGACTTGTTGGGCGATGCTGGTGAACAAGATGGTGGCAAGGACGATCAACTTGGTCCCGACGAGGAAGAATTCTCTGAGGAGGATCAGGGTGTTGACGCTATTCAGATTGCAAAATCACCCATGCCACCACCTTTGCCTAAAGAAGAACAAAGTGCAGAAAAAGCTGAGGCTGTAAAGGAAAAAGTAGAGGAGAAAGAAGCAGCTCCTGCTACTACCGAGGAGCCATCCAAAGAACAACCGGCGTCAACAGAGACCGCCACAGTTAAAACTGTTGAAGAGAAGCCAGAGGAAGCAGGAGATAAAAAGGAGAAAGCCCCTGAAAAGGAGGCAGATACTAAAACTGAACCTGAACCAGCTAAAGAAGCGACAAAAGGTGACGATAAAGAAGAAGCAAAGAAAGAAGCTTCCGAAACAGTACCCAGTCCGGCAAGGTCAGCGTCTCCTGAAAAACAAGAGGAAGCAAAAGATACCGCATCCCCTGCCCGGTCGGCTTCCCCAGTAAAAGAGGCTGACGAGAAGAAAGATGCTACTGCTACTCCAAGTCCAGCAAGGTCAGCGTCCCCAGTAGAAAAGGAAGCAGCCGCTGCTCCAGACACGGCTACACCGGAAGTGGCATCACCTGATAGGGCTGCATCCCCCGAAAAACAAGAGGAAACGGTACAAGTTACTACTACCGAACCCGATACGGATGCAAAATCGAGTGAAAGTTTAGCTGAAACGAAGGCGGGTATGGCTCTTGAGCCAGCACGCAAACCAATAGCTACTAGTGTCGTGATAACTCCATCCACGCCGCCAGTATCACTGGATACTACGGACGAAAGCCAGTTTCCTATTCCTGAGGAGAAAGTTGAAGACTCGACAGAGGCTCCCACAAAGGAAGAAAATCAAGTTGAAGGCTCGACAGAGGCGCCGTCAAAGGAAGAAAAGCAAGATGAAGACAAGCCGGAGGAGGCTAAAGCCGAACAAGAGCCGGAAAACACTCTTGCCGAAGTTCCAAAAGAAGTTGCGGAACTGAAGCAACCAACGCCCACACCGGAACCAGAGCCACAAGGCGACTCCCAAGTTGCTTCTGATCATGAGGATGAGCCTGAGATAAAAACGTCTTCCAAGTACTACGAAGAGATTGCATTTGTTGAGGAAATATCTGCTGCTTCGAGCAAGTCCACTGTGACTGCGGAGCAAATCATTGAAAAGTTGGATCAAACAAGAAAACTTTCCCAGGGTGGACCCCCTACCACAACTGTTGTCACAACAACCGCAGGAACGTCATCAGTGACAAGTGCCCCACCCGCTGAGGAAGTTTCTCGGGTAATTGACGAAACTTCTGGAACAATGACCACCTCGTTCTGGAAGGAAATTCCTTCTTCACAAACAGAAGACCTCACCCAAAAAGATGATGAGTTACCGTCAGAGCGAGAAAAATTGTTCGAATTGCCCCGAGATGATGACGAAGATGGTACTGGAGATGAGGACGGTGGTGCAGGTGGAGATGGAGACCAAGCCCAAGAAGAATCTGGTGGCGGACTTTTGGGTGCAGTAGAAGCCGGACTTTTAACAGCCGCCAACACGGTGAGCGCAGCAGTTGTGCACCAGAGTCCAGAAAGCATCGCCAACATTGTAAGCAGCCCTGAAAGTGGCGTCACACCTGAAAGAAGAGAAAGCTTGCCACTACCACCGCCCCCTGAAGATGAGAAACTTTTGGAGCTGTCACTTCCAGAACAGAGTGGGCCAACACACTTGGAGAAAACTCCAAGTCCAGTTAGCGAGCAGGAAAAGCATGAGCTGGAAAAGGGAGAGAAGGAGAGTGAAAAGAAAAGTGACACAGCAGGTGACTCTGTTCCCGCAAAAGTGGAACAACAAAAGTCCATTACACCAACAAAGGAAGAAGAAATTGAGAAAGTTGAAGAGAAACAGGTCGAGGAAAGTACTGCTATTGTTGAGGAATCCACCTCCTCGTCATCTGTGATGGATGTTCTTAGTGACGCTGCCAAAGTTGCCGGCGGGGCACTGGCAGCTGCAGCGGGTGGTTTGGTAATGGCTGCTATTGACCAAGTGACTTCCGGAGAAGATGCAAAGTCGCCTACAACCAGCAGCACCGGTGCTACTCTTGAAGAGCCTTTGATATCCGAGGCAAGCATGCCAGGAATGAAGTCACCAGCCAACACTCCAACTGAGGAGCAAAAGGATTCACTTCAAGGTTTGGACACGGTAGAGGAAATTACTAGCACGGCAGAAAAAATTGTCGAGATGGCAAGTAGTGCGGTGAGCTCGGCAATTGAAAGTGCTTCTGAGAAAGTGGAAGAAGTGAAGGAAGAAGAAAAACAAGCTGAGCAAGAACAAGAGGTGGAAGAGGTCATTACCAAGACAACCGTTGTAAGGGAAGTGGAAAGCAGTGAGTCTGCTGCCAAGTCAACCCTATCCGACGTGATTACTTCCTCTTGTCAAGTGATTGAGCAAATCCAAGAGTCAATGTCCACAATTTCTCATCCTGTTGAGGAGAAGGAAGAGGACGAAGGTCCAGGTGTCCAGGAGGAACCATGCACACAAACCATTGTGAAACCACCCAAACCCTCGGCTCCACCGGCAGAGGAAAGCAAAGTGCTCACTCCTGAAGAGCTGAAAGAAAGTGTAGAAAAATCGATGGAAGCCATATATCACGGTGAGGAGGGCAAAGCGGATGAAAGTGATAAAAGCGATAAACCAGCTTCCCCAACAACAGAACCGTTGAAAGAGGATGAGATTACCAAGTCTGAGAAGGAACAGGATGTGGCGGAATCCATCTCGGTAATGGGAGATCAAATCATTCCAAGTGAGCTGGTGAAAGGAGAAGCGGTGGAGGCAAGTGAGCCAGAGAAAGAAAGTGACAAGGCAGAAGGAAAGGATGAGGATCAGGATGATGACATGAAATCAATTGAATCCATTACACAACAAGAACAAGACAAGGAGGACAAGGCTGAGAAGGGGAAAGGTGGTGAGGAGGGCGAGGTGGGAACGAAAGCAGCTGGTGACACGAGCACTCAATCAGAAGCCGAGGAAAAAACGGCCGACCAAGAGCTGGCATCGGTAACGAAGCATGAACCCGAAGAAAAACAAAGTGACAAGGCTGCTCAGCCTCCATCGGAATCAATACAGAAAATGGAGGGCGGAGGCGAAGGTGGCGACGGTGGTGGAGATGGAGGAAAGGAAGATGATGATGATGACAAAAAGGTCGTTTCAAGTTCAACTGAAGAACAACCTGAACAACAGCAGGAAACAACACAAATTGAAGTCACCACCACAAGTACCACAAACACCTCTACCGCTGCTTCTGCTGTTACTACCACCTCAACAACAGAGGTAGTGAAAACGGAAAAGGCATCTCTTGAGCTAATTAGCCAGGAGGAATTGGCAATAACGAAAACGTTAAAGTCACCAGAAACACTAAAATCCCCTATGAGCCAACTTCCACCTGACGAGCAACATCAGTCTGCTGCGCCTATTCCAGAAGAGACCACTCCACTGGTTTCCCAGATTGAGCTGGAGGAGACCGATAAGGGTGCTGGAGGTGATGGTGCTGCTGCAGCGGATGAGCAGGTTTCTACCAGGAAATACAGAACGTTATCGGATTACGCGGATAAGATTAAAGAGGCGAAAGCCGTTTTCGACACGCTGCTTAATGTCGCGAAATCTGGAGTGGCACTTAGCGGCGCGGTAGATGAATGCAAGAAAAATGCTCAAGAGGCAATCCGGCGACATTTGGAGGCTCAAGAGGACTACTATTACAAGCCAGTGGCGCCAAAAGAAAGCACGTCCGCGCCGCAAACACCAGAAGAGCAGGGACTAACGGTATATGAGTCACTAGAGCAAATGGCCAAGTCCGGAAGCACCCTGTTTGGTGACTTGATTGAGAAAATTGAGCAAAAGGAGAGGGCAGAACAGGAAGCAATTGAGAGAGAGGCAAGGGAACAAGAGACTGGCATCAAGGAGCCTGAACCTGAGCCACTGCCTGACTTTTCCGCTGAACAGGCCGTGACTATTGCACTGCAGCATTTGCACGATACGTTCAAAACCATGGAAACCATGGGCAGCCCAAGGAGATCCAGCAAGTTTGCTGCGAGGAGACTTTGTCAAGGCCACCCTGGTTGTCCAGGAGCACCTGCGCAACAGCCTCAGGAGGATACCTCAAGCTTGAAAGACACGTCTAGTGTCACGAGCAGCGAGCCTGGAGAACAAGAGTTGGATACTGAGGAGGACGCAAAGAGTGTCAGTTCTGCTGTCTACTCGCAATCCAACAAGTCATCCATGTCAATTTCCATTTCAGGGGCGTCAACCACGCTAGCTGAATCCGGAGTCAAGTCACCGGATGATGATATGACGGTTAGTGAAGGAGAGACGTTGAGGGAGAGCGTGGCAAGCTTTACCTCCGGTGTCATCTCGGAGGCAGATGAGCAGCATGAACAGATGATAAGGATAACTGAACAAAAGAGTGGCGTCACAACAGAAAGCGCCATTTCTAAAGAGACCTTGCAAATGTCGGAAAAGTCGGTGGCAGAGGAAAAGAGCGTAGAGTCGAGTAGCAGCAGTTTGAGCCAGGAGCACAGCCAGGTAATGGCAAGCACTACTACAACAGCCAGTGCACAAATAATTGAGGAGGCAACTGCAACCAAGACTACCTCATCTTCCTCCACCGCCACCAAAACTTCCACTAGTGAAGAACAACAGCAGTCCACTGCCGCCATTTTCTCAGAGATGCGAATAATCAAGGGAGAGTCCAGTGAGCGGCAAAATATGGCCACTGAAAAGGTCATCACTTCTGGTACTCATTTGGGTTCCTCAGAAGAATCTGGTGGCACAAGGACCACAACAACAACCAAAACGGTCTTTTATGAAAGTGGAGGAGGTGGAACGAAAGATCAAGGTGGAGCGACCACCGTTACTTCAGCGCCTTCATCTGGTGCTCCTCCCACTTCCACCATTCCCATGCCAGAGCCACCCAGTGGTACAATCAGTTTCCGCACAATTACCACCACAACAACAGACATTTCCCCGGGTGGCACCATCACAAAAACGACAATCACTCGACGAGTCAGCTCCACGGATGACGATATCCCTGCTGGTGACAAGTCCTCCTCCAGTGGTGGGAATGGAAAGGGGTCCAGTCCAAAGTCTGTTCGGAGAGCGAGTGCAGCGGCGACCTACAGCTCAGCACCACCTCCTTCCGAGAAACATGTAGCTGCAGCCAACAAAGTTCATGCCTATTCTTACGTGTTCGGAATCGGCGCAGAACCCGATCCTGAGGAACCTGTGGACTCGTCAATCAGCGAGGCAACCGAGCCTAGTGAGCCCAGTTTCCCTGTAACCTCTTCCGTTCCCCCTCCAGTAACATCGATAAGTGGTCCAACATCTACCGCTACCTCTGAGTCGGTGGCGTCCGCAGTCCGTGCTGTTTCCTCCTCCGAGTACAGCGAACAGGAAGAGAGCAGCAGTTCCTTTTCCACAAGCCAGGGAATGTCCACAATGATCAGTGGGCAGGCTGTGACGAAAGAGGAGGAAAAGGGCGAAAAGGTTACACGCACCACGATCACGAGCACCCAGGAAGAAGATGTCAAGGAGGAGCAAAGTAGTAGTAGCGTTACCACCTCATCTGCAACTAGAATCATTAGCACGGCCAGTGAGAGCCTGCAACAAAGTGTAGCTTCCATGCAAACAACATCCTCCACTTCCTCTTCCACCACACTGCCTCCAACTACCTCAACCACGACTACCTCCTCCGCAACAGAATCAGCAACCTCCTCCAGTGATCCCGGGACCAAGGATATGGTGAAGACAACCACCAGAATAGAAACCGTTACCAAGAGTCTGGATGGGGGAGATTCCGCATCCGGCCAAACAACAACAGTGATACGTACTCGAACAGAATCCGGTAGTTCGAGAGGTTCTGGAGGGGATCCCGCAGAGGCACCACAACAACAACAGCCACAATCCTCATCCACCACCTCAGCATCATCCTCAGACGTTCTAAAAGAATGGGGGAAACCTTTGGGCCTACCTACCATTTATCCTACAACAAACACGGCAGGTTCCAGTGACGCAGGTGGTGCGGACGGTGGATCCTCAGTTCCCGGTAGCACAGGTCCTGACTCTGGCAACTTTAACGTGAGAGCCACCCCGAAAAAGAGTGCAAGCTCTGAAAAGGCTGGCTCCTCCTCCAGCAGAGATCAACAACCCCCGGGCACACCAGCAAAACACAGCCAGGGTGCGGGCGGTTCCTCAAAGAAATCCTCTAAAAAGTCATCGAAACACAGCCCCATTTACGTGGATCTCGCGTACGTGCCTCACCATGGCAACTCGCACTACTGCGACTCTGAATTTTTCCGCATGATCCGCGCCAGATACTACGTGTTCAGTGGATTGGAGCCCAGTCGTGAGGTGTTCGAGGGTCTTCTGCAAGGAAAGCAGCAGTGGGAGGACAAGAACCTTGGTAAGTGCCAAAAGCACGTTTACAAATTAAATAAGCCAATATAGATAAAGAAGAAAAAAGTTAATAATAGATAGAGCATTCTCATCCATCTCATCTTCAAACTTCCATATAATGGCCGAGTAAATAAATAAATGAAAATAAAATAGCATTGGCCGCGAACAAACAAAAAAAAATCAACAGCTTCTTCTCCATCTTTCTCCGTCCATTTAGCCGCATCCATTATTATTCCAATAATTTCCACTCAACACACCACTCTCTCAATGCTCTCGCTCTGAGCTCTCTTGAAAAAGTTCAAAGTGGCAAAGTAGGCACTTCACTTGCCGAGCAAAGAAATGAGATCCATTCCACGCACATCATCATCAACAGTAAAAGGACCACCACCACCACCACTGCTGCTACTACTTTAACAGCTAGCGAGAGATATAAATGGTGGTGCTTGAGTGCTAAAGAGAAAAGTAAAGAGAGACGAACGAACTCTGGCAAAAAAATGCTGCCTGTCTGCAATGCTGCTGTTGCTACTCTGCCTCTGTTGTTGTTATAGTAGTAGTAGTAGTAATATGACTATTTTGTTGTTGCTACTTTGCCGCTTTCTCCTGCCCTGCTATTTCTCGAGAAAAGGTCGAAAGTGGAGCATGATGATGACAACGATGATCTGTGTGCTATTGTATGAGTTTAGTCGGCACGACTACTCCTTCTACTATAATGCAATTCCTACTTTCTTCATGGCGCAAAAAAAAACTTTATTTTTTTTCTCTCTCTTCCTTTCCGATGTTATAATAGTTTGCATGTGGAATCCAATAATATGACGGCAACATCCTCCTCCTTCTCCTTGCCACCATCATCATATCATTCATGAAGAACCGATTGAGTTTTTTTGGGATATGATGGCAGCAGTACAGCAGCAGCTGTGCACATACTCAACACTGAGAAAAAAAGCGATATAGAGAATATTGCATTTATTTCATAACAACTTTTAACGCTACTAATGATACTAGGAAGAGAGGAGAAATGTATTATGTAAGCATATACCCACATGTCTTTTGATGAAAAA
The DNA here is from genome assembly GCA_004115045.4 of Sinella curviseta. Taxonomy (NCBI): domain Eukaryota; kingdom Metazoa; phylum Arthropoda; class Collembola; order Entomobryomorpha; family Entomobryidae; genus Sinella; species Sinella curviseta. The sequence continues at coordinate 62,205,460 of CM023201.3, forward strand.
AAGTTCAGTTTTTTCCTGCATGTCTGCCTGCAGGAGGAAATGGCCGTTATGCTCGGCTGTCCATCCATCCATAATAGTAGTGCTAGTGGCCATTAGACTTGGGCTGTATAGAAGACCCTCATTGTGTGTTGTGTTGTCTGTGTGTACTTTGTGGATTGTGTGCAAAGTGGAACTAGGATCTCTCTCGCTTTCTCTCTCTCTCTCAGACTGAGTGCTCTGTATCCCCAGTCCAGTGGAGAGAAAGATAGGCATGGAATGGAATGAGGATTTATGTTGGCTTGTCCGCCCTTGTTTACACATATCTCTTACTTCTCCACTTCTCTCTCCGTGTACATTCTGCCCCCAGAGAGTGTTGAGCTGAGTGAGTGAAAGATGAACATATTTCCAAGAGAGGAAAATGCATCGCGGGTCGACGAGGAGATCGGGAAAATTCCATTCCAATCATTCTGCCTCTGCTCTACTACTCACACCACCACTAATACTACTCCATGAAAAAAGAGAGAGAGAGAGAATAGAATATTTTCCTGTTAGAATTCTTCTTCTTTTTTTCGCAGGGCAAAAAGGAAAGAGAGAACCTCTCTCTCTCTCTCTCTTGCTTCTGGTGGTGCTGTCAAGAGAAAAGGAAAAGCACTTTATCTCGCGGCGGCAAAAACCCCGTCACTACTTGATTATCATGATGATGATGAAGGGTTTATGCATACATGCATGTATGAAGCTCAATACCACCAACATCAGCGTCAGAACCAGCAGCAAAAAAATTATATATATTTTTTTTCCGTACTTTTTTTTCTCTTGTTCCTTTTCACACAGCCATTTCCCAACTTTCCCCATCACTTGGTGATCATCATCATCATATTACTCTGTGAGTAGTAGTATCCATTCAACCTTCAACTTTCTCTCTTTTCCCACATAGCCACCACCACCGCCACACACAAAAAGTGGGAAAACTTTTTTTTTGCAGTTTCAGTTATGAAGCCTTCATATCATAACTGTGAACAGAGTGAAAGTGGTGGTGGTGGTGATGATGTTAGTTGGTAGGCATATCCAATCCCTAATCGACCATATAATAAAAAAGAGAAACAGCAGCGAGCGCAGCTCATGCAAAATGCAATGCTTGCGTAATTCCACTATTGTAGAGAATAAGTTTGTTCTTCTAGCTACGGCGGCGCGACCACTATGCACTACTCTATCATAATCATCATGATCATCATCTGTTTGGTAGTCTGTGAATAATAATAATTACGACTAGTTTTAATTACAAACAGTTTCCCTTGTAGTTTTTATGTGCGACCGCTGCTGCCGCCGCAACACCCATATAAGCCTAGTTAATAGTGCATGCATTCGGGTAGTATGGAGGTGGCGACGGTGGCGGTGGTGATGGTAGGGTAGTAAATAATTCTCTGGTTCCTTGTTACCATTTCATTTTTCGCCTAATTCTTCATATCCCCCAACAACACCATACCATAGTGTAGCACACACACACACACACACACACCATCATTCACACTTGCTGGCAAAAATAAATAGGCTTTTATATTCCTGTTCCGATTGTAGCAGTAGCAGCAGTTCATGTTCATTCATTCATTGAGCATAATCCCCGTCCGGTCATTTGGCAGCATTTCCCCTGCATAATGCATGAGAATGGAGGGGAGGGGTAGAAGAGAAAACCCAGCAAAATCTGGACAGAAAAAAAAAGTTTCGCTAAAAATATCTTAATCTCGGCAATAATGTAGAAAGGAGGATAATACGATCAGGATGAACTCAGCGCTCTGCTGCTGGTAGACAGACAGAGAGAAAGCATAGTAGTAGTCGTTGTCGTGGCAGTGGCAGAACATAAAAAACAGAGAAAAAGCCAATGGAAAAACCCATAAAACCTTGTATAAAGAAAGGGAAAAAACCATGTACATTTACGTAAAAATACATTTAATATATGGCTTATCCATTGCAAAGATAAGGCAACAAAAACATTTTACGACTGGAACAAGGAGAAATGTACGCAGCCACCACCATCACCAACAACAGTTCAGTTTAGCGTTTTATTGCTGCTGCTGGCATCTCCTCTCTCGCCTTATCATCATCGTCCTCTTTTCCCATTGCTGGTGTGTGTGTGCCCACACACACTCTTTTTACGCGATTCTCTACTCTACTCCTCCACATAATAATAATATGCATACAGGCTACATGTATACGGAGCTTCTGTATGCATGATCATTTATGCCATGCCATGGCACACTTTCCCTTTATCACTTTCAATAGGAGCAGCAGCAGAAGCCATAGCACAGGCACAACAACAATATTATCCAAGTCAACACGACGACTTTAGGACAAAGTCAGAAAAGACTCTGTTGGAGCATCAGAGAAATTCAGTATGTACTAATCTCACAAGGAAAGATATGTCGATGCCATGCTGGTTCAGCACACTTGCCGCCCTAATTTATAGCACACGTATTGCAAATCTCAATTCGATTGCCTCCAAACGTAATAAATAAAGTTATCAATTAATTATCACGTCATTAAAAATCCATTTTTGACATGAAGCCGCGAGCAATCCAATAAAAGTACATGACTGTTGGCAAAATTGAAGATTCTTATAATAAAAAAAATCGACCCTTTTTCCTTTGAGCAAAAAAAACTGGCATATGAACAGTCTCCCTTGTTCCGACAGCCATTAGTTAGTAGTGTGTGTGCATTTTCACTTTGTACTACTGGGCTCCTCACATCTCATGCTAATTTCGTAATGGATGCACGTATGCATTGTGTACACATAGGCTATCTGTCTGCTCGCAAGTTTAACAAAAGCTCTTCCATCGTGCTCTCGTGCCATAAGAAGATAGAAGTGGTGGTGGTATTAATAAAGCCCATTGTTATATTATTCCTCGTCTTTCTCTCTGTTCTTGGAAAAGAAAAAGTCCTCTTTTGTCGTTTCTCCACTACTGCCACCATCATCAAAAAAAATTGTGCATGCCACTACCATCATCATCGTCATCATCATTCTCTCACATTTTCCACGGCTTCTTCCTCGTTTTTTTTTCTGACGCGCCTCTGATTTTTTTTCACTCCAACTTCCTCCCTTCATTCCTTGTGCTGCGGACAAAAAAAAATGGTATAAAGCACAAGAAGAATAAGAGGAGAAAAATATAAGTAGTCGTGCATACGTCCGTCGTCGTACGTACGTAATAAGACGTAAGCGCATTAAAATGTTGGAGAAAAGGCGAGAGAGAGAGAGAGAGGACGACCTCCTTAGAGTTCTTCCAACTCTTCTCCCACTAAATTCACTGCTTCTATTTACAATAATAAGAACACTGATACTTGTATTGTGAAGAAGATGATGATGATTATTGCCACAGCAGAATCATCAGCATACGACGACACTGATCAGCTATACTTTACCCACCTCTCTCTCTCTCTCTCTCGACTTACGTCTACCACCTAAATAAAGACGTATTATGCAAAAAAGGAGAAAAAGAAATGGTAAATCTCAGCTTTTTTATTACTGCTGCTGCTACTGCTGCCTCTGCGGTGATGTTGTTGTTTGCACTGCTGCTGCTGTGTTGTGGTGTGCGCAAAGAAAAAGAGCTGAGCTTTTCTCGTTTATTTTTCGGATTTTATCAGATTTTTTTCTGTGCGGTTGTTTTTTATACTGCGGTGGTGGTGGTGTTGGCTGCTGCTGCTGCTTCTAGTACTCCACTCGGTGGATTCCTTCACATTTCTCCCCGCTTTTATTAGTATTCGTCTGCATTGTTATTATTATTGTTGTTATAAGATGTAAGACGAGAGGAGTGTCGCCGGGTAGAAAAGGCTGTGTAACTAGTCGTGTTAAACCACGATGGAAAATACGAAGCTGAAGGATTACTAAAACATTGAGCTTTAAAAGATACAGGCTAGATGTAACGTAAGTAGTAAACTGCATCGTCAACCATACTACTTACTCTTGCTACTTACTCTTGCTCTTTCCTTTGTCTACTTACTCTGACGAATCACCTTTCGATTATGTATTAGAATCAATCATAAAAAAATTTGCCATTTAAAAAGCATGTGACCCCTTTTGACCTCCACAGGTCAAAGTAACCCGATTTGACATGTAAGCACTCAAGGGAAAATGACCACCTTTCGATTCTCTATCAGAATCAAGCATAAAAATTTTAAGCCATTTAAAATGCATGTGACCCTGTCTTGACCCGATTTGACCCCTAGTCTTTCAAGGGAAAATGATCACCTTTCGATTCTCTATCAGAATCAATGATAACAATTTTTGCCATTTAAAATGCATGTGACCTTTCCGTGACCCTCACCCCGCCCCCTGTGGACCCATTGACCTCAAAGTCAATACCATACTTCCCTGTCCCCTGAGGAACCTCCATACCAAGTTTCAAGAAAATCGGTCAACGGGTGTCAAAGTTAGAGCACGAACAGACAGACAGACGGACAGACAGACGGACAGACGGACAGACAGACGGACAGACAAACAAACTAAAAGCATAACTACGCAAAAGCTTCGCTTCAGCTTCGTAATAATTGGGAAATATACTATAGTATCCAAAAAGTCTACTAGTACTAATACTACTTATGTTTCCCCCCACCCCCTACATGCTTTATGTAATATCAAGGCCACGAGAGAGAAACTGTGGGAAAAAAACTGTACGTAATCACGGAAGCCGTAGAAGAAAAGCAAGCGAGAAAGTCTAAAATATAATAATGCATGTTATGAACATGAATGCTTTGCGTGTGTGCCGAGAATGCTCCACCGCATATTTTTTTACTCGAATAATTTTTACTACTACTACTACTACAGCTTCCACTAACCCTACTTTATAGAGAGGAGAAGAAAAAAATTCATTCATTCAAATCATGCTATACTTGAGAGCTGCATGCATGCGTATAGTATGTAGTAGTCGTGTGGTAATAACACGAGTAATTGGTTATATACGTGAAGAGATTAGCAGGAGAGACGTTGCTTTCTCATGTGCCATGTTCTTCGTTGTCGTCTTAATTTTCAATCCACCGCCTTCTCCTCCTCATATAACCGTAGTTAAAAAAAAGTAGGGACAAAAAGGTAGGTAAGGTATTATAGGCATTACAGTTTTAATAGCTGAGCCATGTCTTGAGAGAAGGAGTTTGAGTGTGCCAGGAGGAAAGCCCGTTATTTATTGCTCAACAAAAAGAAAGGATAGAGAGAAAGCAAAGACGAGGGTTTTATGTGAGGAGAAGAAGAAGAAGACGACGAGGACGACCAAAGTTTGTTGGTTGCATGCAATCCTCGGATGTTTGGTCGTTTTCTCCCGCTTCTATAGTTACTATGCTGCTTTGATTGATCCTTTTTTATACTCACGTCCAAAATGTTTTATTGTTCTTATATGATGATGCGGGTTGATAGCAGCACAAAGTGTATAAATACGTGTATGGCCTATTCCGTCCCCTCTCTCTATATACATATATAAATCCCCATTCACTTTTTCCACTGTTGACATTGAGTCCAAAAATAACCATGTACATGCACGCTGGCCAGTTATATGATGAAGCATGAAGATGATGATGATGATTATGATTAGTGGCACGCTTGACTTGACTTGACGGTTACTGTTATATCCCTCGAGAATAAGAAGTGTATTATTATCAGTTATTATTCCACGCTTACTTGCCTCTACTACACAGACTATGATTGTTATTGAGAAGGGGATGATGATGATGAGAAGGAGAGGGAGGACGACGATGGGAATCAGGTGAATGGAGAAGAGGAGAAAATGAAAAGGACGGCTGTTGTTGTAAGCACGTAGAGAGAGAGAGAGAGAGCAATAGGGGCTATGAGCTAGTCCATTAATCAGAAATGACAGGAGGAAAGGCTGAAGGCTGCTGCATTCATGAAGAATAATGAGTTGATTGGAAAATGAAATAGGAAGGAAGTGAACATGGTAGTGTGGCGCGGTGACTGTGAGAAAAGCAGAAAAAGAGAGAGAGAGAGAGTTTGGCCATGGCCTGGTGATGATGAATTGATAATGCACAAATTTTTTGTTTATGTGGAAAACAGGACGAATATGACATGTGTGCAACGCAGAAAATGATTTTTTTTCTTTCCTTTGTTCCATTGCTAAAAAGAAATGAAAAGAAGAAAAGAGAGAAGGCCGATTAGAGAGAGAAAATGAAAATGAAGATTATTTGGCCGTCATAAAAAGAAAGAAAGGTGGTGACGGTGGTGGGGGAAGGACATAGGTACAGCCTGGTACATACATATTTGTTGAAGGTGGTCGTGTAATAAGTGTAGTCGTGTGTGTGTGTAGTTGTTGCTCCAATAAAACTCCAATTGATTTTCATTCCGGTCGGTGGGGTGCTAGTTTTTGCTAGCGTATAGGGCCATGCATTCATTATGTACTTTTTATTTGGCATCATTCTCTCTCTAGTAATTCAAAAGTCCTGTTTGCTGTTCTGATGTCTTTTACTAGTTATTGGCTTGGCAAGGGAGTCAGAAAGAGAAAATGAAATTGAATTTGGGCAGGCAGGCGGCCTACATGCTGGATGGATAGATACAAGGACGCATTAGAGTAAAGTAATAGTACTAGACAAGGAATCGCCTCTAAATTTTCACTACTTCTGAGACACAAAAGTCTCCTCCACCACCACACCTCCCACCTCCATTCCCTGCTCTCCTATACGAAACCAAAAAAGGCATTTTGCTCCTGCCATCGCTATTCATTCTGAATGTAAATTGGTGGAGAGAGGTGCATTTCAAACGATTTTATTCTTCCTTTTTGCAACCACCACCACTACCGTTTTAGGTGGCACTTTCCCTTTATTTCATTGCTGGTTTTCCTGTGCTCAACCATGCAAAGTCCTTCTTTTTTTCGTAGGGAGGAGATAGAGGATACCAAATTGTACGTGAGCCGGTTGGGGTCCTCTCTCTCTTGCTCCCTCTCACACGGTTATATAGATATTTTTTTTGTCAAAAAGTCTCTCGATTTTGGTGGAAAGTTCCAAGTAGGTTTTGTCGTCTCGGTATGTGTGTGTGTGTGTGCCTTTTGTAGTTGGGTTAGCGTTACGTTAACCGTTACACCACACCACTACGACTACCACGAAAAAAACTATAGTAGCATGACGATGATGATTGATCAAAATGTACTCTGCTGGTTGCTGGGAGCAGTAGTTTTCCTTGGCTACCAGCCGGTTCCAGTGCTACAAGGTTCTTCTCTCTCTCTCTCTCTCTTCCATGTCGTTCTTGTTTTCCGTGGCGGTGGTGGTGATCCACTTTCTCCGCACAAACACACAGTATGGAGCAGCAGCAGGTGCAGACAGTCTGTCTGCATCTTGTATGTGTGTGTGTGTGCTAAAGCAGAGCATAACGGTTTCATATTAAACCGTTTAAGATATTATGAGAGTGAGTGTGTGTAGATCCATCCCGACAATGTTTCTCCACAATGACTACACTTGTTCTTGTGTTGTTCCTCTCCTCGTATTATACATTATTGTATGTGGAATGATGATGAAGAGATGCTCTCAAGTTTTTTTTTTCTTGGATGGAGGCGACTCCAACTACAACTATGCTGTGGCTTTCTCTCTCGTCTCTATGCTGTACTGGTACTACCACCGACACACAGCCTTGTTATAAGTTTTGCTAGTTTTGCTGCTAGCTCTCTCTGTGAAAAAATGTAGGGCGATCGATCCACGCTGCTTCTTTCTCCCTTTTTTGGCCCGAGAGACCCTACTTATTATATTACACAGGCAAGCAAGCATACACACATGCATGACTTGTACAGAGAGTGAGGGGAAAGTTGGAGGATCCATAAATGGAGAGAGGAGAAATGAAAGTAACAGTGGCAGATTTTGAGATGATGATATTCATGTTAAGCAACAAAGTCAACTTACTCTTTTCCAATGCACGGAAAGGAGATTGAGTGGCGAGGGAGATGAAAGAGGAGAGAGAGAGAGAGAAACGGTAATATGGATGCAGAAGCAATTTGAAGGGATTTTCTCTGAAGAGCAGAGGATGATGTTGATGATGATGATGGAAAGAGAGAAGAGAGAAAGTAGTTTGATCGGATTTTAATATGGTAATGACGAACACACACACACATACACACATAGCTCTCAAATAACATTCAACATGGCAACGTCCAATTTGTTCTCTCACTCAACCAGTCTGTCAGTATTTTTTTTGTTTGTTTGCTGCTCCAATTGCCATTTTTTTGTTGGCATCAAAGCCATCATCTTGGTCGGGATGTCAATGCGTTTTTCATGTAATTTTTATACAATGCGGCGCGACGGAGACAGGACTTCCACTCCTTTTCCTGCATGCAATCATGCTTGGTCTCAACCGGAAATTGTGCATCATTGGAAAAAAGCCACCACCACCTCAATCATGCCACTACCATCAGTAATAATAACAATGATAATAGGAACAAGAGAAAAATGTATAATGGGGGATTGTATGGCGCATAATATTGTTGTTATAGCCGTTCAAGTGGATAATGACATGCTAAAAGTCAACATTGTTATATGCCGTCATTCATTGCAGACGGAAGAGAAAGAAAGAAAGGGAGATGGAAAGAGAGAGAGAGAGATGTGTTGTTTGAACAGGATATTGTTATGATGATGAGGACCAGTCAAAGAGCCCAACTGTGACAGGGTAATAAAATGCACAAGAGGCACCAGGGAATGAAGATGTAGAGATACTGTCACAGTTGCGGTGCTCTGGGTGGTGGTGGAGGTGGGTAAGGATGGATGGATAGATGGATGAGTGCTTCTAATGGTTATGGCTATTGTTGTCGTTATGGCGAAGAAAGATGAAAGATTTTTTGCCACTAGAACTCTGCTATTTGTGTTTACTTATTGTTCCATTTTCTCTGTCCACAGATGTGACAATCATCCCAACCTATGACACGGACACCTTGGGCTACTGGGTAGTTGACTCGGAGGATGCCCTGGCAGAAGCGAAAATTGACCTGGCGCCCTCTGCTTCCCGATGTACCATCAATCTTCAGGATCACGAGACCTCCTGTGCGGCATACCGACTTGAGTTCTAAGCAAAAAGTTAAAAAAAAAAATATCAAAACGAAAATAAAAGTCATGTCTCAAACAGGCATGACCGAAGAAAAAAAAACAAGATCAACAGCAAAAAACAGAGAATTAAAAATGTGTCAAAATGGTCATCATAAAAATGAAATAAATGGGAAAAGTGAAAGTTGATGAAAAAAACTTTTCGTGTAAAATAAAAAAAAAGTTGGAAGGGAAAGGTGATGAAAAAAAGAGTATACCTACCTATCCAAGTGAAAAAAAAACTCTGAAAAAAATAATGTTACTCAAAATGTTGTGCTTCGTTTTTGTCAAAAAAAAAGAAAGTTATATAGAAAGAAGGAATATTGTAGTAAGTAGCGGTACGGTGGCGGCGGTTTGTTTGCTCTCCTTGTTCAAGGAAAAGGGAGTAGTCAGGTGGAAAAAAATTCTTTCTTTCTTCACTTGAGTTGAAACGTTATGAAAATGCTACCCAAGCGCAGACAATGCAAAAAGGAACGGAAACTTTTTTTCTTTCTCTCCCTCCATGATAATTTTCCCCACACACGTTATATATCTATCTAGAGGAGAGGAGAGAGCGGAAAAATAAAAACTTGTTTTGATGAGATTTCTTTTGTGTTGTTTTGTGATCATATTTCGACCGCAACTGCTGACGTGTAAACAGTAAACACCACACCGATACTTGTTATTTATTATTATGAAATAAAACGGAGAAAAATAAGGGGGAAAGAAAAGATAACGTATGAGAGAAAGTTTCGTTTTTGGTGGTGCGCTAATGGTGGTGGTGATGGGACTCTGGGAGAAAGCATCAAACAAAACACTCCAAGGACTCTATACAACAGTAACGAAAAATCATGGTCGTCAGATGGGAGAAAGTAACAAGATGGACGAGGAGACGATGTGGTAATAAAACTAAATTAATAATAATTAGCCAAGCGTGTTGAATCAAAAAGTAATAAAAAATCAAAATAATAATAATAATGATAAGTAGAAAGTAAGTTAAGTAAATATATTATACAATATTGTAGACCACTGCATAAATTTTTATCATATACCTACACACAAAAACATGGACGGTAAAGTTAGTTAAGGTTTGTTGATTTAAGGTAATAATATAAACTCACACCCCGACCTCATTCTGTCTACTAGAAAGTAAGGAAATAAATGTGCATACATAGGTAGCTATACATTCAAAAAAAATATTATTCCTGGCGACGACGTTTCCTTTTCCTCATCAAGATGATGATGCTAATGTTGTTGATCTAAAAAGTTAAACTTTAATAGGCTTAAGTTTACCGTTCACACCACTCTGAAAGTTTTCTTTTTCTCGTTTTTTGCTTGAGTGCAGGAGAAAATGAGAAATATTCACTCTGAGAATCAACTGCTCTGCTCTGCTCTCGTGTAAAATGAATGACTTATTACGCGTATATTTATGTGTGTTTGTCGACGACGCGACGGAGGCCTTTCCCTAAACTGAAAATCTGTTGAAAATTGCATACTCTTCTCTCCTTGTATAATTGTAGGTGTACATATATTTACATACATATAGACTACTCTGTACATATACTAACTAACTGATAATATGAGATGAGAGCGCAGTTTTGAATGAGTCGAGTTGTTGACATTTCTAGTTTATCCTGTTAATACTACAAACTACTAGGTACTACCACTCCTCTTATTATCATCCTTTTAATTACTTTTTACTCTACTTATTATACTAGAACAACTGTAAAATACATATGCCTACCTTATACCTTCATGCTTTTGGCTGTATGGAGGAGGATGCATGCTCCACACAAAAGTAGAAGACAAACACACACACAAAAAGTTTTGGACTTTGGACACAAGTGTCTATAAGGTTATTATTACTCTGTGTACTACTATCACTACTACAACTGCTCTAAAGAGACTCCTGCGAGCTGCGCCAACTTTCACAATATGCATTGCATTAGTAATGAAAGGGTAATGATGATGATGATAAAAAGTGGGGGAAAGTAGGCAAAGACTACTACTCTCTCTCTGGAGTATAGGGCAATATCTGTCGTCGTCTCTAAACTCTAATCCTTTTTTATCATCCCATTTACATATTATAACACGTTCCTATAGATAATGCAGACACACACAAAAAACACTTTTATCATCACACATATTGTTGCGTAATAGCCTTGTCAAGCAATTTAGGAATGTATTTTTCACACACATACACACACTTACCTTTAAGCTGCAGGATTACAGCGAGTGTATAATACACCGTTTTATAGAGGTAGGGAGAGAATAGTGTCGTCTCCTTTGTCTTAAGTTTGACTGTGCAAAAAAAGGAAGTGAAAGCACTTATCTGTAACATCACTTTGCCAAAATGCTTTTGCAGCCACGTCCTGCCCAATAATGTGACGTCGACGACAACGAGAAAATGAAAAGAACTTTAAAGAAAAAGTGAAAATGCTTTTTTTTGTAAACTTTGTAAACCGCAGCAGCGTCTGTTGCTATCTGTTGTAACGAGTGTCTGTAGGGAAAATTGCTAATGTGTGCATATAGCAAGCAAGCAGGTGTGCGTGTATATAAGGTTTTTAGCAGCTTATTATAAGGCGTCTGCATATTATAGACGGGCTTTTTACATTTTTACAAAAAAGAAATATTATGAATGATGTTACTCTTTTTGACGCCATGTCACCGTCCGCTGTGCGTCTTTTTACACAGCATCAAGCTAATTAGTTTTAATCAGTCTAATCAGTCAGTCATGTAGGTTAATTGAGTCATAATATTGTCGTGTCTTTGCATTATTGCTCTTTTTTAAACATGTTGATCTAAAAAAGGAACGAATGAATTCTATTAATAATATCATCGCTATACGTTATATGAGGCTGATTAGCAATTAATTCAATTTATCATTACAATAATATGATTAACGAAAACTGGTTGTTCTTTTCTTGTCATGAGTGTGTCGTCGTGTCGGTAGTCAAATTTCAACAAGACTTTTTAGCTGGTAATAAAAATGTTTCTTTAATTTCTGTAATTATATTATTCCTAGATGGAAGACTGATGATTGCGACCCAAAAGTTTCCTCTTTTTATTTTTATTTACTTTTCAAAACGAGTTTTGCCAAATCCAAAAAAGGACAAGATGACAACGAAGAAGGAATTTAAAATTTAGAATTTAGAAAAAAAAACTTTTGTTACAATTTATTATTATGAATGACTGATGGTTGATTCTTCCAAAGGAAAGAAAGTGCTCCTATCGTTTTTACTGAATTGTTGAAATGGACTGTCTGTCTGAGGAAAAGGTGGTTGGTTTGTAGATGAGAACATAAAATGTTTGACTGTAGCCCTCGTTGCTTTTTGCATTAAGTTCTTCCACTAAAAAAATTACTACTACAATTTTACTAAAAAAATATCTTCTCTGCTGACCATTCTTCTTCTTCTTCGGACAGTTTTAGAATAATCATAAAGGTGTAAAAAAAGTTAATAAAAAAATTACAAGATGACGCTTGATCTATTTTAACATAGAGTTTTGAGACTATACTAACAAATTTTCGTAGAGGTGGAAAGAGAGAGTGGAGGTGTAGATAGGGCGTAATGTATATTATTAAATAGGCTGAGTTTTTTTTAGCTGGTCAGATTCAAAATATATTAAATATTATGTCGTTTATTCGTAAAAAGTGCATTCTTCTCTCAATATATTATGATGTCATCATGTAAAAATGTTCAGAATAAAGTGCTTTTTTGTCGTTGTGCTGCTGTTGCTGCTGAAACTACTTTTTACTGACATAAATATATCAACTACAACAACAACTACTACTACTAATTTATCATAATTTTTAAATAACTGCTTTGTTAAAATGACGACTACGAAGATGATGAAGGGATCAAGAAGGAGTTAGCGCCTCTATATTTACATATATTAATTATATAGCTGTTGCAGTAAAAGTAGGGATGCTAATTAGCCAGCCAACGTGTAGCATTAACTTGAATAAATATCTATTCTTGTGTCTTCTTGTTAACAAATGAAAAAAGTAATAATAATTAATAAACGTAATCATTTTTATTGCATACTACACTAACTATATTAGTCATTGTGTGAAGATTATTAAGAAAAAACTTACAAGAAGCAAAGAAGGTGCGGGGCAGAGCTAGCGTTCCAGTTTGTGTCTTAAAAAAAATATTATTGAAAAAATGATGATGATGATGACGATGGAGGTGAGAGAAACGAAAAATGATCTCGGAGAAAAACTGCAATTATATTGCCTAGTAACATAATTATTATTATTGTTGTTATTATTATTATTATTATTAAGAACGCCTCTCTGACAATTTCAAACGCGCATATCCTAGACTAATTAAAAAAAAATTATGTCATTTTTTGCTGTTTTACTGTTTGTTGCTGCCGCTGCATTGTTGGCAATGTTTGAATGAATGCGTATGGGTGTCTCTTAAGTAAATACTGTGTAGGCGTTTATTAGTGGGGGGAAATAATAATAAAAAATAATAATTATCAGATCAGGGTACATCACGTGACGAAAGATGAGTACGTTGAATACTATCAGAGTTTTTGCTTCAATCAAAAAAAAAAGAAATACTACTACTGCCTAATATTATAGCCGATATTGCTACTGGAGAAAGTGGGTGGCTGGAGCGTCCTCTTTATTTCACCACTTGAAAAAAATTATCATTATGATGACACATGTTCTATAATGTTTAAGGTTATTCTCCGTGTCGGTCTGTTTGTATCAAACAGCAGAGGAGATAGACGTACCACTGCATTTCTTCTATTATACAAAACGTACATCTTTAAAAAATAATAATAATCAATATACTTGATTAACGTAATTAACGAATTGGCAGAGCAAGTATGTGGGAATGGTGTGTACTAGAATTAAAACATTTATTAAGCAAATCTTCAATAATTATCGTGCGCGCGCAAGGTGAAAAAGTTAATGAATGAGAATGCTCAACAAAAATTATGATGATAGATATTTATATTATGTAATTAGTATAATTCAAAAAATAAAAATTGAATTGACTTTTTAGATAAATGAGGATGCAGATATGAAAATAAAATGTTTGCAATAAAAATGTGATCGTGATCATGATTCATCACTTGAAAAACTGCAGAAGCTTCACAGGTATCACCAAATACCGGATAGATAGCCACTTTATAGGTACGGAATCAATTAGAGGGACTTTTTTTATAGATGGCAAAAAATAAATACACTCTCGCTATTTAAAAAAATAATAGTATTATTGGTAAAACAATATATATTATATAATCTCGTCTTTTTTTCGTCATGATAATAAACTTTTCCTCTCCTCCCCTCCAAAAAAATGAAACTCGTCAAATGATTACATGGTGGTGAATGTATGTATGTGCATATTATTATAAATACCTATATATACAATATGAGAACGTGTAAATAATTTAGGATTTTTTGGCAAAACAGTTGAGAAAAATAAAATTTCTTCTACTATACAGATTCATCAACAATGAGCTTAGCGTGGTTAGACTTGACATTATTATTAGCGATATGAAAGAAGAGAGTGAAAGGATGATGATGGGAAAAGGAGAAAGCAGCAGTTATTATAGCGGTAGGGCTCATTTATCAAGAAAAAAAGAAGATATTATATTATGAAGCAAACTAGGGAACCTGGTGCTGCAGATGGATGCCTTTCTCTGCGTGTGTCTGGCTTTATAATGGCTGTGTCTAGGCTACATATAGGTACTACTACATACATGAAAGCAAAGTGGAGGATAATGTTACATAGGTGGTAATAAATAGGTGTAATTAATTAAAAAGTACAGCAGCATATTAGTGTTCGTCTTGTGCTTCTTTGATGATGATGATGATGACGACGATGTTTGTTGTGTGTGGATGGAAATAAAGTTGAGCAGTGGCTGGATGTCTGAGCACCATCTTGCAATTGAGCAACTCATTTCTCCACACCGTCACAACAACTACACGGCGATCCTCTCAGCATTACAAAGAGAAAGCAGGCAGTTTGCTCTATAAATGTATTATAACATATATGTATAATGTGAAGGAGAAAGCGCTTCGAGTGTGGTTGGTGAATGAGATATGAAATTCATCTTGACTAATTACCTCACTTTCTCTATTAATCTACTAAACTCACATCACACACAACGATAAGAGGATGAATGTGGCTTTATGGCTTTGGCTGTTGCTGCCGCTGCTCGGATTATTAATAATAATAATTGCTTCAAGACGAAATTTAGAGAGAGAGAGAGATCACAATCATCACCAACCTGCCATGTTGTAATATGCCATACTACTACTACCACTACATATTATTATATACATACTATCAGATATATGTAATGCGATTAAGAATGGTTACGTACATTAATTAAATACATTGCATTACTATATAATGCAGTTAATGATAAATTTACCACTTTTGAACTACCGCTACAGGCACATTTATCACACGGTTGCTTCTTCGTCCATTATAAGATTTTTGCTTATACTGCACTCTGTTTTATATGCGTGTGGACATGCCATGCTTTCTCTTGTAATTAATTGTATCCTATCACGTACGTACTTATTATAATGACAAGTGTTGAACATATTATTAGTAGTAGAACAGATATGGATGGATCTCCGTGTGAAAAAGAAAATGCCACTGTGTACATGTGTGTCGCTTTTTTTAAGCTCTATATACTGCTACAAGTACATAGGCACTAGTTTTCTAGTAACAAGGCCAGAGGCAATTATTGAACTGTTAGCTATTTTTATGAATGTAACTTTATCAAGGCGGCATCCCATTCTCCTCCGTTATATATATAGTCAATGGTCACTCATCATCACTACTACTCCCACACGCATCCCCTTTAGCACGTACAGAGTGAAAGTGGTGGGCGGTGTAAAAAAAAAGGGAATCTATAAGTTCTAAAGGAGTACCTGTACCTATACTACTGGCGAGAGGTCTCTCATTATTTCATACAGACATACTTTTACATACTAATTTTCAGTCTATAGATAGCTTGTAAGTAGACTTTCTCATCTCTAGATAGATTTCTAGATGCTTTAAGATAAGATATTATATAGCGTGTCGTCGTACGGACAGGTGAAATGATAATATTCTTGATTCCATTGTAAATCGCTGAGACTCGATATACAAGACTTTCTCTAGAACTCGCTTACAAACTCTTCTAATGTTGTAAATCGGTTCGTTGAGTATTTCACTAATTAAATAATATAAATATACATTAACCAACTATTACAGAGATAAACATAGTTTAGGTATGTAAATAATAGGTAGTAAGTAAATATCCCATAGCATATAGAAATATTCAATTCATCATATGACATTGTTTCAGAGTTTGTCGAGGAATCCACTCGGCAAATGACGAGCAATGCATGACGATGGTGAAGGAATGGATGACGAGTCGAGTGTCTACGTTTTAATCAGTCATTAAAAAATTATCAAATCGAACAAACAGGTTGCATATATAACCTTAAATGTTTGCGCGTTGTACATATATATAAACTGTCAACTCTGTATTAGGTAGGTTTACTTAAATGATATAGTCTGTGTAAATATTAAATACTGCCTCTTCCTTCCTGTACAAGATGACATTTACAATTTACAATATATCTTCTATTATTATTACATAAGGTACATATATACATATTCTTCGTGCATTACATTTTACTTGTTTCTACATTTTGCCACACAGAAATGTTATTTTTTATCTTTTTTGCTTCATCTCTGTACACATATATTAGAGTTAGCCAAAGTGTGTCAAGTTTGTCGTCACGCTTATCATTATTTACATTTTTTCGCAGCAAACTCATTTTCTCTTTTTATCAGTATAAAAAAATAAACGCGCAACGTATTATCATTTTTTTTATTGTACTTAAGCTAATAATACAGGTTTATTTTTTGCCATTTTCATAAAAAGAAAATTACTTTTACTGTTTTCAATTTAGTTACTATACCTAAAAAAACTGCAATTAAGCTACTGGTATTTTTTAGCATAATCATTAAATGTACTACATAAAAGAAAAGTAATAATGAGTAAGTACATATTCTCTATTAACTTGACTAAAACATTCGACTGCTCTTACCACGAAAAAAAAAATATACATGGACACATAAAATTGCTATTTGGATGAACTACATATTGCTCCCCTAAAATAAACATCATCATCATCATGTTTATTAATCCAAATAAAATCAATACAACAATAGATTTTTAGCCATTTCAATATGTGTATAGGTAAAAATAGATAGGATTGCTATATAGAGCAGCAATATATATTCGGTGTATAGGATGATAGAGATTTGCATATTAAATTAGGTACGTATTATATTATATATGGTAACATGGAGAAAACAATAAAAAAAACAGCGTTCGCATTCGAAACTAACCAAGTGCTTCTTTTATCTTTGCTATACATACTTATTACATGTATATATAATAGGAGAGAAGATTAGGTGCAACACTAAATAAACAATGTAATTTATCAAAGTCAACCTCGATAGTGTATCAAAAGAAGGCTTTTTACTGTTCCTGTTTTAATAATAAAACTATATCGCTGAGAAGAAAGATGTTTAGAGAGACATGTTATCCTTAGAAAAGTAATATGAACTATGAATATATATAAAAAACTGCTGCAACTTCCCGTGTACGTGCATTGTATATATAAATGTATCTCTGTTCTGTATCAAAAAATTTCTTTCGGCTAGACATTTTATCTCTGCTACAAGCCATGTATGTAATTCAAACAAGAAGAAAAAAAAACAGAAAAAAATTGTGCAGGTGTACACGTATAGTCTGGTTATAGCTTATACCATGTCGTCGTTGCAGTTCGCTATACTCTACTATCATAAAAATAATAATCATAAAACGTTCAAAAAATACTAAAAAATGATAAAAAAATGAAGGAATCAGGAGATCAGACGGTGGTCAATATAAATATATGGTAAAAACTACTACGAGAGTGCTATTTCAAATGCCTGGTACTATACATGTACTTGTTCGGTATATAACACGTCGCGTCATTTATTTAAAAATGAAAAAAAAAGTATGAGGCAATTTTAATCTGCGTAACTAATCGTATTTAAAAAAATAACTATTTGTCAACAATCGAAAAAAAAATCGTTTTTAGCAGTTTGAGAAGCACATCTACATAAAAAGCAATGCTTTCTTTTATCATCACACACAAGTACTTATTGAAGCGTTGTTGTTATTGCTTACAATATGCGAATTGGTGATTATCAATAATAATTGCTATTTAAAAAAAATAATCATGAGCATAAATAATAAATATTCAGTACAGTTTCTTGTGCTTAAATCGCTGTAGTACCTCTCAACTTTTTTAGACAGACTTTATTCACTTGATGATGGGAATGAAGAATGAGGTGGGTGTCGAGTAATTACAATGGCGAGGATTATTATAGAACATTAACTTGTTACAACTTAGAAAAAATACTAAAATGACCGTTGTTGCTATTTATAACAGAATGTTATACAATTAAATTGCGAATTGGTTAAAACAATTATATTTGCATAATAAAAAAAATAATAACCATTTTCAATTTATGCGAAGCGAAATAAAAATGTAACAGAGAGAGAGAGGGAAAAAAATAATATGTTATTTCAGAGAAACAAGAAAAAAAGAGAGAAAAACTAGTGCTTATATTTATGTCGTGCTATTTAAAAAAAATCTCTTTAAAAATAAATAAAAAATATAAAAAATAATAGCGTCTAATAATATTTTCCGCTCTGCCTAAAATCTATATATATATATATATTATAATTGCCGTGTATTTTATTATTAATTATTAGTTTGTAAGGTAGTTGTAAAAACTTACCGCCGCGTGCGTCGTCGTCGCTGCTGTGCTATAAATTATTGTTAGTAATTACCATAAACGTAAAAATAGAGGATAGAAATGTCATTTTAATTAATATTATTTGTATACACACACTATTTCAATATATACAAATATACAACAATTAATTGCTAAAGTGTTATAAAAAATCAATCTACCTACATACAATTATATATTAGAACCAGATATTATTATTAAAATTATTACTGAATTAATTGCTGAAACAAGCTGTTATATTCATAGAGCTACACACACCAAAAAAACCGTTAAGTAGAGAGTTTCGAAATAAGTTGAATCAGTTTAATTACACCAGACAGCTGATCAATTTAATTCTTGCACTTTATATAGTGTTTATAATATTTAGTTTTAATTGAACTGTACATTTATTTTCAGTTTCGCGTGGTAAAAAAAATTTAGAGGTCGCTTTTTGAAAAACGCCATCACCGCCACCACCCGTAAAAATGACGCAAATAAATAAAAAAATAAAAATTGTAACAAGAGAAAACAAGTTGATTAAATATATTACTGTTACAAGTTATAATTTATCTTTTAATGAGTTAATAATTGTAAAGTTAATGTTAATTTACTTTATTGATAAAAAAATAAAAGTTTAAAATATTGCGTACTTATTATCATTATTATTATTATACTACTATTGTTACTTTGATTGAAAGTTATTATCTTATTATATTAATTAAATATTATTGTTGCTATTGCGAAAATATTTTAAAAAATAAATAAAAAAGCTGAAACTGGAAACCAATTTGAAAAGGCAAAAAAAGAATCAAGTTTTACGATCCAGGTTTTTTTTTTCTTGTGACGCTTTTTTAGTTGTGTTTAGGCAGTTGTAATAATTACTATTGTTAATTACACATTGATTATTATAAAACCTTCAACAATACTACTAATAAACGATTATTGATTAATAATAATTTAAACAATGATGATGATTATTATGAAATATTACAATATATACTATATAATAAATAATAATAATAATAATTTAATGATGATGACTATTATGAATTTAAATGAGAATACTATTATTATTATTACAATTATTATGTTGATGGTGATGATGATTGATGTACTAAAAATGGATGATTAAAAATGACGATGACTATGATGATGATGATATAAAAAATATGAGAGTTGGGAGTCGTGAGAGAGGAGAAATAAAAATAAAAATTTCCAAAATAAATGTCTCTATTATCCTTGCTGTTTTAAACGATGAAAAAACCGACAGATTTATCTTGTCTCTTTATTTATTTATTTATTTATAGTTTCTATAATAATAATAACAATAACAAAAACTGACAATGTAAATATTCGCTCCATATTTTATCAAAGAGCATATAGCATGGCGTGAGCCCGCCAGAGAGAAAGAACGACAGTTTACATGACAATCATTTCAAATTGGTTTCATAAGGCACACACGCAAAGGGAAAGTCTGCCAGCATGAAAAAAACTTATACATATTGCATTGGATTTTTGCTTTAAATGGGAACACACAAGTTTTACTTTTTCGAAGGACATCACTTTGCCATTTAACTTTCTCTCCTGCTGCTAAACTCAAAAACTCGTCTTTATTCATTTACATTCACTCAGAGCGGCAAGTTGCAGCAACAACAACAATAACAAACTTTCACCGGATCAAGCCAATTTTCTCCATGAGAAGAGGAAGAAGAGAGAAGACGACGATGAAAGAAAGTGAGTTGGAGAAAAAGAAGGTAAGCATTGAAATTGGAAACAGAGAGAGAGAGAGAGGACGAGATAGAGAGAACGCAAAGCAGACAAAAAAACGAAATGACAAATAGCTAGAGGGAGATGGGAGGGGGAGGGGGGGAGGAGGAAGTTAAAGCTGGAAAAAGTTTGAATCCGTTCCAGAGTGATCATGTCTTGATGACGCCATCATTTTGTTCTGATGTAACTGGGAGGGATAGAGAGAGAGAGAGAAAGAAAGGAGAAAAAGTGGAATGTTTTTTTTCTTTCTTTTTTCTTTTGACATTGTCATGTGTTTTTCTCTCTCGCTTTCTCTCTCACTCTTCCTCTGTGTCTCTCTGAAGACGGAATTGAAAGCAAAGCAATAAGAAGAGAAGGAAATAATAGTACTTCTCCAGAATGCTCTTCTCTTTCGTTTTGTGGAGAGAAGTGAGTGACGTGAGTGATGTGATCACTGCTGCTGCTGCTGCAGCTCTCTGCTCTACTCCTTCACTTGACTTGACGAGGACGACGACGACAATCCCTGAGAAAAATATATGTACTTCACAGCTCAGCAGCTTTCCCTCACAGTCAACATTATTATTCCCCTTTTTATTATCATTTCACCATTCTTTTGACTTGCTTTTTTTTCTGGCTTGCGTCTCAGCAGCAAATAGAATGCTTGTACCCCTACATCGCCTCCTATTGGACATTTGGACCGTGTGGGATCAGGGCCATCTACAGATTTGCTATTTTCTCCAAGAAAAAAATACAATATAATTTTTTTTTTATCTCGAACAAAAAAAAATAAAACCTCATACACTTTTCTTCATTTTTTTTCGTGCTAGGGGATAAGTAGGACAAACAAAATTACATTTTCATACATCACTTCCTTTCCCATCATCATCCTCTCATCCTTCCTCCTCTCATTACCATCATCCATTCTTTCGTGCACTGAAGAAAAACGCTCCACTTTACTCCGACAGCAGAGAGAGAGATACCAATAAATATACTGCAAAAAATATAGCACTATATATACACGCGGATGTGAATGTGCAAACATTTACCATTACACAACAACATCATCACCACCACTACCACCACACCGGCATGGCAACCGGAGAAGCACATCATCCTCATCATCTTTCTCTCTCTCCCTCTTCTTATCTTCTTGTCTCTTTTTTTTCTTAAAGAAGAAATTCTTCTTCTAAAGCGAGTGAGAGAGAGAGTAAAAGTTTTCTCTAGATTTTTTCTAGTGGTTTCGTGACATGATTCTACAGTAAATACCTGTCTTCTTGTTTGATGGTGGTGGTGGTGGTGGTGATGGTGTCCTCTCATTTTTTCCGGCGTGCCTGCACACTACACAGGAATAAAGAGCACACAATTCCCGGCAACAACAACAGCAGCAGCAGCAGGTCGATACGACACCAAAACCAGCCATCATGAGAGCCTCCATCGACTAGAGAAAGGAGTCGTAGTCGTCGTCGTCGTCGTTGAAGGAGTATGCAATGCTGCAGTGCAGAGACTTTTCCCCTTTTCCCGTGGCAAACTACTAGCTAGCAGACATTATTATTTTCTTGGCAATCATGTCGTCGTCGTGTTGATGATGATGACGATGAGAGGTTGAAAATACTACTCCATGCTTCTCCAACTCTCGTTGTATAATAATATATGGCTAATATATTCCGCTAAAAATACAGCAGTTGTAGTACAACAGATATAATAAAACCTGTCTCCCTACCTAACAGTAATAATAATAATCTCTGCTCTAATCTATGTAAATGCCAAATGTATACATTTTTTTTGTACAAAAAGAAAGGAGCTGGGTGGGTGATATATCTAGTTAGAACTAGTTTTTACGTATAGTGTGTGTGTATAGTGAGAAATTGACAAAAATAGAGGAGATAAATGGCTAGTTTGAGAGGATTTGGCCGCTGTCTGGCAACTTGATAAAGAAGGGGATTTGGTTGTGTTTCACTTTGTAGTGGTGTAGCCAACGCTCCCCTTTCGTGCTGCTCCTCTCCAGTTCATCTTTCCAAATTCCGCGTGGCAGATAAATGTCTCGCTCGGTGGAATTGGGTCGGAGAATGGGTGCAACGATGATGTCGTCCCCGATGGCAAACTCGTCCGACACACGGAGACAATTTGCGTCCAATGGGTCAATCATCCAGAGGGGACGGATGATGGGCATGCCGGTAGTCAGCGCTTCGTCCATTGATTTTTTTATGTACGGGAATATCTTCTTTTGACGATCTTTCTCCAGAAGCTGGGCTATCTGAATCACTTCTTCGTCGTATTCGCTGGGGAGGAAGGAGTACTGGACGACGGGGAGAAAGTGAGCGAGTTGCAGCCAGCGAATGTATAGCTCCCGGGAGGGAAGTTGAGGAGGTAGCGTTGTTGGAAGGGGTGCTGCTGCCGCCGGAGGCATTGGGATATTTTCCGGAGAGATTGTGTTCATGTCAGTATCGTTGTCGTTATTCTCGAAGGAAGATACCAGTGCAGAAGTAATTGGGGAGTCCACGTTAGTTTGTACAGGTTGGGTGGTTTTGAAGTAATCGCCTCCAATCGAGCCAGGAATTAAAAAGGGGAATCCTGACAGACCGAGGGATAAAATATTTGGAATGATTGTTTGTAGTCCTTCCCAACTACTCTCGGTGGGACTGATGGCCACGAATGTCGGGGGTTTCGGCAGCTTGACCGCGGTAGACACCCCAATCGTGTTCAAATGCGGTATCGATCTCAAAGTTTGGAGGAAGAGATCTTTGGCGTGATCAGCGCTGGGCAGTTGTTTTGAGAACTCGTAGTACTGGGGCAAGTCGAAACAAGTTCCCATATCAGCGTACACAGCCTCTATCCCGTATTTTGTCGACATGCCTTTGACTTTATCGTAGAGCCACTGTCTCGCAGCGTCTTGCGTTACGTCCAGCACCGCAACGGAATTCCATTGCTTGTACTCTGTCAGAGCAGGGACACCTTTTGATGTCACGCCATTCTTATCTTTTCGAGATCTTTCCACCAGCCACAATCCCTTCTCCAGACCCTCCACGTAGTTTTCACTTTGAGTGCTGAAAAAAGGCTGCACGGTTAGTGCCAATTTAAATCCTCTTCTTTTCGTAATGTTGAAGGTCTCTTCCAAATGGGAGAATCTTTCCGGGTCGCCTTCCAAATCTCCAATTTTCTTTTGCCATGTTTCATCCAGCAGGATGAAGCCTTCGGACGGCAGAATTGCTGCAATTTTGTCCGTATGATTGAGCAAGGCCACGTCACTCTGATTACCACTGTCCAGCATTTCTGGCCTGAGTCTCCAGATGGGCGAACCCGCCATGTAATAGCTCAATTGCATATCTTCGTGCCTTAGCCTTTCCCAAATGTCTTTGTCCGCCAGTCTTTTGCTGACTTCCAGTACGTTTTCCGCCGTGCAAATTGTGTAGTTCAGAAATGGCAATTGTTTTTCAGTCCCACCCTCATCACCATTTTTCTGGCCACCGGGAAACCCAAATCCGTCATGTCCCGCCCCAAAGCAAATTTGTCCTTGCTCGGGATGATTAATGCTGACGTGAAGTGGGGTCTCGTCCGTGATTTGAACTGCTGCTCCCTCCGAGTTTACAAAATATCTGCGTAAACTTCTGCCCCACTGAAACCCGTCCTTTTCTACCCCTGCAATCTTATTTCCAGTGAGAAAAGGAGAGTAGGGCACCACCGTCTTGTTCAAAGGCCACTGGTCCTTTTCCATTTCCCCGCCGCCATAAAAGAATCCCCCGTGACTAAAACCTGTGCCCATATCGTAGCAATCCTTGAGTGTAAAGTCTTTGCTCAACCCTTCCCAGTATATACCATAGCATAGGATCTTTCCGCCACTTTTTCCGCCACCCCCACCATCTCCTCTCGCACCTGCCGATGATCCCCCTGGAACCAGTCCTTTTGGCGGGGGTGCCTTTGTCTTGAGATAAAGTCTACCCTTTCCCATCCACTCCAGACAAGTCTCATTCTCTCTCTGATGCTCCATCAGACACGGCCATGGTTTATCCCTTGCATTGAGGTTCACCCCCAGAACCCCGCTAAGTACCTTTCTATCTTGCACATTAGTCACGCGAATTCTTCTGTCCTTACTGGAAAAGCGAATACGATCAAAGTAGGATTTCTATAACGGAAGCAGAAAAAAAACAATAAAAATTATACCGGGTCCATAAAAGTCTGTGCAAAGTGTGGTGCTGATATAGTCTTTTAAACGAGAAGATCAGTAGCAGAGAAAGAGAGAGAGAGTTTTGGAACGGAAGGGAAATTTGGGTCAAATTGCTCACATTTCTTGGGCTTGTCAAGTGACAAATATCTAATCTCAACTGAAAAAGGAAAAAGAGCCTGCTCACTACAACCTAAAAACAGCCTCAATTTCTTTTCCACTTTCTTCCAATTTTCTCTCTCGCGCT
This sequence comes from Sinella curviseta, assembly GCA_004115045.4. Lineage (NCBI taxonomy): Eukaryota > Metazoa > Arthropoda > Collembola > Entomobryomorpha > Entomobryidae > Sinella > Sinella curviseta. Next base: position 62,230,436 of record CM023201.3, read on the forward strand.
ACCTCTCCTTCCTCCTCTTATCTCACAGTAAAGAGGCTATAGAGAGAAAGGTTGGTTGCGGCGGTGGTGGTGGTGTGAAGGAAAGAAGGTGTAATTTGGAATTCAAGTGGAAATCGATTGGATACTAATATCGGCAGTGAATGGGATGCATGGCACACTCATAAAATATATGGTCTGATGCCGGGAATGACTTTACTTATGAATATACCTACAAGAGTCGGCAGAGAAAGTGGGAGAGAGAGAGGCGATAAGACAACTAAATTCTCTCTTTTCAGCGGCAGCTCTCAGTTTACAAGAGGTCTTGCCATTGCTTCCATTACGATCATCGGGCTCATCACCACAACACCACAGAGCAACATAACACCAACCGTGAAATCAAGAATAAGAAAAGGAAGAGAGAGAGAAAAAAAAAAGTAGAAACGTTTTTCTGGATAGATTTTTTTTTCGTGTTCATCGTCGGGCTGTGTGCAGTTGACATTTATATTGGTGCATAACTCTTTTGACTCTCGGCCTGACTTGGCTTGGCCTGCTCTACTGGATTTTAATGGGAAGGGAGCATGCAACAGAAAGGAGGAGGAAAGGAGTAGTGGATGCAATTGAGAGAGAGAGAGAAAGAATGTTGTTTTTGAGGAAAAGTGAGCTCTGCTGTTGGAGAAAGAGAACAGTTGGGCAAGTACCTGAAGTTCCTTCTCCTTGTGAATAATGTAGATGGAGCCCACGAGGAGGATGATGGTGAGGAAGAGAATGGCGACGAAAGCCTGTAGCTTGTACTCTTTCGGCTTTTTGTTGCGAAACATTCCGGGTATAGGCACCTGACCCAGTTTCTCCCGGAGTAGACTAGAAATAGAGGCGGCACTTGGCGTTGGCGAGGCTTGGCCTTGCTTCTCCTCGTCCGCATAAGGACCACCATTCCCGTTCCCCGTGGGATTGGAGTAGTTAAAGTTGGAGTTGGTGATGCGAATTGGGGCAACGCTCCCTTTGCGACGGGAGGACAATGGCTTTAGCTGCGCAGCAAAGTCGTCGTCGTCTTCCTCGTCAGTCTCTTTTGACGCGATTCGGACGCCAACTCGCTTCCCGTTGGGACGACCTTTGGTAGGGGAGGGGTTCAGTGAGACGCCTTTACTCGACTGGAATTCCGGCTCACTCAACTCACTTCCAGATTCCTCCGTCTCGTCTTCAGAGAAGCCTGTTTTGGTTGCCCCCGACGGACCGGGATGCCTTCCGGGAATGTTGGCTTGGTGACCGGCACGACGACGGGCAGGGACGACGGCAATATTTCCGTCAATATTGGAACGAGACACTTTTGGACTGGGACTGGCGTCTGCCATCCCGCCGGCTTCCACGAGGTCATCGAATGACGAGTTTAATGGGGGCGCTGCTTGCTGTTTAAAACCCATAATAAAAACAAAACTGGTTAGAACATTAAATTTTACAAATACTCCAGAAACTGTATTCTGAGACGTGTAATCTCCCTTACAGGTTGATCTTGTCTAAATATGGAGGGTATTCTGGGACGAGGACTTCTGGAGGGACCACTGCCTCCACCACCACCCCCGTTTCTCATCCCCTTATGTTGGCTCTCGGGGGAATAATGATTTGGGGTTACAAACCCTACTGATTTCATGATTAACCTTTTTCTATTTTTTTATATTTTTAACTAATTACACAGTTTAATTAAAAACGCCATTTTTGTATATGTGTAAATTATAGTGCCAAAAAAATGAATCCTCAAATGAGGAAACTATATACAATCGCAATGGAATGCAAAAAGAGCAAATGTGTGCGTGCGTGTGCAGAGATATTTCTCTAATGAGCCATGTGATGGACATATGCTTAAAGGTGTTGTTTCTTTTTCATCATCAGTGTAAAATAACGATGCTCTTTTTTATTGTATGCTCAATGCAAAAGCTCGCATTCTCTCCATTCTGATATTTTGTACAACACACACAGTCATAAATTTTAAGTAATATTTTTTCCCTTTTTTCTATCATAATCTCGTTGAAATCGTATCAATGTATTTAGGTACACATGTACGTATATGTATGTATTTAGTTTTAGTGTATAACCTTGGCCGAAGATGACGATGTTGCTGTTGTTGATGGTTTTGTTGTTGACGAAGACGATGACGTTGTGGATGATGAATTTGAAGAAGGAGCAGCAGCGTGGACATGGCTTGCTCCTTGGATTACGAGTCGCCTACTTTTTTGTGCTAACATAATGACCAATGTATGTAATTACGATGATATTTGACAAGTCTATTCAATACTCATACGCTACTTGGTTGTAGTAGTAGTAGCAACAAGAAACAATCTAGTTTTTTCAAGTCAGATAGACCAAGCGACACACACTTTACAACAACACGTCGTCATCTTAATCTTATCGCCAGCAGCACCAAATATTGTGCACACAGTTATTCAATTCAGAAAGAGTAATCAACAACAACGTAAGCAAAAAGTAGGTAACTGTAATATATTTTTTTGGATGATGATGACACAAAACATGGAATTTGCCCGCAGCAAACACAGCTATATGTAAACTTTTTTTAATCTTTTTTCTTTCATTTTGATATTTGTCAAGGAATCAGGAAAAACTTGAGGAAAAAAATGATTCAACTACATTTACGCAATAAAAAATAAAGAATGCACGCATGGACAGCAAGTGACAACAACGAGTGACACCAAAGAACAAGCCGTTCGAGTTTAAAATGAAGGTGGAGTTGATACTGCCGCAAACTTAAAACGAATATATAACAATTTGCCGTGCATATTTTATTATTTTTTTACTTACTGGATTACCATGATGCAATAAGAACAAGCTCATATCAATAGCATATATGAGTACCGTAAATATAACGATACGAGACAATTGAATGAACAAATGCATGTATACCTATATCAAGTAGAGTGTCAATTATTATTCTTTTGCTCAGTAGATTTTATTTTCTCTCTCCTTTAAATAAATAAACAAGATATTATTATGTTACTTATTAGTTCTGCTACATAATTTCGTAGATTGATATTGTGTTGTGAAAAATAGATGCTACATATTATATCGTTCATCGTACCTATTTACTTAAAAAATATATGAATTGCAAATGCGAGCATCGTGAGTCCTCCTCATTAAAATGCACATTTAATCCAAGCAGCCATAATAATATAGTCTTGTCGCAAACATGATATATTGCTGCTCGTACCATTGTCCAGCCTCAATTCTGCTCCTCAAGCAAAGCAAGTTTGCTCACAATTGGATAATTATCTATATTTGCCTACAAATTGACAAAACAGCCTGATTAGATAATGCTCCATACTACTTGTTTATACTTGAGCATCGCATCGTTACCAACTGACTTGATTTTCGTTGAGATTTTTTTTGGTATGCATGCACACATTAGATATATACCTGCTTACATCTAGAGGAGTGGAATGGATAGCTTAGATAAAACTGACATTTTTGTCCCCAAAAAAACGAGCTTGTTCTAAAAACAGCCAACAGCAATATTTGTTTTTTCTAAAAGAAACTGGATAACGAATTTGTTGCAGCTTCTCGCGTGATACTGTCCTTGTCTAAAAACATCAAGTTGACTCATTAGAATGAGACAAAAAACTAAGAGTAATTACTATACTCCATATACAAGATGCAAATGACTTGTTGAAATGTGTTAGTTTTAGCACAACATCAAGCTCGGCTCAGTTCTAGTTGTTCATGACTACTATCCCTATTAAAATATCATAATACCAAATACACAGTTAATTACCACCACGACGACTGCTTACAGTCGAATTTTTCATGGCGAAAACATACGAGGTTGTTACTATGCATTGTCGTGATCATGAATGATTTTATTGCGAAAAGTAAACGCTTCTAAAGAGGCACTAAACATGTACGCATTGTATGCTGGTTTGCGCTGTTATTTAATGCATGTAGTTATAGACGGCATAAATAAATAATTTTTCGCAAAAGTGCTAATAAAAACTGGTACGGCTGATGTGCCACTACTGCCAGCCATATCATATATAATTGGAGAGAAAAAAAACTGACAACATTCCCTATTGTTTTGACGATTGCGATAAAGAATGCTGGTTCAAGTCAGTTTAAGTTGGTTGCTTGTATTTTTCTCTGCTATTACTCACAATATTACATCATCACCCATGGGAACCTTAAATGCAGCAGCAAAAATGGTCAATTATGCTGTGATGCTCATTACGTGCACTGGTCGGCATGAACTGGACAAATGAATGCACTTTTGCGTTCTTTTTTTTGCTACTTTAATTCCTAATTGATTCAAACTTGATTGACAACCTCAATGAAATATGTAATGATGGTGCAGTGTGGAGCGTTTGATTAAGAAGGACAACAAAATGGGCCAATGGTCAATAAAAGCAATCATAAATAATTCGGGTTGTCGTTCCAGCAGCAATGCAATATATTTTGTCATTTGTTCAAAGCATTTCGTTCATCATTCCGAAAAAATAAGTACGCCTTCCTCCACACACACGCACTTACCCAAGTATATTCGGCCAGTTTCACCAACAAGTCGAGTCCAGTGGGCATGGAAATGCTGGCCCGTCGACCACTCTGTGCCAGGGAGGATGGCATGCCAATCTCCTCGTCGTCATTTTCACTATCCTCCTTGGAATGATGCTGCTGTTGTACAGCATGCCGCTTACTCTGTGATGACATGTTTTCCAATTTTAGCTCCTACTCTCACTCCACTCTACAAACTTTTTTTTTATTACTCAATTTACTTTCCAGTTTCAACAAGGCAATTAATTTATAATTCATGATAGAGTGACATTGTCCTCCGCTTCCACTGCTACGCCACTCGTGTCTCTTGTTTCATCTCTGTATAACGGAAATGACCACTTTCACGCGAGGGACACTCAAGAAAACTTACAAAAATGTGTAGACACACAGAGAGACACACACTTTTACTTTGTTTCTTTCGTTTTTTATTCACTCTTTGTTCCTTATTTCTTCTCCTTCCCATTCACTTGCCAACAACAACCAGTTTTAGCTCCGTTTTCATACTGCACTCTACTGAAAAAACAAAAGGGTAGACGTTCTAATTATTGCTCCCCAAACACCAACAAACACTTTTTTCTCGCTCCCTAGGCGCAAATGAATTGGTTAATTTTTTAATTAATTATGTATGCACCCTTCTTCTCGACAATCTCTCCTCTCTGCTATCATACACAACAGCATAGTAATATTACCGACTTGGGCAACAAACAACCGACAAACTTTAACGAAACAATTTTCGCCATCATCATCGTCATCATCTCACCAGCGTATACACAGAATCTCATCAAAAAATGTTTTTGTAACAATATCTGCTTTTTACCAGCAGCGCCAGCACTCAAGTGATGACAGGGCACAATTTTTCACAAAAGTATTTTCTGACAACGTATTTTCCCGTTGATTTTTTAGCTCACCCTTTGGAACACGATCTGAAAATAAACCAAGACAAAAATTTATTTCAACAAGACGATACGTGTTTCATAGTCGACCATGATGTTACAGAAGAAAGTACAAGATTAAAACAATAAATGCACAAGACATCAGACCAGCTTATTATTAACCATGCTATTTTGCTTATGCTTAAAAACAAGACAACTATCTATCTTTCTAGGTACACATTTCCATGAAGGTGTTGGCGTAGCCTGTACTGATATTATTCCATGTGCGTACAGAAAAATTCATGTAGTTCGGATTTCTGTGTCTGCAATAAATAAATTACATGATTATTATGAGGAGGAGGAGGGGACAGTGACGACGATGAAGAAGGATTATCATTGTTCAAATGCTAAAAAAATCTTATCTCTCTCTCACATCCTCTGTAAGAACGACATGATCCTCTAATGCTCTCTTTGTAAAATGATCATAACATTTTCTCAGTTGACTGCAAAAAACACTATTTTATTCATGTAATAACCCTACTAGTAGAGCCATTATCATATCATGATCTATGAACCTTGTAATAGCTTGGAGAACATGGCAAAGAAGAAGAGGTAATTACTGTAAATCGCAGAGTACCATAACATGCTGGCAAAAAAGATTCCTACAAGACGATGAACAAAGCAGTTTAAAATAGTTTGACTTTGGTGAACGAAAATAAAAGTTATCATATTCTGTTTTCATAACAACATGCATCGATAGATGGGTACGTATATAAATAGGTGGTTAATTTTATGTCAGCGCGCAAAATCAAGAAATAGAAATGCAAGGAGTGGTAAGCCAGTTGAGTAGTGCTGTGGGCACCGGCATCCGAGAAAAACCTGATTTAAAATTGGCAATTCAATTATTTCCAATCATGTAACTCGTAATAATAACTATACGTTGAAATTTTCATATATTTATGCGGAATAAATCAAATGAAAGATGACTGGTAATGGGACTAATTATCCATATGCAGTGATGATACGCGTTCATCCAATAAAGTGTTTACCATACTTGGCAAATTACGGTTATAAAAATATGCACATTTTTTTACATGATGCATGTAAATTAGCCAGAATAGCGCCAGAAGCTGACCTGGAAACCATAGCGAAAGGATGTCTGTATTGTCTGCGCCGTATGACTTGTCTCAGGTGTGGCATGGAAATTAAATTAGAATCACCACACATAGGTTTGTACCATATACCAGTTTTATGTGTAAGTGGCCATCAGCAAAAAAAATCAAAGTAAAATTACGCATAGGCTGTGTGATATTTTGTCTTGGCTCGAATAAAACTCATTTTAAAAGTCAATACATGTTTTCATTGTGCATAAAATTTACAAATAAAATATGATTGCTCCTCATAATTGCGCACATCTATACATACTGAATCCCCATGGAATTAGTAATTTGCCCTAAAGACATAATAACATTGAAATATGCACTAAACTTTTGTCTAGAGATAATTCTGAGGAGAGGATACATGATGACTTCACCAGCATCGCATTACAATAACTACATAACTGTCTTGGTCGTTATCTCCAACAAACCCATAAGCATCATGCAGAGACCGACTGAAACTGAAAATAGTAAAGCTTCCACTAATGATCTTTATGAGGATGTGACTTGTTAAATAAACAAAAGCTCGAAAAGATTAGCAAGCCATAAACATAGACCATAGACGACACAAGCATATTGCAATTACTACGACGCTGCGCTGCAGAACCCGTGACAAAAAAAATCCTTCTACCAAAAAATGCTCCTCTAACCCCATTATTATTACTTTGTGTGACAAGTCATATCATGCAAGTCGGAAATTTTTTTATTCCTTTTTTTATGATTCGTTTGTTTAGCACGCTCAGTATTATTATCGCCATCACTTTCTTCCTCTGATTTTTATTTCCACTCTCTCGTTGACATTCAACTTTGTTTTCATCAGCGCGGCAGCAGCACAAGAGCCGTAGTAGTCGTCATCCCATCAACAATTTTGTCATTCTGTCGATATTGCACGAGCGCTCATCCGCCACCATCCATACCACCTCCTCCTCCGACAAGATACTTGAACAAGAAGCACACTACACAGTAAAACGTGAACAAAGCTTTGAGGCAACCTTTTGGGAATGGTATTTAAAAACTGTGTTGGCTTTTGCAACCAAGCATAGCCTCTTGTTTCCTTTAGATAGTGGTGAGGAGTGAGGACTCTCTGCTGACTGAGAAGAGGAGATATCCCCTCTGACATTTACATGACTCCTCATGCTCTCTACATTTCTGCCTTCTTGGGAAATACTACACAGAGGAGAGCAGACAGAACAGAGAGCATAATATTCTTATTAATACGATGTCTAGCTAAAAAGTGAAGTGAGGAGAGCTTTTGTACGTGCGTGCGTGCCGAGTGTGGAAAGATAGCCCAATTGATATCATGGATGGATGCCTAATACCAGAAGAAGGCAAAAAAAAGCATTGAAAAATGTTTTGCAAAAGGGAAGAAAAGGTTGCTCTAGGACTAAAAAGAGATTCTCTCTTGTTGATTAAATATACATAGAGGGAAGACAGGGACATTCATCCAATCCACACAGAAAATATTATACAGAGCACATCTCTCTCTCTCTCTACAACTCCACCTTTTTCCTTCGTTTCTGACTTGGCCATGTCGTACTCAACAGCAACACTTCAAGTCAAGTCAGCAGCGCAGCAGCGTTAAAAAAACTTTCTTTTCTTTTTGCCTTCTGAACAACAGAAAAGCTCGCTATTTACCATACATGAGTATATTATGTACATATATTATTACGATTACAATGATGATGTGAGGAGGAGTAAATGCGTACTACTCAGCACACACATCAGATTGATTGAGAAAGGTTTAGGTTATTCATAAGAGAGCATGCCAGAGAATAATATAATACCGAGTAGTATGAGTATATACCGACCAGAAGATTTTGTAGTGAATTGAATATTGTGGTTTTTCTTCGTACGTGTGCATATTAAATAGCGAGAGCTATTAATGATATATCTATATATTTTTTTGTGCATAATGCATGTTATCATCAATGTTATGTAATGCACACACATGAGAGATCATACGTGGTGCTGGCACATTATAAGTCAGTGCTAAAGTTGATCTGCACTCTGCACTCACACTACTTTACTGACTGACATCTCAAATGATACAAAACCAAAACCACTTTGGGAAGGAGAGAGAGAGAGAGATCATTATTATTTGTATTTACGTAACAAAACGTGTGTAATGTTAATGTAAGAAGGTGTGCACAGTGTGTATTATAATATGGTAGTCCTCACACACCAAGTAGTAGTAGTTGTGGTATGTATATAAAACAATTTTCCGTCTTGTTTAACTGCATGCAAGCAAGTAATAAGATGAGGATGGTTGGTGATGGTTTTTGGTGTTACTGATCTGATCGTCATCATCATCATCATCATCACAGCATTACCGTCATAATGACAGAAAGACAAAAAGGGCCGATTTCATTCATCACGGCTGCAACAGCAACAACAGCATGATCATCACCATGATCATTAATATGCTGATACCACTACACTTTTAATTGCGAGTGCAACAACTGCAATAAGAACATAATATACACAAACTGCAATAAAACTCAACATTAACATCATCATCATCGCTATAATAAACGCAGCAGACACGTACATACAATAAATACCAATAAATTATAACAACTGCAGCTGTATACCAAATCATTATCGGTTTCAGAGAAAAAAAGACAAAAAAATACTGATTGAGGAAGAAAAAAAGAAACAGTGGAGAAAGACGAGAAGGGAGGAGGACCTTGTACTCTCTCTCTCTCTTGGTGTGCGTTATCTGATCTAGATTCAGTCAGTCTGAAATTTTTCCCTTGTGTCTGCTTAGTATTTAAAGCTGGACATGTGCTGACAGTTGCATGCAATCCAATAAGTTGTCTATCCATCTATGTGACATTGAAAAGCGGAGGAGGAGAGAAGCAGAGACAACAGTTTTATAGTTTTAATCACTCTGCTAGAGAGAGAAAAGAGAGCAATTTGTTGTCCTAGTTGGATTGATCAATAAAAAAGTTCCGAGAAAAAAAGCAACGTAAATACATATAACGAGCGTCAATGTGTGTGACTCACTTTTTAGTAATCTCGTCATAAAAAATAATATAATATCCATTCTTCATCATCCTCCTCCTCCTTTTCCTCTCTACATTATCATTATTTGCATTCCGAGTAAAGGTAGTGTATGTAAGGAATATAGTGGCAATAGCAGCTTTAGCTTAATTGAGGTGAGATTTAAGACTATAGAAGATGGTTTATATAGTTTATATAAATGCGGATCACTTTTTCCTTTACAACGACCACTCAGCAAAGACTAAAGACATGATCCAGATTTAATTATATAGAAAGCAATACGAATACTTACAGCCATTCCAGTTTCCATAGTAACGCAAGCGTTTTCTTCCACATCATGAAAGGCTCTGTAGGACAATGGCAATAAATTGAAGAAGAAAATGTATGCTAGGGAATACGAACGTACTCTAAAAAGTGCAAATCGTGATCTTCCTCAGAAACGAATATATTAAAAGTTTACACATAATTGTTTTGCAATTGCCATGCATGCTAATTTACGTTGATGAAAAAGTGGGAGGAACTTTTACTCAAGTACGGATTTCCTCTAGTCAACTATATCGCTATACAGTCAAAAGTTTGTGGACAGTTTTCTCCAACTTTCTCCGACTCTTGTAGTCTCACTGACAACACATTGTTAACTTGAATACAGATAAGTAATAGACTTGCAGTGAAAAAAAAGTGTTGCAAATTGAAAAAGGAAAGGGTGCCTATAGGACTCCTAGGAAGAAAAGATCATGACGGATGATGACACAGGAGGAAGCAATCCCTGGTCCCCACGCGTTGTCACCATTTACAAGAGCGAGACCGGCTTTGGGTTCAATGTCAGAGGTCAAGTGAGCGAGGGTGGTCAGCTAAGAAGTATAAATGGGGAGTTGTACGCACCGCTTCAACATGTCAGTGCAGTGCTGGAGGGAGGTGCGGCCGAGGCAGCTGGAATACGCAAGGGCGATCGCATTCTTGAAGTGTAAGCAAATTTAATCAGTCTCATCATCAGTCATACTAATTACCAATTTATGTCAGGATGCCAAATATCTTTATGGTTTTTTTCCAAGTGTTTACGATCCCATATCCCGTCGTTTCACGTGCTTATCATTATTATCATCGCACGCAGTTAATCAAAGCAAAGAGGGTGTTGATATATGATAAGGCAGAATTGATAAGCAACGACAAACATGAAAAAAACATGTAATAAAACATGAATTTCTGTTGCAAAGAAACTGCGAAATATTTTTCGCGGGTTCTCGTAAATTATAAAACTAAAGGTTATAAAGCTGCATAGCAACTATTAATGTTATATAGTTTTAATTATGTTGGCAGTCAATACAGGGCAGCCAGGAAGGTATAAATCATGAATACCTTGGGAACCAAATTATCGTCACCAGAGTTGTAAATTGGATTTGTTTAATGTTTCCAGAAATGGAGTGAATGTGGAGGGCGCAACGCATCGTCAGGTGGTGGATCTCATAAAATCCGGTGGAGACGTGCTCACCCTCACCGTGATATCCGTGTCGCCGCAAGAAGCGGAAAGACTAGAGCCCAACGAGGAAACCACAAACTTTCCTTCTTACGACTACAGTGAGAAGCGCTCCCTGCCCATTTCCATTCCCGACTACCAATACAAATACAATGAGAAAACGGGGGAGCGGTTCGTCACCTACAATATCTACATGGCTGGGCGTCATCTCTGCTCCCGCCGATACAAAGAATTCTCCAATTTGCATACTTCCCTCAAGAAGGAGTTTGTGGGGTTCCACTTCCCGAAAATACCCAGCAAATGGCCCTTTGCCCTGAACGACCAGCAACTGGACAGCCGGCGACGGGGTCTGGAGCAATATCTGGAGAAGGTGTGCGCGGTTCGTGTCATAGCCGAGAGTGATATTATGCAAGAATTCCTAACTGACGACGAGCAGGGTTCGACGACCAAGGTGGATTTGAAAATCCTCCTTCCGGATCGGGAGGTCGTGTCCGTGAACGTTCCCAAGAACGCCAACGCGGACGACGTGTATCGCGCCCTCTGTATAAAAATCCACCTGAGTCCGGAAGCCTCCAAGTTTTTCTATCTGTTCGAGATCGTCGAGTACAACTTTGAGCGGAAGCTAGCCCCCAACGAGTTCCCCCACAACTTGTACATTCAAAACTACTCCACGGCCACGTCCACCTGCATCTGCATTCGCAAGTGGCTGTTCACTATTAGTCGGGAAGTGAGCTTGGCGCAGGATGAGCAGGTAACCCTTATTCATTCCATCAGTCATTGAGAAATAAGTTACATACAAATGGTGCTAGTGTGGGTAATACAACTGGATACAGTGGCAGTCAATATTACTTTATTGAAATCTAAATACTAAACAGTTAACCTCATAAAATCAATAGTTCACTATATAACCTTTTGGGGGTCGGGAAACCTGTGAGTACATTAAACGATGATAACTGACACATGTCCCAGCATAACAAGTTGTGCAAATCAGTATAACATAAAACATTTCATACTTACGTTTAGTGCAGTCAGGGAAACTGCACAAGCATGGGCTATCACGTTCGTAGTTTTCGCGTTTGACACGATGCCAATACTGCCCAATGCTTTCACTCATTCCGAATTGGAAGTCCAGCCCGGAAATGGAACGTATGTCAGCAATAGTAGTACGGTATCCCCCATACATCATGGTAGGTTCTTCGTTAGGGAAAGTAAATGCTTCATAAAAATGTGCATTCGCCCGCTCCATGAAGATCAGGTAACTCCAACGTCCCGAAATAGTGTATGTATTGCCGTTCGCAGCAGTAATTGATCCCAACCTGTAGTATTTCAAGTAAGGAAATATTTAGCAACGACACGCAAACAATCTACTTTTTCTTTTTTCTTAGGTAACCACCTACTTTTTCTGGCAGGCGGTGGACGACGTGAATCGAGGACATATCAAGGCAGCCGACAGGCTGTACCAGTTGAAGGCACTTCAGGACGCGTCCAGGAAGCATGAGTACCTGAAACTCGCTCGCCAGGTTGGGTTTTATAGTTTAAAATTTTATAAAATAAAATATCAATTGGAAATCTAAATTGGAAATCTAAACTCATTCCAGCTGGAGGGATACGGCAGCATCGTTTTTCCGCACTGTCCCTGTGACTCGAGGAAGGAGGGACACGTCATTGCCATCATCTCTGCAGCCAACTTTGAACTACAGGCGTGCAAGGAGGATGGCACGCTAGAGTCACAAATCATCCAGGTAAGATCCAATTAGGTACACATATTCTTCTCCTCGGCTTATAATGACACGCATGACATTTCCTTTCTACTTTCTCCACAGTTCTCATGGGCATCCATTATCCAGTGGGATGTTGACGATGAAGGGATGGCCTTTGCATTCCAGTACCAAAGACCAGGTAAAAATCTTATATGAAAGTCATGTTCATATCGATTGTTCAATATATTTTTCATGTATTGCTCTTGAATTGCAGATAAGCCAGCCAGATGGGTCAAAATTTTCACAACATATGTAAGATAACGTACCACCAGCTATGTTTCATATTATTTTTTCAGCAATTATGCTGTTTTAATTCCTAAATATTTATGCATGGTTTGTTTTACCCCATTCCAGTTCCATTTCATGAATGACTGTTTCGAGCGCTTAAAAGAGGAAGTGATCTGCGCCAAGAAGGAGAATCACATCCAGTATCATCAAGCACCCCAGCATAACAACAGTAGTAGTAATAACAGAGGTAGTCATTCGAGCATCAACGATGATGACTCCAATAGCGGCACCACTCCATCCACAAACTAATACGCACTCTCAACGTTAAGCTGCCATTATAATCCCCACCCACACAAAACCGAATCAGTCGTCTACTTCTGATTTACTGACACAACAGAAATTCCTTCCATTCATCCCCCGAAATTACTAGATACACTCACCACACAACACTTCACATGATTCCCGGTATTTTATAATTAAGATGATGATTTAAGAACATTTAAATAATTATTACTGTTATTACTACCCGATCAATCTTTGCACTATACTCACTCAGCAACAAATACAAGAACAATCTGTAACTATAATGATTAAACTTTTAATATGCATGTAAAAAATGCATTATGAGAATCTCCTCTAGAAAGAAACTGTAATTTTTATTACTAAAACAGGGCGCAGCAGAGTTGATAGATCGCATCAATCGTGTAGTAGGTCGCAATATCGTTGACGACAAAGGGGACCTTATCTCTCTCTCTCTCGTGTTGAGTGTAACTGTAACATGTACTAGTAGATGTTTAATAAACTGTTGCTATGAATCTGTAATGATGTATGCGTCACCTCTTGCAATGTATGCTCTGATAATATTTATTGTGAAAAAATTTGCTTTTATTCATTGAAAATAAGAAAATGAAACACCGTGCTGTACACTATACAATTTAATTGAATGAAACTCTACACAAATAGAAACTAAAAACTGATAATGATAAAAATGGTCAGCATAAAATATAGAATAATAGGTGGTACATAATATACTAGTATATCTATCATTATTAAGTTGTGTAACGTTGTCTATTTATAGTGTTCCAAAGATGGTGTTATTATTATTATTATATGTATTGTTGTATTTTATGTATATTTAATTACAATAGAAATGATAGAATAATGTGGTAGGTAGTTAAACATTAATACGTAGAAGAAGTTTTAGTCCTTAAAAACAAGACAGTCACAACAATGTACACACACACGATGATTATGCGCGGATTGCCACTGAGGAGGAGGGAGGATGAAGACGCATGAATATTATTATTATTATTAAAATCTACAATTTATGTCAATTTTACGGGCCATTTACTCTGCTGCTATTACTCCTACATGTTATTATTATTATTATTATTCACCCCTACTACAACCTACCCTACGAACAAATTGTTATTATAACATTTTTTTCATCCATCAACCCTCTTGCAACGTGTTAAATGTTGTTCCTGATCTTCATCATAATCATCTTGCAAATAAGTGATTTTAAATAGAAAATATAATACGTTACGTAACTAGAATTGATAAATAAATAAAAATACACTTGCGCAATATTACTGGATGTCATTGAACGACGAGTGGATTTTTACACATTTTTCAAATTCACTTACATTGTATCCTATCATAACAACGGTATGTAATTTTACTCAATCTAATACCTACATAAAATAGTCATTACTCATCATGAATTCTTATACAATAAATATCTCTACGCGTAAAGTATGTACAATAAGATAGTTTGAAATGTGTGCAAAATGGTAATATTGAGAAAAAAATTGAACGTGACATTGTCGTCCTTGTAAACTTTGTAGTCTTGTTTCGTTAGTCATCATCATCGTATTTAGAGGTATGTACTTTGTAAACTTGAACTTTTTCCTACAATAGGTCGTATGCCTTTAGTGCTTCTTCCAGCTTCTTTCTGGCAAACAGAACACGTTCCTCTTGGGTGCGGATGTCATCTTCGCGGACACTGACAGCTTGAATGAGCGGCTGTTCAGGATTTATGTACACTCCTGGATTGGTTTCCAAATTGGGCCGAGGCATCGTTTGACCTGTGATGGGCTGCCCGTTGCAATGCAGCGCAGTGGCGACGGACTGGAGAACCGTGTCAGGGCGAATGTTAGGACCCACGGGCTCAACACCTTTGGGTAGGTCCAGATTATCTAGTGGTACACCTGAGGGGTCACACGCACGTAACCCTTCCAGCCTCTTTTCCCAAAACAACTACAGAAATAACGAAAAATGCACAATAATTAAGTACATTTACCAAAAAATAAATAAATGTGTGCATTTTTTTTATAAATAATGTGCTACATACCTGTTTAGGTTTTTCCTGATGTCCATGCTTAAAGTCAACTTTGACGGTACTGAGTTTCTGAGTTTTATGCACCGTGACGGGTTGCTTGAATATGGAAGCGGTTTGTCGGATTGGGGGTAACAATGAGGTGTCACTTCTTGCTCCACGGCTAATAAAAATAAACAAAAATAAATTATTTTTCATTCATGCACTCAAACAATATGGAAAATGCTTTTAGTATATACCAACCTGTAATCAGCATGAGGACGATGCTTTTTATTTTTCCTCACCAACAAATTATTCACTTTCCCTGTTCGAAAGTCAAAAGTGCTCAGATCTACCGAATCCCCCAAAAACCGTGAAAGCTGCGGCTTACTCCAAAACTTTTTCCCGTTTGGACTATGATAACACACATCAATTTTCCCTGCAGATAGCCCAGTCTTCCTCACAATTTCCTCCCGCACCCACCCCTTGGGTAGTGCACCTCCCACATCAAACTGCTTCCTCTCCTCCTGCGCCAGCCCTTGCTGAAGTGGTTCATCCTCAATAATCTGCTGCTGCTGTTGTTGTTGCTGTTGCTGCTGCAACTGCTTCTGTTGGAGTTCACGCTGCTGTTGCAACAATAAATGCTGTTGCTGGCGTTCCCGTTCCCTCTCCCTCTCTCGTTCCCTTTCCCGATGATGCTGTTCCCGTTCCTGCTGCCTCTGACGCTGTTGTTCCCGCTCCCTCTCCCTCAACTGCTGCTCTTGCTGACGCTGATGACGCTGTTCCAACTGCTGCTGCTGTTGAACCGCCTGCTGAAGATGCTGTTGAATCTGTTGCTGGAGCAACTGCTCGGTGGGCAGATGGGGAAGGGCCAACTTGGAGTGATGATGCGCTGCAGCGGCCGCCTGAAGCAACTGCTGATGATGATCCCGCTCTCTCTCCCGATCCCTGTCCCCCCTGTGGGAGGAGTGATGCTCCCTTTCCCCCCTATGATGCGACTGCTGATGATGATGATCCCGCTCTGACCTATGATCCCTACTACTCCCCCCACTATGATGATGATGATCCCGGTCTCCCCTGCTGCTGTGATGATGTTGGCGATGCTCGCGAGGTTCTCGATGATGCTGTTGCTGCTGTTGTTGCAGTAACTGCTGTTGTTGGAGAAGGTGGTGCTGGAGGGGGTCCAACAATTCGCGAACACGCCTCTCCTCCAACATCATCAGCTTTTTCTTTGGTATAATTATAACTAATTATCAACTCCACTACCAAAAATCCTCCCACCACCTCACCTCACTCTTCTATTCTCACCATAATCACAACTAAACTTTTGTTTTTAAAAAACTTATCACTTCCAAAATTACCACACAAACTCAGTAATTAATTTTAAAAATTAATTAATAATTACCACTTCCTTCCTTCTATTTTTTAGGAAATGTATTGTTTTTGAGTGTGTATCTGCCCGTGTACTAATGAATGCATCTTGATGAATGCTCTGAGATGATATGATGGGATATTTATGAGATGTCATCAACGCAGCAGTAGTAGCAGTCGTTGTAGTAGTACAAACGAGTCAATGTAGAGCAGCAGCCAACAACACAAGAGAGGAGGCAGTCAAGCGGAGAGGCTGTGTTGCGCAAAAAGGACGCCTCCGCTCTGACTCAACTTGCCCCCAAAACATAAGCCAAAAGTGTGCCCATTTCGAGTGTCTGGATTCCCCAAAGTGGATACA
Organism: Sinella curviseta; assembly: GCA_004115045.4. Lineage (NCBI taxonomy): Eukaryota > Metazoa > Arthropoda > Collembola > Entomobryomorpha > Entomobryidae > Sinella > Sinella curviseta. The sequence continues at coordinate 62,247,500 of CM023201.3, forward strand.
GCTGTTTGAACAGATAATCTATGTGGTCAAGTGCTCTCTGGAATCGAATGGGTTATGTTTATGTTGCTTGTTTCACACACACACGTACTCTTTTTGTTCAACTGCTGCGTACTTTACTTTTTCACACTTTCACACAATCAGAATCATCAGCTTGTCGTGTGCTGTTGCTACTTGGACACAAAAAGATTATGCCTTTTTCTTAGAGATTTTTTTTAATCTTCTTTGTGATCTTTCTAGTATATCGTGCGTATCCACTGTTCAACGGGTTTAATCAACGACACCTCTCTGACATTTTGTTTGTAACTTTTAAAGTGATACGTAAAGTCTGTAGGTTAGTTAGTTAGGATTATTAGAATGACAGGCAGATTTTGTACTATTGTAAATAATTAACTCTGTTCATAGCTTCATTTCTCGCTTGATTGATGACTCATGCCCTCCGTTCGAGTAGTTAGAGTTAGTGCCTAGTAGAGATAAACCAGTGAAAGTCAATTTGAAGGGAAACAGTTGCGAGGGTCAAGGTTGGAGAAGCGGGTGGCGGAGGAACTAATTGGTATTAAATGAAGCTTATCTTGTTGTGACGTCTCAACGGAAGTGTGTGGAGGAGTGGAATTCAATACGATGAGTGTCAAGGTAAGTTGAGGCATTTTAGTTAAATGTTTGGGTGGTAATGTAGATGTAGTTTTTGTCATGTCATATATGCTTAATGCGCGATGTTTTTTGTTTCAGGAGGTAACGTGGACGACTTTGAAGGGGATGTTGGATAGTTTGAAGGGACCATACTGGTTGTATAGCCTAGACTCCATCCAATCACAAGCGCACAGCGACCGTCTTCAGTTTCAAAATGTTAATGTTAAGCAGAATATAAGTAAACGTGCCAGAAAAGAGTAAGTTGGTGTCGACAATTTGTAAATTATACTATGAACCAAGATAATATACATGAGCTCAGAATAATATTATTTATTTTGTTATGATTTTCAGAGAGCCAAGACTCCTTAATAGAGTAGTTCAATGTTGTACCCTTAACGGATTAGTATTTGGACTCTCGATAATAATTTTCAATCACGTTCTCCTTCCCTTCCTCCAGACGATTCTGGTCACCATATCAGACTTGGTCCTGGGCACAAGAGATGTGGATAACAACTGGTACGTGACAAGACTGATTCTCAAGGTTAGTGAAATGAGAAATAAATGGTGGTAATTACATTGGATGGTCAGAGTAGCATACTATTTATTTCAGACCGTCGCTCGAGTGTCAAAATTTGCATAATTCGCTCTCCTTTGTTTTCATACATTGTTTCCATGCAGGTATGATCCTTTTCAAGGCTCACTAATGTTTACATACCTATTTTGACCATCCATATAAACCACCATCACATATAGGCAAAGTATACATAATTCGATTTATTCATTTGCATTTTTTGCATTGAGCAATTTTTTTGGATTCTCAAGACTACCTTTGACTCCCTCTGGGTCCTTCCTCTGTTTCTTTTGAGTCGGTTGGTGAACGCACTCTGGTTCCAGGACATTGGGAACCTCGCTTATAAATACTCAATAGGACGCCCCAAACCCATCCCCAGTCTTTCTACCTTCATCGCTGACAATCTCTTTTCGTTTATCATCCAAGCCTTGTTTCTCGTCCAGGCGACCATGCTGTCCCTGACCCCACTCCCCGCTCCGCTCCCTGATGCCTTATACATTCTTCACATGTGCTTGCTCTACAGTCTCTACTCGTTCGAGTACAAGTGGGTTCAGATGGGCTGGCCCTTGCACCAACGACTCCAGTATTTGGAATCCAATTGGCCTTATTTTCTCGGATTCGGGCTCCCACTCAGCGTCATTACCTACTGCCCCAACGACTTTTTCATTTCTGGCTGCTTTTTCGCCATCGTCTTCCCGCTTTTCATTATCGCAGGGAATGAGGCTGAGGTGGCCACGGTGCCTGTAAAGAAGATGACCATATTTCGACTAGTCGTGAAAGCAAGCAATTCACTTTTCATGGGAGGAAGTAGCGGTGCTCCTGGCAACAGTTCTTTTGCAAGTCAGAAACATCATCAGCAACAACAACAGTCGCCAAGTCACAGAGCTGCCGCAGCTACAGGCCCCCGACGAAACAGATAAGGACGAAGACAGGGCATCATCGATCATCAATGTTGTTATTATTATTATTACTGCAATACGTTTATGAAAATTTTAGTTATGTTATATCCCTCCTAGAATTATATATATATACATATATATTTTGATTCTAAAAGCGTTGTGTTTTATTTCGACTTTTACTCAAGTTTCCTTCCGTCGAGCATTTACTATTTACTCTGCAAGTGAGAGCAACCTTTAATAAAAACGAATAATAATAAATGTCAGTATCATGTACGTTCACTGTTTGCGCAACAATTATCCTCCTGTTTCATATTTTATTCATTAGACTAGCAGAATTTTCCAAAAATTCGTGTATTTCATGAGACTCGTGGACACGGGTATCCTAGCATAACTTTTCAAAAAAGAGCACAACAAACGATTATAGCATGAATCATAAATGTCCGTTGTCCGTCCATCCATTGTCCGAACCGAAAAGTTGAAAGTTTGGTAGAAAATCCAGTATTGTGCAATTAGCATGCATACTAAAAAAGCAGAGAAGGGGATCAATAGCTTGTCGTATCACGTTGCCCCACAACTCGTTCACCTTCCTTCCTCAAGCTCACCTGAAAACTTGAAATGGACAGCTGAAAATATACAAAAGCAAAGTTTATGCGATGCTGCTAATATTTGAGCGACTCAAGTGTTTAGCACACGGTGAAATCATAAAAATTGGAGTAGAGTGAGCAGAGTTGAAGCGAAAAGTTGTGTTTGTTGTTTGCAAAAAGTTCGGGATTGAGTGGGAGTGGAATGGAATTGAACAAAGTCTCTACGTTCATTTCTGAAACAAGTTAGCCCATTTGTTAGTTAGTCGCATCTTTCAATCCCCAAAGGCAGCTTTGTCTCAATTCTCAATGCATTTGTGCCTGCGTTTGGTTTTTGATTGATATAATGACAATGTGTAAGGTCGAAAGATAATTAGGAAGGGAGTGAAATCTGGAATCACGGAAAGTAAGAATAAGACGAGCTGCTTATTGCGGTTTCTTGGTTTACCCACCCGTGTGTGCGCTGTGATTAATTACACTGTGCAAATATGGCTAGCAGCTCAGGCTTTGGCTTCCAACCTAGCTTTGTCTTCAAGATTAGCAGCGCTAAAGACAGATACGTAAGCAACCCACACTATTATAAAGTCGACAATTATTGAATTGGCATGGTGACTTCTGCGACAATCATCTTCATCGCTTTAAATCGGTACCGGTGATTGTAAGGTATATTGCGAATGCTAATTTTGTTCTTTTGTAATTTTCAGAGTGTGGAAATTGCAGATGGAAGCGTGGAGGCTGGTGCTAAGGTCGTAACGTCCAAGTCCAAGAACATACCGAGTCAAAAGTTTAAGACTGAGCAAGTTGAAGATGGTATATTGATTTGTCTTAAATTACTCATGTTATTTATGTCAGAAAATTGTGCATAATTTGACGTATTGTTATTCATGACAGACTTTCATTAATTTTCTTATAACAGCTCCTGGAGAATACCGAGTGTCCGCGGTTTTACAGCCCAGTGATGGAACTCTCCTCGTGTGGGATTTTATTCCCGGGGAAGGACTGGTTATTCATAATGTGGGTTCCTGCATTCTAATGGCTTAGCATTTTTTATTCGAGCATTCTTGGAACTATTTTGAAACAAAAATGTAAAAGTTGATTATTTATGCTTATAGACGGCTGGTGGGAGTCCTAATCAAATTTGGACAACAGAAAGGGTTCATCCCGGAAACAATCGAATTTTTTTCATAAAAACGAAGGATGGAATGTGTTTAAAGAACATGGGGTAGGTGAAAAATATTATTATTAATTATGCCCATTGTTCTTTATTGTTATTATCGGCAAGCTAACAGCATGAATACTATTGTTTCCTTTATTTTACAGGAAGGGAAAGCAGCTAGCTTTAGTTCCAAAAGACGCCAAAGACTCATATCAGCACTGGCGATTGGATCCTACCACTTCGTATTAATAACTAACACTAGGCGGATCTACAACCGTCCGCTCTCGTCGTTAGAAAGTTCAAACTAGTTAATAATTAATTTATCAAATCACTGGTTTGGTTTCTATCGTTACACATGTGGAAAAGTTATATGTTATAATTAATTTGCGTAAGTGTACTTCAGTTAGTGATAGTAGTCAAAATGACGAACTTTTAAAACCCTATTTATTCATTGTTGCGTGTTACTACAATCAAATTTAGAACACAACGAATTTGCCTTAAATTAACTCGAATCGAAGAAACGTCCATTTCTGAATCTCTGATATGACAATTAATTAAAGTATTTAGCACAGTTTGTACTTATGTACGTACGATAAGAATGTCTGGTATAAACTATTTTTATACATAAATACATAGGGCTGAGTGTAAACGATTTTTAAATGGAATTTGCAACAGATAATGATACTCAATCCTGTCATTTTCGCAGCAAATGTGTATTATCACTAGGGAAATCCTAAACGAATCCAGTGACTTAAAAAATTGTATTTCATTATATCGTCAGTATTTACTTATGTATGACCCATGTCTAATGCAATGCAGCATGTTTAATTAAATTCTATATGTAAATGTAATTGCATACATCACTGCCATTTTTGTCCGCATCGAGGAATTTTTTGTTGTTGTTAGGTACATAATACAATTAATTAGTAATTATCTTAAGTACAGTTTATAAATGCAGCTACTCATTTATCGTGTACATAAAATTCATCCCAGATTTTTTAGGTTGTGAAAACCCGATGATAAATGACCAAAGTAAAATAAATATTTAATAAAATTCGTACATAATGATAATAATAATATGAAGGAAAATTGATTTACAAAAATCAATGGCCTGGTTTCTATTCAATTCTATTGCGAAATACGTCATCTCATACATATAATATGTAATTAACTATAGCATTTTTTAAATGTAATGTATATCTATGAAAATACGTGTGTATGAATTCATGTTCCAAAAAGCTGTTTTTTCTGAAAATATTTTACTCCTTAGCACATTGAGACTCCACTCCTTCAAATTTTCGGGTTAGATCATTTAAAACACTGTTGAGATGAGTTCTGTTGTGTAAAACATGTTTCATTTCATTGTTGTGCTGCAATAATCCAACAAAACGAACACATACAAAGTGCCAACAATGCAATGCAAAGCTTCCTTGCCTAATAAATGCATATAAAGTTGCTATGCTGACTAGTTCACACGGGGCATGCATAGGATAGTACAAAAGTACGCGTTCATGCCGCAGACTAGGGAAGCGATAGCGAGCAAAAGCAAAAATCTTCCCATTCCGAGCTGGTCGCTGTTTTGAGGCAAGCAAAGCACTGCGTTGGCCTTGAACGGGCGAATGTAAGAATTTGGTAGAGTCCATTCCCCTTGCATGTGGCGCTCAACTATTCCTCACTTGTAGGTCAGTTCCACACGTCGCTCTCGCTCGGCTCCCACTTTGCCTTCGCTTCTCCTTCGCTGCTTCGCTTGGAATGGCCTTGGACTCGAGTGGAGGTTCCTTTCGGATGGGGCAACGCGACACGATTGAAATGCGTACAACCGACATACATAAGCCCACTTTTCTCTAAAATACATACACGGCGTAGATCTCGTTCTGCTGCTTCTGATTATGTTGAAAGTGTGTGATTTGAGTACCTACCTACTTAACCACCACCTACTTTTCTGAGTTGGTTTTTATATTGACGTCTAAGTATATACAAAGCCTATCTACTTAATACTGCTGTGAATAGAAAGTAGACACTTGCTAATTGTTGCAAACTGAAAAGCTAATTAAGTCTGTTAACTAGTGCACTCTAAATATTGTTACAGATTGATTGGGTTTTGTTAACTAAAGTGCTTATATGGTGTTGGTGGATTTGTTTTGAAAAAATAATTGCGACTGTTTTTCTGTGAGAGTGTCGTCTCCCGTACGTTTCAGATCTGCTGCTGCTGCTATGTGAAACTTATTTTTTTAGTTGGGCAGGCAAGCGAGAATTTTTTATTTTGTGTCCTCTTCTGTTTTGTGCGTTCTATCTGTGTGTGTAAAAAGTTGGTGTTATGGCGAATGAGATGTGGTGATGCGATATAGTATGCCAGCGAAGAGAACAAACAAGTGCACACACACGGATACAAGAAATATTATGATTCAAGTTGACTCCAACTCAACAACGAGTCGAAAGAACGAAATAAACGCTATGCACAACAACATGGGATATTATATAAAATGAGGATATATGAGGATGCATGGACAATATTATAGTTTTATAAAGTTGCCTTTATTGTTTAAAAATTGTTTGAAACGCTACTTGCATTATTGAGGGGAGCAAGGATGCACCACGCACAAAAATCACTGAAAGTCTGAATGCTATGATCTCACTGAAATCTGCCTCCGTAAACACTCAGATTTTATTAAGTGGCGGAGCCACTTTATAAGATCGAGATGTCCGTCCGTCCGTCTGTCCGTCTGTCCGTCCGTCCGTCTGTCTGTGCGCGCTCTAACTCAAAAACGGTTTGACTTTTTTGAAATCTGTTTTCGGCAATCGATAGGTGGTCACCTCAGAAGGGTCCAGCGTGATTTTGAAATACGTAGGTCAACTGTAACCGTTAGAAACCGTTACGAGGTCAATTTTTTAAAGGCTAACATAGAGCAAGTAGCATATCATTCGACTCGTCTATGACCATAACACATAGATATGAGGTCATTTCGGGGTTGACGGTTACTGCTTAACGGTTACAGCGATTTCAAATAATTTTACATTTTATGCTCTCCTGCTTAAGTGGTTTGGAATTTTGGACTTCTGTTTTCGGCAAACCACTTGTCATCACATGGGCTTTGCCTGACATGCTTATCAGCTCCAAAGGTCAACGGCAACGGCTAGAAACCGTTACGAGGTCAACTTGTTTAAATGACAACATATGGCAAGTGACATATCATTCGACTCGTCTAACAATATAATACACAGATCTACGGTCATTTTGAAGGTGACGGTTACGTTTTAACGGTTACGACGATTTCAAATGGTCCTGTTTAAATGGTCTTGAATTTTGGACTTCAGTTTTCGATAAACGGCATGTCATCACAAGCGTTTTATGTGAGAAGCTTGGCAGCCATAACGGCCAACGGTAACCGTTAGAAACCGTTATGATTTCGAAATTTTTAAAAGTCACTTAGGGCAAGTGGCATATCATTCGACTCCCTTGAGTGTTCGTTATGCAAATCCGAAAACATTTTAATCGTAACGGTTACCGTTTAACGGCGATACCTGATTATTGGTTTTTATGTTCTAACTTGATAATGGAATGAAGTATATGCATTCTGTTTTTAACAAACGGTGGTCTATTTTGAAAGATGCATGTTAAGCGTGTCCCTGCTCCGCCACTTTGCTACATGTTAGCTTGCTGAGTTTATTGTTTCCCATCTTTGACAATGCGTGGAATTACGGCTGGTTGGAATGTGCAAGCCAAACTGATGGAAAGGATGAGATGAGATTGTGAAACGGGGTGAAGTGAGACGAACAGATATAATCGGTGGTGACGTGAGTCGATGAACAAAGACAACGATAATTGGTGAAAGCAAGCCAACTGTTCAGATGATATAAAAGCAAGTCAAGTCGTCATCACTGGAAGCGTCAACTCTTTACTTTCACCTACAAAAGTGTTTGATTTATCATAAAATATCCGCGTTGCAATTAGTCGTCATGGGGAAAGTAAAGTGGAGAGGTGACGAGCATGCTTGTCGCATAAATTATCTTTTCCAGGTAAATACATGTTTTTCTAAAAACTGTATGAATACATATTTAAAGTTTAATGGAAATGCACTTATTAAAAATTATATTAAAAATTTCAATTTACTTCCTTACTGATATCAGGCTGGAAGTTTAGTGGCCAAATCCGCTCCTGAGATTAGCCAGTACTATGGACAAGTTCTCACCGTTATCACGGAGAAAACTGCACCCAAAAAGTAAGAAAATACCAACTGCCATTAATCTAGTAAGCATTAAGTTAAAAAAATATTTTCATTTAAAATTTTCATTTTTTGATATTATCTTTGAAATTCATAGGGACTTCACAATGAAGCGTTCAATGTGCAAAAAGTGCCATGTAGTTCTGAAAGTGGGAGTAAATGCCACTTATCGAGTTCGAAAAAACAAGCATCGCAAAGGGACTCCAAATATTGTAAGCAACAACAAAACTGCCAATAACTAAGGATAATTAAAGGAAAATTTGTTAAACCTGAGTTTGATTATAATTCTTTTTCAGGTGATTGGATGTATGCTGTGTGGAGAGAAGAAGTGCCTCCCAACAACCAGAGGTCATCAGCTAAAGGCGGAACGGGAAGGGAAAATTATGCAAAATGGCGCTGCTGTTTTCAGTCATCACATTTCTCCTCCCAACGGTGCTAATAATATTGATACCAATACTAATGCAGCAAGTTCAAAAAACGGTAAGACTGAATTATCGTCCTTCACTGCGACACATGCTGAGGTTGAATCGTTATCATTAACGGAGAAGGTTTCTGTCGCAACCGCTACTACTGCTACCGCCTCAGATCAGACTCCTACCGAAATAAATGCTGGGAACGGAAACCGTAACAACGCCTGTCAAACATGATTACTGATATCAACGCTTCTATTTGTACCACCAATTTTTGCGTAATTGATTAAGTTAAAACTCTATTTATGTATTCATTTTAATAAAGCCCGTAAACGCAAAATACGATTTTCATATATTGTTATTTTTTGGGAATTGAATGCACTGTAGTCAATTCAATTGACATTGATTGTACTTTAATGTTATGCTAGTAGTGAAGTTAAAGATTAATATTACATACTATGACTAAAAAGCATATCACGGTCATTTCAGTTTCATAGATAGACTGTATGACTCGACCGAGTACCAAGACTGTATGATTATCATGTGAATGGGATGGCTGTCAAACGCATTCGGAGTAGGTATGATAACCAACCCTGTAATTGTATTTTTTGTACATAAGATAACAAGAACAATGCTAAATGGAGGGATTAGTTAATTTAAAGATTAGATGTACCATAATATGATATTATCATGACATTTCCCTGTGTCTCTGATAATTCCGTAAGTTTACGTTTTATATGTTTTATTTGTGTATTAGAAACTTGGCTTTGAAACGTGTATTTACATTATTCAACGTGTTTTCAAAAACGAATGATTTAAACAATACTAAGAATGATTCTTCTAAAAAGCATTATGACAATTGTCATAACGGATCGCAGTAAAGAATTCCTTCTTGAATCCTAGAGATTCCGCATGATCATGAATTAACTTGACAGTTTCCACTGGGAGTGTTTTATGAATACTGGAAACTCCCCAGATCATTTGGTTGTCGTCCATGCAGGCAGCAGAGAAGATGAACGTGGCGTTATCCGTAAGAGTGGAATACTCAGTACCACTCCTGCCTACATAATTGAAGGTGGATATTTGTCAGTTTTTTTAAATGTTTGCATGCATACGACTCGTATCATTTTGGCACATTTGTTTACTAACCCGATTCAAGTGTGTAATGAGTAGATTTTACTACTGGATCAGTATCGTTAGTGGGAGTGACGCTTATTGGAGATCTTCTGCCACCAAATCCAATGATCTCCACGGTGTCTCCAGGCATTTCGAAGCGTATGCAACTGTCGTAGTACAACTCATTTTCCTGTAACTCGTGTACATCCTTGTCGGCAACCTCAAGACTCGTCATGTACAGGCCAAGGCGGCTCATCAAAGGATAGTACCATGCTTTGGTCCCTTCCTGAAAATTTAGAATTCAATCTCGAGTCTCAACTTAGCTTAGCTCTTTTAAATCAGATCTAATTGTTTTTGTGTGAACCATTTTTTTCAAATAAAGTTTAAACAATTCGCTTAATAAAACGAGTTGTGTGTATTTACACACACGCACCAAATTCGGATCCACTGGTGCAACCGTTTTACTGATTTTAAAACATGGCTGTTCCTTGGCGCCTTCAAAATCCAAAGCGTTCGCAAGTCCAACGCTAAGGATTGTCCATAGCAAAGACGCTGTAAGAGCGACGACAATTGACACGGAAAACTTGTTCATGGTGAGGTGATTGGTCGGATGCCAGTTGAAAACTGTGGGCTTTCAAAAGGAAATGCAGAGTGTATATCCCGTAGATCAGTTATCCAGTTCAATATACCGATGTCGATATTACGGAACGTTTTTCGTAGTGCTTGAGATTAGACATGGGAAAAAATAAGTAATATCTTCATGTACTCATTGCGTATTGGACAGCCTCTGAAGGTGAAATGTCAATATTATGCTGATCATTGAGTCATTTTGCTGTTTCTAGCTAGCCATAAAAAATATACACATGCAAACGTTGTGTTGTTTGCCAACTTATGTAAAAGCGCCGCGTTAAACGCCAGCGAGTGAGAACAAACAAGTGCACACGGATACAAGAAATGCAATTCCAGTTGACTCAACAACGAGCCCGAGCCGAAAGAACGGAATAATCTACAACAACAACGGGTATATAAAATGATGAGATATATCAGGTGTATGGACAGTATTATAGTTTTATAAAGTTGCCTTTATTGTTTAAAAATTGTTTTAAACGCTACTTGCATTATTGAGGGGAGCAAGGATGCACAAGGCACAAAAATGACTAAAAGCCTGAATGCTATGATCTAACTGAAATCTGCCTCTGTAAAACATTTTATTGTTTCCCATCTTTGACAAATGCGTGGAATTATTCCTGTGTGGAATATGGGCAAGCGTAACTGATGGAAAGGATGAGTTGATGAGATTGTGAAACGGGGTAAATAGCGACGAACAGATAATCGGTGGTGACGTGAGTCGATGAACAAAGACAACGATAATTAGTGAAAGCAAGCCAACTGTTCAGATGAGATAAAAGCAAGTCAAGTCGTCACTACTGGAAGCGTCAACTCTTTACTTTCATTTACAAGTGTTTGATGTGTCATAAAATATCATCGTTACAATTTAGTCGTCATGGGGAAAGTAAAGTGGAGAGGTGACGAGCATGCTTGTCGCATAAATTATCTTTTCCAGGTACATGTTTTTTCTAAAAACTGTATGAATGCATATTTAAAGTTTAACGGAAATGCACTTTTAATAAATTTCAATATTTGTTTAACGATTAATAATGACAGGTTGGAAGTTTAGTAGCCAAATCCGCTCCTGAGATTAGCCAGTACTATGGACAAGTTCTCACTGTTATCACGGAGAAAACAGTACTCAAAAAATAAGAAAATACCAACTGCCATTAATCTAGTAAGCATTAAGTTAAAAAAATATTTTCATTTAAAATTTTCATTTTTTGATATTATCTTTGAAATTCATAGGGACTTCACAATGAAGCGTTCAATGTGCAAAAAGTGCCATGTAGTTCTGAAAGTGGGAGTAAATGCCACTTATCGAGTTCGAAAAAACAAGCATCGCAAAGGGACTCCAAATATTGTAAGCAACAACAAAACTGCCAATAACTAAGGATAATTAAAGGAAAATTTGTTAAACCTGAGTTTGATTATAATTCTTTTTCAGGTGATTGGATGTATGCTGTGTGGAGAGAAGAAGTGCCTCCCAACAACCAGAGGTCATCAGCTAAAGGCGGAACGGGAAGGGAAAATTATGCAAAATGGCGCTGCTGTTTTCAGTCATCACATTTCTCCTCCCAACGGTGCTAATAATATTGATACCAATACTAATGCAGCAAGTTCAAAAAACGGTAAGACTGAATTATCGTCCTTCACTGCGACACATGCTGAGGTTGAATCGTTATCATTAACGGAGAAGGTTTCTGTCGCAACCGCTACTACTGCTACCGCCTCAGATCAGACTCCTACCGAAATAAATGCTGGGAACGGAAACCGTAACAACGCCTGTCAAACATGATTACTGATATCAACGCTTCTATTTGTACCACCAATTTTTGCGTAATTGATTAAGTTAAAACTCTATTTATGTATTCATTTTAATAAAGCCCGTAAACGCAAAATACGATTTTCATATATTGTTATTTTTTGGGAATTGAATGCACTGTAGTCAATTCAATTGACATTGATTGTACTTTAATGTTATGCTAGTAGTGAAGTTAAAGATTAATATTACATACTATGACTAAAAAGCATATCACGGTCATTTCAGTTTCATAGATAGACTGTATGACTCGACCGAGTACCAAGACTGTATGATTATCATGTGAATGGGATGGCTGTCAAACGCATTCGGAGTAGGTATGATAACCAACCCTGTAATTGTATTTTTTGTACATAAGATAACAAGAACAATGCTAAATGGAGGGATTAGTTAATTTAAAGATTAGATGTACCATAATATGATATTATCATGACATTTCCCTGTGTCTCTGATAATTCCGTAAGTTTACGTTTTATATGTTTTATTTGTGTATTAGAAACTTGGCTTTGAAACGTGTATTTACATTATTCAACGTGTTTTCAAAAACGAATGATTTAAACAATACTAAGAATGATTCTTCTAAAAAGCATTATGACAATTGTCATAACGGATCGCAGTAAAGAATTCCTTCTTGAATCCTAGAGATTCCGCATGATCATGAATTAACTTGACAGTTTCCACTGGGAGTGTTTTATGAATACTGGAAACTCCCCAGATCATTTGGTTGTCGTCCATGCAGGCAGCAGAGAAGATGAACGTGGCGTTATCCGTAAGAGTGGAATACTCAGTACCACTCCTGCCTACATAATTGAAGGTGGATATTTGTCAGTTTTTTTAAATGTTTGCATGCATACGACTCGTATCATTTTGGCACATTTGTTTACTAACCCGATTCAAGTGTGTAATGAGTAGATTTTACTACTGGATCAGTATCGTTAGTGGGAGTGACGCTTATTGGAGATCTTCTGCCACCAAATCCAATGATCTCCACGGTGTCTCCAGGCATTTCGAAGCGTATGCAACTGTCGTAGTACAACTCATTTTCCTGTAACTCGTGTACATCCTTGTCGGCAACCTCAAGACTCGTCATGTACAGGCCAAGGCGGCTCATCAAAGGATAGTACCATGCTTTGGTCCCTTCCTGAAAATTTAGAATTCAATCTCGAGTCTCAACTTAGCTTAGCTCTTTTAAATCAGATCTAATTGTTTTTGTGTGAACCATTTTTTTCAAATAAAGTTTAAACAATTCGCTTAATAAAACGAGTTGTGTGTATTTACACACACGCACCAAATTCGGATCCACTGGTGCAACCGTTTTACTGATTTTAAAACATGGCTGTTCCTTGGCGCCTTCAAAATCCAAAGCGTTCGCAAGTCCAACGCTAAGGATTGTCCATAGCAAAGACGCTGTAAGAGCGACGACAATTGACACGGAAAACTTGTTCATGGTGAGGTGATTGGTCGGATGCCAGTTGAAAACTGTGGGCTTTCAAAAGGAAATGCAGAGTGTATATCCCGTAGATCAGTTATCCAGTTCAATATACCGATGTCGATATTACGGAACGTTTTTCGTAGTGCTTGAGATTAGACATGGGAAAAAATAAACCCAGCAAGCTAACATGTAGCAAAGTGGCGGAGCGTTGCGCGGAAAAGTCATTACACCACAAAAATATGTCACGTACGGACACGTATTCCATATATAGATTACTGTCACTGACCGTGGAAAGGAAACTTACATTGAAAATGAAAATGGGATAGTAATTGACGATGGAACCTTAAATGTCAATTGAACCTTTAATGCCAGTTGAACCTTTAATGCCAGTTGAACCTTTAATGCCAGTTGAACCTTTAATGCCAGTTGAACCTTTAATGCCAGTTGAACCTTTAATGCCAGTTGAACCTTTAATGCCAGTTGAACCTTTAATGCCAGTTGAACCTTTAATGCCAGTCGAACCTTTAATGCCAGTCGAACCTTTAATGCCAGTTGAACCTGCGTTAAATGCCAGGTGAGCGTTAAATGCCAGGTGAGCGTTAAATGCCAGGTGAGCGTTAAATGCCAGGTGAGCGTTAAATGCCAGGTGAGCGTTAAATGCCAGGTGAGCGTTAAATGCCAAGTGAGCGTTAAATGCCAGGTGAGCGTTAAATGCCAGGTGAGCGTTAAATGCCAGGTGAGCGTTAAATTCCAGGATGAGCGTTAAATTCCAGGATGAGCGTTAAATTCCAGGATGAGCGTTAAATTCCAGGATGAGCGTTAAATGCCTTGTGACATTCAATTGACTGCAATTGACAGTGATGCAATTTATTTAGGTTATTTATTTAGGTGCAAGGTTATTTAGAAACAAATATATAAAATGTTGTTGGAAATATAATTTATTTTCATTTCGTTTTTCATCTTATCTTTCTTGTTTTTCACAAACACTGTAGCATTTAACTTGTAAAGCACTTATTGTATAATACACCACACATAAATGACTCGGAACATTTGGAATAACCTAACAAAAATTCATATTATTGATGCTCATTTTATTTCATATTTCTATTAAAATTCATTACTTTTAAAAATTAGGCCAGACAATACAAATAGGTTTGTGATCGCTCCAATAGGATTCATAAATCCATGCCACCACCTTATCACTATTGGAAAAACAGCAATCTAGGTGGCTGCCGAAGTCGGTGGTAGGGCACCTAGTGTTAATTTTAGAGGTGTAGCCATAGTTTTGGAACATTGCTATCAGGTGTTTCCCATCCGTCATTAAGTTAATATTGGTGTCTCCTATGAAAATTGTCTCTCTTCCAACGCATTTCAACAATTGCTCCTCCAGTTGCTCCAAAAATTCTTCCACTGCAAAGCGAGGGTGCCTATACATTACCACGAGTCGAATTTCCGGTCGGTCAATTAATACAAATTGGGAATGACCTCTTCCTCCGACTTTCCTTACGTCTTCGGGAATGCAGATGTCAGTGCTTTTCTCCAGCAATAACATACCCTCGGAATTCCTCGGAGGCAAACAATTTGATCGGTGGAGTGTCCTGAAACCATTCACGGAAACGACATCTTCTTCGGTTAACCAAGGCTCGACAAATGCCAAAACAGTAGCTCCCATGGCGCATTGGTCCCCTTGCAGGTCCGCAACCTTGTACTTAATGGAGTGTACATTTTGGTAAAATAGTTTCTCGTACATACTGTCGAAATCCTGAAGAAACGAGAACGGGAACTCCAGTGGTCTTTTGCGCAAGTCCTCCATTGCCTTTGAAACAACATCATTTTGTTTGGGAGGATTGGGAGGAACAAAGTCACCGTCAATGAACAATCCATTTGGACTTGTAGCTCTACTACATGCTACATAAACTAACTCCCTGTAATTTGCTTGGGTTTGCCTAATTCCCTTCATTGAGACAACAACAGACTGGAGAGATGATCCTTGGGACTTGTGGATCGTCATTCCATTAGCTGCAATCAGCGGAATCTGTTCTCGGATGATTTCCAGGCCTCGCCCTCTGACAACGCTAAGATTCCTCTTTGTTCTTTCAATCCTGGTCCAATTAAGTGGTAACTTGTGTGCCGTTTGGTATTCTCTAGTGTTCGATCGAGCTAAGCTGCCGATAATTGAATGATCAAACTCCATCCATACGTATCTTGGTATGCGCTCGTTTCTAGCATTCCTGGCAAAATCGATTTGTCGTAGGAAACCCGTTGCACCGTTAAAAAGACCATCTTGAACGTCAATATTGGTGGATACAAAGTAAATTCCACCAGTCTGTAGATATGTTTCATATGGTAGTCCGTCCGACTTTTGTTGATTTAGTTGCTTAGCGAATTCCAGCAAATTACGCTTCTGTTCTTCTGAGCCGCGACCTAGAAACCATTTTCAAATTAATATTTTTATCGTAAAGCTCTCACGCAACGAATAACAAATATAAGCGTCTAGAAGAGAAACTTACCCTGGATCTTGTCGTGAGCAGTTGCCATTGCTCCATCGGAGTTTAAATTTAAATGAACTTTATCGTTGTGCTCCTTGCACGCTTCTTTTCCAGCAAACAACCAAATAGTTCCTTCGTCGGGCTTATTATCTTCAGTGATCTTTCGGGAACGGATCAACGCTATATCATCTTCATCCATAACACCCTCAGCCATATTGTTCAGCGCTTTGCAAAATGCCTCTTCCCCTCGTTGACGCATGATCTGATCCAGTTCAAACAATTCAAATTTTTTCCATAATGGGTTGTCGACTGCACCAGCTGCCTCTGAAAGATGTTTGGGAGGAAGGAATGCATACGATCCCATGACCGGAGGGAGTTGACGTAAATGCCCGACAACAATTAGGGATTTACCGCCAAAATCCAGGTCGCAGCCAAAAATTTGCTGAAGTCTTGCGTCAATATCAAACAGCTGCTTCACACTGACCATTGAAATTTCATCAATGATGAAGAGTTTTACGTGCTGGAGCTTAAGACGCAAACTATTAAGCACACTGGCGTTTAGCGGTTTTGCCATTCCCGGATTCTGACTGGGTGGAAGACGAAATGTTGAATGCAAGGTCATCCCAAAGACGTTAAAGGCAGCCTTTCCCGTTGGCGCTGATACAAGGACACAAATATCGTCTGGGCAGACTCGTGTGTCGCGCTCCTTATATCTCAGATAGGTTTGTACTATCGCTGTCACGACATGGCTCTTTCCAACTCCTGCACCGCCACTTAAAAAGTAGTGAAAAGGCTTATCCGTTGTCTTTAGCTTGTGCATTACGGTCATTACGAAACGGCGTTGTCTATCATTGAGGGATCTCATTAACTGTTCGTACTCCTTATTGTCAATTTGAGATGGTGGGCGGAATCGTGTAACCTTTGGTTTTGGTCTAGCCTGAAGAAGGTCGCTTTCCAAATATTCGTCCATCTCGTGCTCGCCGTCCAAAAACCCCATCTCGTTTTCAATAGATGGTTCCGGATCTCCTGTTTCTTCTTCCTCTGCATGGTCCATCATCCTACCCAAATCTTCTTCATCCAAGCTTCGATCGAAATAATACGGCTTGGAATTTTCCTGGATGAGACTCATTTGACCCAACGCCAGCTGCTTAGCGGTATCGTTCCGTAATGCGTCCTCATTCCTCCACGGAACAAACAACATGAGCTGTTCTCGCCAGTAGTTACCGGTATCGTCACTTTTCCCGTAGTGACGATATCGCAATATTTTTTGTTGGTTTCTCCTTCGCATGCATCCGTTACCATCCTGAAGATTGAATCTTGGATTCCTTCGTGAAGACTCGGCGTTTCCTTGGTGTTGTACCTTCTTCTCATACTCGTACCATGTGGCATAATCAGCTAGGCAAACTTCTTCCAACTGCGTGCTGCGCTGAGAATAGTGGTCAATGAGCCCTTTCTTCAAAATGTCACTGCTATCGGCTTCCATTTCTTCAAGCTCCTGGCAAGACTTAAGCATCTTCACGCGTTCTTCAGGGGGTGATGTACTTACATAAACCACATCACGACTGGAATTGGTATTGGGTATTCCAAGAAGAAATGCGACGGCTTCCTGGGCAGACACTTCGCTTCCGGTAATGAGTATCTTGGCGTACTTTTGTAACCGCTCCTTCACAGACAAATTGCCCTTCTTAGCATCCTCTGCTGCAGCTTGAAGAAGCTTTGAAACGCCACTTTCAGCTTTCAAAATGTAACCAACGCAGTATTTAGCACAGGCGTAGGTATCCGTCACAAACTGAACGTCGACGTTGGCTTCCCACTCTTCCAGCAGTCGCAGATTATACTGGTTGACGTAAATTGCGTCTGTTTCGCGCTTGAGGAATGGCGTTACACGCTTGATGGAGCTTCGAATCGCTAGGATGTACTCTTCTCTGGAAAGATGAAGGGAGTCAAGAAATTCTTGAAACGGGAGCCTCTGTCGGAAGTTTTTCGTCATCGCCTCAAGCTTCTCTCTTATGCGGCGGTGTTGGTCTCTGGCTTTCTTCTTGTCCTCAGTAGCGGTACTATCAAGTAAAGGGGTCAATATGACTGTTCTATCCATGGGAGGCTTCGGGAAACCAAACCGACAGTTTTGCTTATTCTTTTGCTTTTTGTAGCAGGAATGAGAGTGGTTGTGTAGCTGGTAGGCCAATAGCTTCTCCATTTTTCCAATTTCATTCCTCTCGCAAGTAATGTACTCGTCAATAAAATCCGCGCACTTTTGTCCGCTTTCTGGGTCCTCTTCATCGTACACAGGAGATTCTTTTACCCAAAATAATCCATGAATATGGGGCGATCCTCTCATTTGAAACTCCATCCTGGTAAAGTAATCTTTCACTCCGGCCGGTTCGAAGATGCCGTTGGTTGGAAGTAGCATGTGATGAAGTAAAGCTCTATAGCGATATTCAAAATAGGTCATGCAGGTAACAGGGTCTTTCCTAATCAATTCACAAATTTCACTGAACTGTAGGTTGGCTGCATCACCCTCGGATATTGTTTCATCCTGGAGAACTTGCTTTAGCATGACATGTAGTTCTGTCCATTTTGTCTCAGCAGCTGATAAAGTGATAAAAAATGAACATTTTCCCAGTTGTCTGACCATGCCCATCACGTCCTTTGTTTTTTGTTGCCAGTAAGGTGGGGATGACCTGATATTTTTGAAAACGGTATATCCTTCGTCCTTGTTGATTAACGACTCCAATATTCTTGGCTGCGTCACCTGGCCTGCTGTAAGAGCACTATTTGCAACCGTCTTTCTGAGGCATATCTGAAGGGCGTTGTATATTTTTTCTATCCTGGATTTGTTGAACGCATACAACAAATGTTCAACTGCGCAGGCTCTCCTATCATACATCCGAAGTTCTGACTTCTTGATGTCCGTGTACGTAACCCTATCGGGGAAGCTCCGTATTTGTCCGCAGTAAATTTTTGGAAACGAAAGTTCTTCCCCCCGTAAGTCCTGATAGAGCGGCACTGGCCTTTTGCCTTCACCAGGAGCAATGGCAACGCCTGTAGTTCCATGGAGCGTTTCCTTGTCACTAAATATGAGAGATTGCTCTGATGGTAGGTTTGGGAGTGTTTCCGGTGAAACTTCCGGCATCTCTTTATCATCAACGGCGTTGGGTGATGTACCACAGGAGTCTGCTCGGTCTTCATCATTAAGGACAAAATCGATTGTTTCATCTGTAAATGCATTAAAGAAAATATTACTTTTCATGTTTCACAATAGTGTTATTTTGTTTTCCAGTGTAATTTATTGGTCCAGTGTCAATTACTGCTCAGTGGGCAATTATTGTTCAGTGGGCAATTACTGCTCAGTGGGCAATTATTGTTCAGTGGGCAATTATTGTTCAGTGGGCAATTATTGTTCAGTGGGCAATTATTGTTCAGTGGGTAATTATTGTTCAGTGGGCAATTATTGTTCAGTGGGCAATTATTGTTCAGTGGGCAATTATTGTTCAGTGGGCAATTATTGTTCAGTGGGCAATTATTGTTCAGTGGGCAATTATTGTTCAGTGGGCAATTATTGTTCAGTGGGCAATTATTGTTCAGTGGGCAATTATTGTTCAGTGGGTAATTATTGTTCAGTGGGCAATTATTGTTCAGTGGGCAATTATTGTTCAGTGGGTAATTATTGTTCAGTGGGCAATTATTGTTCAGTGGGCAATTATTGTTCAGTGGGCAATTATTGTTCAATGGGCAATTATTGTTCAGTGGGCAATTATTGTTCAATGGGCAATTATTGTTCAGTGGGCAATTATTGTTCAGTGGGCAATTATTGTTCAGTGGGCAATTATTGTTCAGTGGGCAATTATTGTTCAGTGGGTAATTATTGTTCAGTGGGCAATTATTGTTCAGTGGGCAATTATTGTTCAGTGGGTAATTATTGTTCAGTGGGCAATTATTGTTCAGTGGGCAATTATTGTTCAGTGGGCAATTATTGTTCAATGGGCAATTATTGTTCAGTGGGCAATTATTGTTCAATGGGCAATTATTGTTCAGTGGGCAATTATTGTTCAGTGGGCAATTATTGTTCAGTGGGCAATTATTGTTCAGTGGGCAATTATTGTTCAGTGGGCAATTATTGTTCAGTGGGCAATTATTGTTCAGTGGGCAATTATTGTTCAGTGGGCAATTATTGTTCAGTGGGCAATTATTGTTCAGTGGGCAATTATTGTTCAGTTGCCAATAAATGCTTCACTGTCATTTTTACTGTGTGATGAATATTTCATGCAATTTATAATTATTATACTCGAATTGCCCTTACCTTCACTACAGCGTGACCATTGTTCTGATAAGCCGACATCTTCTTCTTGATATGCCGGTGTCCCAATAAGGTACTTTGCTGCTTCATAAACTGCGTTTGGTCGAATCTTCTCCCATATGTATGGTGTCTTGTCGCTCATTCTCCTCATTAACTTCACTTGGACCACCGACGATTCTGAAAATCCTCTTGGAAGAACGTTAGCGACAACATCAAGGTCATTTTCCACGTTTACCACACAGCCACGCAATGTTGATTGGCGTTCCGTTCCCACAATTCGGATGTTCATGAATGGCAGGCGAAGAGCAACGAGGCGTTCCTCCAGTGGAGTGAGGACCTTCAACACTTCTGGCTGAGGAGGAAAAGCAAATCCGTTGGAAAGAGCAAGGCGAGGAACTATACCTTTTCTGATGGATACTCGGCATGTTCGGCATAACCTGTGCGGATCCTGAGGAACATTGAACACTTTTGATGAAATGTCTTCTGTTAGATTCCAGTTCATCAACGATATTGCCGAGACGACCGTTACGGAGTTTTCAAACCCAAGTTGACCACAACTGGAACAAACGAAGGTCGGAGCACTATTCTTTTTCCTCTGGTATAACTCTCGTAATTCTTCGAACGATTTGGCACGTGGATCTCGTTTTTTCCTTTTAGCGTCCGTGTTCCTCGACTGTTCTTCTTCTCTGACAGGTGTTGTTTGCCTTCTCCTCCGGTGAGCGTCCGTGTTCCGGGCCTGCTCCTCTTCTCTCACTAGGGAAGCTTGCCTTCTTCTCCGGTGAGCGACCGTGTTTTGGGCCTGCTCCTCTTCTCTCACTTGGGTAACCTGCCTTCTGGTACGGCGGGCACGCGTATCACGACCCTGCTCCACTTCTCGGACTGGAGTTTCCTGCCTTCTCGTCCGACGGGCGTTAGTGTTCCTGGCCTGCTCCTCTTCTCTCACTTGGGTAACCTGCCTTCTGGTACGGCGGGCACGCGTATCACGACCCTGCTCCACTTCTCGGACTGGAGTTTCCTGCCTTCTCGTCCGACGGGCGTTAGTGTTCCTGGCCTGCTCCTCTTCTCTCACTTGGATAACCTGCCTTCTGGTACGGTGGGCACGCGTATTACGACCCTGCTCCACTTCTCGGACAGGAGTTTCCTGCCTTCTCGTCCGACGGGCGGTGGTGTTCCTGGCCTGCTCCTCTTCTCTCACTTGGATAACCTGCCTTCTGGTACGGCGGGCACGCGTATCACGACCCTGCTCCACTTCTCGGACTGGAGTTTCCTGCCTCTTTCGCTTCCTAGTCAAGGAATCTTTTTTCCTTTCTTCGTCACGGAATGGTGTATCCTGCCTTTTGCCACGCATTCTCTCCCGTTGTTCCAATCGTTTTTTCTTTTGTGATTTCCTGACCATCCTGATAATTGCAGTTAGAATCGCAACGCATATTATTATTATGATTTCAACGAAATTTATTTTAATCCATCGACTAAAAACTTAAAAGGTTAATTTACAATGATTTTGGTCTTACCTGACGATACTGAGTGACCGAGCAGTTTGATCAGTTAAGATGGTTTAAAAAGTAGAATTTGAGGGATAATGGATAGAAATGAGTGATGCCAATAAACTAAACAACTCCGAATTTACAATATTTTTACAAACTTTGTAGTGTTTGTAATAGGGATCTCTTCTGTCCTTTGTCATTACGACTGTTGGCTCTCAAAAGTAAGTACACGTTTCGTAACTTTTATCCAGCTCACACTAGGGCAGATCTAAACAGCAGTTCATTCGCAGCGTGGTAGAACTCGAAGGTTCAAGCAATGCAATAGCGTGGTGCTGTTTTCTAGCAGCAATCACAGATAATCGGCTCGAGCTCAGCTGGCGACGACTCAAATATGTATTTCCTAGTAGCTTCCTCGTCGTCGGGCTAGCCCATGCTAACAACAAGTCCGGTTACATCGAATTGCGTAATAATATGTCGTCCTATGCGCCTGTCAATTTTCACGTCAACTATATTTTACTCAATTTCAAATTTTCTAGTTGTAACGGTTTCAGACAGTTCGTTCATAAAAATCAGAAAGCAAAAATTCCACCATTTTGATATAAGAGCATAAAGTAAAATTACATGAAATCGCTGTTGCCGTTGAACCCTAGCCGTCAGCTGCAAAATGACCTTATATCTATTTGTTATGGCCATATACGAGTAGAATGACACTTGTGATTTGAAAAATCTACCCTCTTAATGGTTTCTAACGGTTGCCCTTGATCATTTCATATCAAGTAAACCCTTTTTTATGACAAGTCGATTTGAGAACACAGAAGTCCATAATTAATGACCGTTTCAGAAGGAGACCATAAAATTTAAATTTATTTGAAATCGCCGTTGCCTTTAAACTGTAATCGTCAATTCTTAAGTGACCTCATATCTATATCTTGTACACAGTCGAGTCGAATGATATGCCACTTGCCATATGTTATCATCTAAAAAATTTGACCTCATAACGGTTTCTAACGGTTGCCATTGGACTTTCTTGCTATCTAGCTTGTCGCATAAAGCGAATGTGATAATAAGTCGTCCGTCGAAAACGGAAGTGGAAAATTCCAAACCACTTAAGCAAGAGAGCATCAAGTGTGAAATTATTTGAAATCGCTGTAACAGTTAACCAGTAACAGTCAACCGCAAAATGACCTCACACCTATGTCTTATGGTCATAGACGAGTCGAATGATATGTCACGTGCCGTATGTGACATTTGAAAATTTCGAAATCGTAACGGTTTCAATCGGTTACCGTTGCCCCTTATGTCTATTAAGCTTCTCCCATAACGCGGTTGTGACGAGAAGCCGTTTGCCAAAAAAAGAAGTGGAAAATTCCAAACCATTTAAGCAGGAGGAATAAAGTGTCAAATTCTTTGAAATCGCTGTAACCGTTAAACAGTAACCGTCAACCCCGAAATGACCTCATATCTATGTGTTATGGTCATAGACGAGTCGAATGATATGCTACTTCCCACATGTTAGCCTTTAAAAAATTGACCTCGTAACGGTTTCTAACGGTTACAGTTGACCTACGTATTTCAAAATCACGCTGGACCCTTCTGAGGTGACCACCTATTGATTGCCGAAAACAGATTTCAAAAAAGTCAAACCGTTTTTGAGTTAGAGCGCGCACAGACAGACGGACGGACGGACAGACGGACAGACGGACGGACGGACATCTCGATCTTATAAAGTGGCTCCGCCACTTAATAAGTAATATCTTCATGTACTCATTGCGTATTGGACAGCCTCTGAAGGTGAAATGTCAATATTATGCTGATCATTGAGTCATTTTGCTGTTTCTAGCTAGCCATAAAAAATATACACATGCAAACGTTGTGTTGTTTGCCAACTTATGTAAAAGCGCCGCGTTAAACGCCAGCGAGTGAGAACAAACAAGTGCACACGGATACAAGAAATGCAATTCCAGTTGACTCAACAACGAGCCCGAGCCGAAAGAACGGAATAATCTACAACAACAACGGGTATATAAAATGATGAGATATATCAGGTGTATGGACAGTATTATAGTTTTATAAAGTTGCCTTTATTGTTTAAAAATTGTTTTAAACGCTACTTGCATTATTGAGGGGAGCAAGGATGCACAAGGCACAAAAATGACTAAAAGCCTGAATGCTATGATCTAACTGAAATCTGCCTCTGTAAAACATTTTATTAAGTGGCGGAGCCGCTTTATAAGATCGAGATGTCCGTCCGTCTGTCCGTCTGTCCGTCCGTCTGTCCGTCTGTGCGCGCTCTAACTCAAAAACGGTTTGACTTTTTTGAAATCTGTTTTCGGCAATCGATAACTGGTCACATGAGAACGGTCCAGCGTGATTTTGAAATACGTAGGTCAACTGTAACCGTTAGAAACCGTTACGAGGTCAAATTTTTTAAAGGCTAACATATGGTAAGTAGCATATCATTCGACTCGTCTATGACCATAACACACATATATGAGGTCATTTCGGGGTTGACGGTTACTGTTTAACGGTTACAGCGATTTCAAATAATTTTACACCTTATGCTCTCCTGCTTAAGTGGTTTGGAATTTTCCACTTCTGTTTTCGGCAAACGACTTGTCATCACATGGGCTTTGCCTGACATTGTTGACCAGCTCCAAAGGTCAACGGCAACGGTTAGAAACCGTTACGAGGTCAACTTGTTTAAATGGCAACATATGGCAAGTGACATATCATTCGACTCGTCTAACAACATAATACACAGATTTACAGTCATTTTGAAGTTGACGGTTACGGTTGAACGGTGACGACGATTTCAAATGGTCCTGTTTAAATGGTCTTGAATTTTGGACTTCAGTTTACGATGAACGGCTTGTCACCACAAGCGTTTTATGTGAGAAGCTTGGCAGCCATAACGGCCAACGGTAACCGTTAGAAACCGTTACGATTTCGAAATTTTTAAAAGTCAATTAGGGCAAGTGGCATGTCATTCGACTCCCCTGAGTGTTCGTTATGCAAATCTGAAGGGATTTTAATCGTAACGGTTACCGTTTAACGGCAATACCTGATTATTGGTTTTTATGTTCTAACTTGATAATGGATTGGAGTATAGGCATTCTGTTTTTAGCAAACGATTCCTTATAGTGGTACTCAGTGGTCTATTTTGAAAGATGCATGTTAAGGGTGTCCCTGCTCCGCCACTTTGCTACATGTTAGCTTGCTGAGTTTATTGTTTCCCATCTTTGACAAATGCGTGGAATTATTCCTGTGTGGAATATGGGCAAGCGTAACTGATGGAAAGGATGAGTTGATGAGATTGTGAAACGGGGTAAATAGCGACGAACAGATAATCGGTGGTGACGTGAGTCGATGAACAAAGACAACGATAATTAGTGAAAGCAAGCCAACTGTTCAGATGAGATAAAAGCAAGTCAAGTCGTCACTACTGGAAGCGTCAACTCTTTACTTTCATTTACAAGTGTTTGATGTGTCATAAAATATCATCGTTACAATTTAGTCGTCATGGGGAAAGTAAAGTGGAGAGGTGACGAGCATGCTTGTCGCATAAATTATCTTTTCCAGGTACATGTTTTTTCTAAAAACTGTATGAATGCATATTTAAAGTTTAACGGAAATGCACTTTTAATAAATTTCAATATTTGTTTAACGATTAATAATGACAGGTTGGAAGTTTAGTAGCCAAATCCGCTCCTGAGATTAGCCAGTACTATGGACAAGTTCTCACTGTTATCACGGAGAAAACAGTACTCAAAAAATAAGAAAATACCAACTGCCATTAATCTAATGTCTATTAAGTGTTTTATAGAAATATTTTCATTTTAAATTTCCATCAATTTTCAAGCAATACATGTAAGTTTGCTAAAATAAAGTGCTACCTGAATACAGGAATATATGTACAAATACTTGGGGGAAATCATGATTCGTACCTGTTCACCTTACCTTCCAACATTAAATAGCTGACATTTCAATTTTGTTGTGATCCCAAACCCAATAAACTCGGAAATAACTAAATATGGAGACACATGATGCATCCTATAATTTAGTATAACTCCAGGTTATAGGTTAACCACAATGTATAAATAGAATCTAGCAGATAGCAGTATAAATAATCATATCAAGGTCATTTCAGGGTTTCGTAGATAGACTGTATGACTCGATCGAGTACCATTCTGGAAGTTTACGTTTTTCATATCTGTTTTATTTATTTATTTGAAACTTGGTGTCATTACATTATTTAACGTTTCCTCAAACAAATGATTTAAACAAAACTAAGAATGATTCTTCTAAAGAGCATTAGTCAATGTGACAATCGTCGTAACGCAACCCAGTGAAGAATTCCTTCTTGAATCCAAGAGATTCCGCATGATCGTGAATTAGCTTCACAGTTTCCACTGGGAGTGTTTTATGAATACTGGAAACTCCCCAGGTCATTTGGTTGTCGTCCGTGCAGACGGCAGAAAAGATGAACGTGGCGTTATCCGTTAAAGTGGGATAAACGGTACCACCCTTGCCTACGCACACATTAAAAGAAGTGATTTTTTTAGTTCAGCAAAATATGTTTCCATGCAAATCTTACTTTGCGTCATTTTGGTGATTAGTTTCCTAACCTGATTGAGTTATGTAGCGACAAGTTTTAACATCTGGATCAGTGTCGTTAGTGGAAGTGATGTTCATTTGGGACCTTCGGCCACCAAACCCAATTATCTCCACGGTGTCTCCAGACATTTCAAAGTGTACGCAACTCTCGTAGTACAACTCATTTTCTTGTATCTCACTTATATCCTTGCTGGAAACCTCAACACTCGTCAAGTACAGGTCAAGGCGGCTCATTGCCGGATAGTACCATGATTTAGCAGAGTACCCTTCCTGAACATTTAAAATTTAAAAGTTTTTAAAGCAAAGATCATTACTCAAAATGCATTCCTGTAAAATAGTGAAATTCTATTCATTACTCGTTGCACTTTTTCAAAAATTTAAATTACCGGTGATTCAAATTATTAAGGAAGTATCTTTGAAAAGTCTAATTAATTTTGTGAGAATCAAATAAAATAATTCAGTGTTACTAATTAACAGTACACACGCACCCAATTGGGATCCACTGCATCCGTTTTACTGATTTTAAAACATGGTTGTTCCTTGGCACTTTCAATATCCAAAGCGTTAGCAATCCCAACGCTAAGGAGCAAAGACGCTGAAAGGGTGACGACGATTGACACTGAAAACTTGTTCATGATGATGTGATTGGATGGATGCCAGTTGAAAACTGTGAGCTTTCGAAAGAAAACGCAGAGTGTATACCCGGCAGTTCAGTTACCCTGTTCAATACACCGATCGTTATTATGAAACGTTTTTTCGTAGTTCATAATGTGGGTATACATGGACAAAAATAAAAAAGTAATCTCTATCGTACTTTGTATTATTTTACAAGTAAATATGTACACAATGCGCATTGAGCGAACCTCTGAAGGTGACGTGACGTCGGAATAGTATGTTGATCATCAAGTCATTTCGTTGTTGCTAAAACCATAATTTATATCCATGCAAAAACGTTGCGCTGTTTGCCAACGTAAAAAACGCCAAGTTGAACTAATGCCGCAGGCCATCAATACAAAACGTTATTATTTGCGTAACGCTTGCAGAAAAACCAAAGAAAACAATATCTGGGTTTATGAGAAAACTACATCCGTCCAGTCAAGTTTAGGCAAAAACCTTCATTCACCGACGGTAAAATAATTATAATTTGGGCCAAAGTTAGCTGACGGGTATGATTGATGTGAACTCATCTGCATCTATAATGCTTGATTGTTGTTATCATTGTGTTGTGCACGAAGAACTATTACAGTAATGACGCTACCATTATATCATTACCGACAATAGCTACAGCTACATAAATTCTAAGTTTCTGAAATTCCGTGGGAATTAAGCAGGAACATATTCTCGTCGTCTGTCGGGACTTGTTGCTATTTTAAAATTAATGCACACCTGGCTGACACATGAAAAAGGAATCCATAGTTAAATTTGGCTTCTTTCGGTACGCAATTACCCAATTTTAGTCGCATGCAAACTAACTTTCCTAGGTATCTAGGTTATATTAAGTAGGGAAGATTGTGAGGAGGTATAAAATTTTGCACGCTCCGCTAGCGGTCAGTCAGTCATTATTATTGCTTTACAAGAAAAACAGTAGGAAACGTAACAATCTCCACACCTTGGCCAACTGTTTTAAGATGAACTTAATTTTTTTCCAGAAAGTAGCGCCACTGGAGGATCGCGTTGGTCCTGTCCAACCCTCTGGTGTCTGGGTTTGAAGCCAATTCTATGCCTAGGTATTTAATTGTTTGGTGACGGAAATGGGTAGAAATTATGGGAATTTTATTACATTTTGCATAGAAATCGCATTCATTTCATCGCAATATTATAAGTGTTAGGTAACCAGGCATTGTGCTTACTAATTTCTAAATGTAATATGACAGAGTGGATTAAATTTTCAAAATTGACAGTTTAGTTGCATTGTCTTTATTTAAAAAAAATGCTTTACAATAATACAAATTATTCAAAAGTATTACAATAATCTGTCAGTTATAAAAAGAAATTAATCATTCAACAAAAAATTATTCTCAATTTACCCCAACAATCCAAACATGACAAATACCTACCGCTGTATTTGCTAATAATGAATAACTTAATGATATTCTTAATCAGTCACAACACGGTATAAAATGACAATCAGAAAGTACAAAATATTTACAACTTGAATAATAATAATAATATGAAATATTGATAATCACACAAAACAATGTTGCATTATGCCTATTCAACTCGGTTCCAGTTCAATCAATGCATTTCATCACAAAATTCACTCATCTTTTTCGCAATCCACTCTTTCAATCTACTCAAAAAATGACACAAATACGACCCACTCGAGACATCATCTAGCCATGCAATATTACCTGCTTCACTTACATTTCGAAATACTATTTGCAAACCTTTATGGAACTATCGTACCAACTCAGAGACAGAGAGAGGGCAGAAAATTTCCACAAATTCTTTAAAGTGATTAGCAAGTCTACTTAGGTAGAAGCTGTCAAGCATTTTGTGGCGTATTCTTCTTCTAAACCTGCCTCAACATCAGTGCTGTCGGACGCTGTACTTGGATAACTGGATAAAATTCTCCTGCCCTTACTATCGCTCTGGAAATACTCTCTAATCTCCTTCATCGTCTTGCCCTTAGTTTCAGGAACAAAGAGAGCAACAAATATGAGCCCTATAAACGCTATACCTGCGTACAGCCAAAAAATGCCATAAATGTTGATTTCGTGACGGAGGAGGGGAAAGGACTTTGTCACGAGAAACACGCAGAACCAACTGTACGCGATTCCCAAGGGATTCATGTAATGGCGAACTTCCAAGGGAAAGAGCTCACTGGCGAGGAGCCACGTGATGGGCCCTAATCCGATCGCAAATCCGAACGTGTAGAGGATAAGCGCAGCAAGTGGCACCCAAGCCAGCGCTGGATTGTGTGTTCCACAGTAAAAATATACGCCCAAAACTGAGCCGGCAATACCGATAAGAGCGGTTGAGATCAGGAGAAGGATTCGTCGTCCAGCACGTTCCACAATTAAAGTGGAGGTAAAAGAGGCGATTAGCTGGGTGGTCGCTAGGATTACGGATGGAATGTGGGGATTTAGTGAGGACTGGCCAGCAGACTGCTTAAAGATTGATAAAGCGTAGAATGTAACTCCATTAATTCCTATACAAGCGTACAAAAAAGAATACATACACAGATTAAAATTTCAGACCTTTAAACCACATTTTAATTGATCTCCTTGAAAAAACTATAAGCTACCTGTTAGCTGTTGGAATGATAGCACGCCCAGAGCCACAGCCGACGCTTTGATCGTGGACATGTCCATCCGATTCTTACGAATGCCCACTGATCGGGCCTCCTTTCCAAGCAGCGAAACTTCATAATTGTTCCGAATTTCCTTAAGTTTTAAGAAAGCTTCATCCGATCCCAGCAGTTTCTCCAAAACTTTGTACGCCTCATCGCATCGTCCCTTGGAGACCAACCAGGAAGGCGTGTCCGGAGCGAGAGCAAGGAGCAACACGCTCGGAACTGCAACAGTGCAGCCAGCCAGTGCGAGAAGTCTCCAGTTCAAAAAGCTCCCAAGAACGTATGAGATCAGGATGCCGAAAATCATCAAAAACTGCAGAGAGGGGAAAACCAAAAAGAGAAAAATAAAATATCTTTTGAAGCGCGTGACATGACAAAAAAAAAACACCGCAAAAAAACCGATAAAAAGTTACGCAACACTTGTGTCATTGAAATTAAGCATGCTCATATCCGATTACATAATAAAAAAACTAGTCCTCTGCAAAAATTATTTATAGATTACATTGCAACATTACAACATGGGTACGTTTTAATCTGCGGTACAGCTTCACAGACAAAGCTCTTCCTCTTTACTTCTTTAAACTCAACTTAAATGCGCTGAAGCTCCAAATCAGCCTCACGTGAGGGACTACTTGTTATAAAATGCTTGGGTTTTTTTTTGCATTAGCAACGACTAAAACATGTTACATAAAATTGCACTGATACACGCTTGTGCATCTGGAATGTGGCATGCATGCCTGGACATTAAAGAATCTCATTAAATGAAAGATTAAAAGGATTTCTTGCGTCTGCAGCAGCTATAATCACACCCACCGGGCAACCCACTCATATTTTATCTGCAATGACTACGTGGTATAAGAAAAATATCACAGTAGTCTCGATTAGCAGCAATTAATCCTCTTTACTTGTTTTGTAATCAGCTTTCTTTCAAATAAAATCACATCTATTGTAGTTCAATACGTGCTGCACTGAGTTGCCAACCTACATCATTGGTCTGATAATAATTTTTGTTGCATAACTTAAACTTGCAATTAGTCAAGTTGATAATTTATGCAAGGATTATGAAATAAAACTATTCATGGCCTACATCAGCCAAGAGTATAAAACGACGAGAGTGATGAAAGTGTGCAAAAACCCCAAATGACATAAAACGCATTAAAAATAGGTATTAAAAGTCCAAAAGTGTTACCTGTGGCATTATTCCTAATTTGCCCCTCATCTCGATAGACGCGACATCAACAACAAAAAGAGAGCTGCACGGAATGATTATGCCAGTTCCAAATCCGCCTATAAAAACCGTTAAAGAGATGATAATCATTAGTAAAGAGGAATTAGGTATTATGATAAGGATTGATCTACAAACAAAGGATTAACAAGTGGAATTGAAATCTCCATTTCCAACTAAATCTCGCAACTTACCAAGAAATCTTCCGATAAAAATCATCATAAGATCTTGGGAGAATCCCACCATTCCCCAAGAAAGTAAATGGGTCGTACAGCCCAGAAACGCTATCGTCCGTCGAGGTCCAAAATAGCGCAAAGGGAGCAATGCAAAAACGGAGCCAAATAGGGCGCCAAGGGGTCCAAGTCCTCCTGTTAATGCAAACGAAGGATTTTCAGAAAATAAGTTACACTTTTCAATTTTTGAATTTGAAATACAAAGTTGATTATTTATCAATATGCCTTACCTATCCATGATTTATCGTGCTTGGTCAATACTTCAAAACTTTCGTGGTCCACTTCCATTGACGGCAACGCTGAGGACGTGTAGCCCAAAAAGTTGCCACAAGAGATGCATAGATAGCTCACGGAAAGTACAGAGATGAGCTATTATTTTGTATACAAAAAGAAAATTTCAATGAAATTATAAATTTCTTCAGAAACAAAAGTAATATATATTTTTTTGTAGCTGATGTTTTTAGTTTCAAAATTTCTTACCTGATAAAATGCAGAAGATTCCTGACCAATCTTCTTAATTGGTTCTGCGACCGTCATCTTTGAATTGTTTTTTATAAGTTGGTTTGGGTCGAAATAAAAAAAAATCGGATTGAGATCAAATTCGGGTCTACTCGAGAGAGCCAAACGATTGTTGCAGTTCGTCTTGCAAACTGGAGTCTTTTTTCTGCTCTGTCTAAAGATTTATGTACTTCCCCCTTTTTCAATGCAATCAGGTAGATGGGTAATAAGCTGGTGAACTGTAATTATAGTGATTGGGACGATATATGTATTCCACTTTCTAAGAAGAGTTGCTTGCCACAAGTTAATCAGGAATTAATAGCGACGACGACGACAAGTCTGTCAAAAATTGACGTAAAAAGACTGGCTGGGCTGAGCACTGAACTTGCCTGCTGCTGCTGTTGCAGTTATTTCATCCTCTTGGCACAAAAGTTATCTTGGCTCATGTTTGTTCCTAGGTCGGCTCAATTTTTCATGGTCTTTTCCATGCAAATTATAGGATAAGAAGTTTTGTAGATAAAATAATAGGTTATGGTTGTGATTAAAAAAATATCACGGGATGATGGGGAATGGAATGTTGATTATTATTCGGAATACTGTAACTTGCACTGGGGTCGAAGACAAGAAAGGAACCCCGAAGTTAATTGGTTGATTGGTGGTCTGGAATCTGGATAATATTTTTTTTTGATATATCAGAGAGTGGGTTGGATGATCAGTCTTTGCGTTCTGCTAACAATTATCCCCTGCAGCCTTATTATGCAACTTTATATCTCAAGAATGGCTTTTTATTAGTTTCAAGAGTTTTCGGTCGGGAAGGATATGTTTACGTAAGATGGACACGTACACGAGGATAGTGAAGCCAAGCAGCGACTGATCTAATGACAACGCTCCGCTCGCGTCTTGCTATATTTATACTTCCTTCCGAATCAGTAGGTATTAAAGATTTGAATGCATGCACATGATTGATGGCTATATAAATCATAGCATAGCAATTTTACAATTAGCCCGCTTTTGTCAATATGGAAAATAACGTTTGAAGATATATTTATTTACGGTTACGTGGACACAGTAGTGTACTGTGGACATGTACAACGCAGACTTGGTGTTGCTTGAATTCTCATTTTTATAATCTTTATAAGCCGGGGATTAAAAATTAATGGTATGTATGTATACAAGACGGAATTACTAAACTAATTCGCGTAATACAGTAAGGAAGTACTACAAATTAGACTGGTTGGATTGGGGTAGCGTGATACCTCTTGATATACTAAACCTGGTTGGAAATTTACTCCATCATTACATTCACTCCATTTTAAAGACTGGACGAACAGACTGGCTACAACATTTCAATTAGCGTTGCTCCAATAAACGGGAAGCCTGTTGCCGGTTGCAATTTTCCGTCCTAGCACAATGTGCAATTTTTAGATATTTTATCTGATGACTCATTTTCTAGCAGTGAGTGTACGGCCCACGAGTCGATAAGATGGGTGGCTTGTCTTGTACAGCGTACCTACTTGACACTCGAGAGCAAATATCTGCTTTGAACTAATGAGAGATTAGGATTACAATCCGGTATTTATAAAAAAAACAACAGATTATAGGCGTAGGTATGCCTTTGAATGAGTCTGTTAAGCAAGCGAATGGTTGGTTTTAGATGGTTTTTCGATAAGTTATGTAAGGCTTAGGCGCATTGAAGCGTTACATAAAATATTATAGTTTTATTAGGTAATCCACGTACTCCTTGTGATCATATAGGATAAAAAAATATAATAATGCTCCAGTCCAGACACACACAAAGAATGCTCTCTCCGGAGATGCTGTTTGAACTTGATTAACCTTGCCCTTGCAACTTATTCTAATGCAGCAAAAGTCATTGTAAGTCTGAAGGATGTGCTGCAATTTGAGATCATTTGGGTGATGAAAGGAACACACGCTGGAAATTGGAAATGATTTCACAATGGGGCAACATGAGACATTCTTTAATGGAATTCAAACAAGTAGATATTTTCTGCGCAGTTTTGGAAACAGTTTTTTTGCAATATTTATTGTCCTGCTAGCAAATGTGCATTTTATTATAGACATTTAATTCTCTGATGACTCATTTCGAAAAAGTAATTTTGCTACTGCTACTTTAGCTACTGTGATGTGTCAGCGAGTCCACAAACCACGAATCAACGCCGTGTGTGTTGCTGCTTTAAGCCTAAATTAAATTAGCGTACCTAGTTGACACTGGAGAACAGATATTATACCTTCTTTAACTAGTTTTGGGGATTATTATTGTCGAAATCTAATATTTCATACAACAGAAGATTATGGTTTTAAAAGTTTGATTACAAACGGGTATTTAAAACCGAATGCTAGATTTAAAATAGCTTTTATTTAAACTGATGTAACTACTGGACGCATTGAAGTATAATAAAATTCTAATTACGTTAATACACGTGCCGCTTTTTTTAATTTTCTCGGCCTTCCTCAAAGATAAAGTTCCACTTGGACGGAATTAAAAATTTGCCTTATCAATTAGCCAATTTATTATAACTGCTGACGCATGACGGTATTTAAGGAAAGGTAATATTATTTTAAACGTGGGGTACTATGAGACCACGACAACTTTACGAGACCAATTGGTGCCCAGCTAAGTAATTGTATCCAACACTGCAGCAAAAATGTAAGAAATAGTTTGCAATATTTTTCAATCTTCATTTTCTACCCATTATATAAATTACCACAAAATCCATGACGAACAGAATAATTTTCCACTCTTATCAGATATATTATATCACACTGCCTTTAAAAAAAACCCACACTCGATTGATTGTTTTTCATTTTATAGATTTTTTTTATTAGTCACTGACATTGACATTAATAATATCCATGCATGTTATGTCGATGCAAAAAAAAAAGTCATGCCATTATGAATAATTTTTTGCCTGGCAACGACAACACATCGTAAACATAATCACATGCCTAATCACAGCATCTGCACTCTGTACAAAATGGCATTAGCCTTAGTAACTGTGATTCATGTCGTTTCAAGTACAATTAATGGTATGGATTTCTCTTTTCAATTAATGTAGCATTTTAAGTTCTAAAATCTTGTGGTGCGGTAACGGAAGTCAATGTGTCATTTATGTAGATGTTGATTAATTGTAAGTATGACATGATTCACAAACATGAAGAAGTGAATCATGCAAAAGAATCACAGTATTTTAAACTTCATTTTTTTTTCTAAAATCCATCTTTATTTTTTCCACTTTCCATCAATCAAGTTACTATAAATATTGTTGTAGAAGTTATTACGTTTCCCCTAATTCAGTATTAGTTTCTTTTTTTCATAACAGTTTTATATTTAATTTGTAATTTTACACTATAGGTACAAGGTGCATTTTCTCAATGAATTTTTTTATACATAGTATTTTTTTTATTAATTATTGTATGTCTGTATTCCTTTTTCGTGTGATGATAATAATGATGATGATGTATACAAATATTTTTTATTCATCGTATTATTCCTTACCAAATTAGTATTACAATTTGCAACAGTAGTTTGTTAGTAGAGAAATATGTGCATATATAGTGTACGTTACGGCATGACATCCAAAAACGAACAGTTTTTCTTTTCTTCTTTTTTTTTTGGTCTATATAATTTACGTAGTATATATTATAAATCATTTAAAAATTGTATACTTAAATGTAAATAGGAAATAAAAAGACATCACATGTGACTATGAGATAAATTAGGGTTTTTTACACGAGATACGAAAGTATATAACTGCTAATAAAAAGGACGAGTAATAACAAACAACAAACTCACAATAACACATTGTATATAATATTATTATATTACTTTCTAATTAAAACTGATTACGTTTGTGATTCTTGTTTTGTTTTAAGATCGTCCTAACAGTGTCAGACAACAAGATTTACTTAGTTCCGTGATGACTGAAGATATTAAACTCAATCTTTAAAACGTGGAGCACCACGCGATGATGTATTTTAACTCATGGCATTTTTTAACGTATTTCAATAAATACTTAAATAACACAATTAATTGTAATTAGTAGAAAACTAAACTGGTACACACGCTGCTACAAAAAAAAGTATCAAACGAAGCTGACTGTACAAATATATTTTTTAACGGAATTTTTTTTAAACCGAAAAAAAACAACGTTGATAGCTTGGAAAGTAATTTTACCGTTATTAACAATAGTGCGCATATATTATAGCGTGGGTTGTAATAAGTTACATAAATAATTAACAATAATAATAATTAAACTGTTCAATAATTAATTACACGATAATATGGCCATTTCGTTCAGTATTCTAATTTCTAAAAATGACTTGCTTCAAAAGGATTGTTCAAAACTGCCAACAGAACATGATTACACAGTATTTATTAATTAACAACATTTCTTGACGATATAAGCACACTCATCAAAGGATATCATCCTCTCTTTTCGGGTTATTGCACGCCAACATATTACACTACTGTTCAAAAAAAAGACTGCTGCTGCTGCTGAATTGCTTAATTTCTTAATGTTTAAATGTAACCTGTTATTATTATCACGATTGCATTCAAAGATCCAAATGACTTTTTCACATTTTTTCTGCTTGATCTAGTATACTTTTCTATACAAATCTAAACAACTTATTTTTTCATAGTCCTTGACCAATCCCCTCTCTATTTTTTCACACTCCTCCTCATCCTCCTCCTCCAGATCACCTCCCTCAATCATTTTTTTGTTAAATAAGATCAGACCTTATGTACAAACAGCTCCTCTGCTCTATCTCGTGTCTACAAACTACAAATTCTAGACCTTTTCCGCTACATCTTTCTAAATATTCTAAAAACTATAGCAATTTTATCTTACGACGACGGCGACGATATTACAAGGTAACTTTGCTGTTTCAGTTATGTTTTATGTATGTGTATTTACAGGATTTATTTTTATATTCTTCTTGAGAGTTGTTTGATTTTTTTTGATGATCATTCGTAAACCTAAATGATATCAGTATGGAATCATTATATAAATTGTCACAAGTAGAGAACGTTTCACATTTTCATCAAAACTAGCATTTTTTTTCGTTTCGTCAAGCACGACGGAAGAAAATATATAAATACGAAAAACATTTTTGACAATATCCTCAAAAATGTTTTGTTTTGTGTGGAGACTACGATTGAGTTTGGAAATTCGGTTAGTGCTTCCTTCCCTCCTCCTCCTCCTTTCCCTCCAATTAAAATTACTCCTTACTTGCTAACAACTGGAACTACTGTGTGATGTGAAGTATATCGTTTCTTTTTGAATGAGAAGACTAGCATGTTGAATGCATACTGTACCTCAATATATATATTTAACGTGATGATGATATATTTTTACATTTTACAAGTATTCATATACTTAATTAACATAGTAATTAAACTATAACTGCCACACTAACATATTTTAAAACAAAAACGGGTTTTAATTCTTCTCTGTCGTCAACAAAATGAAAACAGAAAGAAAAACGATTTCCGGTATAGGTATTAATTATTTTATAGATGCGTGAGAAAAATAACATGCGATCATTACAAATAAAAAAAACGAGAGAAAAAAAATTATACATTCCTAAAAAAAACAAAAAAGGATTAATGGTTTTTTTTACTACCCTTGTGAGGTATTTATGTATAATTAATAATAAATAGTTAATGTTAAATTGCGATTTGCGAGGATTTTTATTTTGTTTTCATCTTCGAAGACTTGTGTGTGTGTCTGTTTTTTAGTTGTCTTTGGAATAAATTTAACACGATTCAACATTTTAATTAAATAATTAGATTTAAAAATGATTATTACATCGGGTCACCTACAACAATATAGGATGCGCGGATCATCACATCAGTCAACGTGAAGATGCTCCGCCGGAAGAGTTACAGGTACAGGATTAGTGGAAGTGAGACTTCTCCGATGGCAGTTGTCATAGTGATCGGCGGCGGGAGGTGCCGTTGTTGTTGACGCCGAGTCCAGCATCATGGCGTTTCCACCCACATTCACGCACGCGGATTCCGAGGTGAGCGGATGCGGATGCTGTTGACCTGGCGGATGTGCAATGGCCGTTGCAACGGTTGCTGTGGTTATTGTTGTCATTGCACTGGCAGTGTCACTCTCTTGGAACACTGTTCCCATCAATAAGGTGACACGGGTCAGCAGCATCATCCACAATAAATAATTATGCCATATAGCAACAGGAGAAGTCCACCACATGCACGACATGCAGAGAGCATTATTATTTTTTTCGTCAGCAGTATTATAACGGCAGGTAGGTTTTGGTAAGTTTTGGTGTCAGTGCGGAAGGAAACAATATATAACGAGAAAAAAAAACAAAAGAAAACAAAAACGAAAAATTAATAATGATAATAATAAAATAACAGAAAAGAATAACGGTTAAGGAAAGTTATTAATTTTAGTACTAACTGTAATTAGATTGTAAATTATTTAAGCGGCAGAAAATAAGCCTTTGCTACACAAACCCAATAATTAAAGCAATTGATTATTATATTTAGCATCATTCATCTTTTTTTCCCACGCGGCGACACACAACAAAAAATCATGTTTGCATGCATTTTTAACTTACTAAACTTTGATTAGTCTTATCATTTTGACTCTTTTTTTATGATATCATGTTATCTTAAATACTCCCTCCCAAAACTATCTTTCAAATTTTGTTTTTTTTTGTACATTTTGACTATAAACCGTTAAACCACATATTAACCGCTGTCATTCATCAAATCGCCATCCGTTTTGCTGCTGACTAGCAATTCCGTATACTACACAAGAATCTTTTACATTTTGTTAATATTTTCTCCCGAGTTTTTTAAAATACAAACTGCAAACTAATTTTTTGTTATTTTAATTGACGACATTCTTCTAAGAATTATTGCTATTTGTTTTCGAATCATTGTAATAAGTAGATGGATACACTACACAAAAAATTGTTTTCCGACGGTAATTGTAAGTTTATATATGTTCATTTCACTAAAAACTATAAATTTTTATCCTCCCACCTCCTCTTCTCTAGTCTAGTCTCTACTACGAAATGTAAGTCATTTAAATTCTCCAGTATTATCATTGCACATTCACTTATGTACATTTTTTTTTCAAGTTCCAAGGTCTGCACCTTTCCCCATCATATCAGCATCATCGTCACTTAAAATATATTAGCGATTTTTTCTGCATCTTTAAATAATTAGTTATTTTTTTTTTTCAAAAAAGTCTCTCGTGAATGATGGATGTTTTTTTAGTGGTAGTGGTGGTGTTGGATAACTTGTTTGTTGTTAATAAATTTAAATATATGTCGATTACCTACTATACTAACGGATTTGGATATGTATGAATCTGGATGGATTATCTACTCTCTAAAAAAATGTTATTATTGTTTATACTAATTAAACTAGTGATTACCTCTATAGATTATATATATACATTAAAATATACACTCATTAAATTCAAGAGAAAAAAGTGATAAAGAAAAAAAAAGTAGAAACTATTATGGAGTGGAGATTATCAGAATATTATGGAGAGTTTTTAGGAATCATTTACGTCTGTCTCGAGAACTGAATGCTTATCATGAAATGTACAGTTTGCGCTAAACTTAATTAAGTCTCTACAAGGAGGATTTTTTTACGTTTATACTTACTTTATATATAGGTATATGTTTTGTATTTACAGTTTAGTTACATATTATTTTAAAGTCCATCTTTTACCATTTATTTTTTTTATTGAGGTTTATTTTTTTTGTCCAAGTTGTGGAGCTGGAGACCTCGTACGGAAACGAAAAATGTAATAAATGTTGATTTATACACCAGAGCGCGGTGAGAAAAATACAAAATATTTTTTTAATATAATGTTTTCGAGAGCAAATAATTATTTTTTCTGATATATTTCCTGTAATTTTTTTTACTTGTAATGAATTTTTTGAAATATTTTTTTTGTAAAGTTCTCTTGTTTAGTTTTGTAGTAGTTTTTTAAAAGTACCGTGCGTCATTAAAGATTATTGTTTATCTTTTTCCAATATTTTTTTTTACATTATTATATTCTTCTCGTTCACTGTTTTGAGAGATTGCTAAATAAACAAGTATGTTTTTCAATTGATAATGGATTGGTGTTAATTCGGTTGGATTGATCGGAAACCCAGCATGGAGTTCTGGGAACAGGCCACCAATCTTTTTTTTATCTTTCAGTAAATAACAACTAAAAATTGTGTGTATTTCACTTTGCCCCCTCTCCTCAGTCCAGTTAACCTTCGTAGTTTATTATAGCCAATCGCCATTTTAGTATGTTTAAGCACAAGAGTCATTGTCTAGCTGATGATCATCTTGAAGCATTGGCTGGCGTTCGGGTGACTTGGACTTTGAGGAGTTGTGCCGTGATCGAGATGAGGCTTTACTGGAACTCATGGAATTGCCATTGGCTCCTCCAGTGGAAGCACAAAGATTCCCATTATTTCCACCACCACCACCACCACCTACTTTGCTCTTTGCGGAAGGAGGTGGCGACGAAGCCGATTTGCAACTTTTTACAGAGTTATTCATGGTAAGCTTACACTTGTCCAGGGAGATGATCGATCCAGAGTTGGGTTTGTTTCCAAGATCCCCTGCTGCTCTTCCTTTGCCTCCAAGGCCCCTTCCACTGCTAGCGTCTCCGTTGCTCGTCCCCTCCTTCTCCTCCCTCTCCTCAATCCTCTTCAGCATGAAGTAGTCGTAGAGGAAGAGAGCCAGAGCAAGCAGCTTGAGACCGGAGAGGACGCCCACGTACTTGTAACGAAAGTCTTGAATGTCGTAGAGGAGACAACGACCGCTCACCGCCGGCAACAGACTGGAGCATCGCTTCACCTTCCAGAGTAAACACGCCGAGTCAATCACATTGCCGAAAATGATTGGGCTCGGGATGTAGCCAAAGAGTCGGAAAATCACAAACTGCATTCCCAAGGCAAAAGAGCGCTCTTCCGGACTCACGGACCGGAGGACAATCATCAGCAGAGGCATTTGGGTGACGGCCACAGTGCCCGTCATGAAGAATAGGACAATCATAAAGGGCAACAACGTGTTGCAGGGGGCAGGGGAGTCTACACAACGACCTGGCGTTACGCTGGCACCTCCAGCACCTGTGCAAAGGAAATTGTTTAGTCCATTTATTCAAAGTTTTTCGTGCAAAACAGCGAGATTAAAAAATATTAGACCTTGTCTTACATGAGCATTGTGTCAAGTTAACGGAGCACCCCGCATGACAGGGACTGTAGTAGGTGGTACCCTCATGGCATACCAACTGTGGGTCCATCGAGTTGTCACAAGAGCACTCGGAATTGCAGCTGCTGGTCAAATTCAAGCTAACATCAGCAGCAGCATGATGACCTGCATCCATCAGTCCACTTTCACTGGGATATGGCACAGTGCCTCCAGCAAGATTGGGATTCGGGCAGCCCAGAAAGAAGAAGAGCACGTAGCCCACCAAGCAAAGTATATTCGTCGCCAGTACAAACTTGGCTGCCCCCGATGGTTTCAACTGAAGGCGTTTGACCAAATAGCCGCCTGCAAGTATCCCAAAACAAGCACCCGGAATCGCTATCCCCCCAACAAACAAACTGGCTTGAGACTTTCCCAACTCAAACTGCGTCTCCAAGTATTTTGGGAGGAACACTACGAAACCAGAGACAATGTTTAGCTCCATACAGCCTCCTAGACAGGTAACGACGTAGGTGGGATTTGTGATCAGGCGCCAGATAGACTTGGGGATATCCTTAATACTCTGGCCGTACTGTCCTGGTCTCTCCTCATCTATAGCTGCTGCTGTTGCTGCTGTTGGTTGTGGATCGCCATCCCCTGCAGTTGCTGCTGCCACCTCGGCGTCATCCTCCTCGCGAAAGCTGTCGTGTCGGTGATGCCTCTGTTCCGTAATTGAGTTGTTATCCATTGGCACTACCACGTCTTTCTCCTCCTCTTCATCTTCCTCCTCCTCCAACCTTTCCTTGTTGTTGGAAATTCGTGGAAAGGTTAGGAAGGGCAGGCATGCCACAAAAAGTAGTGCCCCAGCGATTAGGTAGCCACCCCACCACATTCCCAGAGGCTTTCCATCCGGACCCACAGCATCTGATTCGACAGAGAGAAAGTAAGCCCCCACAAGAAAACCAAGTACAGGTCCAAAAGCTGCCATTGCGTACACTGTCCCAATGTACACGGATGATGACTCGGCAGGGACGTGGTCATCCACGTAAGTGATGCCAAGGGTGAATAGAGGAGAACCTCCACAACCCAGCAGCAACTGGGCGAGCATAAACAGGATGAGTGGGTGACCATAGCTTTCCTTCTGTGATGCCTTCACTGTGGCCTTTCCCTGTTCATCCACCACTTCCACAGTGCAACCATAGGACAGCATCAACTCCTGCTTGACGACACTCGGATAGCTGCTGCTGGAGTCGTTTGCATGAGATGGGTGAATTGCAGAATTTTCTGGCGTCGCTCCACCATCATCGGAAATGAATTTGGAGGATTGGGGATTTGCCGAGTGGCAGATGCCGTTTCTCATTTCAGGTCGCAGACTGGCGAGTGCCAACACCCCTGAGGCATATCTTGTGCTGTTGAGACCATTTCCAATTCCTTGCAAGTCTCCGCTCCCGTGTCCAGGTGGTCTGTATGCTGGAGTGAGGAATTCTGGGAGCGTAAACACCACGCAGCCCACGACCATTACCAGCACTCCTACAGCGATCCACCTAAGTTAAATTAAAATCATCAGCAAGGCATTAGTTACAATAGAATGGCTTCATATTGCTTGAACATCCGTCCATGAAGTACGAATTTGGTGAAATAAAAACTTGCCTCGGAATGTGCCTCTTGGCCCCCAGGTAACTGACGAACTGAAAACCAAAAACAAACAAAAAACTGGGTATCAAAACTAAATATGCAAAAGTTGCAAATGTTGTTTGCAAAAGTTATATCAAACTGGATGTTATTATTCTATACAATTTACTATTCTAAAAATCTTATTTATTAAAATTTACCATGACTGTGATGACATTTCCCATCTCGTAGGCGCTAGCCACCATTCCTACATAAAAAAACAAACTTATATGTAAA
Source organism: Sinella curviseta (assembly GCA_004115045.4). Lineage (NCBI taxonomy): Eukaryota > Metazoa > Arthropoda > Collembola > Entomobryomorpha > Entomobryidae > Sinella > Sinella curviseta. Next base: position 62,290,185 of record CM023201.3, read on the forward strand.
CGACCAATAAAATTTCAAGAATTGTCTTGTCACTAATTTTCATGTTTTTCCATAGAAAAATTATAGTGTTGCTTGTTTCTTAATGATTTATGATAGTACTTACCAACAAATCTGGACGGGATTTCAAACCTGTCAAAAATTCCAAACATGGAAAAGAAGTTAGTTAGCATAATCTAATATAATCAAGCTTGCTACTCATTTTGCATTTACTCATTGAAGCATTACATTACCTTTTAATCCAACCTTTCTGATCCAAATTATTATCAGCACTACCAGTATTAATAATTATGTAAAGGGATTATATTGAATAATTAGATTTCAAAATTTCAAACCTCGACTCGATTGTGGTGATCACAGAGTTCACGTAGCCGGAGGCAACTGCCTGCTGGAGGGTCACGAGAATGGCGAGGATAAACACGAAAAACTTGATGTTGGCCAATTGCTGGAAGCACTGCGGCATCCGGCACGGACCCAGTCCACATTCCATAGAATCCAGACTGATGTCATGAAGGCTGCCCTTCTCCTGGTCACCTTTTCTGCTGCTGCTACTGCTTCCTTTCCTCTTTGCCCCGGTGAGCTTCTTTTCACTGTCGGAAATTGACTTTTTCCTTCTGAGATCTGCCGCGTCAGCGGAGGTAGCCACTGGCGAGAGAGGACTTAGCTTTCCCGTCGCCAGCACCACTTCCGGCGAGAGTGGCCTTGGTCTGCTCGGATCTGTGTGTGCGGTTGCGTCTGGTGACAAGCTGCGTAATGGCGGAGTGTGGTGATACCCGTAAAACGGAGTACCTCCTGAAGCTGCATCGAGTTCCCTCAGGGAGGACCAAGCCACTGCACCCATTGTCGGCGGAAGACATCCGGATAAGGCTCTCCTGTGCCCCTTTTGCCAGTTGGACGTTGTGGAGCTCGCTGAACTCGGAAGCATTCCATGATGAGCTGTGTTTGGATGCGAGGGTCTCGCCTCCAGTTGACTGTGATGGATGCCGGACTGGTGGGGAGGACTTATGGGGCCGCCATAGGAATGACCCCTTCGATGACCCCTGTGTCCTTTGTAGGGAGGATGATGCTGATACAGGTGAGGATGATTATTGTGGCCAGATTGTATCACAGATGCGACCGTGGACGTGATTGAGCCTACAGACGTTGTAGTTGGTGAGGCGCACGAGGAGGTGATGGGTGCAATGGAGGAAGAGGTTATTGGAGCAGGGGGTGCGCTCCCCCCTCCACCACCACTACTACTGCAGTCACTTTGTAAACCCTGTTGACTTTCTGGTGTGGTAGACGACATGGCGGCATTGTAGCGTTGAATCGTTTGACCCAAGCGGGAGGACATTCTGTGAAACGAACAAGAGAAACGCAAAAAATTACAATAAAATCATATATAAAAACACATCAAAGCTTAATAACCCTCAAAGTCAACTGAATTACAGCGGTTTAGAGGCTATATCCCTCTAACCAAATCCGACACCACAAAACGCAGTCGTGATAAATGTGACCTGTTGTGTAAGTGTGTGGGCTGCTGAGCTCACCGTTGTTGTCCATATTCATATTTACTATGCACATTATCATCTTTGTTAATATTTCGTCTCTGATTATTTTTGGTAATAATCCCGTTTCACTCACGAAAAGTCAGTAGTCCACTCCACACACACAGACAGACACAAACGCGGCACACTTTCTCTGTACACCTGTACCCTGCACGCTACACACGATTTTAGTAATATTCCTTCGTCATGCTAGCAACAAAATAATGTATTCATATTGAAGCCCCTCGCTAAACGACTACAACGGCAGCCCTCCATACATTATTACAGTTTCTCTGTTAATAACATGATATCATATCAGAGAGAGAGAGAGAGAATATTCATTCGATATATTTTTTTATCCTCAAAGGAAATTGCTTCATTGACATGCTTCATGCATGATTCTCATTGTGCTGTGTGTGGTGAATTTATTTATGATGATTGCTCTCTTGACACAACTGCCACGAACGACGCTTGTTCTCGGTACATTACGTAGGCAAATCTACCGATCATGATGATGATCATCATCACCTGCCCACGCACAAACGGCGGCGATCAAATCAAGGCAGCTTCAAAACATCGTAAAAATCGTTGCTCTTTGCAAACGCTGTTGATGTGCCAAAAAAGTTTTAAAAAAATATATGATGCCAAAGCCAAGCCTACATAAATATTGCGCCCGGTTTACTTATGATTTTTTTGACAGATTGCTTCCTGATGAACATTTGACGACTCTGTACTTAAACCTGTGTAAGATTGATATGGGCATTTTTGAGTATGCATTTTTACAGGTATTTTTTTTCGTAAGGGCTAAGGGAGACCTGTTAAATTAACAAGGTAACTACGACTCGACTCAAGAGCATTCTGACGCTTTGACAATGCAAATGTGTAACCGCCTTGGCGAGCACACATACGAGTAGCTGCATTGCTGTTATTTTGAGTGGTCGGCTGCGTAAAGAATTAATAGCAGATTTAAAAAGCTTTCTATTTTCTTTGCATGAATCACCACGCTTTGAATATTCCTCACTACTATTCAGGCACGTAGATTTTTTTAATTATATGCTTATGTACTAGTTTCGTTTAACGTATAAATTTATTCCATCTTACCTACTCACACTGGTTCATATGCACCATTCTTGTTACTTTAAAACAAACAATGAACGTTAACGTTTCTAAACGTTAACACAATAAACTTCTCACTCCAGCAGGCCTTGCGACAAAAATGTCAATTCACGGTTTTCAAAATTTCACGAAACACATTTTACTGTTACTATTTCTGGAAAGTTTGTCACAAGTTGTACCCAGATATTCCTTCTCCAAAGAATTCACAGTTTTGTATTTTCATTAAAGAAATCCTTAAATGTCCCATTCATGAAAAATAATTAAATCATCAACCTCATCATAATTTACATATTATGGATGAATTGAAGATCTGATTGATTCTACGGTAGTCCAGCAGCATTCAAGCTCAAAGGTTGAAGGTCATTCTCACTATCGTCTTCGTGCCCGTCTTATATGGCTGACTTTAATTATTTTTTATCACGGCAATCCTAATACATAATCCCCTCTTTAAACCCCCTTCTCGTTAGTTTAGCAGACCACAACTGCCTATGTTTGCAGCTGACAAAAATGTTGACGATCAAGTTACGTAGTTCAAAAACCACAAAAACGATAATATTAAAACGCTGCTGCTGTGCCACTGGCAATAAATAATTACGCTGATGGCGATGATGTTGACTGCTTTATGTCAATTGGACAAGAAATGGCATGAGAAAAATGTGTTTGCAGCGCTTTTACTACAATCATTCCACTGTGTTCAATCGAAAACGTGGGATGCGATAATATACGCGATGATGATGTTGAAAAATAAAATAGTTTGCCACAGAAAATAACGAAAATTATTTTTGCACAGTTCTGTGAGCTGAGCAGTTGGGCACTATCACCTATCAATCAATCTGCCAGAATAAGAGCCACAAATCGTATAATCGCAGAGAAACGAACGGCTCTGTTCTTTTCATTATCATTTTAGCAACGTTAGCAAATAATAATATTACTCTCTAATGGCTATGCAGATTCCCTCGCGCTTCTTCTCGTCCTCGTCGTTCCAAAAATAAAAATTAGCAGTTTTTACTATTTTGTTCATTTGTGGCTTGTCTTCATTTTTCAGCATGACTCTCGCGTTTATTTTTTGTCTTTGTGTCTTCTTAAATGTTTTTTGCTCTGGTTCTGGTTTTTTCGCTCGTAAATTCCACCAGTTTATACAATATAAATGGGACATAAGACAGAAGCCTCTCTTTGACTGAAACCTCTTTTTTTTGTGGCTACGGCTTATTCACTGAAGCTTTTATGTCGTTTTGTTTGACTTTGTTGGAATGTAGTTCCAATCAATTCATTAAAATCTAATGTGTGCATGGATGGATGTATAGTGTTTAGAGGACAGAAATGAATGCCTTTCGCATATACTATTGCCGTGTTCATATATGTACACATGCTTGCATACATAAATAATTCATATTTTAGCAACTAATCATCGTCATCGGTTCGGTTTAGTCAGGTTTTCTCCTCCTTCTCCATTTTGCTACTTCTTATATAAGTTCACTTGACTACCTATACATTCTCTACATAATATTTCAATGTTTGCTGATATTTGATACAACTCTCTGTTAGCTTTCAGGTAAGTTAGAAGTTTTTGGTTGGAAATGGAAAATATGGGACAGGGAACACGTGGAATGGACAAAATACATACATAAATGCACGGTCGGGGTCGGACACTTCATTTCATATTCCATGTTAAATTTATATCCATCCGTGCATGCCGTGATGTCCATAATTTTAGATTTTTGCACGTTTTACCTTTTGGCCCGACTTCTCTTTTATTTTTGCCAATATTATTGACTGCTCTGCTGGCGCTGATGAGTGAAATTATAAGTCGCAGCACTCATCAACCCGTAACCGTCGATCAATAAATCAGTTTTGTTGTTGAAATTGAAATGACGTAGTTTGCTCTCTGCATCGATTCTGCTGTTTATGCCAGTATACACTGGACCTTCAACCAACAACCTAAATAACTATTTATTTTAGCACAAATTCACCAATTCACACTTTCTTACATCAGCATTGCCTTTGTATAAGCAATTCACTCCATCTGCAATATTTTATGGATAATTGCCTACTTATCCTGTGCCCTCTTTCTTCAGCCTTTAAATTTTTCTTCAAGGACACACTCCTGAATAGTGAAATCTATGTAAACTGAAAAAAAAACTATTGTTTGAAATGTATAGTTTACATGTCTGGAAAAAGGAAATGATGACGATGGTGAATGGTTGCTACTTGCTTGTAACTTTTCGCGTTGTCAGATCACCACCGTCGTCGTCGTCAGATTGTGAATGTCAATATTATAATAGCAAGGTATAGTATTTTTTCCGCATTGGGCCGGGATATTTGCAGGTGGTGCTTGTTAGTTAGCACGAATTGCATACGAGAAGAACAATCATTGACAATTAGATTTTATGTCCATGTTTCATAGAACTGAATACAATAGATACACCATTTGCGCAAAGTTTCGTTATATGACTACTGATTGCTGTTGTAATGTATAAAAATCGGTGATAATATAAAAATTATAATGCTTATATGGCCCACCATTATTCACATGTCACGTTGTCACTCACAAAACACACAACTCAACTTGCAACAAAACAATGCGCTATTATGTATTTATTACAGAACATGCTTATATGTAGCAAGAAATCGTTACATAGGTTGCTTTTTTTTGCTTTGCAATAATATGAAATGAATCACTGTTCACAGATTTCTTGTAAAACTGGATAGCAAACGAGGATGATATCTCCTCTTCATGTTATCGTCTTCTGTTGACTTTTGAGCACTTGACCGTGACACTGACAATGAATTTCTGTTTGGTTAAGCTACAGCGTTTTCTTGGCCATAAAAAATGAAATATATTTTTTTACTTTTTAGCAGTAAAATTATTAAATTAATTGAGTAAATACTTATATACTTGTGTCTTGAAGGTAATCATAGTCAGCGCTAAATAGCACAGATATGGACATTTATATACAGTTACCAGTAGCAGTTGGTATTTTATGGCTACCTGTCCGGGTGAGGCAATGATGTATGACGGTACACTATATCGTATGATGATGCGCCTACGAAACTATAAACTGCTAAATGATTATTGCATATGTAATGACCAAAAGATGATAATGGTCAGTGAGAAGAAGGATCAGTAGGAAATTTACCTTCCTAAACAGGAATCAAGCAGATAGGTGTATAGTTTAGTTGTTGTGCCTGAGCACATTATTTTTACGTGCCGTTTTTTAGAACAAACGAAACTAAACTAACCAAACGCCTTGCCACTAACTAACCTGCCGCCATATCCCCTCCAAAATACATGACGCTGAAATAGAGTGGTGGCACACACCCATAATATATCGTCGTCGTCATCGTTTTGTGCGCAATGCTAATGGCAATTTGCAAAATTGTCAATAACAGTGAAAAAAGAGAACGGACTCTAGAGAGATATATTTATAGGACTTACTCGCAGGGAGACAGAGACAAAGAAAAAAGTCCTTCAGACTTCTTCACAGACCATGATCTGATCTTCAGTCAGAGAGGAGAACAGCGTCATGTTACATAAAATTCCACTGCTACAGTTACTCCCATTTTTTACCTTTAAACAATCAATGTGGATGGAAAGCCAAAAAAATCTGTGCATTTCTTAAAGCAGCAAAAGTTCTTCTCAATCCACTTCTTGCCACCGCCACCACCACACATCCCACGTCACAAATTAACACCTTGTCTTATTTGGGTTCACCTCACTCATTGTCAGTTTGCTATTCTCTCGCGCAGCCAGCATTAGTGTACAAGACTGCATGACACATACTAAAACACTTCTTTTATGGTACTACTACCATCATCATAACAATAACAGTTGAACAATTTTTTTTACGCAACACAAAAATTGATTCACAAAGAATAATTTAATGGTACATATTTAAAGGCTGCGATCATCATCATCATCATCATCAACCCGTAATTGCGGTGAAGCTGATCTGCAGAAGATAATCAAACTCCGATTTGCAATGGTTTTCTTTTTGAAAGATAAATTATGGAAAAGATTATATTATTATAGTTATTGTTATTATAATTTTGCGTAATGTTTAATAAACTAGGTAATGTGTGTGTGGGGTGGTGAGTGGAATATTAAAAAAAAAACACTGCCACCTCCAACACACCACAGCAGCAAGGGAAGCAATGCAAATGAGGTTATTGACAAATAAGTGATAATCCCGTCGCTTACAACTACTTTTTCCCAGGATGATGATGATGATAATGATAATAATTCTTTCTGATTCACTTGTCTGGTACTCCTCTGTCCGCTAGACAGAACCAGAGAGAAAAATAGTGGAGTGCTATGATTCAATGGCTGAGAAGAAGATGATGATGGGCTTCAACTTTCAGCCTCAAAAGAGGAATTCATCTTTTTGTGCAAAAAAAACAACTGCACTTTTGTCCCTACATATATTCATTCACAAGAAAACATCCACTTTCTTATTGTTTTCCTCCCTCTCTACTGATGACGACGATGATGACCAAGTGTTGCTGTGTGATTATATTACTTTTTCGTTGGGATTTTATTTACCGTATTTTGCTACACACGAGATGGGAAACTTACACCAAGTGAACCGATATATACTGCAGCAAAAGTAATAATAAGAATAATAATAAAAAACAAGACTTGTTTTTTTCTTTCTCTTTCCCTCTTTCTAAAAACATTCCGTGTGCGTTTACTGTTTTTCGCGTGTATTTTTTATATTATTTTGCACACACAGTTAACTTGGTATAAAGGGATTAGTATTTATTACTGCCTGAGTAGTTTTTTATACAAAACTATTTTACTATTTTTATTTCCTATTTTTTTTACTTACATTTCATCGTATCCGTATTCCGTGTATCCGTATAATGACGACGAGGACGATGATGAAGACGATGGTATTGGAACTGATGAAGATGATGATTCTGATACTGATTTAATGGCCTATCTCTCTATCTAAACTACTTGCACAACAACAAAAAAAAGTATTTTTTAAAATACTTTTTCATGTGTCCCTATAAATTTTTTCCTATGCAGCAGTCCTAATAAATGGTAGTGCACTATGTTGTTATTATTGTGTGCTATGTTGGCTCTGCTCCTCTTGTTGTGTGTGTGCATCCGCAAATCCTTTATTATTATTAAATCGCCTACACAACATTAAGACGTCCTTTTCTTCACTACACTTGCACACAAACTACCATCACCACCACCAATCTTTTTACTACTAACAAAGCAATGCCCTTTCTTTCTTTTTCTGTCTTTCCTCTTCTCTCTCGCTACTACTCAGCTTAGCAGCAACATAACCAATTCTTCTCCTTTGCACACTTTCTTATATGAAAATGTATAGATTCTCTGTTTGTGGCTACATAAATAATGTATTGATATTACTTATATATATCACTTCTCCTTGTGTGCTCCCTGCCGTTCTGCAGAGAGTACGGACCACAGCAAATCAAAATCATTCGCATTCACTGTATCCTCATTGTAGAGCTCCTGCTCTACCCATATAACAAAATATATGAGTTTCCTATAAAGTCTTGGTCTTGATGAGCTCCCTGTCAGTCAGTTTTACTTTAGTATAAAAGCCAGAGCAAATCTTCTTTGCCTGGCAAATACTGAAAGGGGAAAACAGCAGAAAGGAGATCATATGGTGAAAAAAGAAAGAAAAAGGACTGCTGAGTACTGGGGCTTCTCTCTTCCTTTCTGCCTGCCTCTGGTCTCCTGATGCTATTTTATTAGAGCAGCCGGAGTCACAAAAAAGGTAACAATGGAAAAATGTTTCTCAGCAGATGTGCTGAGTTGCTGCTGGCTTGTGTTGTTTCTTGTGTGGAGTTATAATGTAGGCATATAAAATGCGTACTTATAATAGCGAGAGAAATGGAGAGAATGGCACAAGGCACTACAAAAACTTTATACTGTGTAGTTTTTTAGTAAGTAGTAAGCACTTGAATGACTACTGCAGCAAAAAGTACTAGAGGACAAGTAACCAGGCAGAGTGGATTTATATATATATATGCATGTGGCACGAGAGAAAGAAACAAAAATAATGCCCCAGTCGATTCCTCCTCTTCTTCTTCGTCTTCTCAAAAATAACTTTTTTTATTTCGCTAATAAGTGATATTATATGCTCCGATTTTTAGGTGGTTGGTAGTAGGCAGTAGGCAGGCAGATCAGGCACAAGGCTCTCCTCACTCCTCATGGCATGGCATGAAATCCCCTTTTTTTGGCTTTTTCTACATACATATAGTTTTGTTCCCTACTATAAAAAAATGCCTAGGCTCCTTTTTTAGAGTCAAGTGCGTACATGCACACGTAGCATAGCGTAGAAGATAACATGCAAATACATCTAGTAATATATATGCCTTATATGCACAATATTATTTTGTTTTTTAAAAAAAAAGTGAGGAAGAAGTTTATAAAATGTACTACAAAACGTACGACGTAGAGCAGCAGAGGTATAAGTCCGTGTAACGATGTAGCCTAGTATTTTCAGGGGCTTTTCTATTTAGTACATGTGTTTGTTGTGGTGGTTGGTTTGGTGGATGGATTTTGCTTGGCTGGTTTCGTTAAGTTGGTTGGTGTGTGTGGAAAGAAGCAGCTAAAGGATCACGTTCACGTTCTATGCTTTTAAAAGTATAAGTTTTTGTTTCATGCAGTCAGTTTGCTTTTTATGCAGTGTTTTTCAGAGAGAGAGACAGTCAGAGTCAGACTATTTTCAACAAAGCTTTTTAAAAAAAACTCTATGCTGCTGTTGCTATAACATTCTCTGCTGTTCGGTGGTGGTGGTGGTGGGTCGCTTAGAGCTACTATCATGGGTTCATAGGTAGTTACATTAAAAAACGTTCACGTTCAACGTTCTCTCTCTTTCGGCTCGGCTGCTGCTGCTACTTTATTTTTCTGCTGCTGCAATGCTTCTTTGAAATGAGATACACGATTTATAGGAGAAAAAAGTACAATAATAATCGTGTGTGTGTGTGTGCGAATATGATATGACTTGACAGCAAAAGAGGTTTAAGTTTAAGAGCAACAAAAAAAATGGTACTTTTTTAAAAACAAAATGCGAGGCTCTCTGGCTAAAATAAAAGGTGAACTGAACAGGATATACTGATGAAGGGAATATGAATATAATCATAAGTATGCCTTTATAGTCAAATACTGAAGGTGTATGTAAAAAGTTGGTAATAAGAGCCGAGATGATGATGATGTGTGTGTAATATATAGTTAAATGGGAGTAGCACAAAAAAAAGTAACGCATTTTAAGAAAAAGTACTTAAGTAAGTATTGCAACTACTCTAAAAAAGTAAGGGAGATCCGGAGCCGCAAGCAAGCATACATATAAGCAATAATATACATATAAGAAAACTACAATGCAATTTTTGTGCTAAAAGAGCTATGAAGAAAAATACGTTAATATGAACTGTATACCTACAAAAATACTCGTGTGCTGCTGCTGCAAAAGTCGAAATTGCAGAGGAGATTTCAGGTAGACAACAACAACGGTACTTACAACATGCGGCAATGCAATTTGTTTGTCATGCAGCAGAAGAAACGAAATAATAGTTTCAAAAGGAATGCAATGCAGAGTTTTTTGTTTGAGGTAGAAGTAGAGAGAGAGAGAGAGGCGATTAGCAGACAAGACGTCAACATTATAGCATTTAATGAGACCAGAGAATAAGGAGAATAAGGAGAGAGAGAAACAAAGACGGAAAACTGCATTTTAGCTACGCAAGAGCAGAACAATAACCAGTGCTAACTGAATTGAGCTACATAGATTACTTAACACATAAATATATAGTATGTAGAAATTGAAAATGATTAAATGAAGCGATATATTTCATGTTGCTACAAAAAACGCTGCTTTTAAGAGTGGCCGAGACGAACCAGGTGGATATGGAATGGAGGTGGAAAAAGGACTCTTGTGACGTAAAAAGTCCTTAAGAATTAAGAATCATGTTTGCTTAGCAAAATAGCAAGCAATGAAAATATGTTGCAAAATTCGATCGTCACGAGCGAGAGCTGAAGTTGGTTGCAATTGAGATTTTCTCACATTTTAGGCCATCTATCTTCAAACTCACGAGGAGAGTCTCTTTGCTCTTGTGCTCTTATGTTGGCTGAATTACTATTGTGAGTTGTGAGAAGGGGCATAAAGACCTTGTACATGTGTTCGTTTCGTATTACCATTTATAACCTCTCTACTTACTAACTTTACTATAAAACCTGATGATTTTTTGTGTTACCGTTTTTACCATAATGCAAATGGAAGACTAACAGTAAATATGAACACATACAGGATTGCATGCACGTAATATTTGTACAAAATGGTTTGGTAATCCTGTCCGTATATTTTCCGTGTGTGAGGTCTCATCGAAAAAGGGTTAAAGAACGTGTGCGTGTGCCAATCTACAATATTTTGTCTCGGAGAACTCGGAGAGAAAAGAAAGCAGATATAAAATATTCCAGACATCCACATCTGATCACTTCTTATCGTCATCATCTCTACACTCCCCACACAGTTCTCTAGTAGACTACATATTATAATCTTTTTCCAGAGATTCCAGCAGCTTTTGGGGAAAAGTAGAGATCTGAATCTGAAAGGAAATCTTCTCTGAGCAATAATTTATTTGGCTGGGTAATACGATTTTAGCCCATTATTGTAGGGATCTCTGCTGTGTGTGTGTGTGTGGCCAGTGGTCAGGTTCAGGTGGTGGTCTTCTAGTATTATTTTTTGTCCACGTCTCCTTGTAATAATTGTTGTAAAGTAAGTTGTTCTAGTTTTACGATACACCCACCCACGAAAGTTTGTTTGGTTGACTGGACAACAACTGGAGGAGTTGGTAGCTTATATAGCTATTCCAGTTCTAATGTGAAAATTTGCTTTCAAGGGACAGTATTTTGGAGTCAGTAGTTACGAGAAGTTTTAAATAGGATTTAGTTAAGGTATAAAGGTAGTACACGGTCTTTCCCAGCTTAAATATAATGGTAAGTCTCAAGTATCCACCATTTACCCTTCCACTAATCGCTAAAATAGTCACCCATTCGAGATGTGACTCATTGACCATTTGTGCCTGTACTCATAATGTATGGCTAGATACAATTATGATTAATGTTCATTTTTAATTACTTTTTAGGCTTCTGGCCAAGCGGTAGCAGATTTCTTATCTGGGCTTCCCTCCAGAGATCCACATAATTTTCAAAAGTGGTCGTCCGACGGTCCTAAGCAGAATATCACAAGAAAACCTTCGTCGTACGTTCCCACGAAAGACATCCCATCACAGCAAGGTATGTATTTACTTACATCTTGATAAGATTATGGTGCACTGTGCGCGTATATACATTTTTTATTCACCTTTATCGGATCGTTGTTTAATTGGGAATCTATTTTGTGGCTTTTAGTAATTGTGACCGAAAAGACTAACATCCTCCTAAGATATCTGCACCAGCAGTACGAGAAAAAGGCAGTGAAGCACGGTACGAAAAGGGACGGCGCTTCTGCAGGCTCAGCGGATGAAGAGGTCCAGAGGAAACGCCCCAGATACGACTGCTAAAACATTATATATATGATTAAGTTAATCAGATTAACTACTATGATATTGTACTCTATTCAATTAAAATCTACTTGATGTTTATTCCTTTTGTTTTTCATTAACTAAGCATAATAATATTAGTTTTTAAGTTTGCGTTTTTAACGGCGTGTCTGTTCTAATAAACGGTAATTTAAGAAGTAGTAGCGAGTTTTGTTTGTTTTCCTTAGTTCTACTACTTGATCAACAAAGACCAAAAAAAAGTTACAAGGAGCCAACAAACAAGTTCACTATTAAGAAGCAGAGTGTTATTATGTATATCCGTGTTAATATTACCAAGTTCAAAATATTGTTAAAAGAATTTAAGACTATCAACAAGAATCATAAGAAGAAAGAACGCTTAATTCCTTTGTTTATACTTTTATGAATTTCTAGTGGCAGTGAAATTGCTTTCTGCAAGGAGCACTTAATGTTGTTTTAGAAGAATCTCGCGCAATTAATTATACATTGCATTATGCTACACGAGTGTATGATGCTGATATTGAGAATAAACAAAGACAACTTTTTAATTAAGAAATAAACTGACGGCTATATCAACAAAATTGAATATTATTCAATTTTCTTTACACACATTTAATATATATTATTTATTTTAAACGGCAATGTTGACTACTTTACAATCATGGTTATGGCCGTGGCCAGAGGTCCACGTCCCACCACACGCAGATATAATTGTACATACATTTTTTAAGCTAAATTGACAGAATGAAGAGAAATTGAAATAAGTAAAATGAATGATTTTGCTTTGCATCGAATGTAGTTAATGCTGACTGTTGCTACGATACATTATTTGTTAGCGTTTCTCTGCCGTTGGATTTAATGAATGTGGAATTCGCTACACGCACGGATGACTCAAATGTTGGCTAGAGTTTAATGATCATCCTCGTATCCAGTGGGCAGTGGGTTGACATGGGGATTGTGGAAAAGTGACTTTTGTCCATCTCCCCAGGGGAATCGCTGTAAGAATTAATAGGAGTCCCAATAATTATTAGTGCAAAAGGAGCGTAAATTCATTTTCATCCTTAAAATGCGACAAAGGTGAGTTAGGTATATGCTTATTAATTAAATGAGACGTTACCTTGTTACGAATTCGAAGATGTTCATAGGCGATGAACTCTGGCCTTTCCGGTGGGCACTCCATTTCGTGCTTCATGTGAAGACCCACATTGACCGACATGACGAGGACACATGGGAGCGCCACAAACAGAGACAAGTTCTTCCATGTCTGAGTGGAATCTATAAATCACAAAACATTAAGTTGTGAACACCATTAAGTCCCTTTAATTAATTTTCAAACAATCAACCAATTAATCAAACAGCAAATATATTTTAATTTCCACACTAATCAGCTGACTAAATTAACAGACTAAAAAATCCAAATCCAAAAAACTTACTTCCATGAGCTCCAGCAGCGGCCATTCGCCTGGCCGTGGTGGAAATATCCCTACGGAGGATTTTACTAAGCATTTTGAACGTTTAAACCGCAATTAAATTTGATCACTGATTAATTAACTTTTGTATCTTCTCTTGTACTACCACAGGACACAGTCAAGTGGGAATGCTGGTTGTTGGCAGAGACTAAAGTAAAATGGAGATTTCAAAGAATTATCCCAGCTGCTTAAATTGTCCGCTCGAACATGGTGAACTTGAGAACTTTCTATGACTCTCAGCGTTTACATACATTTCAAATGGGGTGGCGTCCTTTTTCCATTGCAGCTTTATAAACAAAGCTCAACACAGCACAGATGTTCACTTCTGTTTGTTGTCTCGTTGTCCCCATCTCCAAACGCGTAAATGTACTCTTTTTGACTGTTGTTTACTTTCCAGTTGCATTATTGCATTAAAAACATTGTTTTTTTTGCATGATTAATTAAAGTTGCTTAACGAATTGTTGGTCACAAGGACATAGTAGACCACTAGTTAATTGGAGACAATGCCGACAGTAATTTTGGACAATGGGGGCTACAGCATAAAAGCCGGTTCCTCTACAGTAGACAAGCCCAGGTAAGTTTTTAAACCATTTTCACAGTGAAATGGCGTTCGTTCGAGATCACTTTAATGATTGGTGATTAATTAGTGATTAATGTGAGTTTCTCTTGTGTCCTTTGATTTTTCAGGATAATTCCAAACTGCATTTCGAAAGCGCGGAGTGAAAGACGGCGTCCGTTTATCGGTGACCAGATTGACGACTGTCGAGACACTTCCGGCTTGTTTTTCATCCTCCCGTTCCAGAAGGGATACATGGTGAATGCGGACACGGAGAAGACCATTTGGGACTACGTTTTTGGCAAGGACGTGCTGGACGTGAGTCCGTCGGAAACTGACATAATCATCACGGAACCCCAGTTCAACTTTAAATTTCTGCAGGAGGCGGTGTGTGAACTGCTTTTTGAGGAATACGAGTTTCGTGCAGTTTGCAGAACGACAGCGGCCACCAGCGCTGATTACTACTATACTATAACGCAATGTGCCAACAAGAAGACGCTGTGCAGTTTGGTGGTTGACTGTGGCTACAGTTTTACTCACATTGTTCCCTACGTTAATGGCGTCAAGGTGTCGGAATCTGTGAGGAGGATAGACGTGGGAGGGAAGGCGCTGACCAACCACCTCAAGGAAATCGTTTCATATCGGCAACTCCATGTTCTGGACGAGACTTACTTAATGAATCAAGTGAAGGAAGATGTTTGCTATGTGACGACTGATCTTTTGGGAGAAATGAAAATTGCCAAGAAACGATTTCCAGAGAACACCATCATGAGGGATTATATTCTGCCGGATTACAGCTCGATACGAAGGGGATATGTGCGTAAGGTGGAGGAAACTGGTCAGCGAGCAAAGGACAATGAGCAGATTCTCAGATTGAACAATGAGCGATTTTCGGTTCCCGAGCTTCTTTTTCATCCCTCGGATGTGGGCATTCCACAAATGGGAATTACAGAGGCGATCATATCAGTTATAGAATCCTTTCCAGAACCACTGCGACCTCACTTTTATGACAATATTGTGCTTATTGGTGGAAGCGCAGCGTTTCCGGGCTTCAAGGAGAGGATTTTACATGATGTTCGTTGTAATGCCAGTATATACTACGACACAAACGTGTTTCTTCCTGACAAGTAATTTCTTCTTTCTAATTAAATATAAATGACGCATATGAAATCCTTGCAAATTTTTATATGAAAATCTAAACTTCTGTTTGATTTGATTTCCTGTAGTCCTACAACGTACGCATGGGAAGGAGCAAAGAAGTTCAGCCAAGACCCGGAATTCCACAAATATGTGGTATCGAAAAATGCATACAACGAGAGGGGCGTCAATGCATTCGCCAAAGTTTGTGATATTTAAGAAAACTGAATAAATGGAATTGCAAACGGTAGCCAGTATGTTTAATGTTTTTGATAGTGGATGTGCGTGTATACATGTCAGTATTGTAAGTTGTTTTATTTACGGTTTCCTACTATTTTTTCTATAATAAATCTATTTACAGTTCACACAAATTATTAACCTCTAGATCCTTTAAATTCAAAACATTACCTCATACCTTAAAACTCGTACTGAAATCCAACAAAAGATTACAGAAATAAACTAAAAACAAAACAAAAAATATTTGCAAAAGTATTGCAGCAATAAAAATTGTACTACAATTATTGTAGTACGAATAAATAAAATGTCATTCATAATTTCGGCTCGACTGTATATAGATTCCAATGTAAAATGTGCTTTTTACAATACATCATCGTCCTCACCATTTCCTCCATTATTGATTCCAGTGCTTCACCTACTGTTTGATGCGCTTGTTCCTGGAGTGGTACAATGCTTCAAAATCTTATGGTTGTTCATCCCCCGTTGAGTTTGATACTTTTTGCCACATCCTCCACACTTGAAAATCGGCTCCCTGGAATGTCTGCTGCTAAAGTGTTCCACGAGTTGAATATCTGTCTCATAGGACCAGTAGCACACAGGACACGGGAAGGGCTTCTTCCCTTCGTGACATTCCAAATGATTTTTGTAGGCGCTCTTGGTTGGCATCGACATGCTACACAAGGGACATCGGTATTGAGGAATCTGGAACACAAATGGTGGTGGCGGCGGTGGCATACCTTCGCTTGATCCACCGTTTTCCGGCATGTTAAATTGTACATGTCTAGGAGGGGGAGGGGGGCCTGGCGATTTTGTCAAACCTCCATCAACGTTAGAATCGTCTTCTGAACTACAGGACGTTGAAGGTGTAGGAGGGAGGACGGACAACGACTCTGACTTTGCTTTTTCCTTGGCCACGTTTTCCTCACGATACAACTCATTGTCTTGGATTAAGCGCAAAACGGAAGCGGACATTAGGCTTAAATTGTGCTGTACTTCTGGATCCGCATAATTCCTATGATGCAAAAAGTTAAATGTCATTATTTAATTAGTCTGGATGTATGTCAAATTATCTCCTCGAGGGAATTCATGAGCACTTACGTCGCAGCTTCGGCACCGTCATCTAGCTGAGGAGCTACGACTGCATCGTTATCATGGTCATTAGGAAATTCAACCGAATTATTCAGTAAACTTTCCACAGGTACTCTATGCCCGATTTTGCGATGTCTGGTCAGTTTTCCCATGTCACTGAATATGCGTCCACACTCTGGGCAGTTGTGCGCTTCCGGGAAGCTGTTTTTCTGACGTGGTCGTGTCCCTCCATTATTTTCCTCATCAGAATCGCGTTGTCCTTTTGTTCGGGATCTCAAAACCATCCTTGTTGGAGCCGCCGCCGCTACTACTACTGTTTTCGTCTTCTTTCCACCACCTTCTCCTCCGTTTGGCAGGACTAACTTTCTTGCCACAGTGTTAATTGATTTTGATTTGGCAAGGGGTGTGACAAGGTCATTACGGCTGGAGTCTGTCAGGTTCTCCATTTTTTCGAATCGGCGTAAAAAATACAATACAAATTACAACGGTCTATAATGACATTGGAAGAGAATTTTTTTACACACAGTTGGATTGGAGGAACTATGAGGATGCGCTTATTAATAGAATGCGAGTGATGCGAGAGAGAGTGTGTAAAGTGGAATGTGAAGTAATGACTTCTATAATTACCTAGGCCCAGTACCTAGGCCCAAAGTATAACATGGTCTATATTGCATGATGTATGAACTTCGCTTCATTTTAGCACGTAGTAGAAATTAATATGTATGTACAAGTATTTGTATGTAAATTATGCCCTACAAAAATGCTAATTTGTAACTTGTTGTATTTGAATGGAGTAGAGCATTCGAGAAAATGGGAAACTGACAAAATTGGTGCATCTGTCCGAAATGCATATGAATTGTTGTTTATGCTAATTATCGTCAATAGAGGATAAGGCAAAGGAGTCAACTTTTTTCCTTTTTATTTAATGACAATTTTTTATCGCTTGTTGAAATAAATAGTTTAATTTGAATAACTGTACATTAAAAACATGAATGATGACCATACATGCTCATCTTTTAAAACCGTATGAAAGAGATGGCGGCGCAGGCAATGCGGTTAGCCCAGACGGTCCACTTCGAAGAAATCCTGAAGACAGAGGAATGCCTGAGCCAGGGACTCCAGCCAACTGTGAATTGATGTGAGACTGAGTTGCGTACAATTGGTTTTCCATGCCAAGTGCTTGTTTAATGGCACCAAAAGCTTGCCCGAGTCCTGGGGTGTATTGAGAAGGGAGTCCTAATCCACTTGAACTAGTCCCATAATTACTTCCCCCGTAATTATTTCCTCCATAGTTACTTCCTCCGTAACCGTAATCACTGTTGGACAAGATTCCACCTTGTAGACCCATTCCGGTCCCTTGGAGAGGAGATGAGTTGTAATCTGGCAGCATGGGAGCGTTTGATGAGTCAAGGCCGAAAAGGGAGAGGAGACAACGGGGCTTCGGGGTTTTGGCCGCAGGGGACTCCTCAGTATCACTAGCTGACGCGATCACGACCTTTGTTGGTGACCCCTTCAAAAAAAACAAATTCGGACATGAAGGTCGAGAAGTTCAGTAATTTAAAAACAGTGAATTCAACTACAACAATGAATAATTTAGAATCAGTTTTGCTTACCTGACAGATGCCCACAGCCCAGCAACCAAAAATCAGTACCACGCAAGAAGCGACAAACTTCATCATTGCTTCTCTCTAACTTTCAGCTCGAACAAAATTTGAATTGGAAAATATTTAGTACCACGAATGATTAAACTTGGAGAAGATTATTTTGTTTCAACTGCTTCGCTGTTTTCATTCAGACTGCTGGGAAAATACGGGAAATATGCACCTTTATTTATTGGCGTTGCTCCTTAAATATGTGCAGTGAATGCATGCCGGATACGTAACCAGATCGTCTTCTCTTAAAAAGTTCACTATTTCGATTCCAGAATACTTACTTTGTTAGAGAAAAAGGAAAACGAGACTTTTACAGTGCCAATATGCAATGATATGGTAACAATAAATCTCACAATCTTCCCAACTCTCTCTTTCATTTCAAAATCTCCATGCTCTTAAATTGTTGTTCAAGCATAAAAAGATCATACATCCAAGGAGAAAAATGAAAGGGAAAGGGACACGGAAGAAGAATGATGAAAAGTTCAAGGTGAATTTTGTTTATTTGCTATACTCCATGCGCATACATGCGTATTTATGTAAAATGTACAGCATTTGGATACATTGTTGATTATGTTGATTTTTCTGAGAAAAATGTGAAAAGGTTTTCATTTTTTATTGTATAAAGCTTTTCCTTTCTTGTATTACGTCAATTGAATAGGTGGGTATTTTTGTTTGTTTATCGTTAATGTTGTTTACAATAAGCAAGAATTCTGGTAGGACCTCCAGTCGCACCTGTGATTTTTATGGGAAGCACAAACAAACGCAAGTTACTGCAGGGCTCCTTCTTTTCAGATTGAATGACCAGGTGGAGGTTTGCAACGTTCTCGATGTTGTAGATTTGATTCTTGGCAAAGTGGATATGGACCGGAAGATTCCCCTTAGAATTCAAAAATAAATAAAAATGTTTTAAAAATATGTACTCAAGTTTTTAACGCCAAGCTTAAAAGGAAGCTTACATGATTATCTCCAACGTCGACGGATGGTGTGTCAATCCCGAATCCCACAATGCCCCGTTCGTTGGCCAACCACTTTGCAGCCTCTTCAGAACATCCTGGAAAGCGAAGGACTGGTTTCCCTGGTTCTCCACTGCTGCTGATGGTTGTGGTGGAGTTGTCCCATCCAAGGTACCTTTGCTTATTTGGCCAAAACTTGCCCCACCCCGTGTGGAGAAGGACAACTCCTCGAAATGGGATCTCCCCATGCACCGACTCATGCTTGATAAGATGGTCCACCTGAAGAACGAAAGTGTCAGGATGCGGGGTTGAAAAGACAGTTTCTGACACGTCAATGACTGTGGCTGGAACGTCAATAAGGTGGGTAGGTGGGATTTCGTCTAGGGTCCAGCCCTCTTGGCTGAAATGAATCGGGGCATCTAAATGGTTTGGGAATTGCACCAAAATGTTGTACTCGACGAGTACTATCGATTGACACTACCCCCGGGGTGCGGAAACCCCCTCCCCTAAGGACATCTGGGGCAACGTGCGAAAACGCCTTTAAAACCATAAAATCCGACCTGGATATATGAATTTTGTTTGGTTAGGTTACAGGTTCGGTTGAGTTAGGCCAGTTTACCGGTTCAGCTCGGTTTAATAAAAAGGATTTGTCGTCCACTTCAAAGCTCCAACCGCCGAACCGAACCTGTAACGTAACCAAAAACAACCTAACTTACACTAATATATTCTCAAAAATACAGGTTTCACGTTTGAAATATGGTTTTAAAGATATTTTCCCACTCTTGCGCCAGATTTTCCCCGGGGGATTTCCGCACCCCGGGGGTAGTGTCAATCGATAGTACTCGTCGAGTACAATATCTTGGTGAAGTTTGAACGTCAATTTCCAAAGTCAATATTACCTAAGTGTGATCCGCCGTGTTCTCCCATGCAAAATGAGTAGGTTGCATACCAGTAACCCCCCTGGGTGTAGCCGCGTTTGTCCTTGCTCAAAGAGAATTCCACTTTTTGACCTGGGTAGTAAATGGTATCATTGTTGATGGAGTAGCTCAGGTCAAAATACGTCGTCGTGTCATGCTTTCCATGGCCACGGCACTCGGCAACATGGAAACTTAGCAACTGCAGCAAAATAAAAGCTCCACACAAAGTGGCAGCGTCAACGCGCTTCTTGTCCTTCATCATTGTCTTTTCACGTCAATTATAGTAGTGTAAAAAGTTAAAATTATTGGGTTAAAATTTAAAATATATTTTTAGAAGTATGTATGTACTCAAGAAAAGTCTCAAATGGAACTGAAACTTGCTTCAATTTCAGAGTAGTGAAAAACTATGAACTGTATGCGTCCTATCATTGACATCTGTCATTTTTAATGCGAGCATGCTAAATACATACATACATATGTGGATAATTATGGATTAACTGAGGCTGACAAAGAAGGTAATACGAATGACTATCAGGAGTCATTGTCTTCTTAATATAAGCAAAGCAAGGTAAGTATCATATCAAATAATGTATATCTTCAATCTTATCTGGCTTATGTATCAGATTAGTTTAGAATTGGCCGTAAACATTTGTCTCGGTAATTGAAGTTTTTTTTCTGTTACAAATCTCAAACTCATAAACTAAAAGTACAAATCTAGCATACTTATGACATTGACTTTGGATTATCTCAAGTAAAGTTTCCAATTATATCAACTAGACATGTATGAGAAGTTATTCTTATTTATCCTCCTTTCCTTGTAAACTCATTATTAAACTTTAGGCAACACAAACATCAACGATAAATAGGTACAGAGTTAGTACACCTAGCTTGAAAGATGAAAGACCTTGTTTCTATTTATTGACCATTCACATTGTCTTTCAGAGAGGAGAAATTCTGAAAGAAACAGAGTTGTTGAATAAATTGTCCAGCCCTCTGACGTAGACAAGCATACTATTTCAACGTTGAGTACTTAAAACCAAGCGAAGCGTCTAGATGGAATTCCTTCATGAAGGAACAAAGGCACGGTGATTCTTTCTGTGAAGATACTTTAATTGCTACAATGATGTAAGAGTCCGACTCGTTGTTAGTCGACACAAGTTATAAACAATTAAAAGAACATGGAGTTAATTTTCAGATAGATGGAGCTTACACTCTGTCCTTGGTGAACAAAATGATATGGCAACAGACAAAGTTTCATTGCATAATGATAATAATCGCTCGATTCGCGTGTCTTCTCGTGGGTTGTCTGTGGCTTAAAATATATTGACTGTCGGTTTTCATAATGATTTCGCAGATCAATAATCATTCCGGTGTTCGTTTGTCGATAAAAGAAGATAATGGAAACGAAATGTGATGAGTAATGATGACCTTGAGTGGCCCATGTGCATAATATGTGTGAATTGTCATCATCATTCAATTATGACATACCAAAAAATGCACACCAACTCAGCCGATGGACACGATGCAATAAAATGCAAAACATAACTAACACTATTCAATCAGAATGCTATATTCGATTCGATAAGATCACAGTAGTATTTGCACAAAATAACAATTTGTTGAACAAAAGCTGCAACATTTTATTAAAAAGTCAAACTTTTCCTAGACAGCTAAACTGTCCAATGAAATGACAATCCCTTTAAATTTTCTAAACCGTTTGGCCGTCCCACTGGTTGTGGCGGCTCTCTATCTTAACCAAAATGGAAATGTGGATTTGGCTGAGCAGGTTCTCATATTTGACAAAACCTTGCGTTTGTCGGACCAAGTTGTAAGTGAAGCAAAAGGAGAGCTTGGAGATGTACAACAGGAAACATTTGACTACATTGTAATTGGAGGCGGCCCTGCAGGTGCCGTTATTGTAAACGGATTGACCAACTCTACAGAAGACACTGTCCTTTTATTGGAAGCGGGTGGCGATCCCAATCCAATATTGGACATCCCGTTTGCTCATGCCGATGTGTTCTGGTCAACCGGGGTGATGGACTGGAAATACAGCACAGTCCAGCAAACACGCTCCTGTCTTTACAATTTCGACGGCTACTGTCGGTGGCCAAAGGGTAAGGCGCTGGGTGGAACAAGTGCCATTAACGTTGGTCTGTACAATAGATGCCGGCCCAAGGATTACGACCTCTGGGCATACTTCACTCAGGACGATTCCTGGTCTTGGGCAAATTTGAGGCAGACTTACAATCGTCTGGAGGACTACCATGGGGCATATGAGGACGACGAAAACGTGGAAACAGCTCACGGTCAAGGAGGAGATATTTACGTGGGGAAGGTGGAGTATCTTCCAGGCTTGCCTGTTTTGAAAGAGGCTCTCCAGGAGAAAGGGATTCCAACTGGAGATCTGAACGGTGGAGAGTTCAACAACGGGTTTTCCACCGTCGACTACAACATAAAAGAAGGATTGAGATGGGGTGCGTATCGATCCTACCTTGAGAAAGCTTTAGAAAGGAAGACTCTGTCTGTCAGAAGGTACGCCACCGCAACAAAAATCTTATTCGAAGGGACCAGGGCCATTGGAGTGGAATATGAACGACATGGGAAGAAGGGCTTTCAAGCTTTTGCCAGAAAAGAAGTGATTCTTTCTGCGGGCGCAATGGAGAGCCCCAAGTTGCTCATGCTGTCTGGAATAGGTCCAGAGGAGCACCTCAGTTCCCTGAATATTACCACTTTGGTTCATCTCCCTGCAGTTGGAGAACATCTTCAAGATCACCCTGGCATTGATGTTCAGGGTGGAGATGGGGTTGGCTTTCTCCTGAACACCACATTTGGCACGAGTTACAACAATAGTCAATTTGTTGCCCAGTTTCTGGCCAATGGCACCGGTCCAATGAACGCCTTCTCCAGAGTTCCCAGACTTATGAAAGGCTATCTGAATAGCCGCCTCAATCCTGATAAAGACTGGCCGGAAATATACATTTTTGTCTATGAAAAATTTCACGAAACTCCAGCTGCCGGTGGCGAACAAGAGGAAATTTACTTTACTGTTGAGCTCATGCGCTCAACAACGGAAGGAACTGTAAAACTGGCCAGTGGTGACCCAGCAGACATGCCACTGATTGACCCAAACTTTTTCCAGGATCCAACAGACGTGGACAGGATTATTGATGGTGTGGAGGTGATGTTGGATCTCTTTATAAACTCTACAACTTATCAAAGGCATGGGGTGAAACTGTTTACACCCTTTGAGCCCTGCACTGAGGAAAATGAGTTTTTGAGCAGGGACTACTGGAAATGCTACATTCATCAGTTGGGTACTCCCCATTATCATTCAACGTCCACTTGTCGCATGGGTGTGAATAGTACAGTTGCTGTGGTCGATTCCCAACTCAGGTAATCACTGACAGTGACAATTGCAAACCTTCATGCACAATTGTTTGAATGTATAAAATTGATTACTATCACAGGGTGTTCGGGACACAAGCCCTTCGAGTTATCGATGCTTCAGTGATACCATTTGTCCCCAGCGGAAATACATACATGCCTACCGTTCTTGTCGCGCAGAGGGGACTGGAGTTCATTCTCGCAGAAAATAATAATAATTAGTTCAACGCTTAATGCACTTTATAAAATGCATTATAAAAATAAATAGACAAGGCATATTCATCAATTCTCTAAAATTATGTTGAAACATATTCTATTATGGATGCTCCAACAAAATATTGTGCACATATAGGGGCATGGAAAAATGTCTTCTTGGAGAAAGTATGTACCTACTTGCTATTACTACCTTGTGCGCCAGCGTACGGCTCTACAATGCACTATGACCTTTTCAATCATTCACTACCTTACAGCTATAGAGCGCCTGCTATAAAACTGAACATAGACTCGGTTTCTACGAAATCATATTTATTTCCTCTCAATTTTCATTCATAGTCCATTTCAACACAGTAAAATCATAAATTGATACATTTTTGAAGTTAATGATCGCTTAATACGATGTTTACACGCATACAAATTGTTATTTTATTGTTGATGCTTCAATATTTCACATTCAACACTATATGCAGCTAGAATACTATGTGCTATAACTACCTATGTAGCTACATATCCCTTTCACAATGAGAAACCCTTGCAGCTCACTAAACTCATAGTTGCGCTTGCTTGCTTACGCACAAGCGAATAGAAATATGGGCCGTATCTATGGTTGTTGCGTTGTTCGCCACGAAAAAAGATCCCAATAGAGGATTTCCTTTTGGCTTCATCAACTCCACTCTTCTCGAAGACTCAAATCACCACCACCTCTAGTAAATAAAAACCACGCTACATGAATACATTTTATCTACACTTGTATTTTAATGTTCATTTTATTATCCCTCATGGTATGTCATTGTTACTATTTCGCCACAAGAGAGCCCTATATAATATCGACATATCCTCAACAACAACTCTCCTGCTCCCGTTCGTTTCTCATTTCAACTTCTCACAGTTTGACTTTATACCGAGAGGCCAAAACTTTTCCTTGAACGGTATCACCCCATTCATTTATTATCATCAGACATACTTACTAAATAGTGAAAACATGTACTTATTATATAGGTATTTCTGTACTTTATAAGCTTGCATATGGGAATAAATGTAGTGAGAAACCCTTGTACTACCTATGTTGAGGAGATCTCAACAAACAAACTCGAGTCAACTCAACCACATCCTTACTTACCGTCTCTCTGCAAAACCAACAACGCCAATGCCAAACATTGTAGCATGAATATAGTATCCTTTTGCTATGTTGGTTAGAAACAACTTTTGCTCGTGTGTGGTGTGCGGCATCAAACTCACAGAAACGGTTTCTCATTGCAATAGGGGAGATCCAAAAACTGAGTGAGAATATAACATAAAATATCCCATATACCATAAGCATTGGGTTTTTAGGCTTCTGTCTGTTTGTAAGATCAAAATGGTTTTTCATTCTGAGAGTGTAATAAAAGGGTATTGAGTAACGCGGAATACACATGTCTGTCTAACCTCGTCATGTACCCAAATACTTTGCCAAGTACCTAAAAAAACCTTTTTTCCTAATAGCAATACGAGGAACGGACAATGGTTTGTTCACACACAAGGATAATATATATAAATGTATTGAACAAAATGCCCTCCTCGTCCTATGAAACTTTTATAGTGTTACGCGTTTCTTACTTGCCTCCAATTTTTTTTTCGTATACGTATTCCCATACGAATGCGATGAACGTGAGTGAGTATGGTTTCTGTTTCTAGAGAGATCATCATAGCGTTTTCCCTATAAAGGTGACTGACACCACCACCGATTCAAATATCATTGTATGATGGTCCGTTTATTAGTAACAAATAATGATACAATGTAGGTACGCCATATATATCCTCAACATCATGAAAAACCCCTTTTTTTACACCACATCATCATCATCATTTGAACAGTTTAATATTAATATGAGCTGACCAGTTTAAATTGTTCATTTGTGTCCAGCAGGAGCATTAGCAGAGAAGCAGTTTGCAATTAATTTCTCAGTTGGCCCCCATATTTTCCACACGTTTGCTTTTTTCTACCACATTCTCGTACAAGTGGAGTTTGTCGCTTGTGAATACGCCTTTCTATTCTTCAACTTATCGTCATCATCATCATCAATTCGAAATAGGTGTATAGAAGATAGAAAAAGTGTTTCAAAATGTACAATGTAGCATTATGTGCTACTTTGTAACAGTACTGCCGTTATAAAAATACTTTGTAACACTATTTATTTCAAAAAAGCTATTGCGTCACTGCAACTGCAGTGGTGGTGGTGCTTGCGAGTGACGAACAAGGCGTCCCGAGCAAGACGCGCTAAATGACTCCATTTTTTCTGGTGTTAGTGCTTTAGGATTGCTGTGGTGAAAGGTGCGCAAAAATGGCTTTTCACTGTTTCACTCTTTGTTGTCCTTAATACGGTTATGATAACAACGTATTAGCGGATCTTCTTCAATTTTTATGTAGCTTTTGGAATGATGCAATTGAGCAAATAGTATTTTTTTGCAAAGAAAAAGCAACATCTGCGTGCAAACTTAAATATGACGCACGAAAGAGAACGGACTGGAGGATGAACGTGTTCTGTGTGTATCCTGCACATTACTATGCAGCACAAGTGGATTTTTCTGCTTACTTGGAATGATTATTGTAGTTAAGCAAAAAGAAAAAAAACTGCAGGATAAAGCAACAGTGGAGAATACCTATAGTTGATAGTATGAATTTTTATAGTGGTGAAAGTTGATCAGTTTAGTTTAAATAGTTGCTGAAAAGCTGACAACAAGATTTTTGTGATTGATAGTTGTAAATTATTTAATTATTGTAGTGACAGTGATAAAAGAGAAGATAGCGATTTTTTTGGGGAGGATAAAACTACGTCGCCATTAAATTGTGCCGTCATCAATAGTACAAGGCAGGCTGGAAATTATACGTAATTATTCAAAGGTACATATTTGGTCGCATTCCAATTTACAACGGGAATATAGGTTACTGCATTTTGTACGATAATTTTTAAATGTAAATACAGAGCATGAAAGAAGATAAAAAGACGGAAAATATGTCGCTATATAAAAAGCATAGCAAAGACTTTTTTGTATAAAGCAAGTACGATTGCGAGCTTTAAAAATGAATAGACAATGGGCCTGCTATTTTTAACTGGGTACAGCTGAAGGATTAGAGGCCCCTTGTCGAATTCAGTACTCTTCAATATTTAGGTCAGCTGAAAATTATGATTTTTCTGATGCCAACGTGAAAAAAATGTTTTACTCCGTTCTTCCTGTTCCGTCGGAAGATTAAAAAGGATTAAGCATTTTTCTTGCTGCGTATTTTTCATGTATGTGGGGCAGTATTAAAAAAGTACCTGAAATAAATGCATTTTGTTTGTATGAAGTTTTAGGAAGAAACTCCCGTAATCTCACAAAAATGTACAGTGAAGGAAGAACGACGAGAAGTACGAGGAAGAGGCTCAACGATCACCCCGAGAGCCTTATCCAATCCACGCGAGGGTCAAAGCATACGTATCTCTCAGACGCTGCCATTCTCACACCACCCCCGTCTCAACAATCGGCCCTGAATTATGACCAGCGGACTACCAGGCGTCAATGGCGAGGCAAGCGGCAATACGAAGATCCTCTGGATCAACCCCCACCAACCCCTTCGTATCCGTCTACAAGAAAGAAGACGAGGTATGGGGATGAGGTGGCGCATAACTCATCCTCCTCATCGTTGGATCCCAACTGTTCTTCTAACTCGGATCCCTCCATGAGCACGTTCCACAATGAAGACATTACACTGGAATGGATGGACCTGGGTTTAGGACTGGGGGTGGACGGACTTGCGTCAGATAATGATCCCTACTTGGCCGACGCTGACAACAAGGGCGGCAGGGATTTGCACACACCTACTCCGCCAATGTCTCCAAATGACATGCCTGCCTCGATAATGCCAGCAACCCCTAATCCAAGACCAGAAACGCCCGGAAATTCCAGCCCACTGGCGCACTCGATGGTAGCGGAAATGGGTTCCTCGAGCCTGGATCAAGATGACGACGATGATGACCATGATGCAACTTCTCTGGTGGCAGCCTCTACCCTCTCCCAATTTGGACCACCACCGACACCAATGTGTCCACCACGGGTTGGCAATCTTTCCTCCTCCTCTTCCTCCTCCACTTCCTCGCTTTTGCAACTTTCTTCCGCAATAAGAACCACACCGTCAACATCTGCTGCTCCTCCTCTAAATATTCTCGAGTCTGACGATGATGACGATGGAGATGATAGTGTTGTTCAGAGTAATCATAATAAAGAGTCCCCAAGTTCTATTCCGCACGATAACAAAAGTAATATGCCCACCCTTAACAATTCCATTAATAATGATGAGGACAATCTTTTTGCCACTTCCAAGAACAGTCCCGATATTGTCAGCGATCCCCACATAATGTCCAATGGTGCTAGTTTATCTCCACCAATGTCCCCCGCCCCCATTAGCACGTCCAAGCATTCCCTGAGACTTCGCATAAGGGCTCCTCCTCCACCCTCTGCGCGCTCAAGTCAGAGAAAGTCGGATAAAAGTAGTAACAGTATTAGCAAAAATAGGCCAAAGGCTGGTCCCCATTCAATCAGGTCAATATTAAAAACTAGCCCTGATACTAAAAAGCGCACCACCACATATTCCGCAAAAGTTGGCGTCAATTTCTTGAAAATAAGAAACAATGAGCAGGCTTGTAGTAGTAATTCCACAAACTTGATGCTACCCCCTAAACCAAAACCTGCTGCTAATCTTGTTCCATCTTCCCCGGCATCAAAATCAAAGCAGGATGGGGCGTTTCCAATTTCCGTACGGACAGCAGCGTACCCTCCTGAAATCTCCAAAAACGTAATTGCTCATTTAACTCTATATTCATCTTGTTCCTTCAATTAGCATCGCATGTGATTTAATACTAGATACTGGATGAATCTATATGGGCGTATATATGGTGGGTGATATGATGTTGAGTGCCTGTTTATTATATATATTAAATATACATCTTTCTCTGACCTCTCTGAAATTATTTGAGCAAAAGGTCATAATTTTCATTCCACATAATTTTTGGAGGCAACAGTCGTGGGCAAAACTAATCAGTATTTTTTTGTGTTGTAGTTTGGCAAAATTTTTTGGCAGCAATATAATCATTATTAATGTTCACTCAATAATAATCCTTTTAGAATACCGTAATTTTATTAATTGTTTGTTAACCATGTATATATATACAAGCTACGCCTGCCCGGATATATATTTTTTATAAAAAAAACTTCTGTTCTTTTTTTGTGGGGATCAATGTGTGTAAAACAGACGCTTTAAAACGTGTAAATTCGAAATCAGTCATCAAATGAGCGCGTGCATACTCACCACCACCACAACCACAAAACCTAACTGTTATGATAAAATCCCTCCCTTATAAAAAAAATTGTACCTGAAAGTAGAATTGTTTTTGGACCTTATATACATCCACTTGTCATAATATATTCCTTACCCCTTACCCCCATTTTTTGGTTCTACATCCCTCCCAGCAGCAGTGTTGTAAAATATCTTTGCTTTTTTAAGATAAAGAATGATTTTTTAAGTAACAAGTTATTAATAGTGACACTACCACCACTACTACTATATGTCTAACTGTTAAATGCGCAAAATGTAATCTCAAATTTAATATGCAGTATAACTATTTTCCTTTTTCTTAACGCTTTGCTTTCACTTGCATGAGGATGCATGTCCCATGTAAACCATCTATAAATGCATGCCCTTTCTTCTCTCTATATACATTAATACTATTAATTAAATTAACTTTTTATTCGATTTTATCAATTTAAAAAAATGAATGACAAAGTATGAATGGGCGAACGAATTTTTGGGAAGGTGATTGGGTCAGAATGGAAAGAATGAATGAATGAGACAATTGAGTGCAGATTGCAATTGTTAATGTGTTTGTAACGCATGCTGTATCTTGTAGGCGGAGTATATACGAGACGGGAATATCGTCTCACTGAAGCTGATCAACTTTATGCCTCATCAGAACCGAACCTGGAACTTTGAGCAAGGCGTGACCTTCATCAGTGGGGAAAACGGGAGTGGTAAAAGTGCGATCCAACTGGGGATAAAGTTTCTGGTTGGGGAGAAAGCGGCCAACACGCTGCGTACCAGCTCGATAAAATACTTTATAAAAAATAATTGCTCGTACGCTGATATCGAGGGTCACTTTACGAATTACAATGGGACACTATCCCAGAAGCGGTACGGTGACCTGATTAAGCTAAAAAGACACATCAAGTATACGGGAGGCTCCACGTACACAATCTGTGGCGCGGATGGACGATGGCGTCAAATCAAGCAGCACGAGTTGGGCGTGATCACCCACTCGCTCAATATCGACCCGAACAATCCGTTTCAGTTCCTGCAGCAGGACCGATTCAAAGATTCGAGCAAGCCGGGAAGTAGCCAGCAGTCTAGCAGAGACTTTATCAAGTTCAAGGCGGCCACCCAGTTGACAGCAATTGAAGACATGCTCAAGACCTCCTTGGAGAACCTGGAAGTGGCCATGTCTCTGGTCAGCGAAAAGGAAGAGATGAAACGGTTCTTTGCGCTGCAGTTGAAGCAGTTGAAGGAGCAGTTGGATCAGATACTGAAAATGGAAATGAGTGAGAATCGACTGCAAGAGTTGGAGGTGGAGCTGGCCTGGTCCGAGGTGAAAATCAGGGAGGATGAACAAACTGAGATTCAGGAGAAAAAGGCCAAGCTCTGTCCTGCGATGACGGTTCTGGACGAAGAGAAGAAAAAGCTGGAGGATGATATCTCCAACTTTAGCAGCATGGAAGAGTCAGTGGGAAAAAGTTAATCGTAAAGAAGATTACAGAGAAGTGATTAAGCAAATCAATTAATTATCTTTCATTTGCATCGTTTTTGTAGGAAAAACAAAAAATTGTTGCAAGATGTAAAACGGCAGATAAAGCAACTGGAAACGGAGCGAGAGACAAAGGTGCAAGGTCTGCGCGAGGTGAAGAGAACGCAGCAGCGAGCAAAAAGTCAACATGACACCCTCATCAGCAGAATCCGCCAGTTCACTGAGGAAATTGATAAGCTGGAAAGGGAGCTGAATAAGGAAACAATAAGCTACGAGACGGAAAATCAAAAGCACCGAGCGGAAATGGAAATGTACAGGGGGATGATTGAGGAAAAAGAGACGACTCTTAACGACTTGAGAAGTCAGAGGGACAGGATTCTCGGGGAAATTAACGAGTACAAAGCGACCAAGCGAAGGGAGGAACAGAAAATCAAGCAGTTGGAAACTCAACTCAGTACGTTTATTTTACTAAAAATATAATTGGCTATTTTTTATGGAGTTGATGACATAGAACGCGTTTCTAATCGCCAGTCTTGTTTGTGTTCCTTTCAGATGAGACTAAACGGGAGCTTACCAAAAAGGACAATTTCGGTAGGCACATGAAGGAACTGCAGGTCCGGATCGAAAAGTGCAAATGGACAAAAAAGCCGGTTGGACCTCTTGGACAACAAATTCTAGTGCCCGTATGTGTACTTTAAATTCTGGCTGGATAATGTTTTACCTCATTTTGATGGCTGAACACATTTTTAATTGTCAATCATTTTTTTCTTTTTGAAAGGATGCAAAATATGCACCCCTGATTGAACACATCCTGTACTCGGCCCTGTTCACATTTGTAGTACAAACGAAAGAGGATTTTGTAAAGTTAAAAGATCTCATCAAAGAGGTGTACAATGACAAGGAGAGGAATAAGGGCAAAGTGAGAGATCCAACCGTTATCCATATTCCAGACATCAATGTTAACGTGAGTCTTCCGTAAAGAGCGAAGAGAGTTTAGGGAGTAGTTTAGGGTTTAGATTTAGGGAATTTTCCACTAATTAGAGTTTCCACTGGAATGTTTTTTTATAGGAATACATGAAACGACTTGGACACGTGAAAGAGGCGATGAAAGGCTTTCAGACGGTGCTCAGTATGGTCACAATCAAGAATCCAATGGTGGAAATTGGACTAATTGAGAAAATCAACTGTGAGAGAATCGTTCTGTTTGAAAGCAACCAGGCTGCGGCATCGGTGATGAAGGATAGTGGCAAGGTGCCACAGGAAGTGATCGCTGGATATACGCTGCAGTGGTTCAAAGTGACACCCTACCCGCGCTACCAGTTCCAGCCACTCCAAGGCATGAAGTGCAAAACGGACATTTTGCCAATGGCGAGGGGCGAGACCACCATTCAAATCAAGGAAGAAATTTCGAGAAAACTGGAGGTGATAAAAACATGTAGGTTCAATTTGGAAGGAAATAACGGGCTGGAGACGATGCTGAACAAGAATGACGCAGAGATCAAAGGAGCGATTAAGCAGGTCAACCAGTGGAAAAATAAAATCAAGCATGCGCAGAGTTGCATCAGGGAAGAACCCGCCCAGGGACAGGATGTAAGCAGGATTACTTTTGGAAATAATACTTTTTTAAATAATTATGTCAATAATTTTATGTATATGGATATGACATGAATGAAATTACATTTTGCAGAAGGAAGTTGCTGACCAGATCAAAATGGTAACAGACATGCGATCAGAGCGTGAAAAGGAAATCCAGGTGCCACTGAAAGAGCTTGAGCTGGCGAAAGAAAACGCTGCGAAAATCAAAGAGGAAATTGAAAAGATTGAGAGTCAGTTCCCGGAGGTAAAGAAAAAGCTGGAGGATTTGGAAGGGGATCACAACGGCACGAACCGCACCGTTGCTAAACTGGCAAAAGAGCTGGATGACTGTAAGGCGAGGAGAAAGCGGCTGGATAAGGAGCTGCAATCTTTGGGGAAAGCAGAGAACGACATCTTTTTTGATCTGGATGAAAAGCAGAAAAGGGCTAGTCAAAGTGGACCACGACCCAAAGTTTTGGGCAAGCCGGAAGATGTGCAGCGGGAGCTGGAACATACCAAAGACTTCTTGGATAGACATCGCGACAAGTTAAAGTGCAAGAGAAGGGTCCTCTCCGAGTACAACAATAGCAACGCTCTGGTTCTCCAGATTACTAATGAGATTGATCTCATCAAACAACTTTGCAAGGTGAGAAAAGATCATAATCTATAAATGCTTGGATGTTCCATTCCTTTTCCATAATTATGATATTCATTACTCATTCTTCTCTTACATATTTCCAGCTATTTGAGCCACTCATCAAGGTCAACACATTTTACTACGAAAAGTTGAAGAAGGAGATGAGCAACCAACTGACACAAAATTACAAAACTCTAGTGGAAGCTCATCGTTTAACTGTAAGTACACGTACAGTATAGTTAATAGTTACACATCGCCTCTCATCAAGGTCACATTTGTTAATGTAATCACTTGTTTTATGGTGTTCAGGGTGACCTAATAATTGACTGGGAGAATAAAACCCTCGTGTACTACGTCTGTCCAGACAAAACTGCAGAGAACAAGGCGAAAGAGAGCTACTCGAAAAAGGACGGTGAAGTCATTGTCACAGACAAGTAAGTAGTATTTGAAGATGATATCTGTGAACTTTGTTATAAGCAATTATATGGACAATTGTATAAAATTTCGACTCTTTTTTAAAAACTTTTATAGGCAAGGAGTCTTCAACTATGTGCAAGGGCTTTCCGGGGGTGAGCGCTCCAAAGCACTCGTGTTTTTCATCATGGCAATGTGGAAAATAACGGACATGCCCTTCCACGTGCTGGACGAGTTTGAGGCGTGTTTGGACGAGCACTCCAGAAAGGACATTCACGACAAAATCATACAGCATGCAAGAAAACATTCCGAGTCCCAGTTTTTCATTATCAGTCCGCTGGCACTGACAGGGATCCCAATTGAGAAGGAGTTTGTCAGAGTTATCCATCTCAAAAAGAGAAATTAGATTTGAAATGATAAGTACCGGTTATAATAAATGGCATGATACCAAAAAAAATTGGTATTGATAAGAAAAAGACTGACAAGCGTTTGAGCTATTGTGCGAGACGCTGATGATGAATAGTTGATGGAAAAAAATGATACGAAACTTGTTTTTTTTTTGGAATTTCAATAAGGACATGTTAAAATGTAGTAATCTAAATAATATGTAGAGAATTAGTAAAAAAAGATAAGACATTTTTTAAATGCTCGATCCTCAGGAAAGTTGTACAAGATTTGCCACAGAAGCAATATTTTCCCTACCTCACTATACACCTCCAGTCATGAGGAATTGTAAAAAAATAATATAATAATTACCTATTTAACATTTTTGCAGACTCTCCTTCTTCACCTTTCAATAACTGCGTAATTTTATAATATGGTATACTTATGGTTAAGTTAAATATTAATAATTGCATGATCAATAAAAACATTGTTATAAATATAGATATGCAATTTAATACTTTGACAAAGGTTTTCAGGTTAAAGAAACATACGTAAATACATTAAAGATTGATGATAACGTAGCTGTGAAAAGTTAAGGCATTTAAGTTATTGCTATATATTATAGGGTGTTACACTGGTAGTTAAGTCACAAAAATTGTCACGTGTTATTTTTGGAATGAATGGAAAGATGTTTGATATTATATTTTTCTCTGGGAAAAGCTCTTGTAACTTGAGTTTTGCTATGTACTGGCGTGGTGCAAATGAAGATGATTAGAAGAAGTGATAAAATACATAATAATAGTTAGAACCGAAGTAATATGTAATTAAAATATTGTTGATTTTGTTTGCTTCTGAATATTTATCGAGATGTGTATTTTAGCAACATTTACCATAGACAAAGTTTGTAGAAAATTAATTTTAGGGATGAAGATGTGGACAAGTGTGAAGTGTGATCGCTTTGTGTATAGTACACATGTACATGTTGAATAATAATATACGTATTTATTGTATTCTTAAAATTGTTAAGCAATCCACCCCAAGTCAAAATGATAATTACGATCAACTTGTTAGGTTTACTTTTAGTTTTTAATGTTCCGTGTACATTTGCAGTTGATTGATAGATAATATGTACAATACAAATTGTATCAATACTTTTAGTTATATGCAAGTATATACATACCTATGCAATTCAGTACCATAGAATAGTTTCCGTACTAATCATCTCTTTACTCGTACTACTACTGGTATTAAGGAAATGCTGTTATAGTGAATACAGGCCTGTTGTTATCATTGTTGAATTACTTGAGTTGTAGTAGTGGTGAAAATGACAAGACATCCTGTCCTTTGCCTTTGATATTATCATGATAGCTGCTGCATAATACAAAGCATACTATTTATGTAGTTTAAATAATAGAAGGCTATGCAACATTATTGTTATAATTTCATTATTGTTACTGGCTAATTATTATTACAACGCGAATTTTAGTGGTCTTGATTTTAAAAAGTAATAAAGAGTACCACCGCAAGTATAAAATATTTAAACAACATTGTTATTTATGATAACAACTGATTTTGGAACTACATTGGGAGAAAATAAAATTAGAACTAGCATTACTGCTGGTTCACCTCAAACAAACAAATCGTTGCATTGTCGGGTCAAAATTATTATTTAAATTTAAAATGATTCCATCATTGCCCCCGAATCATTCCGGATCACACAACCTTAAGAAAGACAGGAAAAACTCTAGCCACGTTTCTTAATTCACAACGTGAAATGATTTAATTTTAATTCCTTTCCTTCATTCCTGTTACAATTTTAAGCTTTAATGCACAACATTGTTGTATTAAATAAAAATTAGTTTGTTTGCATTATTTGCGGTTACTCATAAAACATCAAATAGTAATAATAATAATATGCTGTAATACTCTTTAATTTTTTCGTCATCATTCACCACTGAACTATAAATGCACACTTATGTAGTAATTTTCATTCACACCTTTTTTTATTTGTTCGCTATCAACACGCTTTTCCCAATTCTACTCCCCTCCATTGAATTTGTACGATTTTCCTTTGCTCCTTTTATGACGTGACAGCTTTAACAGTCATCTCAACAATGGCAAACAATGAATACAAAAGTATTTAGCAGTGCAGTGTGAGACTACACAGCATCATCTATTGTGCGTATCGCAATATGTATGCATTTTTTTTATTTCAATCCATTTTTCGCCTCTAGTAGCATAGCGTAATATTCGACAGCAGAAAAAAAGACTTGAGCACTAAATTTGGCGTTGCCTTCCTCATCCTCATTATCATCACAATATATTTTATAAAAATATCCTTTATATCCTCTATGACTGCAGCGATGGATCTACAATGTGCACAATGACTGGCTAAAATCGCAATCATCGACATCGCCATTCACAAAAGGACGACACACAATGATTATCTATGTGACGCTATAAAAATGTACTTGATCAGTTTCAGTTAGACCGACACTAGCAATAAGGATGACTTATATGACTAGCTATAATAAAATGCATAATATTAATACCTGCTTTAAAGGTTTTCAAGACGATGATGATGATGAATGGGAATAGATCAATAATATTATGTACACGTACTTACAGGATTTCATTCTTTTAAGCCATTCATCATCATACGTGTGCCCAACTCGAACACGAGACGACAAAATGCTGCATTGGCAAAGAAGAAGAATCGACTGAAAGAGAAAACCGGATACCGGATACAAATCCTCAAATATATATGATTACAAATCGCTGCTTCACCGACTTTTAACCATCCATGTGTGACAGAATAAGTGACAAAAATGCAATACATTTTTGTTATGAAAAGAAAAAGTAAATCGTTTTTAATGGCTTTATAGTAGTAACATAATGATAATAACAACACATTTTGCCCTCTCATTAAAGAAAAGGTCGGCATTCGACATCATCTTGAGAAGATGTGGTGGTTGTGATGATGATGACTTTTATGAGGATTCATATCTCTATTCTATTTAGACACTTGTCACTTTAGACATCCAAGTGTGCCGTGTATCGGATCAGAAGGATCAGCAAATCTTCAATCCGTCAAGACTGCACAGTTGTGGTAAACAATTGAAAAGGGGTTTGCAGTTTACATGATAAGCGATAAGCAGCGGGTTGACAGGCTGAAGTAATATTTTTTGATCGGCTAAACAAGAATGCGTGAAAAATTGGTGTGATGATGTGCTGCGATGACAGGGATACAGGGTATCCAAATGAGTAAATAATTGAAACTATAATGAACCATGGCAATAATTTCTTTTATCAGAAAAACGATAATCTTATTTTGCCCCGTTTAATGAAATGTTTCCCTGGATCAAGTCGCATTCCTCTCTCAATCTCAATTTGCTGATGTAATACACAAAATGCAGCTGAAAGCAAACTCTCTCTTTTTTTCTACTTCTCTGAAAATGCTAAGGTGCTTTCCTTTTTGATCCTGTGACAAATTCGGAAAATATTTCTTTTTTGTGGTGTCGGTGACCTCACAAGAAAAACGAAAAACGTTTTAGGGAGTGAGAATGAGATGTGATGAGGATGACCATGCCGAGGGAAACACAACCAAAGAAAATACTATTATTATGATGTGCAGTACAACAGAGCTATAAAAAATGTGTTTTCAGTCTCTACAGTCTTCCGAACGAAACAAAAATAGACAAAGCAATCAAAAGTGGATGATGATGAGAGGGAGTGAATGCCTGAATAGGCATTGCGGATGAAGAAGAATGCACAAGGTAGAAAAGAAGAATGAGTGATATTGGTAATAATAATGACGTATATTGTACGGATCGTCATATCATGTGCGAAAATAGTAAAGTGGAAGAGGAAACTTTCATTTTAGTCCGATTTTCCTCGGTCACCATAAGACGCGCATGTGAGTGCATCCGTACACAGAGAGAGAGAGAGAGATTCTTTAAGATATGTAGAGTCAAAAGTGGGAAGGGCGTTCTCTCTAGC
This sequence comes from Sinella curviseta, assembly GCA_004115045.4. Classification (NCBI taxonomy): domain Eukaryota; kingdom Metazoa; phylum Arthropoda; class Collembola; order Entomobryomorpha; family Entomobryidae; genus Sinella; species Sinella curviseta. The sequence goes on from CM023201.3 coordinate 62,327,789, forward strand.
ATTCTTAATGAGCAGCAATAACTTTCAGTGTTTCACAGAAACGTACACTCTGTAAAACAGTAACAATGAGTCATTGAATGAATCAATACGTTTTATAAATAGCAACAATGTAGTCACATGTGTGCATACATAAATCATGCAATAATGGCAAACAAGTAGGTATTCTGGGCATAAGTGTATATGCGATTGTGCGAATAGTCAAAATTTGCATATTGGTTCTGCTTACAAGCTTTTTGAAACAGAGACGTTGCATGAGTTGTGGATACATGACAAACAGATCTATATGCGACAGACGACACGTTCATCAGAGGAAAAGAAGAGGAAAAAGCAATTTGTGATGGATGATGATGATGATGTGAAGATGAAGAGATATGTGCCTACGGGGTTAGTAGTACCCAGCCCACAAATAAAAGATATTTAATATTTTTAAATGTTTAATGAAATGATGCTGTTTTAAAGTTTGTGTGTAGGATGTTTCCGGGATGATGAAGGGATATCCTTTTCTGGGTCATCACTTACCACACGCAGCAGCAGCAGCATCGCAAAAAAACGACGACGAAGGGGTCAATCGCAGTTTAACTAATAGGTAATCATGCTGATCATTTATGATGATTATTATGGTGACAGGCAAAAGTAGCAAAATAGTCAAATGTGTCGCTGTCGTGGTTAGAGGAAGTTTTTTTCTTTTGTGCTCTCGTATAAAAACGATTGTCAATGCCATTCTCTTTCGCAATTTTGTTCATGACGCGACGGTGGCAACATCCCAAATCGCAACAGAGAGACGCGGGTCGTCTTATTTTTTAAGCACTTTAGTTTACCTTGTTGTGTAGTAGTAGTAATAACAATATTTTTTAGTGTTACTAAAGTTCAAGTACAGTTTTGCAAGTGAGACAAGTGGCAAAAAAAAGGAAGGAAAAAGAACTAGTGATTGTAAAAATGTATTTCAGTGGAACAGGTTCATCGCTTCTCGGCTCTGCGGGGCTCTTCCTTCTCCTCTTGGGGAACTGGCACAATGGTGTGATGTGTGATCAGCAAGCAAGTGCCATCACCAGCAACGAAGTTGGCGTCTCTGCGTCTGCAACCGGCAATGGAAACAAGCATGCTACGAGCTTTGTGTCGAATGTGGGTCCATCAGTGGCGTCCTCCATTCCAGTGTCTGGTGACGAGCAGTACAGAGCGACCTACTTTTATCCCGCACCACCTCAACACGCAAATTGGAACAGGGATTCTTACGCGGATGCCGCATCGGAATTTGGATATAATCCTCAACAACTTCAACAACAACAAACTCAGCACTCAGTGGCAACCGTGAGTGGACCTGTGTATTCTCCCGCTTATGGAATTTCCAGCGATGCTGAAGGTAAGTGGAGCCTTAATTAAACTTTAATTTCTATTGAATTTTTTAATGCAAAAAATGCGTGATATTTTTTTCGGATGTAGGTTACGACGACTCTTTCGGAGGTTCCTTGGGTGGACTAGGTGGTCTTGGAGGTATAGCGGGCATTTTGGGAATCAAGGGGATCAAGGGTTTGGGTATCCTCGGTCTTGCAAAGGCAGCCATTCCAATTCTCGCCATTCTCTTGCCAGCCCTTCTCCTCCTTCCTCTCATCTTCCTATTTTTCCCGGTCCCTGTCATAACCGTTCCAGCCACGGGTCAACGTAGTCTCGCCTCCAGATTGGGCTTAGGAGATCTGAGCGGAAAAGTCTCGCATTTGGCCAGAAGCGTTCTGGAGAGTGACAAGTGCGTCGAGAGAATCTCGTGCGAAGTGAGTCGCGTCAGCCGAGGCTCCTTCATCGACAAGACGATCAAGCGAGTCATTCCACGAATTGAGTCGCACATGCCACAAGCTCTCCGTAGAATTGCCAGGGTTTACATGGAGGGTGGACCTGGCTCCTCCTCCTGTAGTAAAAAGTACACTTGCTATCTGATGGACGATAGCGGAAGTAGTAGCAGTAATAATGTGACAGCCAAAAAGGCTACAGTCTCTTCATAAAAGATAGTTTTTTAGCCATATAGCTTAATTACTTAATTATATATTTTTTCATACACGCTTGTTGCTCAACAGAAGAAATATGCCACAGTATTTTTTATTTAATGACATGCTTAATTTTTGTTCGACAAATTGCCGCATATATATATATAAATAGGCCATGACAAATAACACAATATTATTATGGACCAGACTCAAAGACTGGATGTTACACACATTACATACTTTTTTGGACCTTTTCAATCATGACAGCTTAGCTTTAAGTTTAATTTTACAACAACTGTGACGGGTACACACACAAGATGATTTTACGTTACTACTACATTAATTAACTTAATGGACGATCTCGACATGGACTGGCCCTTCGGATATTTTTGTACACTTACAATTAGTATGGTTATTATTTTTACACATTGTTATTGTTTTTATATATTATGAGCCTTATCAATGTCCCTGAACTTCACGGGGCCGTTGCTTCAATGTATGCATGTTTTCATGCGACTTGTTATATTTGCATCGCTAACTTGAATAAAAGAAATATAAAGAATAGTAGTATGCGTAAATTGGTTTGGTCTATCTGGAGATTGAAGAAAATTCCATGTTTGATAATTGCATAGACATATATATCTTTCATTTTTATACACTTTAATTGCATGCCACTTCCGCCTTCATAAAATATACAGTAAATTAAAATATTTAAGATCAAAGGATCAAAGTAAAAGGGCAAGGTCACACATGGCTTTTTTATCATCTGGAGCAGCACAAAATGTTTATTTGTTGCATGCACAAATTTTTTGTGCGAGTTAGAGTGGCACAAATGCTGCAGCATGAAAAACAAAACGGCAATTGTACCCATTTTCCGGAAATTTCTCGCCCACATTCTCTTCTATTATTAGGCAGATTGTATGCATTTAAATGAAATGAATCATCAGTAAAGTCAATAAACATGTTTAAGTTGACATTTTACCTACTCAACTTTTAACTTTTTCCATGCTGTTGTTGGGACAGTTCTGTGCTTCATTTGGGACGTTTTTCCTTTATGAGTTTTAATCCTTTTTACTCCTTACTACAATCTATATCGATATCACGCTCGTGATAAATGTTGATAACACTTTTCTTCTTTTTCCTACAATTTTCACATCTTATATAATAAAGGCATACCTACCTATGTAGGTATATACTTTATTGGTTGGAAGTACACATGTACGTGTGCATATACTACATAATGAGAGGACAGGACACTGACAGATTTTGAGTTCATGATGAGTGCTTTGCATATGTCCTAGTTAAAGACTCAATGCAGATAAAAATTGTAAAAAAAATTGTAACGCACATATTAAATGTAAGTCGTAGTCTATGTTTAGCTACATCAATCCAACGTATGAAAATGTTTCGTTGCTTGTCCAACTAATGGCTAACTTAACTGGACTCTCACATTCTCATCACCCCATATACATCCAATCATGATCAATGTTATCATTGGAATCCGTGTATTATGTGTGTAAAAATGAGTAGAAAAGGTTGATGATGATACCCTAGCCTGCTCAGTAATAATATTTTGTTTATTTGTTTGTATGAAAATCATTGCTTGCTGATACGATAAAAGTTATGACAATTATACATGTATAAATGGATATTATAAATAGACACCTACTTACGCGACTACTTTGCTTACTTAATGTATGTGCTTTGATTGCCCATGATTTTACACTTCTCATCATCAAGTCATGTAATGTAAACCACACAACAACATTACATTTTTAAATTTGATAACCATCTCAGCAAACAAATTGTGCAAAATAGTGTGTGTGTGACATTGAATCAATTAAAATTGGAGTTATAGTTTGAAATTGCAAAATGCTGGGCTTCAACGTGGGCTTTGTAGGTGCGGGTCAAATGGCGAGAGCCATAGGGATTTCACTGGTTCAGAAGGGTCTCCTCAAACCTAGCCAACTGACAGTCAGCAGTCCGGAAGAGGCTCATCTGCAGCCGTGGAAGGAGCAAGGATGCAACACGACCTTTTCAAATGGGGACGTAGTCCACTCTTCAGACATGGTCTTGTGGGCAACCAAACCTCAGTTCTTTCAGGCGGCTTTAAATGAAACAAAGGTGTCCGGTGATATTGACAAGTTGCACGTATCTGTGATGGCCGGATGTCCACTGGAGAGGTTTTCCGGAAATCTAGCCGCGCATTTGAAGCGACCTTCTGTGAGAACGGCACGAGTAATGCCGAATATCGCCATGCGAGTTGGGTCTGGTGTTTCAGGTGAATTACATTTACATTTAGTAATTACTTGATTAATACAATTGACAATGTTTCATGATCATGATTGCATTTTTTGTTATATCAGTGTACACAATGGGTAAAGGGGTGGGTGCGACAGACCAAGATAACTTATCCAAGTTGTTATCCTCCCTTGGACTGACTTACCAAGTGGCTGAACACGAAATCAATGCATATTGTGGTCTCTTTGCTTCCGGGATAGGATTCGTAAGTTGCCCCATCGTCTTGTAATAGTTATTTACTCATTTAACAATTAGTTCAGTTACTATTAACGTCTCCCTCCCTCTGTTTCAGATGTTCCCTATTCTTGAAGCCATGGCCGATGGAGGAGTCAAAATGGGAATACCACGCGATCTCAGCACCAAAATAGCTGCTCAGACAATGAAAGGCGCTGCCGAGCTGCTTCTTAAAAATGGAGATCCCACGCTGAGTCATCCAGGTCAGTTGAAGGATTCTGTTTGCTCCCCGGCCGGCACCACAATTGCTGGAGTCTCTGCTCTCGAGCAGTTTGGCGTGAGAAATGCAATCATTCAGGCCATTTTGGCGGCTGCAGAACGCGGGGAGGAACTGGACCAAAAATCAGCGTCAAAATCATCTTGATTTACGTTCTATAGACTTTTCAGCGCCTCTGTGATATATCATTATTTCGCCACCATTTTTTTCTAAATACAAAAAACGTTAGTGTGACTTTTGAAGGACGTCGTTATTGTAACGACTATAAACTTGTAATGGAAATATTTTAGACTTGTTAATAATAATAATTAAATTAGTGAAATTAGCATTGAAATTTGTCGTTATTTTTTGTGAAGACCATTTTTGTGAAACCGCCTACGAATACAAAGTCATTCTGTCTCAAAGATTCTTTCAATTGCAAAAAGTCAAACGTTCAAATCCTTCGTTCATCATGGCTGTTGCAATTTACACAGGGATTGCGGTTGGTGCCGGATTCATTCTGGTCCCGAGATTTCGGAACTTCATTCTCGCCTTGGCTGCTATTGTCCTCGCCATCTTTGTATTTGCGCTGATTATCTTGGCTATCCTTGCTATGCTCATCCCCGTCCTCACCCTGATCCTCGTCCTGGCATGCTTCGCTTTAATTATAGGGCTGATTGTCAAAACAATGGAGTTGGTATTACGATAAGATGGAGGGATCCTAGACCTGATCGCAGAAATGAAAACAATTATCCAATCTGTTTACCTTCCAAAAATGATCTGATGTTTTCTACCGTGTACCGTACAGAATGCCAACATATAATTTATTTAAAATTGATTCTATCCAGTAACATCGCACTTATTGTATTACATTGCATAATCATTTTAGTTGAAAAATAAACTAACTTTTTTTGCTACCATCGTTTTCTAATCGGTTTATTCCAACGCATGGTCATTATTACTTGATGTTGTTTAATTTAATGATAGTTCATTCCATTGTCAACTTTAAATTAAATAGTTTTGCATACACAGTGTAGAGTCATTCATAACCATGCAAAAGGTATAATAATTAATAATTATTATTTCGCTACCATTTTTCTAAATAATACAAAGAAAACGTATGTGTGACTGTTGAAGGACGTCGTTATTGTAACGACTATTAACTTGTAATGGAAATATTATAGATTATTAACATTTTCATCATTTTGTTTTCCATTATTAACACCTGTGTAAATTAGTCATAATATGGAATGTTCGTTAAATCAATTATTTTCTTCATTAAATTATTGAAATTAGTATTTTGTCGTTATTTTTGCAAAGACCATTAATCTGCCAACGAATACGAATTCAAAGTGTCTCAATGATTTGAAACAATTTTCGTTCAATTGGAAGGCGCCAAACGTTCCATCCTTCCTTGACCATGGCTGTTGCAATTTACACTGGGATTGCCGTCGGTGCCGGATTAATCTTGGTCCCGAGATTTAGGAACTTCATTCTCGCCTTGGCTGCTATCGTCATCGCCATCTCACTATTACTGTTGATTATCCTGGCTATACTAGCTGTGCTCATCGTCATCTTTATTGTGATGCTCGTCCTTAAATGCGTGTTTATGATTATAGTGCTGATGACCAATATCTTGATTAAGGTATTTCGTACGGTATCCAGAATTATAGAAGTCTTATTTAGGATTGAGGTATGCCAGACCTGGCCGCAGTAACCATTTGAAGACAATTAACAAATCCGTACAGAACACGCCAAATAGAATTTATTTGAAAATTGATTCTATCCAGTAACCTCGCAATTAGTACTGTATTACATTGCATAACCATTTTAGTTGAAAAATAAACAAACTTTTTTTTGCTACCATCAAATGTTACACATCGTTTTCTAATCGGTTTATTCCAACGGTCATTATTACTTGATGCTGTTTAATTTAATGATTGTTCATTTCATTGTCAACTTTAAATCATTTTGCATCATTTTGCATACACAGTGCAGTGCAGTGTAGAGTCATACTGCGACTTTGTTTTCTTTCTTCTCTATGAAGTAGGAGCCCACACATTTAAGATGTACACAATAATGTGAAGTGAGTGGAGCTTCCTGCCGGCAAATATGAGCGAACGGCTTAGAAAACAGAAAGTCTCTTGAAAGTATTATTGCCAGTTGCCAGAAAGAAACACTTTTGGCTAAAAGCCCAAAAGTTTAGTTTCCAGTTTAATTACATTTTGTTTTCTATTTAATCATAATGGGACTGGATCATTCCTTTAATTGATCCTTTCTCTATATAGTCGTATGGTGTAGCTAGTGGAGCACCCGACGACAAATAAAAAATGAAACGGTCAGAAGGCCACCAATCTTACTCATTATTATGATAATTACCAAATATTGTGAAACATATTTCCACTCTGACCCTGACCTTCCTTATTCTCATCTTCCCCCTGCCACCACCACCACCATTGTCTTCAATGTCAGAGACATTGGATGAGAGCAGAACAAAATAATAAATAAATAACAATAAAATGTCGACCTTCACACACAGATCCTTCCTGTACGGGGTCATAATTGCTTCAGTAACATGGGCAGCTAGTCTCTATCTTTACGTCACACTCACCACATCTTCCGAGCACAACTCCTTGACAAGACTGTCCACCTCCCCTGGAGACCCAGGAGGAGGAGGTGCTTCCCCAGGGGACAATGATGAAGATGCGTATATCCCCCTAAGAAATGGCGGCGGAAGTCTCTTCCACAATCCTAATGCCGTGAACAACTACAAGCTTCCTAATTTGCACCTGGGCGGAAAGAGCTTCCCGAAGCCCACCAAGAGTGAAAGTGACAATGACATTATCGCACAGCCCCAGTACGAGTCTAAATGGAAGACCAAGTTTCGCCAGTTGGTGGAACTCTCCGAGAAGGGCTACGAGAATAGTGGCAGTCTAGTGAAAAGTTTGAGGGCAAAAACCCACCTCAAGGGGACCGATGACGAGGTCGTCTCGGCTTTAGACTCTCTTGGCCTGATAAAAACTCTGGAGGATAAAAAGAAGCGGGATGAGGGGTACAGGAAACATGCGTTCAATGCGTTGATAAGTGAGCGACTGGGTTATCACCGACAAGTCCCCGACACTAGACATAAGCAGTGTGCCTTTGAAACTTATCCGAGCTCAACGGTCCTGCCATCAGCCTCCGTCATCATTTGCTTCTACAATGAAGAGTTCCACGTGCTCGTTAGAACTGTGCACTCCGTGCTGGACCGCTCCAATCCAAGCACTCTTCACGAAATACTGCTCGTGGATGACTCCAGTGACTTGGATGATTTGCACGAGCGCCTGTTGGAATACTCAAAGAAAAACTTTCCAGCGAAAGTGGTTCTGCTCAAAACGCCTTCCAGGGCAGGACTCATTCGTGCGCGAATTTTTGGTGCACGACAAGCCACAGGTGAAGCCTTGGTGTTTTTGGATAGTCATGTGGAGCCAAATGTCAACTGGCTGGATCCCCTCCTCACCCGGATCCATCAAAACAATGAGACTGTGGTGACGCCAATTATTGATATTATTAACGCGGATACTTTTGAGTATACCGCAAGTCCAATTGTGAAGGGCGGGTTCAACTGGGGCCTTCACTTTCGCTGGGATCCCGTTCCCCGCTCAGAGTTCAAGACAGCAGACGACTTTGTCAAGCCAATTGTCAGCCCTACCATGGCTGGAGGGCTGTTTGCCATCAGCAAAAACTACTTTATCCACTTGGGCGAGTATGATGAAGGGATGGATATTTGGGGCGGGGAAAACACTGAAATGAGTTTCCGGATATGGATGTGTGGAGGTCACCTGGAAATCATCCCTTGCTCCCGAGTGGGTCACGTGTTCAGAAAAAGGCGACCTTACGGGAGTCCCACAGGGGTGGACACCACCACCCGGAACTCCATTCGAGTGGCGGAGGTGTGGATGGACGAGTACAAAAGCAAGTATTATGAAACCCACCCAGAAGCCAAAGGAATGTCTTACGGGGACGTGAGCAGTCGAAAGGAACTGAGAGAGAGGCTCCATTGCAAGTCCTTCCAGTGGTACTTGGACAATATTTATCCGGAAATGCTGAAGGAGGGCCAGGCTGGAGGTGTCGGCAGCTACAGCGAGGGCGGAAAAAAGAAGCGGAATTACATTGAGCGGTTCATCCTCCGCCTGAGCAAGACCAACTTGTGTGTGGAGAGTACCAAAGAGGTGACGCAAAAGAGCTCGCCATTAACTCTGGGAAAATGTGCCAATTTCGCCAAGAAAAGGCAGCGGTGGTCCGAAACGGAAAAGCACGAGTTTATCCTGGCCGAGTTGTTGTGCCTGGACGCAGGGACGGATGTGCCGAAAATGAAAAAGTGCCACGAAATGAGGGGTACTCAGGAGTGGAAACGGGCGGGGGAGAAGGATACGCCTATTTTTAATCTGGCATCGGGACTCTGTTTGGGAGTGGAAGGGGATAAACCGGAGGTGGGTGCGTTGGTGAAAATGGTCATCTGTGATGAAACGAGTGGGAGGAATCACTTAAAGTTTGATTTGTTAAGTCCCGATGATCCACTCTAGAATTGCAATAGTTGAATCATGTCGTACTGAATTTAATTTACATTTAAATGAGTAGGTATGTATTTCTTGAAAATATGCGGTTGTGTTGCAAATCGTCCTCCATTGTTATTACTGCAGCTTATATCTATTATTCTACTTAAATATTGAACATTGAATCTCATCTTTACAATTTTATCAAACGTTGATATTTTGACTGTTGAATCTCTTGCATTTACTGTTAGTTATTCACTTAATTGTTATTAATATAGGTGACTAAATTTAATTACGAAATTCGGATTTTTAAAACAAAAATTATGTACATATATATTTATTTATCTATGATTCGACTCGTGCGAAATAAAATAATGAGTAAAAATATTCTCTGATATTTTGTAAAATTAACTGTCTTTATTACCCAGCATCAGCAAAACGCATGTATACTTGCTCATCCGTCTTAACAACAATCTTCTACCAAGTTGCATTTTTTTCAACAAAGTCATAATAAAAAGTTCACAGAAAAATGAAAGACTATAATATATCATCTTGATCCACATTTTTGCATGGTGAAATAAATTAAAAAAGTTCATAACAATAAAAATGATGATTGCAGGAAGAAAGAGTAAAATGAATAAGTAGATCGATGATTTTTAACAAAAAAAAAATCAGTTCATTATAAGAATTAGAGTTCATCCTTGTTGTCGATAATTCTTTGCACGTATTCGGTAAGCGGGTCCAATTTGAGGTCTCCCTTGTACGTCTTGTACAACTTCCCGTCTTTGTATACATTGAGCGTGGGGAGGTCTTCGATCCCCATATCATCACACTCCTGCTTGTTGATGGTGCAGTCAAACTGGGAAATCAAGATTTTTGGAGTCTGACCTTCACTCTTATCGTTAAAATGTGAGGCAAGCGCTTCCCAAGTGTTGTCAATTTCCAGACAGAGGGAGCACCATGGAGTCCAGAACTGTACAAAGAGCATCTGCTTGTTTTCCATGGCATTGGCAAAGTCGTCTTTGCTCAGTTGGATAACCTCGGTGGCATCCATTTCCTCCTCAACTCCCGCTGGTTTAGTACGAATGGTGGTCTTTCCCAACTTTTTCAGCACAAATTCCTTCAAGTTCTCATAGGTCCTGTTGGTGCTGGGATACTTGTCGAATGGGACGCCATCCTGAAGCCACAACAGGGAGGGATATCCCCTCACCTCATTTTCATTGCAGGTGCTCTTGCTCATGGTGCAATCCACGGAGCCAATGATAAAGTCATCCTCGAAGCGGAACTCTTTCGCCAGTTCCTTCCAAATGGGCTCAAGATCCATGCACTTGCTGGACCATGGGGTGCAGAAACTGATAAAAGCCCGGGTGACAGTGTTCATGGCATCGTTGAAGCTCTCATCTTGCAGTTTGTGGAGACCCCATTCCGGCTCGGGGATTAGGGGCACGCGGGCTCCGTAAATGAACTCGGTTTCCTTGCCAATGTTGCCATTCATGAACTGCTCCAGAGAAGCGAGGTCAATGGCGCCTCTGTAGCGAAGTCCCAATGGGTCGCCACCAGTTTTGAAGAATTTGATGGTTGGATAGTCGGTGATGCCTTGACGGGAACACAGTTCCGTTTCCGTCGTGCAGTCAATTTTCGCCAACAAGACGTCTCCGTCAGGATTCCTGTTGAAACGGAGGCCGAGTTCCTCCCAGATACCGGCTACCGTTTTGCACTCTCCGCTCCTAAAAGTTATATGAAAATTAATTATAGCCAAATTACATATCATTACATATAATAATTTTTAAAAGTTGTTAGAAGTCCTTTATTCTTTACCATGGCGCATAGAAGAGGACGTAGTGATTCCTTTGTGGCACCAATTTCCTAAACTCTTCGGTATTGTATTTGACCACCGAGTCGACCGCGTTTGAGTTTGGATTTTCTTGCTGCGCTAAAGTCAGTTTGTTTGTTGGCAGACATACCAACATGAAGTAAATGCAAAACCTACCAACTCGATTCATTTTTTCCACTAAATTATTTCAAATATATTAAATTAACAAAATTACAATTAAAAAATAAATAAATTGCAAGAATTGCACTCAAACAGTCCGTCTATAATGACATGAAGCACTGTCTTCAAAAAATGTCTGTATGTACAGGAATGCAACAACATCACCGAAAGAAAGCGTTTCTTTTTTTGCCTCAGATATTCCTTTTTTTATATTCCATTAAAAATCTGCTGACTTGTCTTCTTTTCTCTACCTGTTCATCTTGACGATGATGATGATTACTACTCCCCATTTACCTGTACAGGTGTATGCAGTCATATAACAGAAGCATATTATTACTGGAAGAAGAAAAACAGCGAGGTTGTTGGACAATCAACTCATTTTGAGCAGGTTTTCAAAGAAAATTTCATTTTATAAAAGGTAAGACGTGCATAGCAAAAATTGTAACCATCCGAGCCGAACCGTCAGTCGTGATCCTGAGAGCTTGTAAAAAAGGATTTCAATTTTTCTCTACATTGTTACAAAAACGCTGTGTTTGCGCTACCTGCGTGCATTTCTGCTACACTTGGCAAATAGCAACTCTACCTAAACGTAAAGCGTAATGATTACCACATCATAGCATCATGGGCCAATGCCTTCTTCCAGAAGAAAATAGAAATAAAAAACTGGCTCTCTCTCGGAAGAAGAAGAAGGAGAATCTTGATTTTCATTCCTTTCGCTTTCATTTCATCTCTTTATATCTCTATGCATGCATGCGGTAAAAAAAAGATGCTTCATTGTTAGCATTGCGAAATCGTATACAGGAATAGGATGCATTGTTGTAGAATTCACTGATATACTGCTATCAGCAGACCTGCTAAATATTATGTGCTGCTGGTGTTTACATATTGTTGAAACCCGTTCCCGTGTGGCTCCTCGGTCATTGGCAACATCTCATCATCATCATCGCCGTTTTTACTCTCATTGTTCGTATGTTTGGTAGAGAAGCACAGAAGATATGCATTATGCATGCGTAAATATGTGGTTACACACACATAACTAATATATAATGGGATTATTGAGAAGGAGTGAAACTTTTCTTCAAGCATTCAAGGTCCCAATGTCAAACACCTTTACGTTTACAGCTTTGGTTTTACTAAGACTGCTTTGCTTCATGTGGTAGTGATACGGACCACGGAAGATACTCAAAATGCGATTCATTTTGTATAACTGCATAATATGTTGGAAAGGTATGTATAAATAAAGCTCAAATGCAAAAGTATTAACTAATATTGCTGATTCTTTTCTTTGAACATAAATAACAATGGAAGTGGATGACAAATTGTCAGTAAAAACTAAAGTTGACAAAATATAGGACAGCCATAAATTCTTGAAAGAAAACGCACAAATAAAAGTGCTGTTATGCTTCTTTTAATAAATGAATAGGAAAATGGAATTTTTTTTCATATGAATGAGAACTGGACTTTGTTCCTAGCTAAAACAATAACTGATAGCTCGTTCTTTATTTTGCTGTACATTTCTGCGCACTATATTACACCTACACGCATGTATTCCCATCAGTCGAAACCATACAAGAGGTGATAATTGATAATGCGTTCATGAATGTAACAACAAAGGTAACAAGCTTAATTTCTGAATCCTTTCATAACTATTTTAAGAACACTACGAAGAAAATTCTACCCAGCCTTCCAATTACTTATTTTTAATGATTGAATAATTCTTGACTGTGTGGACTGATTCTGGTCGAGTTAAAGACTATCATGTACTTAGGTAATAAGACGAACTGTATAGAATATTGAATTTTGATGAAGATATTAATCCTCCTCGACTCATGCAGCATGTTATAACACAGCTTTTCTTGAGCACATTTTGTCGTCACAGTCTAACAAGGTATATCTTCATCTTATGAATAGATGGTATTGTATTGTGTAACCACGTTTTCCTATAGACCACATTTATTTGTGAAATGCTTATTTGTGTAGAGGAGAGTGTGCATGCAAAAAGTAGGAGTTAATTCTTGACTGGCTCGCTGTATTATGCATCCAATCTACTATTAACTGGAAGACTGGTTTTCTTATATTATGTTCCTTGCTGATGTGATGTTCTCGTCCCGTGTTTTTCTCCCAAGTCGCCAGTGGAAAAATTATGCTCCTCCGTCACTTTGTCCTGGTGACGTAGAAAGGACAAGAAATGAGTATCTTTTATGCACACAACTCTGACTCTACAAGTGATGGCAAAGCAACAGCCACACATGTACATCCTATTCCACGACTCTACTTTTTATCATTATCACACCACCACCACCGGTAATAAAGTTGCAGTATAATATTATAAGCATATAGAGGCTTTAAGCAAGCAAGCTAATAAGCCTGGTTTTTATAACGCACGAAAGCATGCCCTTTGGAACCATTCGATTGGACCCATGCATGGGCCGATACCAAATACCAAAATTGGTCTTTTTACATATATCACCGACACTGTCATCAGTCATTTCCCAACCTGTGAAGTGGTGAGAGCTTTTCTATATGCAATAATTTTATGTACATCGCTCATTTGGCCAATCGTGCACAGAAAATTAAATTTTAAAACTTTTTGTTACATATTTGCGTTTACAGGAGAAGAGTCTCTTTTTAAATCAGTGGTCAACATTTCCCAGCAACAATGACTTCCAACGGTAGTCAAGCAATTGATGTCAACTGCATGACGCTCACAAGGTTTGTCCTTGCAGAGCAACGGCAAAGGGCTCCAGATGCCACTGGAGACTTGACGCTTCTCCTTTCCACAATCCAGTCTGCTGTCAAGGCCATTTCCAGCGCTGTTCGGAAAGCTGGACTTGCAAAGCTGTAAGTAGATTACATGTCATTGATGGATTTTGAATTATGGAAGCTTGTCAACTTATAAATTGTGTATATTTGGAAACAGGTATGGTCTTGCAGGAGAAACCAATGTTCAGGGAGAAGAAGTGAAAAAGCTGGATGTCCTCTCTAACGATCTCTTCATCAACTTGATGCGGTCCAGCTTCACCACTTGTCTTCTCGTCTCAGAGGAAAACGACAAGGAAATTGAGGTGGAAACTGAGAAGCAGGGCAAGTACATTGTCTGCTTTGATCCTTTGGATGGATCCTCCAACATTGACTGTCTCGTGTCAATTGGATCCATTTTCGGTATTTACAAGTGAGTCGTCAAAGGAATTGATGAAAATCACCAATGATCAGAAACGGTTTCAAAATCAGGATTATGTTGGAAACAATATTTTCATTCGTTTTCATAGGAAAATCTCTCAAGGCTCCCCAACGATCGAGGACGCCTTACAGCCAGGTCGTCAATTGGTTGCAGCTGGCTACGCTCTGTACGGTTCCGCCACTGCCTTGGTTCTTTCCGTGGGTCATGGAGTTCATGGTTTCATGCTGGATCCCGCCATTGGCGAATTCATTCTGACTGATCCCAACATGAAGGTGCCAAGTCGTGGAAAAATTTACAGTATCAACGAAGGTTACGCAGACAAGTGGGACGATGCGGTCAAGGAATATGTGCACTCCAAGAAAAGTCCATCCGTAAGAAACTGTCAAACATTACATATTAATAGTACAATTTCATTTTAGTGTTGATATTAAATCCGCATTATGGTTTCCTCTAGAATGGAAAGCCATACGGTGCCCGTTACATTGGTTCCATGGTCGCTGATGTCCACAGGACTCTGAAGTACGGTGGAATTTTTATGTACCCTGCAACGTCCGACGCTCCTGCTGGCAAGCTTCGTCTTCTCTATGAATGCAATCCCATGAGCTTCATTATGGAACAGGCTGGAGGAACTGCCACCGACGGCAAAAAGCCCATCTTGGACATTCAGCCCACCAAGCTCCATGAAAGATCTCCCATTTTTCTTGGCTCTAGCGATGATGTGGCTGATGTATTAGCTCTCATCAAGAAACATTCCAAGTAGAAACGTTAATGTGAAAATTATTTAGAGGTTTTATTGTCATCTTTATCAGCCTCCAATGAAATAGCTACTTCACACGCGGAAGTCAATCAAATCAGAGTTATTATTTTTTTGGAATTCTTGCTCTTTATACATCTATAAATTCGTTTTCTTCACAAAGAGATTGTAAAATTCGTATTTTTGAGTGGTAAATAAAATTTGTGATTTATCCAAATATTTTTTTGTATTTTAAAAACTTTATTACTAGGTACACATTCATACAATAATAATATAACAACAATAAATTAACACATCTTGGTATGTATGTAATTAATTGCTCCTTAATAATTATCAGAAGTAAGATTCCCAGTGCCAGCAATTAAATGCTACACGCTAAACACACGGTAGGAAGAAACCACCATTCGTCCTTTCACTAAAATTCTAAAATCTACAGAAAAACAGTTATACTGATTAAATCCACTTTTATGAAGTTCAGTAGTACACTTTTCGTTCATACGTCCAGCATAACCACTGCATATATATATGTAACTTTGAAATGTACAAGTTACTGATACAAATCAACTAAATGTCTGAATGAATTATTTATATATTAATAGGTACTTAAAAATAATACTTATGTTTAACAAGAAATATTGTAATTTTACTTAAAACAAACAATTGTTTGGATATAGTATATGCATAGGTAGTTTAATATTTAAAAAGTACATAAACCCTAGTATTTATGCACGTAAAGCCTGGAACTGATGGAAAATTTCCAAAATGTTCCTATCCAAGTCCTGAGTGAACAGCAAAGTCTCCAGGGTAGAGCTGTACTGGGCTACTTGCTCGGTATGCTGAAAAAACAATATACAAAAAAAATGTTAATGCAATGTTAAGATGCTTTGGACTTCATTTAATGCCACATTTTAAAATATAAAATTACCTGCATAAAAACCTGCTGCAATCTACCTATTGTCCACCTGTACCACGGCGTGTCAAAATTTTTGCCGTCAGTGTCGCATCTAGCAATGTGCTCCGACAAAATCATGATAAATCGCTGGAAAACAATCAAAAACAGATTCTTCTGATCTGCCTGTGCAGCCTCCAGCTTTTCCTCCATCTTGTCGACTTGCTCCTCCGTCGGCACGTCCTTGTTGTCCTTCTCTTTCTGAGTTCCATTTCCTTCCCCGTCCTCATCCTCACTCTCGCTAGAGTTCATTTCCGCCTTGCGTACCTTCTCCCGAGCCTCATTCAAGTCGAAATTGAGACGACTCACGTGCTTGTTCATTTTTCTGATGGTCAAATGAAGGATTTCCCATAGGTATATTCGGGTGAAATCCGCCTGCATCTCTTTTAGAAATACCCAGTTGGCTACCGCGGCGCATTCCACAACTTGATACTTGAGGAGCATGTCCACAACCACGGACAGCATCTGGGTGTCTTGCTTCCAGACACTGTACCCAGACTTCAGAACGCATAACTGGGCATCCTCATTTTCCACAATGCGCTTGAAAACGGGTTGATACTTGGCGATGGCCGCGTGTGCATGCGTGATGCTCTTGGATCCCAACATAAAAAGTGTTTGCGCAAACACATCGATAGCTATTGGGTTATGGGACGTGGGTCCTCCTTCGTCCCCTTCCAATGGATTAGGGATTTCACCCAAAATCACCAAAATTTCATCGTGAGCAGCTTTACCACGGAATGCAGCCTGAAGCTGTTTTGCTTGAAGGGTTCCAATTTCAGACGTTCCATCTGGAATGAGAAAAAATACAAGAAATTAAAAATCATCTGTTGGGATGTCCATCCAAAGCTACCATCATTAATTTAATTAACTAATTGTCATAATATTAAAAATGTTTTCCTTCCGCAAGTCCAAAGTCAAGTTTAAACCAAGAAGGGGCAATGTCAGGAAGTCTTCCCTTTTAATTAGGAAGCGTATGTAAACACTCGTGTTCATCACCTTCACACTATCGCACATGTCACCTTCACACTTTTTCCCTGGTCATTTCCTATACAATGTCCACCAGCCATTAACACAACTTTTAACTTCCCTAGAGCCCTTCCTTTGTTTTACTGTACTAACTTGCCCACCTGCTGACTTTTTTTCATATCCACCCACGCATCATTATAATAAAAATTGCATAATAATGCTAATTATCTGAGCAACCAGGGTAAGAGCCATGATTCGTGTGTCAGCTCAACTGTCAAGCGAGGAGAAAGAGGAGGTGGTTAGTTATGCACCAGAACGCATACATAAACACAAAACCAAAGTATGTAATGCGTATCACCCTCGACACCACCGACAGCGGAAATGCTAAATAGGCAAATAAAAAAGAGTGAAACTAAACAACACACACGACACGGCAGACAACTTTTAATTCAATTTGTAGAACTTTATAATATGAAGTGAGTGAGCTCAAGTGAATTCCTCAATTTAAAAAGAACTAATTTGTTTGTTTGTTGTGCTGATGTAATGGAGCATTTAATAAGATTTTGTATGTGCATACGCAGCAGATAAATTAAAAGTAACCCCTTCTCCATCGACTAACAAAAGCTTTTTTGCAGTGACTTGACTTGACAAGTGACTACGGCATGACATTTTGACATGTCACCTTACTATACAAACTATGCACTCGCCTTAGCTAGCTTGGCTCATACGCACTCGACGACCACACATCAGTACAACAGACAATTTATATCAACAATAAAAATAACAATGAAATTACAGCTTAACGTTTTAGAGGCGCACTCAAGCCTAACCGAGTTTTTGGCGTTGGCAGAAAGAAAGAAACCAGCAACTTTGATTGCTGCGCATTTAAAGTAGGCAGGCAAGAGCAACAACAACAGAAACCTTCTTAATCAATTATTATTACCACTTCTATATTTTTGAATAATGAGTTTTTAAATGAAAAATAAAAATCTGAAAGTGAGCCTTGTACGCTAGTATGGTAGTAGTGTTCAACATGGTACCTCGTATGAGAGCAGTGCGTGGTGGAAGAGGTGGAGTAGGTATTTAGCTAAGCACGTAAAACGACAGTCGCTTCCATTCTCCTTATTACTATGATTAACCCTTTTTTCCTATTGCATCATGAGAGTGAACAATTGATGACTCTAAACAATGACAAACGCCAAAAGTAACAAATTAAATAGAGGATCCCTTAAAAAATGCAATTTATGCTGAAGAATACGGTGGCTGCCTGCATACACGACGCTATTATGTAAATTTAATTCAGCAGTTATTTCCACCTACGCAATAATAACTACACTGCGTCAGCACCACCAACCAACCAGCCAACCACCCATATGCCTATTGAATAGGGAAAGGAAATCTGACGAAACCACCACAAGTTCAACAACATTCAACGGCGGTGGAACACTGTTGCGCTGCGCTTTCATCCATTTTCTTCATCTTTTGTTGCCAAAAATTATACTTTTTTCGATTATGTCGACATCGCTTCCAAAAGTCGACTTGAATCTAATATTTCTGTTGCTCCTGAGCTGTTCCAAGTTTGAAGCGGTTGAGTTTTCACAATTTTACCTGCCACCATGCTGCCACTTTGCTGCACATCCCCCTGCAGCAGTGGTAGATTCCTCTCCATCCGAGCAGAATGGCACATTTGCCATTGAGCCTGCTTACCCCCGTTTCAGCACATCGGGTGAGGTGGTGGACGGAGAGGATTCAAATTCAGTTTACAAGTTAATTGTTCCACTCAAGTTTCCAACGGTCAAGGCAGCTACGGCAGCGCTATCACCATCACCGGATCCACAACAACAGGATGAAGTGGAAGCAGCTCCACCCACCCTTATCCATCAGCTAGATGATGACAGCGTTTTTGTGAAGGAGACTACCACAGCGCCATCTTTAACTACATTGGCGTCCTCCCCATCAGTAACACGCGAAACCACAACACAAGCACAAAATGATGGTGTCAGCGACGCCAGCTCGGACAATGTGTTTAATGTATTCCTGTACAAAGAGCTAGAAAAAATGCGCAACCACCGCGGTCAACATCCCTTACCACCTCTGAACCAACAAACCTTACCTCCTCTTAATCAACATACCTTGCCACTTCTGAACCAACATCCCTTACCACCTCTGAACCACCAAACCTTGCCACCTCAGAACCCTCCAGTTCTTCCCACGAGGCGAGAGGAAACGGTCTTTGACAAAATAGCGAAACTTGGTTTCAGCATGTCCGAAAGACTTCAGCAACTGAGTACTACATTTCAGTCTATTGCCGCCCCCACACCTGCTCCATCGGGTGGAATCGGGAGTTTATTGGGAAAAGCCTTTGAGCAGAATTCGCATGGACCGTATGAAATGTACAGAACATACGTGAAACGCCAGGCAGGAAGTCAAGACTCACCGCAAAATCCCCATGACCAACCCATGAAAATGCCTGCAGTATGGATAAAAAACTTGCGAAAAGCTTTATACCAAAGTCTAGCGTCAAGGAGTAACGGTAGGAAAAAGGATCCTTCTATCCAAGCGTCCCCCAATCCTGTCGACACAGATAGTAAGTTGCTATGGAAAAATCTACGAGGTGCCAAGCTGAAGTTCATTGACCTAACCTCCCAGTTGGCATCTGACCTACCAGAAGAAATCTACCTGCCACCGGGACAAGGTCCCATTGTATCTGGAATTGCTACGCTGGCTGGAGCAAGCGGAGACTTGGAAATTCGTATACCCTCAGAATTGTACACTCCAACTGGGGACAATCAAGGTGCTGGGTCTGGAGAAGGAACTACGGATCTGTGCAAGTGTAGTTTGGTGAATGATGGAGACATGATTTTAGCATACTGGTCAATTAGCAGAATTGTTACGGAAGAAGGGCAACCTGCACTCCAATATCTAGTGTATCCACATCCCTACCCACATCATACTCTAAACCTTCCAACGCCTCCACAACTAATACCATTTACAAATGGGAATCCTGAAGAATTCCGTCCTTCGCCCTATGACCCACTCCCAAACTATTTTAATGAAATTTCTAAACCCGGAAATCAACATAAAGTCCCAATTGTCACGGATGCAAGGCACAGGAAGCCAAAACTTTACCATGAGCAACATAATCACCATCACCATGGTGACGGGGAGTATCCAATTAAAAATCCACATCTACCAGCGGGACCACCACAACACCCCCCTGACAGAGGAGTACCAATTAGTGAGAACGGTAAGTACACGGACGATTTCCTCTCGTTGTATAGAGACGCCATCAACCATCATTTTCACAACATTGACTCGATGAAATCAATGATAGGACCGGATGACGAAAACATTGAAGGATTTATCAATCATCATTTTCCACAACAACCACATCTTCCCCCTGCATCTCTACCACCACCTCAACAACATCATATTCCAGATATTCCATACGGTGGGGGCTACTTGGAGGGCCCACCCACCTCTATTCCGGGAATTGCAACGCCGTTAGACCCAACTTCAAACCTGCATGATCATCCAAAATCTATTCAAGACATATTGTCTCCATTTGTACCACCGCCGCCGCCACCACCACCACCACAACTTCCCCCACCTCGACATAATCCTATCCCAAACCAACGACCACAATTCTATAATGGTAATAACGGAAACATTAATGATGGGTTCTACTATGAAGATGATAGAAAATATCAAAATCCAAACATTCCTCCCTCACCCTACCAACCCGATAGACCAATATCACCTACTGGACAGCGGAAGCCACTTAATTACCGTCCCCCATCTCCCTCGCAAAACGGTATTCCATATGATGACTACTACAATGGTGCACCAGGCAAGCCCTACTATACAAATACCCAGTATGACAAGAGACAACCTGACCGAGATCTTCCAAAGAAACAAGCATACATCAAGGAATATTTTTATAACAATAATAAGCCCGGCAGAAGAAACGGCAATTTTGCTCAGAGGATAGGTGGTGGGGGATCATTGAACGACATTGATAATCCGGATGGATATATTTTAGATTTTAAAAAGTAGCAATAGAATACCACTTTAAGCGCACCAATGTTCTGAAACTTTGTATTAATTATCTTAAAAAATAAAAACAAAAAAGTAAACCATTAATAAAAGACTTACCGTCTCTATCAGCAAATTTATAAAGAGGTTCCGGTGGCGGAGGAATAAGACGCTCAAATGACTTGGGCACTAATTCCACCAATCGCTCGTAGTAAGATAGCCGCATACACTTGAGAAAAACTTCCCCAATAAACTTTGGCTTCGGATGGTCAATATCCATTTCCAGAGCGCGTGACCAGTCATCCCATGTCCAGCGGAACTGAAAGTTGCTCAAGTGATATGAGAACCAGTTTGCAAATCTGTCGATGCATGCGGGGTGCATGGTGTCAATCCGTTCAAAAAGAAGCTCCGTGGTTTGGGCAAGTACTTGCGGAATTATGGCAGGAGACTTGCGGCACAACTCAATTAAAACAGAACCATAGCAAATTTCCAAGTACTCGGGAGTGGGAAGACGGAACAGCTCGCCAAATATTACCTCCACAATCATATACTCCAGAGGCACGCGATTATTGTGCTGGTACTCCAATAAATGGGCCGTACTGTAAGGAAAAATACAAACAAAGTTGCATATAAATGTCGGAAAACAATGCATAAACGAATTTCAATCTATGGTCTGTATTCATGGCCCATACCATTCTCTTCGATCATTGTGAAACTTGCGTAAAATATCACGAAGTTCCTGCTCAATCAAGTAGCGCTCAATGCTGTGCGTTCCAGGAAGCACTGGGGCCATTCCACCTTCCGGACAATCAGTATAGTCAAACATTCTGTAGACGACACTTGGTGTAGGATACACCATATTTTCGTGATGTGGAGGCAACGAAATTTGAGGCAGGTTGTGCTGAAGAGCTTCACACAAAACGCTGTCAAAGGCATTGTAAGGCCTGTCAATATGCTTTTCTGTCCACCCGTCCAACTTGAGTTTCTCCACCTGGAGCCAAAGACATTCCAGATACTCCTCCTGTTTGTGATACTCGTCAGTTGACCATACTCGAAGCATTCCTACATGGTTACGCTTCCTCTTTCTCATGTAGTTGTCAATGGTCATCATGAGCCGTTCCACAGTTTGCTCCTTCTTATCGTAGAGTTCCCTCCCAACCCACGGTAGACAATTGAGAATTGCGAATACCAGCCAGTCACGACGAACCTGGGGCGCCGTAGAGTCGACAGCACCCTCCATGAACGTGTCGTACAGTTGAAGAAGAGAAGTTGCAGAGATCACATGAGAGTTGACCAGATCTGAGATGAAACGAAGAGTGTAACGGGCGTGAGCCCAGTTTCCAGTTTTAAGATGCTCCTTGAATGTCTTTACTAAAGTTTCCACAAACTGAAATGACATAACCAAACACGACATTTAATTTTAGTGTTGAGAAACAACCAAGCAAATAATTAGCCTCGCAACATAATCATAAAGTCGCCATTTATTATTATTATACCTCTCCACCAAAGTTGTAATTCTTTGCGTTCAGTAATCCCGCTAATGTAGAGTAGATGGTACATTTCTCTGGAGATGTAGTGACAACTTCCACCAACAATTGAAGGATTTTCGCCTTTTGAGTTGCCAGCTCTGCCTCCAACGTCTGGGATACTTTTTCGATGCTACTTTCCACAGACACCACCTTTTCCCCCACGGTCATTATACAGCTTTTGATAGGGTCCTCCTCCTTCTTCTCGGTGTATGACGCCGTTCGCCTCCTTTTAAAGTACCGATCTAGGGATAACAAAAAAGAGGTAAAATTAGAAGTTATAAACATTAGAAGAAAAGAAGAAAATGAATTGTAATTGATATTAATAGTAAGTTACCTCCTCCTTCATGGTGATCCTCGTAAGGTCGGCGTTTTCCCCGGTTCATTTTCAAATTTGAAATCTCACCACTTCAATAACACGGTTAACAATTAATAGCTGACAACGCCAATTCACCACACAACAGTAATTAATTAGCCTTCACTTAATCCTGCTTTGTTCACTCGATGTTGTGGAAGCAACTGATTAATCAGTGATCGGTATCTGTTCAGTAGCAGAATTAATTATCTGACACAACACAAACCAGTCAAAATTAAATAAGAAAAACGTGCTGCTGACGGGAGACGTTTGACTACTAAGATATATAAATATTGTGATGATAACGCAATGCTCAATTAAAGCTGCAAACAGCAATTATAATTTAATTATTGTGACAACTTTTATCACAAAAAGTTACAAAATGCATTCAGATCAATGCAAGTCACAAGACAAGCCTCTCAGTTGTTGGTTGACTTTCATTGGGCGAGTGAGAAGTAAAAAGTGAGAGAGCCGCTGAAGGTGGAGTGTCAAAAATGGCGCCTTTCTCCAAACGCCCCACTCCTCTCGTCAAAGTGAACAAAGACAACAACAGAGCAAACAAGCTGTGTGGTGGAGAGTGAGAATACTCGGGAATAGCTTTCACCGGAAGGAAGCGTTTGGGCCTTGGTGACCTTGGTGGTTTTGTTATGCCCGATCGATAAATTATTATTGATCTTTATGTTTTATGATATATAATTAAGTTATTTATAGTTGCTACATAATTTCATTGAGACTGAAGTATGACTTTAATTAAAATTAACAAGAATAAAATTGATACTAGTACTTGGTTATCTTAATTTAATGAACAACGAACAACTAGCGTTTTATTATATAAAGAAGATTACAAGTTCCATGTTCTAGAAACGCTATTGATATTAATTGTCTTTGGCTTGGATGAGTATTATGGCAAATGTAAAAATGCTTCCAAGGATCTGAAAAGAAAATATATATGGATAAAAGTGGACATAATTTCATATTGAATGATTGAAATATTATTATCCGAATTGGGATTGATTCTTGGAGTAAATAGTGTGTTTTGTGTGCAATTAATTATGGTTGTTTCTCATAACTACCGAGCCAATGAAACCATAGTCGACAATGATGCTACCGCAACAAGTAATTCCGAGTTCATTTCCGCTTGGCATATCCATCAGCATCACAGATACTGATGACGATTCATCACACAACTGATCTAATTCCCTTTTACGTTTCATTAAAACTCGCTTTATATCTCCAGTCTATGACAATGTATTCAAAGAATATTATAAATATTCATTCATCCATATCAGAAATGTGAATTGTTAACTACTCATGCAAAAAGAGTCTCTAAATAAACTAACCAATGTACTTGTATCCGCTGCGACAATAAATATTGTCCAAATTAGCGTTGCCCAAATGACAAAAAACAAGCGGTTCTCATTTCTTGCCAGGCCCATTTCAGTAAAGCTTGCTAGAAAGTAGGAAAAGAAAGAAATCAACGAAAAGAAAAGGGCAAAGAACCGCGGTCCAATGTACTTGTTCACAAGGTCTACTAGCGACTTCAGGTACAGATATTCCTCATAAAACTATAAAAGATTTGTAAAACGTCACAAGTCATTAAATACATAATTATGTTCAATTAAATTTAATGTAAGATGATTATTTATAACGAGCATACTTGGACTTTGTGATCAGACGTGACATTTTCCACAAACTTTTTGAAGCTTTTCAAGTTACAACGAATGAACAGCACAAAAATGAAATCGAATAGGATGTATGACCAGAACGTCAAGTTGAACTGAAATATCAATGTCAATACCACAACATTACATATCCATCCACCCCAAGAACCCTTTTCTGGATAATATTCTTTAAGTCGAGGATATCCTTCGGCGTTCTCATCCACATAGTTATTCAGCATTTTACGAGCAGCATCATGAACTCCTTTCTCAAAGATGGAGGACAATCCATACAAAAATATTGCTGTGACACCGAGAAACATTAGGAAATATGCCACTAATTGCTTTCGCTTCCGCCTCTGCGCATGAAAAAATGTCACAACCTCTTATAAGTACTAGGTTGTACTTGAAATAAGTTGAAAAAGTTCTTTACAAGTAAAATAAAACTACGTTACCTGGGTTACACATGCTTCACAGGTAATCATTTTGCTTGAAATGTGCTGGAGTAGTTGGAGGAAATCCCTTCTTTTCCAAACTGCAGTGTAAATGTAACTTAGGTATGTGGTGACGGAACTGATGTGTCGTACAAAAATAAAGCAGTTGAGGAGATCCTCCTTACGCGACGAGATTTGATAAAATATGCCCCAATATCGAACAATGAAGGAAACCATGGTAATGATCATGAGTACAACACAAGCAATCTAGAATTTAATATTCCATAACAACGATAACTTATTTTAAGCAAATTGGACGGGTTTCAACATATTTCAAGTACAATAAAGTCATATAGGTATGTCTTGCCCTTTGAGGAAGAAATTCAATGATGCGAAAACCTGTCCGGTTCCATTTGAATGTGTAGGATATCGTGAGTGAGAAGAAGGCGCCGTCCATAAGCGCTTTCACCATGTGCAACCCTTCCAATCGAAAGCCAATGTCCGCGGGCGGAGTGGAAGATTTTCTGTAGGTTTCTACAGTAGGTTTCACAGTTGGCAACTTTTCGGGTCTTTTAAGAAAATGAGCTTTCATGTCTACAATCGAGAATTTGCGAGATGATAAAATTTGCCACATTTCATGAGTTCAAAGGCGTTGGTATAAAGTCTAAAATCTACAGTCTGGCACAAAGACGAGAAAAGCGGCTACTGACCCGAAACAATTTATTATATTGTTGCCAGCAACAGAAGAGACTGGTTTTCATTTTCAAATAAATTGATAATCACACAACCATGGCATGTTTACACCAGTTTAACAAACAAGTTAGTACATTTTGGTAATGGCTCCACCCAACAACACTTCCGACAACCTAATCGAAGTGTTACAAAGCCTACGCAAACTGGAGTAAATATTTAATGTCGATTAATATAATGTGAATCGATGCAGTTGACACTAGTAAGCCAACCTTTTCTATCATTGTCAATATTTTTTGCACATCATGAATATATAAATTAGCCGCATTAACTTCTCCCTAGTACATACGGGTCAGCTAATTTGGCAAGTGTGAAGCAAATAAAGTACACGTCATAATTTATCATTTCCACCAAGATGACACCAAAGGGTCAAGAATATATTACTAATGAATTTGAGTGGGTTGATGATCTCATGAGGATTATACTTAACCTAGCTTACTGGCTGGGCATGTCACCATCTCGTATTGCCCATCATCCTTCTGTCAAGGGCCACTCCTACACTGTTGTATCCAGGAACAAATGGAGCAAGGTTTGCCGACAATTCTGTCCAGATACTAAAATTAGTTTTAGGATGAATAACGTGGCTTTTTGTTTCCTTTTCTATTCATTAGTATTTGGTTATGCTCCTGTCCCTCTTAACCGCGCTATTCGCTTGCGTTTCTACGAGCAGTTCCATAAGCAGAGCAAGCATTCGCTCTCCTTCCATCATTTTCATGATCGCTCCAGACGTTGGAGACACCTTTCTTTGTTTCATGTTCTGGTGCATACTTTGGACTCGACAGAAGGAAATATCCGTTCACTACTCTTTGTTGACCCTGCGCACGCAGCGAAAATGGCGACCTGTGAATTCACCAGACGCTCGGCACGAGAACAAAAAAGAAAGGAAGAGAAGGCGTTTATTTTGCGGAAGTCATTCAAGTGCAAACCTCACCTGCATCTCGATAGTTTTACTGATTGTCATTTTCGACATGATGAAAATCTACAACCGCGTTAATAAGTCCCCGTTGGATTTCCGCACTGGATTTTTGGGAATACTTTTCCAAGAGCTGCGAGGTGGATTTTGGCTGGAAGACCGTTCTGCAAAGCAGTTTGAGGATATGAAGCCTCACGAAGTGGTGATGGCCTCCATCTACTTGGTGTTTACCTGCTATTTCCGGTTTGTGAAGGCGTTGGCAATTCTGTTGTGTGCGGCTGGAGTTGTTGTTGCCTTCAAGAACGCCAATGACTTTAAGTCATATTTGGGAGAGGAATCGTCCCAACCTAAAGTCATCCAGGCGTACCAAGCATTTCAGACATTTCTCGACACTATCAATCAAATCATTGGTCCACTTGTATTTGGCATTGCGATTGTGTGTGCTCCCACATTCTTTGTGGCAAATCTAGTGTCCTTTCTTATCCACTGGGATTTGGACACTCCCAGCATTTGGATGACAATCACCATTTACTCGTTTATCATGATGCTCGGATCCGAAATTCCCAATCAAGTAGGCGAATAGTATCCATGTTAAAAAGTACAACGGAGACGAAATTATAACTTGTTTATTAAAAAATTGAAATAGATCGAGGAATTTCGGGAGTGGATCATGGGAAATGGCCAGGGCCCGTATGAAGACCAATTGTTTTCCATTTTCGTTGATCTAACCCAAAGACCTGTGGGTGTTCAAGGAATGGACTGCTTCACCGTCTGCTACACTTTACAGGCTCAGGTTTGTCAAACAGCTCAGCACTGACTTTTCTTTCATGATTTTGACAAAATAAAATTAAAAGATTATATATTTTTGGTTAACCCATAGACGATGAGTGCAGTGGTAACATTTACTATAATTCTACTTCAGTTTGCAGGACAAAAGTAGGAGATATAATAAGAATATAAAATCATGATGCCTGCAGTTGTAACTGTATTCGGTAAATATTTATAGATATGCATATGACAATGAGCAATAAATGCTGTGACGGCATCATCAACTAAATAATATATGCTTTATCATATATCGTTACACATTATTTTTAATTAGTGCTGATTATTATTGTTCATGAATCATGCTTGCATAATAATATTTTTCTCTTCATAAACCAAGTATCTAAAACGATGCTTCGCACGCAAGATGAAACTTGTCAGAAAAATTCTCCACAGTACCGTTTTGTTGGCAACTTTGATTGTTCGGGGCTTTGCGCAAGAAAATTCTACATTTCTAGAAAAACTTGCCTGCTTTTCCGCCAAGGAAGGTGTGTCAATCTCTAATGTCCTCCAAGAACAGCGTAATTTCTGTACTGGAGAGAACGGGCCTGGATCCTCCAGAAGTAAATCTCGCTTATGGTGTACTCAGGCCTGTATAATGAACTTGTGGGGGCTGGTGTTCGAGTGGGACCCAGCGAGTCAAACGCTGCGGGATGAAGTTCAAGGGATACATAACGACAGGGACAAGTACATGCGCCTTTTTCTGGCAGAAAACTTTGAGCCGGACGTAGCAAAACGACTGGGGGATGGGGTGATTGACCAGTGTGTAGAAATCAGTTAGTGTTTGACGAATGTAAATGTAAGTAGGTATAGATAATTTGGAATTGGAAATAAGTAGGTAATTGGATTTTGTTTAATAGTGCAAATTGTCATGCATCAGTTCAAGGATTCATGTGACAAGTGGAGTCTGGTTTACAACTGCATTGATCGGGCATGGGTAATTAATAAGCTTAAATTAATGTTCAAATTTAAACCGTTTATCAAACAATATGCATTATTTTCGTTTCAGAGCTGCGAGGACGAGAAGGGCCTAACTAATTAATACATTTACAACCTATTAGCAATATCGGTAATAAAGTTAAAAGTAGTACGAAATAAGTTTAAAAGTGTGTTGCTTTTATTTTACTTTTGTACAAAATTCTACTCGGTTAATCTAATTGAAGAACTGCGCATGCTCCCCGTATTGTAACTGACTGTAACAGTATTGCATTTTGCATACTTATCATGACTAGATATGTTAAGACAAGGCGAGAAAATTCCTATGAGTACCATTGCAACTACCACACTAACCGTCAAACAAGCAATGAGAAAATATATCCACAAAGATTCTGTATGACTTTTTACATTAGGAGTTTCGAGATCATTTTTCATGTTCGGACCATCGTCGACTATTTTCTCGCTTATCGCTGATCTATTCTGAGGATCAGCACTAGAATGTAGTTTCCATACCATCCTAGGATCGTTTTTGCCACAATTTTTATATAGCGCAATCTGACTAGACGCGATATCCAGCCCTACACATCGGCCATGTGGGCCATTTGATAACATCACTTTTCCTGGAGCAACATCTATCAAGTCCCATTCCAGGAAAGGCGATGTGCTATTTTCTGTACATGGAACGAAGTTCAGCTCGGGACTGTCATCATCTTCATTGTCGTTGACGTGCAGACACTTGACACCACTTTCTATGTCCATTGATGTGTGAGTATAGACTGAATATGGTGTAGCGATCAACTTTTTACTTCCGTTGCCACTACCTAAAAGATAAAATTGCGAGAACACGTTTTTGGTACAAGGTGCCATCACTGGAGTATCAGTAAAAGAAAACGGGCTCTCCTGCGCGAGACACTGGCCACTGTCAAAATTCTCGATGAGGAATCCCAACGGAAGGCATGCGCCGCGGAAGCATTTACCAGTCTCCTTGCCAACGTTGCATGGAGAACCATTCACAGGATAATGGGTGCGAATGCTCACGTGACCCTCTTTATGCCACTGAGCGCATTGAATTTGCTGACAGCTTGAACCCTCTTGGTGAACAAATCCCTCCATGTTTTGAAGTAATCTTTGACACTGAACTTCAAATGAGGGTGGACGTACGCCCGGAACCGGAAGTACATATCTACTTTGATGATCTATCCGCTTGAGACAGGATGCTTGTCTTGAAGTGAGAAAATCGCTGATTGCCCTGTCGCTGCAAGGAGAGAAGAAATACTGCCTTTTCGGAGCCAAACCGCTCATTATGTAGCCATTGTGGGCACAGCCCGCAGCGTCTTCATCGTGAGGAGCTCCTAACCTACAAACGTGGGAAATAGTTTGTGAAAATTGATCATCGCTTTTAGAAAACGCTGTAATTTTGCATTTTTCACTTACAAGTGTCCTAACTCATGCGCAGCAGCTCCCACATTCCACGTCCCCTTATCAGCGACCACCATAGCGCTCGAATACTTTCCTCTATTGTTGATGTGGTCCACTAGACACGCTCCTTTACCATAAGCCACTCCAACGGTGATGCCCTCCAGAGACGCGCCAGTTACTCCCATTATAACATCAAACTTTGGCAGAGATCTCCTATTCCGGTATGCCCATTTTGCGAATTCCCCAATCACGGAACTCAATTGGATTGTGCCATTTTGTCCCCTCACATTCTCGATCCATGGCTGGTCAGCAGTGGACTAATTCAATATGAACACATTTATAACATGGCCTTTTGTTTCATTTCCATGAATGTTGTATGTATGTAGACTTAAAATATATAGCTACTCACCGATATCACAATTACTGAGGTAACGCGTATGGAAATGTGGCTGCTTGGGAGACTCTTAAATCGCAAGTTCAGATCTGCTAGGAAAACGGTCCAGTATTCTAAAATGCTCGTTCGATTTTGCTGGAACACATCTCCAAACTCTTTGTCGCACACTATTGCCAGTTCAACAATAACTCTGTTTTGTGTTCCAAACTTTGCATAATTGTTACTTGCAGCTATCGCTCCTGCAGTTACGATTACAGGTGCTACGCAGAGTAGCCAAAAAATGAGCTCTTTACTTCTGGTCATCGTGATCGCAAATAAAAAATGAAAACACTGATCGATCCCGTTAGCAGGAGTCCTAGTTTAATTTTGTCAACTTTCATCATGTTCCATAAAATGTGATGCATAAATAGAAATAACAGTACTAATTCAGTACATGTGCAAAATATAATGACTAATGATGAGCAGGTGGTATAAGAGCCATTTTATTAAAATAGGATATCGTCATTGAATCCACTTATCATTATACAGGGAAATTTGAAGCTGATCATTGGTAATTGAACAAAGAATGTTGTTAATGATTTTTATGGGCGTAAATAGATAAGCATTTTTATCTATTAATTACGCAAGCCTTTGTGTTGCAAGTTGCAAATTACACATGTCAACAACAAAATGAGTCATTACTATACTGTATGACAATGCGATAATAAATAACATGCTACTGACACCAATTTAATCAATTCTGAGAAAATAAATTTTCTGAATTTACTTATCAAATTATCAAGTTATTTTTTTGCAATGAAATGCATGTTACTATAAATTATGCCGTCCCTTCATACCAACAGTTGAGACCCCATAGATTGAGCTTGCTAATCCGAAGAACTGCATTGCTCTCGCCAGAACTCCAGTTGTTGATGTAAATCTTGTCAAAGGGTTGGGAAGGATAATGTAATGAGGTCATTGAGGTGAGCCCCTCATCTGCAAATACTTCCAGGGAGGAAACGTCCACAAACATGCGAATCACCACTTGCTCAGTATTCACCTCTCTTGTGGCCAGTGCGTTCAGAGTTTGCTGGAACTCATTGTGAAATCCAACGTTGCCTGACTTTGACCTGTCCAGATACCAGCCGTGCCTGGTATTGTTGTAACCGAAACAGCTTTCCTCTTCTGCACTGTTGAACGCGCAGATGGAGAAGTCCTGGATCTGGCCTTCAATTTCAACCGTCACTTCCAGTTCCATGAGGGGAGTGGAAAAGTTGGCCAGATCTGTAACGGTGATTACGGTCTGGGGTTCAATGTTAATTGGCTCGGTAATTTCTAAATGCTGATCAGGATTCCTGAGGGAGTCAAGTTCGGGAACGGGAGTGGAGGTTACACGGTAGCGAGGGTCATTGACGTTGTTTGGGTCCAATGCCTTCAAGTTCATTTGACGGGGAAGGGTCATTTGACCGCGCCATGTCACGGTTGGGAGATTGTTGGCGTATATCCAGTTGTTCATCCAGCCCATGTAAATGTGTCGACCTTGAGGTTCATTGGAGAAAGTGACTCCAGCGTAGTTATCGGGACCCCAGTCTAGCCATTGGTTAGAGGACCAAGGATACGTGGAAAAGGAATAGGTATCTCCGTTACGGGTAAAGTTGCCAACAAAGTACTGCGATGCTGAGCCTCTGTTTGGTCCCTGAAAATGGAACAACGCCCAAGTTTATTACAGCTCATGACCTTTGACAACTTGATAATTTAAAAGTACAGAATTAACTTAAAAATACTTACGCCTGGATTGATGCTAACAATGAGCACCCACAACGTTCTCGTGGAGCCGTCTGGATCCTGTACATCAAAGGAGAACAAGTCTGGACACTCCCAAACACCGCCATGATTACCTTCTGGTGGATTTGCGCCAAACTCGCTGTCCAACGTCCAGTCGATAAGATTTGTGGATGAGAAGAATTCAATTTTGTCCCCTACTGCAAGAGACATGATCCATCTTCCATCGATGAGAGCTACTTTGGGATCTCTAAAGTCTGGTCGAGTTTCATCTGCCAAGACGGGATTATGCTCGTACTTTTGAAAGGTCATCCCTTTGTCTAAACTATACGCAATGCTTTGTCTCTGCACCGGTCCAGCGGCACTCGTATAAATGGCGACGATGGGAGGATCTCCGCCTTGAGGAGGTTGGAACCCAGACGTATTTGTAAAGTCAACTACAGCGCTGCCACTGAAAATGTCTCCAAATTCGTCGGGGTAAAGGGCGATGGGTAATTCCTCCCACGTGACCATATTCGAAGAAATGGCATGTCCCCAATGCATCGGCCCCCAAATCTGTAATGATATTTAAACTAATTATAAACGGCCTATTATTAATATGAGCATATATTAATATGGGGCTAATTGAGATTGACAATTACCGTTGAGTATGGATGGTACTGAAAGAAGAGGTGGTAGACGCCATCATACCAGACCATTCCATTTGGATCATTGAGCCAATTTGTAGCTGGACTGAAATGGTAGCTCGGCCTATACTGCTCAGTTGAACACTGCAAAGCTCGGGAAGACGACGAAGGTCTCCCTTCACCATTTGATGTAAATGTGAGCAGTACGCAGAGTGCTGAAAAAACTGCCTTCGAATTTAAAATCATTTTGATGTTCTTTACTTTTTTGTACCTGAAATCTCAATTTGAAAAAGATCAATAATATGGCTCAAACTTTTAAGGAAGCTGTAGAGCTAATGACTGTTGACTCGATTAGCACTGGGGAATAACAGTTTTTAAATAAAAATTCTGATAACGACAAGTGGCCACACCAATGTGCTTTACTACACATTATGCATAAAGTAAAGGTAATTAGTATCGTCATTGTTATTTGTTTTGCAACCAATTTGAGTGTCAGCCATGTCCATCAATCATTGTCAGATATTTTTTTTATGCTCTGACGCTGGATTTTCCACTTGAGAATGAATTCCCTGAATAAAAACAGATATACGATTCTACCTACCAGACATTTCAGACAAGATGATGTGACAGTTTGCTTACTCCATGTCTTCATGTTATTGTCATCACACCTGCCGTTACACACAGTGCAACTATACCATTTATTTTGAAATTTCTCCACTGCTTTTGCTTGATTCAGGTCAAGGGATGAGATAAAGATAACACACGTTATCATGTGATCATGATATGATTTGTGATTATAGGTATACGATAAATTTAGATAAGCAGATTTTTCCAGGTTTAGCAAACGATGACATTTCACTTTGGATTTGTTTCAACAGCATCCATGAACGTGACCAGCCATTTCAACGATTAAACCATGTAGCCAAATAAAAGGGAATTTAATTATAATTCTATCAGTTTCCGTTGGGCAAATACAACCACAATTTAGAAATCATTATGGTTTGGTGATCTGGTCATTGCATACTCTACAGCGTGGAATGGAGTTTATAAATCTCATGAGTGGATGGATACGTTAAGTTATCGATTAAAATTTTACTGTGATATTACGGGCGGGTGAAAGAACAGACAACATGTTCATGTAGTACCTATGCCGTTGAATTGGTTTCATCATTCTCCGTCATTGTCCATCATACCATGCCCATAGCCACTGTCCACCGTACTCCATGCACATCTTGGAACTCCATGCGTCAGAGGTAATGCAATTGCAAAGCATGATGGAAACGTGATGCGGGCTTTTATTTTATTCGAGTATATTTTTGCGTAAACCGACATCCGGTTGTCACATGAGAAAATGGCATGACGAGAAACAAAAAATATGAAATGTCACTGGTTTAGATTGAGTCAACATGGAAATCCATGTAGCGCCCTGTCACACATCACATTCCAAAAATTAGTTGTGACCTGTAAATACTATTCATGCTGTCAAGTCAACTGCAAAGCATTCGAACCACCAACGTCATCTTTACAATACGCCAATGACATCGTTACAACAGCCATCCTCATTTCAACAAATGACATGAATATGACATATCAAATTCATAACTGCTATTTATACATTTTATAATATCAGGCGGTGGGGTAGTGATCCGATACCATAATTATGATTAATTTGAATTTAAACAGCAACACAAATGCGTACATAAAATATTTCCAATGTCAACTCTCCAACGGAGAGCGACCAAATGAATATAATCAACAGCCAGAGGGCCCTCAAGGATGTTAACCCCATTTGATTCTCTATCCCTTCTGTGTGACCTTCCCTTCCATCGCCAATCCAATTCAAATCCCACGCGAATTGCATGAAATTGCTCGTTGCATTGAAGTCGCCCATTTTATTCATTTCCTTCATGAAATGAAGTGCAATGTAGGCTTGGTACAGCCTGCCAATTCTATCCTTCACTCCGGATTCCACAAACTGGCTCATTTTCCTTTCGAGCAAAGGCAAGTAGAAGCTCTTTTGCGGGATAAAGGCATACCAATGGTTGACCCCTGTGTACAGCTCCCCATATCCCGAATACATTTTCCTGTTTCCAAAAATCCCCAGCAAGGACAGCAGATACATGTTTGAATGGGGTGCCAAGGAACTTGGAACGGTTTTGTACATCAAGCCAAAACTGTCCAGGTTCGTCAGAGCGATCTTTTCAGGGACAGTCTCAAGATCGCCAAAGTAAAATTCCATCGACGAAACCTCGCTCGCCTTGTTTGTTTGTACAGTTGAGCCAATCTCTGAAATGTTCCTAACATGAGCAAGGTCAAATGTGCCGGTGGGGTGAAGAAGGAGCATTCGAGAAACGAGAGCCTTAGTTGTATCGTCTTTATATGTATGGTTACTATTTGCAAACAACTCGTCGGAGTCATTAAATGTACCAAGTCGTTCTAACAGCGACCTCTCTCCCACAATTTCCATTGTCAGTTTGCTCATCGTCACCAGTTCTTGAAATGACCTTGGAAGGTAGACGGGCGGACCCGGTCCAGCGGTTAAAGTGTGCAACAGTCGAAGGGAGAAAGCGGAGCGCAATAGCAGCCCAGTGTGAAGCCAAACGAGAATCAGGAACCAATTTTTGCCATTAACTGCCTTCCACGAAATCTCTCCTTGTTCAAATACGGACACCACAAGCCATTCCGGTGAATATGGAACGCCAGTCTTTGTCAATACTTTACTCATGATAGCAATTAATGTAATTAGTCCGCACCATTCCAGAGTAGACAAGGAGCTAAAAATGAAGGAGATGTGGAGATGTGAGGTAAGGTCACTTTTACTGATAAGCATGACGCAACGGTATGAATAATATGTGCTTCCCGTCGACATCACGTTTACAGCATCATTCAAATATACTCCAGAGAATGACATCAAATCGGAAAAATGGTCTCCGAAGGTCGTGCAATTGAATGAGCGACAAACCTGAGTCCAGATACACTTTTGAGCTTCATCCGTTTCCGACATTCGGGTTATGTCTGGAGTGAGCATCATGTTGACATCCCAATTCCAAACCATTTTTCTTATATTTCCAATAAGATCGCAATCTAGCTCGGGCATGATAAACTGCTTATCAGCAGTTTCTTGCTTTGGTAGATGCAAATTAGAGTTCCTTTCCATCCATAACTGTGTTAGAGAATCCATTGATGATGGAAGTTTGTCAAGAACCGTTAGATGTACTTGCAGTCTGTTCTTTAGTAAATACGTGTCTGGGCAAGATAAACAGGGAATGTAGAGTGACGCATTGTCCACACTACCACCCACAACCACAAATTTAAAAGACCAGTTCCATCTTCGACTAAGATGGCCGGTCTCAATAGTGGGTGTGCCCACTTTTAGATTTTTCCCTCCGGTAGTAGCTATGATTACAAGATAGTTGGGAAGATTCAATGGCAATTTGACTCCAACTACCATTCTTGTAGTTATGACACGATGATAATTTGTCAACATGTTATACCTTGTGGTATCTGTGGAATCAAAGGAAAGTGGGAGGTGGATCCCACAAGAAATGGAGAAACGGTGCGTGGTAAAAATCGAGACATATCTCTCGAAGCTACCACTGCCAAAAATGTTATCACGTCTGCCTCGTCGTTTGTATGTGTAGTAAAGTTGCTGGCTATAGCTTTTTCTGTCCTCACCTCGAACGATGGGCTCGAGATAAGCGTGCAGAATTGGGAATGGGGAGAAGGTTTTGGATTCTTGGAGAAGATGCATGGTACAGTTTTCAAAGAGTAGGAGAATCGAAGTCAGTTGACTGTAAGAATGCTCAGCCGTTAACGACATGATATTCATCGTATTAATAAGATCGACATTATGAAATAATTGAAAAGATGCGTAGTACTTCCTTTTTCCTCGACTTGACATGTAAACGTACTTTGGACTTATCTAAATGGCTGTCATAATGTCGTGTTGTGTAAAGTACAGGAAACAACGATAAGTAGATAGAATGAAAACGCTCGTTTCCTCATTAAGGTAAAGTGCATGGCTTTTCAGGAACAATATGCATTAAGAGTGAAGTAGTTCCCTAGTAACAAATTATGGGTGGATAGGAAATGTTATGCATGAATTCTGACGTTGAATGTAATGAGTAATGTGTGTCAACTTTCTTTTTGTACCACCACTTCTCATAATCATTTTTTTCAATTGTGCTCTTGTCCTTCAGCGAGAGATTTAAAGAGATTGCTGAGTAAGTGGGTAGTATAAAAGGGAGCTAAGGATTAGTTGAGCACTTTTTAAGAGCTACTAATTTTAATCCAATTTGATCATATTGCCTGTATATTCATTTCTATGTCAAGTGAAAAGAGAGTACAGAATTATCTCGCTTGGTTATAAATTACATAGTTGAAGTGAATTTATTTCCGATGAAACTTGTCATGCATTTATCCACATCTCCTACTTTGATTCACGACAAAGTGCACCAGACTGCTTCCTCCAAAGTACTAACGTATCTGATCCATTGTACAACCTCTGTAACATATAATCAATAAAAGTACAGTAATTAGTAAATTATTTTTTATGTCAAGTCCGTGGGTTGAAGAGCTTTTAATAAAATACCTCGAACGTTAGTATAAATTCCTGGTCCTTTCTTGGAGACACAGCCTTCTGCATACGCGAGTAGGCCATTCTGTTCCCAAATATTCTTGGCCTTCTCGGAAATGAATGGTCCGCCGCTATCTCCTGCACACAAGTGCTCTCCCTCCCCTCTCTGCCCAGCACAGAGCATTCTGTGGGAATACCTCCAATCAAATATGTCCTCGCATTCCACGTTCTTGAACACCTCAACCAGTTGTTTTTTCAAGGTGGTCATCACGCTGGAAACCTCGTCACCCTGAATTTGCGCTTTAACACCCCAGCCTGAAATGGTGCCTTTGGATCCCTCCTTTGTCTGATCCCAAATACCGTTGTCCGGTAGACAAATCGGTCCAACTTCCTTTATCGTTTTGAAGTCAATGGAATGATTCAGCTTTATAAGGGCAACGTCAAAGTCATTGGTTCTAAAAGATTATTGTAAAATACGATAAACATAGCTCATCCTTTATTTTGTAAACCCACTTAAAAATGTAGGTAGGCATACTGTTTCACGTAGAGTGGATGCACGAAATAGCGTGATATTGTGAATCTGTATGACTTGTCATTCTTATCCTTTGCTTTCAGCTCTTCTGGGGTCCACAATTGGAATGACATTCCCTGCATTTTGGCCACGGACTTGGTGACATTTAGCTCATGTGGATGGATAAGAATTTCAACGTTTGCTATATTAGCAAAATCACTCCTGAGACAATGGGCTGCTGTGAGAATAAA
Source organism: Sinella curviseta (assembly GCA_004115045.4). NCBI lineage: Eukaryota > Metazoa > Arthropoda > Collembola > Entomobryomorpha > Entomobryidae > Sinella > Sinella curviseta. The sequence continues at coordinate 62,365,844 of CM023201.3, forward strand.
CCTGTCATTTATAATGGATCCTGTACAGAAGGGCTTTCTGGTGCCGGCAGCCACTAGGGCAGCGATCCATGGAAACTCTCCCCTTTTGGCTTCCCCTTCTCCTTCCTTCACCTTCACCTCTCGTCGTCGTCGTCGTTCATTATGCAAAGGCTTTCTGCCACATCCTACAAAAATGTACTAACCAATTAGGTTTCGGCATTAGTAAACCGTCCCAGTTTACAATTAAAACGTTTGCAATACTGACTAACCGCAAGTTTTGCTAATATCCGGTTCTGCATTTTCCTCCAAGCTTTTCATGTCTTCTTCGCCCTCCTTCAAGCAGCTAACAACACAGCCAAGGGCACGATTCTTTGCCTTACCGGCCGCGCCCACCTTGAGAGTCACGTAAAGATCCCGATAGCTCCTTCCCGAACCGACTTTGACGGGGCCCTCCGTTCCGCAATATTTCTGATAGCCATACGAGCCGTCGGTCAGCTCCAGATACTCTTCCATACAAGGATCCTTATCTTCCGGGGTCGGAGCGGCAAGTGTAAAATTTGGACAAGTGATTACGGGAACACAGTCTCCGCTGCCCTAAAAATTAAATCAATTTGTAGATACCTAAATGAATGAATTCGCTAAAAATTTGTTGATTGTGATGATCAATTAATGGAATTATGCATGTATTTTCCATTTACGATCACTTCCCAGTGACAAATTAGTTTTCCCTTCTCCAGAAGAGCAGCTTTGGCTCCAATAGTTTTGGCCGCTCGCACCGGAGTTAGTAGAAAGGTTTCACTGCAATCACGGGAATACTTTCCAATGTACCTACCTATACACGGAAAAGTAAACTGAAGAATAATAGCGAGCAGGCACAAAAAAAATATATATTATGCACTTACCATTTGAATCCACCACCGAACTATCCTGTTTTTGATCAGTAACAAATCACGCAAGGATTAAATAGCAATTAACAATGGTTAATATTTTTTGGGCATATCACACTTGTATAATTTACCTCTGCAGCATTTCGTCTAGTCACCGTCATCGACTGAATGGTAAGATCATCCAATGTATTTCCTCCGAGTGGGCTAAGCAAATCATCGTCTAATTCCACCTCAGTATTTTGTGTTATCCTGACACCTCCTCTGTGGCTCCCCTCCACCATAAAATACACGGTGGATATCACAAGTACGAACAAAACCTTTCCTTGGACAACCATTTTGCTATGATAAAGTGATTTTAGTACATTCAACAATCACCCGACTAGGTGAAATTTAAGTTGGTTAATAAACTGACTAGAATCACCTCTGTACAAAAATTAGTGAACACAGCAGAACAAGAGAAATTTGCTTTGTCCACGTTTCTCAGAACGAAGTTAATGGTGTGCTCAATTATGAATGAGAGGATGACAATGGCTATTAATTATGAGTCATTCATTCCACATTTCACTCCTTTGTTTCTATTCTAAAATACTTTATTCATTGATTTAGCTTACAAAATGTCGGCACTCATTATAGCGTTTATATATACACAGCACGGCATTTAAAAAAACAGGGAAAAGGGGAACAATTTATAGCCAAACAATTAGGGGATTACTACCGACATACATCACTGTCTGCCACACAGGGTCCTTCTGGAGGCGCCAGGAATACTCTGCCCTTTCCACAAACACAAACTTGATACACCTCCGGTCTCGAGGATCGACTGACGGTGGAGGTGGGATAAACGCTGCCACCCGCTCTTGGTAATTTGTCGCCAAATGGGCTGGCCGTACTTAACTTTGGAAAGTAAATGTTGGGCGCATCCAATTTGACCTGTGACATTAAAATATGAACCAATGTTAATTTATTAAACTCAAACTGTCTCACTTGACCCCAATAACTGTGGGAAAAAGACGCTGGCACTACTCACCGAGCCTGCTTTTGACTGCAGTCTCAAATCGTTAAGGCATGTGGCAGTGATATCACCCGCACGCGACTCCAAGGCGACCCCATGCAACGCAAACACATTGAGACTTCTTGTGGGTGACTCCAGTCTCAATTCATTTCCGGCTTCTGGTCTCACCAGCGGAGTTTGAACAGAGCCATGAAACACGGCTCCACCTTCTCCAGTAACACGTAGCAGATCAGCGCCAACGAGCACCTCCTTCCGGTCTGCGGAGAAAAGGAGCCTTCCCCGAGGATCAAGAATTTTCATGGAGGATGCGGTAATCTCCAGCTTGTCATCGCCCAGATAAATTCGATTGTGAATGTGGCCATCCCTCGCTCTGGACAAGAGGCTAATGTTTCTCGTTGACTCGATGTGAACTGGCAGACCATTCCTGGATGCTATTTTGGAGGCAATCAGCTTATCCATCACGATTGACTCCCCGTGCATTTCAATCCCTCCACGGTGTACTTTCATTGGACCCAAGCCATTCTGGAGAAATAGGTAAACCAGAAAACGATAAAAAAATATGACCACTAATAGCAGCAATTGAATATTGCATAGTTCATGGCTACGCTTACAGCCGAAAACTCCATAACTTTCAGCATCCACAGGGTGAGTCCGAAATTGATAACGACGAGGAGGAGGAGTATGCCAAGCACAACGAATAAACATCTCCTCCTCCATCCGTGGAGACCCACTCGATACTTTTCCTGGTAGTCTTGGTACTTGGCGACGATAAAGTTGTTCTTTCTGCTCTCATCAGAGCTGAGCCACTCGTTCTCCATTCACAAAACGCTCCTTCACGCTCAAATGATACGCTAATGAAACAAATTACCGTTGCCTCGTCGTTGCGATATTGATTGGAATTAAAATGTGCAGCTGTACGATACAGTTCAACTCAACATGTAGACAACTGGTGCTCTAATTAATTAGCACACACACACACACAAGCTGAAAAAAATGAAGGAGATCAAGTGGAATGTGTGTCTACTCAGGCGAAGTCACTCTCAGGAATACTGATGATAACCATGATTATGATGAGAGTGAAAAATGTGTAGGCAAGTCACTTGTTTATTTTGGTTTGTTGCCGTTGCTCTTTCCGACCAGCACAGCGCAGCATGGGCACATAATGCGAAAGAGAATCGGCAGCAGCGATAATCATCCTCATCGTCACACAACTTGCCTCTTCATCATATAATCGTCACCACTATCACATTTTTAAATTGTGAAGAATAGGAGTACAGAGGGGCATAGCTGAAGTTTTAAGCGGATAGAACAGGAGATTGCCATCCTCATCGCATCCGAAATCCACCAAAAGTCTATTTTTATCTCCCTACATGATATTCATAGAACACAAAAACTAGATCCGCTACTTCCTGTTCAGAAAGAAAAAAAAACGAAAAATACGGGATGCGACCGTACGCGACAACATAATGCATAATATATTTAAGTACTATCTGAAGATATACTATGTTCACATAATTAGTCATATCGAGTTATATAGTGGATACGGAAACCGTGAATGCACGTGTAGGTTCATATTTTCCTACTAAACTAATTCCTTACTTGACTTATGCCTTTTTTAGAGAAAATTGAGTACACCTACCTAGATAATTGACAATGTCATTCATCTCATTTGACTCACTTATTTTTGCTTGTTCAAACGTTATTTGCGCACTACGCAATTTCAATTTTTTAGCTATAATGACAGCGAAGAGGCTAAGAAACTGGAAGCGTGGAAAGCAGCTTGTTATAATAATGAAAGGCATGAGTTGGATTTAGAATTATCGAACCAAATTGCCGCAAACTTCAAAATGTATATAAAAAATATGCGAGAATTATGTCATAAATGTTGACAATCTGAAATCAATTAATTTGAAATTAGAACAACGGTATAGAGCACGTTCACGTTCCTTATCACTGTCACTTTACCCCAAATAAACTTAGCAAAAGCTAAAATTGTACATTCTATTCATTGTTTCTGTATTTAGATTAAAATCTCAATATAATTTACTGATGGACATAGTCACGACCGCACGTTCTGCATGAAAGTCATAAACTGTACTCACTATCATAATATGTAGCTTCACATGTATAAAAGCTGCACATTGGTCATGGAGAATTCATCATATTTTCAGCCTTCGTTTAAGAAAGACACACAGGGTTTCAAAGTGTCTATGAAAGCTCAATAGTTGGCTAGATTTACTTTCAATTGTTCAAAATGAGGAATGCGAATTTTTGCAGGAAGGAAACTGCTGGGTTTAAAAACAGGACACTGTTTTGGGTACTTAAAAAATTACTTCCATCAACCATTCTTATTTCCTTAGTCAAAATTATTTAAATTTTTTAATACTTTAATTATCTTGCTATAGGTGATATTGGTTGCGGTGGTTTGTCTATCGCCATTGTTTTTATACATGACTAACGCGGCAAGTGCAATACAATGCACAGCGAACGGAGCGTTCCGAGCTACAAACGATGCCCAGAGGGCAGAGTGTCACGCCTGTGATTTCTACTACTGCATGTTCTATCCCAGGTTGAACACCTGGATTGTCTACCCGCAAAACTGTACCACTCCGTCTGGAGGGAATGACACATGGGTGTACACTTTCGACGAGAGGAGTCGGAGGTGCCAGGTAAATCAGACGGCTACCAATCTGGGACTTGGCTGACGTACATGAGAAATCTCTTGATGAATTGACATGGTTTGGATTTTTGATATCGGGGCAAACTGAAAAATAATTAGTCAAAAATATACGTATGGTAACAGTAAAATAGTAATCTTTTCAAATTTTAAACAAACAAAAAATGCAATAAATTTATTGGGAAATAAAAATACAACAAATTGCAACAGTATTTTACTGATTTGAACATGAACATGGTTAACTAATTTCTAATGTATCAAATTATGCATCTTTTTGTCTGCTGAAAAAATGTCAACAAAAATAGTCAGTTCTCTAAGTAGTATTACTGCCGAGGATAAGAAATCCAGTAACCACATTCGAAAGCGATCTCTTTCAGAAGGATCCCTGGATAGAAGTAGGGCAGTATTCGCCATAAATGGAGACCACGCAGGTGGTGGTTCGGGAACGCTGGAGAATGACTTGGGCATGAGTGGCAGCGAAGGAGTGGGGAGCGGAGACCAGGATGAGCAGAGTGCAGATGTCCCAAGACGTGCGGCGAAGAAAACTTCCAAGAAAATGCTTTTCCTGTGGAGTTTGGTGACTTACGGTGTAAGACAAAAGAAAATATTCCGCATAAAGCTTGACTCATTATTTTACATACATTTTTGTGTTTTCAAAGTAAAACTAGTCATACTTTCTCTATAGATAATTAGTGTCCTGTTTTTCATCACCAATGCTGGAATACTTATCGCCGTGTGGTTTCGTAAAATGCAGTATTTTATCCGTGAGCCAGACACGGCGTCCTTTTTTGATGTGATTCCTGACGTGTTCTGGATACTAATCCGGTTCCTGCTTGGATCCTTGCTGCATGCTCTCCTCACAATCCTCACCGTTGTCGTTTTAATTGGGGCCAAGCAGACGGAACACATGGTGGTCACGCATCAGGAAAAGATGCTGGTAATTTGAAAGGAAAAATTGATGACATTTTGCTACAATTTTAGAACAATATGACTTGACATGCATTTATGAACTTAAAATATTTATGTTTAGCTGTGGCTATTCGTTATTGCCTGCATCAGCGAGTACATCATGTTTGCTGGGACGCTGGCATACATGTCCAGCACTGCAACTGTCGAGAATGGTCAATCCAAGGACACTCTCATTCCTCATGACTCCAAGCCCGAACATCAAAAATGCTTTGACCTCAGCCTTGTCGGTCACACAGAGTCAAAAGCCCACGTGTACGTGAATCTAGTCCGCGCAAATCTAAAGTGGATGGTGCAGGTGAGTTGCGGAACCGGAAAGGAGGAAGACGGCAGTTCCCTTCCCACATGGAAGCTCATCTTGAACAAAGTGTTTATGCCAGAAACGCAGAAAGATAACACGTGTAGCAAATTGAAAGCGGAATTCATTTCGAATGCAGCCAAGGACTGTAAAATGATCTCTTTGCTGGATGGCACAGTATATGCTTGGCTTGTCCTTGACGGACTCGGCATTTGGTTTTGTATCGGACTATTTTATCTCTACCTCAAGTCTGTCGTGAGGACCAAACCTGGAAGGTTCTCCTTCGTGGAGAGCACCTACCAGGATGACATTGAGGCGCTGCGAAATGTCGCTGAAAGGGTACGCAAGTTTGCGGAGCATAACCAGAACAATGATCATCATCGAAACGACGACGACGAAGTGGTCAAAGGAGGCGAGCGTCATTCGCACAGGCGGCACAGCCGCCGCCGCAGCACAATGCACAAAGAGGTTGTTGCGTCCAGCAGTGGATCTGAGCAAGAAGAGGAACGAAAAAAGACGACGGTGGTGGAAACTGCAAAAAAGAAGCACACGTCCAAGACTCCAACAAAAGTTCCAACGAAATAGAAGTGTATACGAGACACGAGAGAATGATGGTTTTAATGGCATAATAATAAACCAACTTGGACACTATACAAACATGAACTTATTATTGATGGTTTATTTATTTGTCTTGTTTTTGACGTTATGGCATACTTATAAAATAGAAACGTTAACGTTACAAAGAGCAGCGATAAAGGCAAACGCGATGTTTTTTAAACTGTTGAATTACTACTTGAAAGTCGGTTTTACTTGAGTAGAAATATGATACTATTAAAAAACAATATTTATCGAGTGCAAGCAGACATGGTACGTTAAACTACAGACACGATAAGAGACTTTAACGTTAATAATAATTGAAGTTTACATCAACATCTTGAGCAATAACGTCATGTATGGTTAAATATTGGTAATGACAATGATTTATTGACCACTCATCTCTATAATCCTGATTTTTGACGTTAATATTTATAATTGTTGAATCAGGACAAGAAGAAAACGCCGAGAAATAAGTAGCAAATGTCTAAAAACCTTGCAAATACTAATGCTAAAAATAAGTCGATAACTATCCCTGCATATATTATGTAATGTATAAGAATTCCACTGTAGAAAGTAATTTCAAGTAAAAGGCTGACGATTGGCACGGATAGGTTCATTATTTAGGAGATTGATTGACTCTGAATTAGATAAGATAATTCAATTTAAACGTGAGCAAACTCAAGGGAACTAACGTTAATAATTATTTGTTTAAGTTTCTGATAATTTTGTTATTACATGTTCTATGCTACATGCACTTCATTTTGGATGCAATGCTGAGAATCTTTCATTAACGTATTAAAATGATGATAAAAAACAAGTACCAATTTCATTAACGTTGACTTGACACATTGTATATAAATCGCGATTCATCGTTCATAATAGTTCATACATCTAACTGACATTGGCGGTCTGGCAACTACGGTTTGGAACAGAACGATTTAAAAAAAATACGAACAATTAACGCTTTCAAAATGCATCTCTCCACAATTCTACTGGCAGCACTGGTTGGTCTAACTGGAGCACAGTTTATCGATTGGTGTTCTCCCATCGGACACGGTCGACGTCCTCCACACTCCAGAATCGCTTATGGCGAAACGGCTGAGAAAGGCGAACTTGGATATCAGGTTCAAGTTCGTTGGTACGGGGAACTTGTTTGCGGTGGTACCCTTGTCAAAGTAGGACCTGAAGAAATCCAAGCAGTCATCACTGCAGCTAGCTGTCTCTCTGGTCCAGATCCATTCTTCTACTCCATTCAAGGGGGTGACTGGGACCTGGACAACTACATGGATGACGAACAAGTACGAGAAGTGGATCGAGTCTACTTCCCAGACAATTACAATAAAAGTCGTCCATACGAAAACGATATTGCTATCATCCAGCTAAACGCACCATTCGACATTGGCAACATGACTAGGCCCATTGCGCTACCGCCACAAGATCAAGAATTAAATTCCAACGTGTCTTTGCTGGCTTCCGGATGGGGTCAGTGGTATCCCTTCCTTGACGAGTTTACCTGTAGACTGCAAAAGATTGGTATACCGCAGGTCGACAGAGAGACGTGTCAACAAATTTACACTGATCATGGAGTACAACTCTCAGAATCCATGTTTTGTGTGGGGCAAATGGAGGGAGGAGACTCGGTTGGTGTGGGCGTAGGACCCTGCGGCGTGGACTTTGGTGGTCCTTTGGTGGATGTAGAGGCTGGTTACCTTGCAGGAGTCATGTCATATAACTTCCGTAAGTGAAGTATATTTTTTTTATCTTTAATATTTCGCCATTATAGAAGCATGAACTACCGGGCAATTACAATTGCGTCTACTTTCATGTTTTTGGAATTTCAGGCTGTGCGTATGTTGGTAATCCCGTGGTGAGCACAAGGGTTTCGCACTATGTCAACTGGATAGAGACCTCCTTGAACGTCACGAAGACGCTGTAAATTATCGCCGTTATAGGAGCTAATATTGTAATTAATGATAGCTTCCCCACAATTGAGCATGTTATTAAAATATTTAAGTCATGTGTATAATTATCGTGTATATGAGAGCAGCCGTGTCATTGCAGGAACAACGAAGAGAAACATTTATGATTATTAAATACATAAAAATAAACAAACATATTAATCGAATGAATGACGGACATGTGCCATAAGTTACAAGTATACCCAACTGATAAGGACTGTCCGAAAGATACAGATATCAAGTAACATTTTTGTTCAAGGACGGCTCGGAAAATGAAATTGAAGCGAAATGTATTAGAAGCCAAACTGCAAAAAAAAAAGTTTTCATTTTCATTCATCTTAAAATGAGGATGAGATTTATAAATAAAATTCATAGAATATACACAAACACATGTTATCGCATTATTACATGAATTTTCGATGCTTTATTCAATCAATCAGTTACTTTAATATTATATAATCATCAATTATGTTTTTGTACAAAATATTCTAGATCTGAAAAACACTGGCTTAAATATGGATTTTGCATCACCAGCGCATGCATGTTGTTTGCCCTAACTTTTGATCTGTTTGCATGAAAAATGATAGCATATTTAATGGCTTAATGTATGTACGTACTATTGAGATTGTACATAATATATTCCGCTGACCTTTTGAAATAGTAACGTAACCCGTATCTTATTTTATGTATCTGGCAAACAATCCATATTGCAGTTTTCATGTTTTATTTGTAGTGATTCACGAAGAGAACTGAACAAATGATTTGGAGTGACCTTTAGCAATAATAGCTGAACTTGAACTGGTAACATTACTGCCCCTGTTTTGCACAGCTTGCATATTATCACCATCACAACTTCTGAAATTACAATTAGCAGTGAAAATGACAAGTTGAATGGGCAAGTAAACTGAGAGGTCGGAAGCAACAACAGCGAAATGAATGACCACCATGATAAAAGTATGATGAGCGCCCCCAAAGGTACGTAAAAATGTGCTTTCCAAGGTCTTTGGTGCCAAAGTGATGATAAACGAGATGCCCCGTTGTGGTACAGCTCGGCGGGGTTCTCACCTGTAATTATAAATTAAAATGTTTTTGAGAGTGTTCCCAACATTTGAATAGGTCATTCTATTATTACGGCTTACCATTGAGTACGTGGACGGTCACAGTGGCGTTTTGTGGTGGTGCGGAGCATAGATATGTGCCAATATCCTTTCTTGTAATCCTAGCAAGTTGGAGAATACTTTTGGCGTGGTCAGCTACAATTTCTGTTTTTATACTAACCCCTCCACGGGTTATGTCGTGGTTGAGCAGATCGGCGTTGTGATACCAATTCACGTACCGTGACTTGACATTATTCACTGGAATTATAGCCAATTATCATGTTTAAAATGACGACTATCTGCATAATAACATGCTGCTTGATCCACCAAATATCAAGTTACCTTCACAAATGAGCTGGAGTGTGGAGCCTTCTTTATAATAAACATCTTGGACGCGCTCTCCTCTCGAACTTATTACAAACACCTCTGGCGCTACAACATTTTGTAACATTCAATTTTTAGTCAATGGTATAGCTTACATGGCTTGTAATCATTTGAAATGGTCTAGTACCTTCAACGGTAAGTTGGACCTCGAGAACTTTCGGAGGATGAGTCGAGATTTGGCACAAGTAGATTCCAGAATCATTTCGAGATGCGTTGCTTATGCCTAGTCTCCAATTATTGGGATATTTGAAATCTGAAGAAAATCGTGGGTCCGAGCTGTGATTCTTGGTGCCCAGCGTTAGGAGTTCCAACTGGTCGGATCTGCGACGGACCCATGATACCTATAAGCAAAGCAGAAGCAATTGGTTAGCAGAGAATTTTACAAAAGTATTAAAAAAACAGCTATGCATATTTGTGTTCTCTTCTTACACCTACCATTTTGTCCTCAATAAGACCAACGCGACAGTCTAAATGAACGTTTTGAAACTCTCGAACCGTGATATTGACAACGTTCTCTTCAAAGTGTGGGCCCCATGGGTGATTGGGATGGTGTCGGTGCCTGCAAACAGGAAGATTTAATGTTTACATAATCAATGGGGGTAAATGCTGCTGGAGTGCAAATGGAGGTGATTAAGCAGGTATCTCATCCGGACTCACCTAAAGTTGACGGTACTATCGTAGACGTGTGCAACTAAGGCCGGTCCAAAGTCCGTGACTAGTGAGGACTGTAATGATAAGGGAGTGGCAGATGAAGTGGAGGAGGAGGCAACCACTGCAGCAGCAGAGGATGCAGCGGAGCGAGCCATTGATGGCTTCTCGGAGGGACTTGAAGACGGAGCTGATGAGGTTACGTTGTCTCCTCCAATTTGCAACACGCAGTCTACGAGATTCCAATAAAACGTTGAATTGGCGTGATATTTCATTGACAAGGAAGTTGTAAGGAAAATCAAATATTCGGTATAATGAATTAAAAGTGACGCAAGATTGCTTACTTGGAGATAAGAGGGCGAGAAAGAGAACCACCTTCATGAAGTCAGTCATCATCCATTAGTTCCCTGGGCTCATCGTCCTTTTCCTGTGCGGATTCAACCAAAATCAAAGTTATTTAAAATACATGCTGATGTACTCTCTTATGTTTGTAAATTCTCTACTTTATGTAATTCACTTTCTCCACAAGTCTCTACATCGTGATTATTAAAAGATATCAGCGTCAGAAGACAATGGGGCAACTTGACACAACACACAGTCGCCTAATTAAAATACCTTATTTCCGAACCGTATTTTATCTTTACATCTGTTAATTTCCTTTTCTTATAATTATGGTTTGGATGTGTGGCTTAATTAATGGAAAATGGTACTGAACGATTCTATTCAATTCAAATTCACATTTCCTTTTAAACATCACTAATGATTACTGATATTACCTATTCGATAATACATAGGTAGACTCCCTTTGAATTTTCTCCCAGTCTTCCACAACAATATATACACCTTCTCATGTTCTCATTTTTTCATTCGAATTGTTTGAGTCTTCACAAGAAGTGGAAACGTTGGCTAGTGAAAGTCTGGTAGGCATGAGACAATAGATGGATGGATCCCTCCACTTTCTCGTAGTCGGAAAATCAGAACGACAAAACAGCGAGGCTCATCATGACCAGCCATGTTGCTATTAATGCACACCACTCCCATTTACTTTACACGGCCGACTGCCTGACTGACTTATTCGATGGCGTCGATGAAACTCTTCCATAAATAAACCGTGTATCTTGGTATCCCTCTTTCTCCCTCTCCCTCCATCTATCCTATCACAAATTATAACCAGAAACTAAATATTTATAGATACATTGTATGGGCTGGGAAATGAGTGGACTTGGCACCAGATAAAACCAACCAACCGCCTACATTCGAAAACCCATAGACGCCGCGATTTAGCTGCTTTATAGAGAGAAACAGTAGTAGTGGTCGTGGCGATAATATGTTCATAATATATTTGTGGATGGGAGAGAGAAAGAAAGATAGCGAGTTTTCAACTGGCACTTTTCATGTCTTCCTGACTCATATATCTTGTCTCTCTCTCTCTCTCTCGGTCCTTCTGCTCCTGCTCCTCTTTCTCTCCTCGGCTGGCTGACTAACGTGAGACAGAGAAAGGAATGGGAAGAGAAATGCTGGCTAAGTGCCCTTTCCTCTGAATTTTCCACATGTGGAGCAGAAAAGGATGCCGTGCTGAGGTTGACGCTCAACTGATCGCCATCATTTTCACTATCATCATAATCATTCCTCGTTTCTCTGCACACATACTGGCACAAGAAAAGCTTCCACAGAGTTCCAGAGAGTTTTTTTTTATATGCGCGTCGATTTGTATATCATGGACGACGGTGGTGGTGGCGGTGTACAAACCATTATGCCGTCACTCGATTTGGTCCAATTTATGCCGGGACGAAGCCAAGCCCCCGTACCTACATTGACATATTATCCCCCGTCAGGCCTGCGTTGAACAGTCCCATCCCCGCGTTTCCCCTTTCAAAAGGATAAACAAAATGGGACAAATTTTCTATAACATTGTGCTAGCTGTGTACACACAGTGGCTAGAAAAAACTTTTACCACAAAATTTGGCCTGCGGTCCGCGGACCGTTGTTGGCGAAAGCTTATATACCTTTTACACCTCCTCATGGGTCATCACTTTCTCTTTTACGTACAATAATGATAGCTCTTTAAGCTTTACGCCTTAATAAAATGATATGATTTATTGAACATGTATGATAATATAATGACCATTACTATTCATTATGACTCTCACTGTTACTTGTACTAAACTTTTTATAATGATTCTTTGGGATTTTGTTTGTCCGTTTCAGAGTTTCTGTTTTTTGTTCCATGACGGAGCTTATCCTAGAGCTAATGGAGTACAATTAAACGTATGTTACACGCTGTAATAGTATGTATGGCGGCTTCTCTCCAGCAAACAACTCTTGTGCAAAGGAACACGCAACATGAACATTTAGGGAGCTGCTAGTTATGAAGGTGATGATAAGAGTATCACCGAATGTTTATCTTTCTTTTAAAAGAAAGTATAGTTTCAAGGATTTTGGCCGAAAAGATATTCCACCGCGGTTATAGTTTATATTATGAGAGCAGATCAGAAGAGAAGATTAAAGGGAAGCTTAAATGTGAATGTGTGGAAGGGAAAAGGGAATGAAAGGAGGATGAAGATGATGGCTTTGAAATCCTCCTCCATCACCTTTTTGGATCCTCTCCAAAATATTCATAGAGAAAAATGGGAAGAGTCTGGCTGGGAAAAGACTTTTAGCTTACATAAGATAAGTCCATTAAATATGCTCCTCGCTTCTTGGCATAGGTAGTCAGTGGTGTCGTACATAAAAATATTATTTTCAGTCCATCATTTTACAAGCAAATAGTTTTTATCTGTATGCTGTAGACTGTGTGGACTGGAGGTAGACCCATTTCAGTTTTAGTAATGATTTGGAAACAACATTTTATAAAATGCCCATTTACCAACACCACCACCATCGGCATTGGCCATTGTTGTTTTTACGACGATGTAGCGATTATAGCCCTAAAGACGCAAACAATTCCAGGAAATGTTGACTTGCTCGAAGTATTTTGTTGACGATGATCTTGTGCGTATAATTTTAGGAAATAGTTTAAGAGTGTTTACAGAAGAGTGAAAATGGTTTCAAAACATTCAAAATGTGATGTGTTGATTGGTTGAGGAAATGAAAATGTGTTTGGGGACCTGCTTTTAAATCTCAACGACACAGTATCAACTACATCCTGTTTACGAAATCTTTAAATCTTCTACGAAACTACATTTCAGATTCCACCATAGCGTAATCAGTTGTGCTGACTGAGATGAAAGGAAACGATAAAATTATTTGAGCTTATGTAAGCGAAGTATAGTAACAGCTGCCTTAATTATTATTCTGGTTAAGCGGTAGTGGAGTGCACTTGCTTTGTCATTAAATTAAATGGTTTCCATTAATGCTAATTACACGTGTCGTAAGAGCAAGGGAAATCATTGCAGGCTTTAAACTTTATTGCTCTCTCTCTCTCTCTCTCTCTCTCTCGCAGAGCAGCTTTCACTAATAAAATACAAGAGTGCGCTGAAAGGGGCCTATTAATTATGAAATTTCATTTTGAAAGCCAAAAGGGAGTGGAGAGGAATTTTGTGTAATTTTCAGAAGAGGAAGTGTCCCTTCCTGTTCAAGTGGAAGCTATTGCATTGAAAATCATGTGACAGAAGAAGAAGAAGCAGGGCGAAAATAAATGGTTTCTTTTTTTCATCAAAAGATCGTTAACAATCTCTGCGTTCCATTTTCCACTCCAAAATTCCAGTCGAAAATTCTCAGGAATGTACAAAATCCTCTCCTAAATTATCCAAGGTCTTTCCTTCCTTTCAACATGAGATCACTCGAGAATTTGCTTCATCTTAATAGCACCTATTTGATCAGAATATGTCCAAATAAAGATGCATTATAGGTACATATGTATATCCATGTGCATTTAACTTTAGCACGAATGGTTACTGCTCCATTGACATTGACTGTCAACTGTCATCATAACAGCGCACTTAATTATAAATGCAAAGGAAGCTCAAATATAGCATAACTGGATTCTGGACAACGTGTTATAAAACGCAAATGTTGTACAGACTTGAGCGCAATTGCATCCGGTATTGGACCAAACAGGCTACAAAACCTTGAGCTTATTGTTACTCTCTGCGGAACTGTGTAATATCGAAAACACAGAGTAATATCCCATTATAGATTTTAATAAAGATTGGATAGGTCTCTCAATAATCTAAAATTCGAGTCGTTTGAGTGAATGTTTGATGTAGATTTCTATACTTAAGCCAATGTTACAGGAAAAGAGGATGATGCATAAAGTCAATATTCATACTACAAGAGCATCAAGAGATACTGAACGGAAGGAGAAGCAGTAAGCAATTTAGTGCATAATCCTGCCATTAAAGAGCTGACCCATCATCCAATTATAGCTTGCCTTTATACAGTTTAATCCACTTTTTTTGCAAACTTCTTTCTCTCTCCCGCATTATCGATGTCATTATCGGAGGAAAAACAGTTTAGTTTTATTACAAAAATGGATGATATGATGATCGTACTCGTTCAAATGTATGTCACATCCATTCATTAGCTCCCAACTGCTATTTCCACTCGGTCTCGGGAATAAATGAGATTGGAAGATTGGAAAACCACTTTCATTTTTCTTTTTTTTTTCTCCTTTGACAAACTGAGAGAAAGTCTCTCTCTCTCTCTCCTCTCGCGCTTTCTCCCCATTTGCCAATTTCTTTTTATGTAAAAGTTTGCCCTTTTAACTTGTTTAAGTGCTCTATCTACTCTCTCCGTACTTCTGCCACCATCACACAAGCAAACTAACAAGTACTTTTCAGCGAAGCAGTAAAGAAAAGTTATTATGGCAATTTGATGATGAGCATTGAACATTGTGCGTGTTGGCAGTAACTACACTTGGCAGTTTCAAAGAGAAAGGAGGAGGGCGGAGTTTAAGTACCTATCTTGCTCACTCACTCACTCCCTTGCTTTTTTAAATACTCCTCAAATGGCAAAAGAATAAAAAATAGACCCTCTCTCCTTCTCCATTCTTAAAACTTGTCCTATTTCAAGGAAGAATATTCTTTGGCTCAATAGCTTGGGCACATATTATAAAAGGCAACACTTTTTTCTTCTTCTTCTCCTTCGTTTCCTCCTATATCGCCGCGCCGTCATTAACACTAATCCTGTTATTTTACTTTATACTCGTTTATTGCTACTTTTTTTTAAAAGAAGAATTTTGCTTTCTTGAAACAAGACAAGTTGTGTGTTTAGAATGGTAATCGACTCTTGTGAAAAGAGGAACAACTTTTTTCTTCTCCGCAACTTGTTTCTTTTTTGAAATTACACGGAAAGAATTTCAATGTTGATGATGCATGTTGTTATAATAGGTATACTTGCTGCTACGCCTTTTCACCTACTCTGGAGGAAGGATTACACACGAAATACACCTCTAGAAAGTTTGTAGCTACTCATCATATTTGCTTTCGAGCTAGTGCCATTGTTGTTGTTGTTGTTGTATTTATAATTATGTTTTGCTTTCAAAACAAGGTTGTGAAAAAATACCGCTTGGTTTACAACACTCTCTCTCTCTCTCTAAAGATGGGGAAAAAAGTTTGAAAGGGAAAGTTGTTGGTAAATGGGTTTCGTCCTAGGCATCATCATCGTCCTCATATTTTCCGTGAGCAAAAGTCACTTTATCAAGTTTTACGTATGCTCTCGTTCGTTCACTATATCCCAAGCGTTCACTCTACCTCACTGTCGAGAGGTTGTGAACTTTTTCCGGCATGTTGTATTTTTTGCAAAAAGGAATTCGTTTCCATTCATGGGAAACACGAAAGCCTCTGTTTTATGTAAAAAGATGCAAAAAAAATTTATAAGAATGGAAGATGTGGACTGTGTGCGTTGAAAAATGAACAGAATAAAAAAATGAGTTTTTCACCAACAAGCTAAAAGATGATCACCGAACCAAAACTCGATTCTGATCTCGAATATGATCAGAATCACAAACAGGCGTTTTTTTGTTAGTTTTATTTTTCTACGTTTCTATTTTCACTTTGAAAACAAGTTTCTCCTTGCCACTCTGTTTGTGTGGGAGGGACTGAGAAAAGTTTGTTTTAACCTTACTTTTTTTTGACCTACGCAAAAAAAAATATTAAAAACTCGCTTGAATTTTTCAACAAGTTTTTACATGATTCCAATTTCATTTTCAAAGTGATTGGTTAATTTATATAGATTTATATACAAATATTCTTATTCTCCGCTCCTGTTTCCAAATAAGCTTCATCTACATATTTTAAAGGAAAACATAAAAAAAAAATGTACAGATTCTCAAGAAAAGAGGAAAAAGGCACATGACTTTGTTTTCTGATCGCGTCCCATGTGTAGGAGGAGAGAAAATAAGATTGTCACAGTCATAGTCCCAGGATTATATTTTTTGTATCAACATCAAACAACGCGGGATCATCCTCTACTTGTCATCTCTCTTCTCAGAGCCTCAGACTCGGATCCCACATGAACGGAACGTAGCCCTGCGACATGACGACAACGACACAGGATGAGTGAAGCGGGGTTATGTGATATCAACAAAAACAAACTTTTATTGTCTATCTGCCTGATATTTCCTCCTCCTATACTCGTATTACAATTACTAATCTCGCTTGCTCACCGAAATAGCAAAGTATTAGACAATCTTTTGCTGATCCGAAAAGGAAATTGAAAGATGTGAAAGTGTATTCATTTTATTTCTCATGTGCACCCACCCAAGTTGACTGGGTAAATAAGGTTGATGATGATGACAAAGGTTGATGATCCGTTGATGTCTCTCTACTTTCATTTTAATTAAATTCATAGGGTTATTGTGTACATAAAAAGCACACAGGTCCTTAAATGAAAAGCCGACGTTAATTCCTATGAGAGAAGCTTGGCAAACAACTTGAACTGTAAAAGGGCAAAAGCGATTTCCTGAAATAACTCACAATCAGAGAGAAATAATTCAATGGCAACTCATTCGTCTCCTATTCATTATGCGAAGTACTATTTGGCTGAAAGATAGAGGTTGTTGTAAGTAATGTTCATGATAATTGTCATCAGCCTTTATACCATGTCAGATTATCCTGATTAAGTGTCGCTTCCAGCTCAAAGTTTATCATTCAAACATTACTAGAAAAGGGAGAACGAAAATGGTTGCTTTAAAATTTAATAGAGAGAAACAAGTAAGACGACACAAAAGTGAGTGGGTGCATTTAAGAGTGGGGCTCAGGAAGCGACCATGTTTTAAAGGAAAGACGAGTACAGTTGGATAAACAAGATCAAGCTTCAATTCAGTGTGTTGCTTCGTTGCTTGAGCATGCATCATACAGATAAAACGTTCAAGTCATTTCAACATCACTTCCGTGACAAGAGCTCGAATTGATGTCCTTGTTATTTTTTTTTCCTTTTTTGTACATGGGACCGCGCGGAGCGAAGCGGAGCACTAGGATTCTTATCGCTTGCGAAGCAAGCGATTCGCGCAATGAAAGTATATTACCATGCGCAATCCTTTACATGTATTATCCATTCAGTAGCACCGAAAAATCTTTAGCCAGCAGTTGTGAACGATCTACTGGACCGATTTCGATGAAACAAAAAAATCTGACATTCTCGGAGGTCGCAGTTGTGGGGTTGATCGAGAAAGTTTTAAATAGTCGCCAAGGCGATCTGATTTGTACGAAAAATGCATTCTGAAGAGGGGGTTTTGGCTGATATACGCACATGATCGATTTTTCAGTATGAAACAAGTTGGACTTAAAGCTACAAATAACGTTAGTAAAACCATGGTAACCTAGTTGTCATGGTAAATTGATTTCCGTCGTTACCAAATTGGTATTTTTACCAGATTGCTACAGTATTATCAGATTGACATGTCTACCCGGTTCTCATGGTTATCAGGTTGCCATTGAAATCCGGTTGTCATGATAATCTAACATTACAGAAGCCTGAAGTAGGTTGGTTGACGGCTAAAATTGTTGAAACCAAGAATATAATCTATTATAAAACGTTTGGGTAACTGAGCGTCTATTTTTTGTACATGGGACCGTGCGGAGCGAAGCGGTCAATGTTTTGCAAGCAATTACCTCAATGGAAGTATGTTTCCATGAGGAATGCTTTACTTGTACATCCAGTCATTAGCCTAAAAAAATTTAGCCAGCAGTTGTGAACGATCTGATAGGTCGATCTAGCTGAAATAAAAAATCTGATATTCGCGAAAGGAGACGCAGGTTGGAGTATCGAGGAAATTTAAAAAACAGGATTTACTTTTTTTCGGAAAATAGGCAAAAATAGTACATTTTTGGGCATGTGAAAGTGTTTTCAGTAGCAACATATGGCAAGTGACATACCATTCGACTCCTCTATAGACAATATACAAAGACGTACGGTAATCTTGGAGTTGACTGTTAGCATATTGCCGCAAAAAAGACTTTAATTAATTTGAGGTATTATGATGTGCTTAATCAGTTAAGTGTTACTGACAATGATATTTGTTTTCTGCAAACAGCTTCTAGTCATAAACACTTTCCTTGGCTTCCTTTCATACATTAAAAGACAACAGCAACTGTTAGGATGCATCGAAATATCAGCATTTTGTTTCCATTATTAGAACGGGTGTGTATTTCTGCATTATGTTTCACTAATTGATATAATATATAAATGCGGTTGCGATTAACCAGCGATCCTTTTTGACGACTTTAACAAACCGTTTAACCATGGCCATTAGTGACCGCTACCAATTCGAGGCACTGAAAGGTCATAGGACCACCTGCCAAGTTGTTAGTCATTCTACTCATATAGTGTCCTCCCTTCAGTTCAACAATTCGCGAAAATAACATCCCATTTCCGTTACAAGGACCTCGTTACGAATCTAGATTTCATTTAGCTGTAATGTTATAAAAAATAAAATAAAATAAAAGTAAAGGGAAAAATCCCAGAACGTTGTACATGAGACCTAATCATGTACACATACAAGTAAAAAATAAATTCGTTTCTTACAATTCATGCGGTCACATGCGCCAAATTTTTCAAGCCACTTTAACACTGGAGGGTTTTCTCTTTGTAATACCCACTTAATGTATGCCCAGCTCATGTATGCGTGCAATCGCAATCTTGCTCAAAACTTCATATTCTTCCCCTTATTATCGCTGGTAATATTCAAATTCAATGTTAATAAATACCTAACACTACTTCCCGATGCAGTTTGTTGTGAATCCCAATCCCGTTTTCAAATTCGACCGCAGATACGTTAATCCTGAAAATTCAAATCCGTGTTGTCGACCTGATAGACCCAAATCTGGCAAAGTGCAGTGCATGTGGCTCTCAGATTCTGCTTAATTGACAGGTTAATCAAATCAAATGCGTACTCAGATCAAAATTCACTGACTGTGTACTGTATTACACACATGTAATAATGTTTCCATTATAGTACACCACGTGCTTCTACAATTATTCTTGAACATTTGATCTCAACAAGTGAACAAAAATTTGGCGCATGTTACCGCATGAATTGTAAGAAACGAATTTATTTTTTACTTGTATGTGTACATGATTAGGTCTCATGTACAACGTTCTGGGATTTTTCCCTTTACTTTTATGTACTTACCTTTCACTCTTCAAATACTCATGGCCATCGTCAACACGAAAAGTATACAGGAAAAAAATATATATATATATTCTTCTCAAGTTACATACATAAATCCCTCCGACCATGAGCAAATGTTTAAAAGGCGCATCTTGATTTTTCAACCTTCCGTAAATATTTAAATATTTCTGGATGCAGACTTTGTGTTTCTAAGCTCAACACGCTGCTTTGTGCATAAATAGATGTAACATTTTCCAAGACAAACATTTTAACAGATTTAAATTCTCGGCTGTACGAGTACAAAGGATACCCATTATTTTCAAACAATATGGCTTAAATTGAGTAAAGTTGCTAAGGTTAAGATATAAAATACTAACCATGAAAACGAGCAAATGAGTAAAGTATTCTCCCTATTGTTTCTCTCTTCTTTCTCCTTTCTCCGAGTATGTGAAGCGGGACTTTGTGAGCTGAAGATTAAATCTCTTTGTTTTGCACCAACGCTCAACTCCAAAAGAAATTTGTTTACAAAAAAAAAATTACACAAACTTTTTTGTCACTACATTTACTCATTCCGTGTAACAAATAGAATTCAACGGCCTTGCTTTCTCTTAAAACGTTCCCGTTCAGAGTTACAACTCGAACAATGCTATCTCCCCCTCCATCTTTCCATTCACTCTCTCTCTCTCTCTCTCTCTGTTTGTTTGTGGTGATGGAGAGAGTGAAACATGCTACCACGTTAGCAGTATAATAATATTGATTATCAAAAGGAGCCAGGATTGCGGAAATGTTGAAAGCAAAAAAAATAAATCCTACAAAAACATTTTCGATATATATTCACCAAAATCAGCAGAATTCTATCCATTCCCCACATTTACTCACCCAATCACTCACTTTTTTTTTGCTCAGCAGTATAACAAGAAATGTGAATCTCCATTCCAAATCATGTTGCTTTTATTCTTCTGCACGATTCCTACCACATGGACAACGCAAGAAAAAAAGCTATCGTCAGTCTGTTCTCGTCGCCAGATTTTCGTGAAAATGGAGAGCCAGTCAGCACACGGTGTCCTTGTTTCTTAAATTCGATTTCTGTCGACAATCGACAAACATTAGGCAAACACATTTTTTTTTCATCTTCTGAGTTGCTACCTCCTTTACCACCGCCACCACCACTCACACCAAGAAAGATCATGACAAACATTCGATTATGCGTAAAGAATAACTTTTTATTTTTTGGAGGTGGAAAGCATACACGTCATCTCACTCACCAAATATTATCATGCATGACTTTCCTCCCCCTCTTCTTTCCCTCCATATGGATGGATACGCATACATTTAATAACAACGTGTGTAGTGTGCTCTTACGTAGGCACGTATCCGTGAGAGCGTGAATTGTGAATTCAGTGAAGGAAAATGGCTTTTCGACCTAGTTTTTTTTTCTACAAATGCATTCCATATCTTTTGCTGTTATTATTTTGTAGCAATTTTTGTCTTTTCCACTTTTTCCCTTCGCTCTTCGTCTCCTCTCGAAAGAAGGACGAAGAAGAACAAAAAGCTTTTCCCACTATTTCCCTTGCCTTTGGAGGAAAATACTGTTTTTGTTGGCACACAAAGAGCAACTCATTTACCCCCTGATGCTCATCCCCTGACGACAATGACATTTCAACCATCTCTAAAATATACATTCATTCCGTATACTCCGAAAACCAACCACTACCACCACCACCACCATCACCGTCATCATACAAACAGACAGACTTACTTTAGCTCTCTGCTGCTTCGCGTTGTAACTCATGCTGACAATCACATTGCCAAAAATGCCAACAAACCATAACGATTTTCCGTTGTTTGTCTACGAAAGAAAGTAAAAAAGATGGTAGTACTCACAGCTCACACAGCGAAAAGTAGGTAGGGTAGAAGAGAGAGAACTGTATATGTTTTAGGTAGTCATCGCTTTAATTTCTAGAATGACTGGCTAAGTAAACTAAATAGAAAGAACAAAAGGGAGAGAGAGAAAAAAAGAGAAGAAAGCCATTTCTTCTATGTCATCATTACCATCACTGTTATTATTATGGTTGCCTTGCTCCTCCATGCTGATGGTTTTGGCTTTCTCTCATCCGTATAATAATTTGTAGAACGAAACGAAAAATACAAAAAAGGAGAGAGAAAAAGGGATACCACCGGCCGGTGGTGCTGGTGTGGTTGTGTGGTGGTAGCTGTTCTGTAATGATGATGATCATGACTATGACGCTGTTGGCTTTTTTGGCTGACACACTTGGCTGAGCCACACACACAACTTTCACTAAAAAAGGTTACATGTAGCTAACTTTCCCCTCTTTTTTCCACTGCTTTTATCGAGGCCTTGAGGGTTAACACAATAAAGAAAAAAAAAGTACGCAACTTTGCTCAAGCTGCTCTCTTTAATTTTTCAGGTGGGCACAATTTTTTTTACCTTACTATCTATATGGAAGAGAGAGAGAGTTCAGAGTTGCTGAGGGTTTGAGGGCTTGCAGTAGCAAATGTAGTAGAATTTGAGAGGAGGAAACACGCAAGGAAGTCGTGTACAGTTTACAATAAATTTTTTGGAAGCTTCCTTGTTCCGAGAAACGGCACAATAATAACAGCAGAATAATTTAGTTTTATTTAAATGTCTTTGAGACGGTGTAGTGGTATACATGCCGTCTTTTTGCTATTTCTTCATCTTTTTTTTTTCTCGAAAAGGGAAGCCCCGAGCAAATAGCATTGTTTGCCTAGCTCATCTTGCCCTATTCTATTTTCTTTTTCGTTGACTTCATCATCCAGAATATGCAAAAGTATCACTTTCTCGCCTCTCTTTTGTGACTCTTTTCACTGGATTGAGCAGAGCAAAAAATGGAATCTGGGGAAATTTTGATAATGCACACAAAAATAAAGTTTTATCCTTGTATTTTTGTCAAGTGAGCAGTGAAAAACAAAATAAGAACGAGAGAGAGATAGACATATGATATTGAAGAGGAAGGAAATTGAGAGAGAGTTTCTCAATCATATATATATTATGTAGTTTGTTTAAAGAGATTGTTCATATAGGTTTAAGGTTTAGAGAGATGTTGGTGGAAAAAGGGCCGCAAGGTGATGAATCCAAGAATTTTTCATGAAAGCCAACAAAAAAAGTAGCGCCTGGAATCACGTCTTTTTTTCTTTGGAGCTCTGGGAGCACTTTCTTTTCACTTCCTCCCTCCCCCTCCTTCTTTCTTTTCCCATTTAACTGAATACATCTTCCAACGCACACTACAAAACGTAAGAAGAAAGCTTGAAGAAATGATAGTATGTTCAAGCAATGAGCTGGCATGAGTAAGGGACTTATCATCATCATCATCATCCTCAATGCTCATACAATAGTACAAATAAAAAAATGAACTCTCTAATAAGAGAAAAAGCGTACCTGAAATCTGAGACCGCGCCATGGGAAAAAAAATGAAAAGGGAAAGCAAAATCCTATTTTTCTATTCATTCACCATCAATCAACACCACACAAGCTGTTTCAATTCATTGAGTTTCTTGCTCCTAAAAACCTGGCGATGAATGAAAGAAAGGGAAAGTTTTTCCTTCTTCTTCTTTACTCTTTTCACTAGAAAAAAAGGCTCATTTTATTGTGAACTCCACTGCGTGCTCAGTGCTCTGAAGATGATGACGAATACTGTGTTGGTGTTACTTGAGGACACGCAAAAGACGGAAAAAAGAAGGAGCACAAGCAAAAGCAGGAGAATGCGTGCCCCTTGAGAAAGGACTAGTGTGCTACCAAGGTCCATAAAAGCATATTTCCAAGAAAAAGCTCCGCTACTCCAGACGATCCATTTTTGGCAAGGTGAAGTAATTCAAGAAGGAGCAAATCAAAAGAAGAAAATAAGATGAAAGAAAATAAGAGAGGCAGTTGCACAAGCGACTCAATTTGATGTGGTTTTTTGCGAGTTGCGACCACAAAGGAGATGGAAGAAGAAGAAGAAAAAAAAAAAAAATTTGTCGCCACCTCCCGCATCAGTCGCATCACGTCGCCGTCCCGTCCCGTCGCATTATTTTTTCTTTTATTCTTTCCATTCCTATGTATATTCATCGTTGGGAGGGATATTCTTTAGAATAAATGGCCGAGAGAGTGGAAACTACAAATTAAGAGAACTAAAAAATATAGTCTTGCTTGGAAGCTTGACTATTTTTTTTCGTCTTTTCTTTTAAATCGACCATATCATCGCCGCAATCAAGGAATCTTTTCTGCACTATTATTTTTTTTCTTCTTCTCTCTGTATACCTTTGTCGTTGAGAGGACTGTGTGGAGCCATTTTTTATGAGGATGTGCATTCGCTCCAGAGAAAATGGCGCTCTTAAAATGAAACCATTACACGCAACTTTTTTTATGGCAGGTGTGCATTTACATAAAAATGTCCTTCTTTGTCACTAATTTTAAATATGAATAAAAATATTTATAATACAATTGGAAACCCGCTCTGTTAAGCACCAACACGAGTACTTGTCCTTTTTTTAGCAAAATTTTTCTTAAAAAGACAAGAGAAGAGTGCGTGACAAGAGATAAGTTGTAAGCTTAACTTGTTCCGCTTTTTTAAGCTTTTGCATATCATCCCATCCTAATGGTGTCCTTCAGAAATAATATTATTGTGCCAAGCTAAAAACCCAAATACTTTTCCAAACTTCCGGCTTAGCTCCTTTCTTGTTTTCTTTTCTTTTTTTTTTAAAAAAATAGAGAGATGCGAGACATAAAGAAAGAAGCCACAAGGGAAAGGATGAGAAAAAAGGTTCTATATAAATAAATCACGGCGCGGGTGAGGAGGAGCAGTAGAGCAATGAAACAGGGAACAAGAACAAAAAATATCATCTAAGGTTGCCTATAGCTGGTTGAGTGAAGTTGAATGTGCTCTTCTTTTCCATTTCTTTTTCTGCAAAAACAACACAACAATCCGTGAGTATGAAAGTATGTATCATACACGTATACCTATGCGTAAAAAAATAAAAATAGAAAAAACACGACATTCATTTTGAGCCTTCTAATATTCATTTTATTTTATCGTCCTTTTTTTTGTTTGCCACTTTTTTTCGAAAGCAGGGAAAGTAGAAAAGTGCTCCCCTTCTATTTCTCTCTTTTTTTTTTCTTGCTCAGCTTGTTCAGTTCACGTGGGTGGATACATTATGCGCTAACGGATGCACGTAACCGAAACAGGAATATTTAGCTTGTGGTACGTGCACCCCGCTACATATCCTCTTTGGAATACCAGCAAATCTATTTATGTAACAAGATTCCTACAGATATTTTTTTACGTAATATATATAAAATTATGCTAGAAACCTCACCACAACAATCAGCATAATAATAAAAATTTTAATTGTATCAATTCCGTGAGTCTTTAGCATTTGGCGATAACAGCTTGACTGAAACAAAATCGGTCAAAAATAATGTCGTCGTAAGAAAGCAACACCTCCTCAGACGTGGAAAAATTTGTATTGAAGAGTACGTTAAAGAGTAAATGAATTCTTGTGAAATAGAGGTAAGGTAAAAAGAATACAAAATGAAATGTAATGTAATTCATGTTACTTTACAAGAAAAGAAAGGTACTTTTTTTTTATCCCATGTCACGTTGTTCTCTCCTCGAAGAAGAAAAAAAAGAGTAAATGTGCTTTTGAATTTAAAGTAGAGGGAAATCGAAGTTACTGGATTATAACAAGGTACTCTGAAGAAATGAATAATATTACACCAGTATAACATTACGTATATGTTGTATGTACGCAACTGGAGAATTGAAAAAAAAACTACATTGGAAACTAATGAAAGAAAGTAAAGAGAAAGTGAAATTCCTTT
Organism: Sinella curviseta; assembly: GCA_004115045.4. Lineage (NCBI taxonomy): Eukaryota > Metazoa > Arthropoda > Collembola > Entomobryomorpha > Entomobryidae > Sinella > Sinella curviseta. The sequence goes on from CM023201.3 coordinate 62,391,739, forward strand.
TTGTAAAAACAAACATTCATAGAAATGAGATTGTTGGTCCAAGGGGCAGCCTCATGTTTATTCTTCTGAAGTCCTCCATGATGCTTTTTGGTACATGAGTATATAGACTACCATGTTTTTTGTTTAGACAACTGTTTCCATTCTCCACGGCTTTTTTTTTTGTTATTTGGTATTCTTATCGCGAAGTGGCCAGCAACAACAACAAAAGAGAGAGAGAGGGGGGGGGGGAACAGCTTGTTTTCCAGTTTCCAGTATGCATTGTGTTATACACGCCAATGACACCGGGCATCTGGGAATTTTGTTTTCAAAAGGCTACAAAGTTTTTAGACCAAGTACGTGGTTCCTGTGTGAAACTTTATATACAGCACAGAGTCGAGTCCAACTTATTGGGCTACCGCGCGCCGGATATGTTTACCCAACAAAAATGATCATCTTCCTCCTTCAAGTGAAAACCAAGCACATGGTGCAACTTACTCTTTTTCTCTTTACCGAATAATAAGCTGAACATCACATGAAAAACAAGATATAGTCAGATGAGATATTTTAGGTATCGTTGGTATATCCACTCCAGAAACACCGGTAATACAAAAGATGAAAAAATGTGTGAAACAGAGAAATCATTGACTATAAACGGATAAAAGCTGGTCAACAATTTGATGACACTAGTATGTATATATACAAGTCATTGTCGCAGTTGCTGTGAAATAGTTTTATTGTATCTGTGGCAACTGTTTTTTTTTGCGGTTGCCTAAAATTGGAAAAAGATGAAGAGAAAATCGAGTGGATTTTTTTTGTCTGCTTCAGCCAAAAAAAAATATTTTTCTTTCCAACACCACAATAGTAAGTATACCTAAACATATTGCAAGCGTTTCAGCATTTTTCTTGGCAAAGAATATTACAAAGTTATTTTCCTAAGAGGGGAATAAAAGAAAGCCATATGAATGGGGTTCACTGATCTTTTGCAATACTACATGGTTTGCACATTTGAAAGGAATAACTAAATAATGTTCTCTCTGCCTTCCACTCTATTTTCATATAACGGAACGTGTATCTCTAACTCTTGGTATACGCACCGACTTCTTCAAACTTCCATTCGTGAGAGTTGGTTGTATGTTGGGCTACGGACAGGTGGTTCGGGTGCCAAAAAAAAAAAGAATTGGAAGGGCTTTCTCTTTTCTGGAGGTAAATACAGCTGCTGTTAAAGTAGTATGGATGAAGATAGTGAAAATTCTGCCTGGTTAGGAAAAAGAGCAGACGCACTGGCCAAAAAAGTGAGAAAACTGGAAAAAATTGAGTCACAAGACGCACCTAGATATTTAGGCATATGCGCTACTTCAGTGTTCCCGTTAAATCCACCATATTTACATCAGTTTACTTTGATACTCGTGATTCAGCACAGAAAAACTTTTAGTTTGCGTCGTTAGTCGAACCAAACAAGGAGAGTAATTTTTATGGAATGTTTAAAATGTGACATCAAGGACGCAATATAGCCCACAGATATTTTTACGTTCACGGCTTACTGTCTGTCATTCGAATGCATATATGCATTTTCGTGAATGGCTCAGTGTCGAGATGCAAAAGCAGGGTTTTTTATCTGTATGTATAGCAGCCAGCATAACTGTACAGTTTGCTTGTTAGTGTGCTAAACTTAACCTTGAGTAAATTTTCACTTTTGACACAGAGAAGCAAGGAAAAAAGAGTTTAAAGCTTATGCATCTCTAACGACATTCGACGCTTTTGTCGAATTCTCGGGGAAAAAAAGTGGAATTTCTTGGAACTCGTTACGAGTCTGTCATCAAAGAACACCGCTTCATTTGCCTTCTCTCTTGGGAACAAAGAATGACAACTTTCTCCACTCACAATTATGTTTTTCACATTTAGCCGAATAATGGCGCTCCATCTCTAACAAATTTACTTTGTGATTTAATGATGCAAACGGTTACAAACTTTTTTTTAATCATTTCTTTGGCAAATATCTGTAAACGAGGAACCTTGACGTGTAAGCAAGTAAACAAGTAAATTTTTAAAGTTAATCAGCAAATATGTAATTTATTTGCTCATGGCGATTCCACAACTTTCAGTTTAATTATGAAACACTCAATCAATGTATTTTTTTTACTATTGTTCAGAAAATCTTCGCTCGCGTTCACTACCAAACCACTTGCCCATCAGATACATGGCAGGATCTTTGTGTTTCTGAAGGTCCTTGATAACAGTTTTGGTCCAGGGAAACATCCTGGATCTCCTCTGCTCATCCGCTTTTTTCGCTGTGAAGCCAATCTTCTGATAAAACTTGCCCGGTAGATTCAAGTCAAAGTCTCCACCGTCACTAGTTAGGGACGAGTATGACCCAGATTGTCTAGCAGCGTTTCGTGCCCTCGCCTTCTGCTTAACGCGAGCATTGAGCTCGTGAAGGGCTTCATATTTTAGTCGGCCCTTTGTTCGCTGCTCGTACTTTCTTTGCAAGAGAGAAACAATTGAGAGGTCACTGCTCGCTGTGCTACTTCTCGCCATGGCATCGTTCACATCATCTTCAGAGTTTTCGAAATCTTTGTCGTCGTCTTGGGCAAGGCCAGAGACTTGGATGAGATAGCTGTTGCAATCAATTTCGGTAATTGGGACTTGCTCCAGAATCGCCTCTTGTCCTTCAGCCAGTTCTTGGTTTTGGGAGTGAAACAACTGCCTCAAGTCTGTGACGCCATCCACAGGCTTCACAAATTTTGGTAAGTGAGGTGGCCTGTCAGAACCTATCACTGGTCTCAGCTCAACACTCTCATCCGAGTCACTCATCCAGTCGCCATCTGCATCCAGAAAGATGGTGGTCCATCCGTCCTCATTCTTGTCACTGTACTTGCTTTGCCTCCTGCTTAAAAGTCTGGGTAGGGTGAGTATAGACTTGGTGGTTTCCTGCCTTTCCTCCTTTTGAACATTTTTGGCCGTACGTCTTGCTGCGCGAGAGGGGGTACGTCGCTTGTGAAGCCTTTCAAACATCTTTCTAAACCATCGTATGAGTGATGCCATTTTAGCCAAATATATATTTACCATTTTCACGCAAATACAAAACACTGACAAAGTGGCTATTTTCTTGCTTTTCAACTGAATATAATATCTAGACTTGGAGTTCACGGGTAATTGTGTGGCATGTGCGTAGGTCCAAAAAAAAATTCCTGGAGTAAGAATGAGGAATGTTTTATGCTCACGGAACTCACCTTGCCAACATTGTCTCGCAGCACGCACACACTTTCCCACTTTCCATCATCCATTACATTCCGATTCCCCTGATATCCTAATGGAGCCGGAACTCTACATTTTACCTCTTTGGAATTGTTGCATTTATTAGGATTCCTAACTTGGCTTGCCAGCCATGACTTGTGTGGAAACAAGTTCAAAGAAAGACACGCGTTACTTGATCCATCAGTCTGTAACGTCCAAGGTAAATGACACGGACACAATGTCTTTGTGACAAGGTACGTGTGTATAAAGTCATTAGGAACGGGAACGCATATATATACACGCTCTGTCTCTTTCAATAATGCAACCACCCTAGAAGGTCTCTCTCTCTCGCCGTGTCGGCCTTTCCATTTCAAACAGGAGGAACAAAACTTTTGTCGGAACTTGTGTGGCCAACTTTCAGAGAGAGAGAGAGAGAAGAGCAGAGAGGAGAATGGATCCCTTGAGAGATCAACTTGAGAACCTGATTGTGTCCGTGTCAAAGTGTACGTTCATTCATAGTAACTGCTTTTCTTGAGTAATGACTAACAGCAATATAGTGTAATGAATAGAGGGATCGTAGTAGTATCATGTGCTTCGCCATACCTACTTGATATGGTCATACATTATGTAAGTTGTACGTGGACTTTGGGTCAAATGACCTAGCAAAATTTGAGGAGGCTTCCGCTCTTCCCCTTTTCCTCCTCATGTTTCACCTAATTTGTTGGAAAAAGCAATTAATAGACGACTATATAGAACTATAGAACTGCTATACTGGCTACTACACACTCTCCGGAACATACGGAAAAGGTGATCTACTGCGCAAACAAAACTGAACACTTTCCCTTTTTTGTTATGCATTTTCCTAAAAGACTTGTAACAAGGATTCTATATATTATTATATCTCAAATGTGCTCAATTGGGAGTAGGAAGGAGAAAGTTTTATTTTTGCCCCAATCTCATAAATAATTGAATAGAAGGAAAATGGAGAAGGAAGAGCGATGCTAATAGATGATGACCTATTCTCGCTTCATTGCATGCACAGGATCTAGTGGCAGGATCCGGCAGCCGGATATATGCATTCTCTTTTTCCTGCAAAACTTTGCGTTTTCTCTTCACTCGGCCTAAATTCTTAAGACAATCCAAGATGAGTATTGGTAGGATCTGGGTGGTGGCAAGTGGCGAGTGTTGGTGGCGCACATCTCATGGTGTCGTCTTTCTGCAACCTTCCTAACCCCGTTTTACAAGTGCAGCAGTTATTGCATGTAGATATATATTTATCCCCGTCTTAAATCTTGAATCCCTCATCTTTCAATCTAATCTACATAGGATTAAAGAGCTTTCTTTCAGTAATGCACTCTGCTAGCATAGCAAGGTAGCAAAATGGGCCAGAAAATAGTGTGTCTCCGTGTGTGGGATACGGGTTTCCACTTTCCACCTCAATGAAAATCTCACATGTCGCGAAATCAAACGACAGCAGGCGTGTATACAGAGGTTGAAATTGTGAGAAATTTGTGGTTTTTTTTTCTTCTGCTACTGGAAAGTAGAACCGTCTTATTGACACAGAAGCAAGTAAAGTGGAAAATGTCCTTTTTATAGAAAGCCACCGAATGAGAAAATATTAAAGGCGCGTACGACGTAATATCTCTAGGTGAAGGGCTCTACTGAATGCGGCTTTCCCCTTTCTGTCTCAAATGTTACCAGCCGGAAGCCACATGTGCCGTCGAAACGGGGACTGTGCTTCCAAGATTCACCTACACACACACATATAGTTTGTTTTAAAAACAGAGGTGTTACTCCGTCTCGGAGGTTGACACTTGTTCACACACAAAAGATGAAAAATTGCTGAGATTGTGATGAACAGATTTTGTTATCTCTAAAAAAGGCGATGAGAAAACTGACCATATATAACACACCGTTATCCACAGTTTGGATGAGAATACATACTTACAGCTAACACATCAAACCACCTTTTCCTTTAAAATATTTTATTGAATGCCTCCGCCATTCTATATATGTGGTTAGGTATTCCGACGAGTTTTCCCTAGTCCCATTGTGATACTTTCCAGAAACGGCAGAGAAGATAAATACGTAAAGCTCAATCCAACCACTGCGACAAGCCACAGAATGGCGTGCACTTTATTTCAGGTAAAATCCCATTCCAGGAATATCTTGTATATTTACCTTATATATGCGTGGCACGATATTCTTCGAATAGGATTACAATCTCTTTCTTTACCTTCCTCTTTCTATCCGAGACCGGAGAAGGAGTGAAAGGAGCAAAGAAATGAATGAATAAGTGACAGAATGGATTTGTGTAAAGCCCATCGAAACATTCTTCTCAGTTTGCCAAAAATCTACCGCTCTGTATAACCAGTCATTTATGCTAGCGAATAAAAAAAATGTTGAGACTACACATCTGAAAAGGATTGGAATGAGAATTGTGACTAGAGAGTCAACCTGTAAATTCCAAAACAGCCTTTTCCCCCATACTGCTGTCTGAATGTGTACAGGGCAAATAGGTGTGGTTTTTTTTGCCAACATACTTTAGTGAGAGAAAAATTTACAAAAATTTGTATTTTTTTTAGATGACTATAAAAATCTCAACTCAAAAATATGGGAAATAAAAAGGAGATGTGAAGGTGGATCATGTCACGTAGATGACGGCAGTGGTGGTGGTGGGGAGCTGGAGAAAAACGTTAAAAAATTTATTTTTTGCATGAATGAATGTGAGTACAATGGAGTCACATGGAGATGGAGCTCTTTTATGACTTTTTTTTTCCTCGCATGCATACAAGTCATGTAGGAATCGCAACATAAAAAAATAAAATGGGTTACTACAGCGCATCAATATTTTATTTACGGCAATTGTGTGCATACGGCAGGAAGCATTAAATATTGTAGGCTACATTTTTCTTCCTGTTCCCATTTCTCTCCATTGTATCTTTTTTTTTAAAACGGAGGCGAGACAGCTATATGAAACGGGATCGTACCACACATATATGACAGGAGTGCCGACAAAAGCAATCAAGATTTCATTTCCTATGTAAATTCATCATTATAATTCAAACGAAGAAAAAAAACTAGGACGAGAGTTGAGAGAGTTATGGCAGGCATGAGAAATATTTTTTTAAATGACACACGCGTTTTCCGTACTTTTTTTAAACACAGTTAATTTCAGTTGAATTTTTCTTTACAACGTTTTCTCTCGCATTGGCAAAAAAAAATCACGCTTCTTTCCCTTAACGATAATTCATTTCCCATTTTTCGGAATTTGATATAAAACAGGCAAGGCGCAAGGAGTCATGTTATTTTTGAAAGATGTACAGACTCAATGGTGGCGTCTTGGCATATTTGTTTATGACGCTTTGGCTGAGAAGATGAGAGAAAGTGTGCTACGAAAATAAGACGTGCCAACGAGAAGATGATGATGATGATGTTAATACTGTTATTGCTTCCTATAAGCTGTCTGATCCATCATGCTTCCTAATATTATTTTTGATGTGACGTGACAAGCTGAAAGAAGCATGAAAAAGATTATATATCCCCGAATCATCGTCATGATCCACGTTTTTTTTAATACATCATATCACAACGCCGCCGCCATCGTAGCGACCGCATACCAAATAAAACCACAGAGTCGTCGTCTGCAAGTGAAAGTCAAGTAGAAAGCAACAGCACACATAAAAGTCATCTAATATTTTTCTGCAACTCTGACTCGTACACAACTCCTCAAGCGGAATAAAAGGGGAAAATGTTCTTTCTACAACGAGCTAGTAAAATGATATGGTGCAAGTACGCGCAGCACTTGATTCATATTGTAACCACTTGCATACATACTTCTTCCACTCATCACGTCAGTTATGAAATTGCTTCCGTTATTCAAATAGATTCGATTGCAAGACGTGGGTATACAAATTTTTTGATTGGTTGGATCATCAGAATGAGAATTAAAAGTGAATGTATTCCAACCGACAGTTGAAAAGAAAATTCGCGGAAAAATCATTCAATATTTATGACAGGTCGCATTACAGATTGACAGCATGGAAAAGTGAAAAGATAACCTTGGGTAGGAAATCGGAGAACTAATTTCATTACGATTCAACTTTCGAGAAGTGAACACACTGTTGACCTTATCAAAAAGAGTCAGATGAACTTTCTTCCGCCTATCTAACCTTACACAGTCTATATGTTATTAAATTATAAAAAGTGATGTTCCTGGTAGTGTAAGAAGTATGTACAAAGTTCCATAGATTGTAATCCTATTTCCAATCTAAGCACTTGACACAAAGGATTGCCGCAAGTACCTGGTAGTAAAAACAAAGCAGAATTAAAACACAGTAACAATTGACTGCACTAGTGTGTACATTCCTTACACTTGTTCCCACTCAATTGAAAAATACCACAGGAGAAAGCATTTTGAATAAGGACCAACATTCACTATGGGGGAAATTGGGCTTTTCTAGATTCTATTATATTTACTTGATTTCTTTTGTTTGTCCACTGCAACCCTGACACTGCAATTTATCTCTGTTATTTACGTGCAAATCCTTCATTGTCAGTCCTCTCAAATTGGGGTCTCCGGCTTAGGTAAAACAAAAGGGCTGCTGGGAAACGGATGGTTATAAAGTTGTTCATGGGACACACCCAAGCCAAGTAAACAAGAATCAATCACTGAGTGATGGCGAGCAAAGTGCTAATGGATATAAGAGTATGTAAAAGAAAATTTCACAGACAGTGGAAAGCAATTGCATTTACGAGGGTCACAAAACCTTCCTTCATCTTATTTCCAACATGCCAATCAAATCGCAAGCTAAGGGTAGGTATTTTTAGTTGGGCAACCTCATCCTCTTATTCTTATTGCATTTTCTGGTGTCTACACAGTACACACTATTCTCAGGTAGGTATCTTTTGTTTACGTAGTGGTCATGAATGTTTTAGTAGAAAGATTTTCTTCTTCTCTGGTGGTGGTCACAATGACGAAGCCGACTGACGTCAACCGGATAAACCTTCTTAGCGGTAATGATACATAAGCCGATATTTATGTTTAAGGAAAATAACATGCCAAAGGTAATAAGCAAACTGCACATCTATTAACTGCGTGCAAGCTATATGATTACACGTGTGGGCGGAGAGGGAAAGTCATTCTTTTGGCTATATGGTGCACGCATCTGAATCTTTCCTAATTGTCACGTGTTGCAGTGCTGATGACACTCTTCGTTATATTTTATATGATGGCTCCTCACTTGTAGAAATGTCACGCATTGTCATACTGTCCCACAACTTTTACTTTTAAGATGTACAATATTGATTTAAAAACAAAGAGGAAGTTGTAATGGGGCATGCTTTAAAATAAGTGTCCGCTGCCTTTCTTCCTGGTTCGAATTGCGTTTGGCAACGTACAAGCGGGGAAGTAGTAGTATCAGTGGTGTGTTTTTTGGTCTGACGAAAGAATCTGAAAATGACGAAAGCTGGGAAAGAGAAAGGCAATCGTGTCATCATCATCTACTTCCTGATGATGTACTATGTACATATCTAAGAGAGAGAGAGAGTGAAAGTAAAGTGGTGTTGCGTTGTTTTTGATGATGGGGAAAGCCAAGTTTTAGTAACTTTTGTGCACACTTTTTCTAGAGTAGCCCCCCATACCATTATGCCACTACTGTGTATATTTAGGTTCTGAGTCCTTACCGGTTTTTTTCCCTTCATTTTAGCGAGTTGGGAAAAAAGAAGAACCGTTGTCGGTCGTCGTCATCGTCATGTTTATTAAATGAAACATACATGTTTTAGCTCAATTGAGCAAGAGATTCGTGAATAATTTAGCATATATTTTTTTCTATATATAAGGCGCAAAAGTGAAAATATCCAGAAAGTGAGCGTATTTAGGAAAACTACACAAACAGCCAAACTAAAAACATCATCATCATCTAGTCTCTCCTTTTTCTTGTTTTTATATATCAGCCTGTCTACTCTGTCTATCACCATTTGCAATTTTTTTTTCAAGAAAATATATACCCCTTCCTATATTTTTTATCCTTTTGACTGTACAGCTTATTCCGTCCCGCTGTGTACCTATCATCCACCGCTTCGATGGAGCCTATAGTTTATTTTTTTATCCGCTCACACTATTTTACTACACACGCACTCTCTCCTCTTAGCGTAATAGCTACCCACTCAACAAATGTTATATTCCAAAAAAAAACGGTGAGCTCACTTCAGAAGAGACGGTGTTGTAGGAGGAGAAAAGACGGGGTCGTATTTTTCTACAGGATATTCGCATCCTCAATCCTCAAGTCATCAAAACACTTGTTCGGTGTAGACCCATCCATCGTATTGTATCATCGTCATAATAATCTAAAATGTACGCTCACTCACTGAAATGTGGAGGTCTGCCTTTATAAATTTATAAATAGACTGCTCATCCCCAACAACAACCGTCCGTGTGCACACATCCATCCATGTTTTCTCTTTTACTCTTTTCACCGTTTCTACTAACTTTTGACGGTTTATGTGTTGCTCTCTATTTGATGGCGAAAAAGGTCTTTGGTGTATATATCCTGTGGTGCGCTGCGGTATGCTACCGGTTGGAGGTTTAAGGTCAAAGCCCCAACGGCTCTTACAAGCTTTTAATAATATTGTCTCCCTCTCTCTCCACTTCCGCTCTTTGGGCTAGAGGGCTCCTATTCTCCAACACAACAAACGTACTTACAAGCAAAAAAAATGTTATTTATCTACTAATGGGCATGCCATGTACTTTTCTCGGAGAAAAAGTCTGAGCCAGAAATGAGATTTTTTTTTCTGACGAGATAAACTTTTCGCATATTTTTCATCCTTTTATTGCTTAGATCAGCTTTGGACGACAAAACCGGCGAAAGAAACGTGCTAGCCAGGTTGGAAGGTCAGTATCAAACACATTTTTAGGTGAAAATAGCGATTTTACAAGGACTTTTGACTTTTGAGACGTCTGTTCGTAAAACTTGGATTATATACTAGAGTATTCAGTAAGTTATTGTAAAAATTAATGTAAACCCAAACTCTTCTATCGCGCCATCATCATCGCCTCCTTTCTTGATCTTTCATGTCACTAACGATTTTCAGTGGCGAAAATATATAGAGTAATCTTAAAGGTATATTATAAGATACATAGATCGACTATCCAAATTGATTCTTGCAAGAAGGGAGTGAGATGTGGGAAATGAAACGTAAGAGCTGTTAAGTCGGTGAAATGGATACGCCTCTTAAAAGCTCCTCTGGCGTATATCTTTCAGTCTCACAACCAACCCTCCAATTTTTCCAATGTGAGCGTAAAGTAAAAAATAAAGAGATGATGATAAAAAATAAGCTTTTGGTTCGTTGTTCCGTGTGCTTTTTGCATGTATCCGTTTGACTGTGTCTAATGTGTACAAGTGTGTGTGTGCATGTGATGTAAAGTTAAGCAACCACCACCACCACCGCCTCTGCTAATCTTCTCATACGTCAGCATTATTCAGACTGTAGAGCTCCTTTTCCCACCTTTTATACCGCCACGGCTGCTACTGATGTGAACCCGTCTCTGATGTCTCTAATAGACTATCCTATACCACCACCGCCTGTCTACTTTCCCTCGACTCTCATCCAATTTGGATCCAAAAAAGACTTTTCTCTTTCGCTCTCAGAGAGTACTTTTCTCTTTTCCTATCCAGTTTGTTTCCACCTTTTTTTTTATGTTATGGAGCACAAAACGTGTATACCTTTCTCCTAACAGCCCAATGTAATCTTGTAAAAGAAACAGGTTTTCCCTGTTTCCGGAGTCTACATAGAAATGAATATTACTCAACGTTCACAAACCCTGGCTCGTCAGCGTGGTATAGCAGGAGCGGTGAGAGAAATACAAGTTGGGTAAACGAACATATTATTATTTATCTCATTTATTTACGTTGTTCCATTCGCTCCCTCAATCTCAATTCTCCATGTGTCTGCTGCTCACTGTTTTTGTTGGCTCCATTTCCGATACCTACTTACTTGACTAATCAATAGTCGTGTGTGTGCTATCCTCCTCCTTTGAATAACAAAGTCAACTGAGACCACCACCCAACTCATTTAAAACACAGATGCCTTTGTCGATGATGAGTAGTCAGTGGCTCAATGTAAGAAGCAAAAAAACAAATATATAACTTTCCTACCATTTCCTGTTTCTCTCTAAAAAGTAGTTCATTTCCCTCATTTCATCTAAATTCTCTGCCGTACTCGTGAAAATAAAGTAGAGTCATTGTCATCATTGGAGACAAACATCAGCATTGATTGCCACTTCCCTCCTAAACCTGATCTCACCTTCACCCAAAGCACACCTACCTTATATAGCTTTTTGCACATTTTGACAAATGTTCTCAATAGAGATCAACATTTCTTACTTATTGCATCACACCTTTTTACAACTGTTTGGATTTTTGCAAGGAAATTGGACAGAGCGTTTCGACGCGGTGGTGCTCCTGCTTTCTATTTTGAGTTTATAGATGACGCACCATTTTTCATGTGCGCAAATATATACACGCCTCCTCCGATTGCTTTTTTACACTTGCTCTCTTTTTTTTGACAAGCACTCATTTCATCCTCTTACATTCCCTTTCCTCTGCTCCTCTTGCAACACAAAAGCGGTATAGGAGCTTAAGTTGAGGAAAAGGAGGAAGAGAAAGGGCGAGAAAATCTGACTGGCTCTCTGCCTGAGGAGATCGGAAAGACTAAAAGGGAGCGGGAGAAAAGAAATAAATGAATGTCAAATGAATGCATTGAGAAAGTGCTCATTTTCACTCTTCTTCCTCCATTGTCTCCTTATTCCCTTTTATCCTCGCATTTTGCTCCTTTGCAATGTTCTAGAGAGAGTTAGAAGAGGAATGAAAAGAATTTTTTCTATTTGTCTTGTAGAAAGCAGAAGAGAGAAACATGGTTTGGATGACGTGATTCTCTCGAGCTTTCTGTTATGATGCATTAAAAAAGCAGGGCATGTGTGTGTGTGTGTTTTTGATATTATGTTGAAGTGGATACGGTTGGATGAGTGCAGAGAATATATTGTTCAGCAGCAGCAGGGAAAGTTGGGAGATCTGTTCAATCTTGATTGCTCCTATTATTGCTGCGATTGCTACTTATTCTAGTTTTGTGGTTGAAAAGCAAGAGAGCTAGAGTAATGTTGATCTCTCGTCTTGATCTCGCGCGAGAGCCAAAGTGAAAGTGAGGTAGAGAGACGGGGGTGGTGGTGGAAGGTGAGTGTGTGGAGGCATTAATAATTCGATTTGAATGGTTGGTTGAATGAGGATGATTGAGTGACAGAGTGTTCACATCATCAACACTTTGTCGTTCCCACGATTTCATCAAGTGGATCGGAGGGCAAGAGAGCTTTCCGCACATCATCACAAAAATAATGGAAAATTAAGAATTATTTTATGTACGGCAGAGTTTGAGTGTCATAATTTTGAGTTTGCTACTACTACTCATGTGTTCGTAACCTACCTTCACAATGTTTTACGAAACAGGGACTCTCGAATCAGCTAATCGATGCGTGTCGGCGTAATAAAATGGCACATTTGAATGAAAATGCACAAAACTATCCACCCTAGAATCTCGTTCAGAATGTCCGCTAATACTATCATCACGTTGGCGATGAGATGTCATTGTATAATCCCCGAATTGACGGGATGATTTATGATACAAATGGCAGTGAAATAATAATGATTTTTTAGCAGGAATTCAATATTGCGGTGCGGTGCCTTTGAACCATAACATGTATGATTCGTGGTTTGCATTGCGTATTGTGAATGATTATATTGATCGGTCCAAGGAGTCCTATAGTCATATATAACGTCAGTATAGGCAGTTGTGGTGAATAGAAACTTGCATCTAGTATGAAAATCAAGGTAATCCCAGGAATTCGTATCACTGCTACATCATAAGCGGAAAAAATATTTTTAGCAGTTTTTTTTGTCTGCACACAACAAACATGGCTAGAGAGAGAGAGAGCATCGTACCCAGAATCACAGACTAGCTCAACAGTCAAGTTTTCAATATCAGCCATACCACCATTTACAGAATATTGCTTGCGGAATCGGACTGGATTATTGACAGACTTAAACTCAATTCTGGGAAATTGCTTTATTCTTTGTTCTGTTTGCCGATTCTCCAAAACTCTGCTCATTTTTTTGAACCACTTACAACAAGCGGGCCACAATACGTGTTGTAAAAAAAGTGAAAGCATATATACAGCGATATCAACGAACTGCACGAACACAATAAGTATCAAGTACACATAATGGTTCTTGATGTATCATATCTTTGGGTGTAATAATAATACGTTTTTTTATATATATTCTCTCTGAGTTAGAAATGGACTCGCACAAAATATATAAGGAAATACTTGGGGAAAAAAAGTTGAAACAAATTGAGAGAGCGGCAGATAGACAGATTTATGTAGTCGTGAGAGCATAAGCTTATAAGTTGCTATAAATTCCTGGCATTCCCCTCAAATACTTTTTTTCAAGTGAACAAAAAAGAGGGGAAATTGCCGAATTGCAGTTGATATATATCGTAAGTAGCAGAATGCAATACTGTACAGTAACATGTGGACTAGAAAAATATAAAGATAAGATGAACAAGTACAAATAAATTTCAACTTATTTTATTTCTCCTTTTCATCTAGCGATTCTTCTTGTTCGAATAAATAGCAGCTGCAGTTGGCAATAGTTGCACTGGAGAAAAATGGTGGAGAGAAGCAGCAATTTATGTGGATGAATGGATGAGCGAATAAGGGAAACAGAAATGTGCGATGAGCCGTTCTTTCTTCTCTCTCCATGGCCTTGGGATTGACAAAATGCCGGCTTGTATCGATATACCTATATAATAATACACTTCTTCTTTTTACATAATACGTCACTAGATTTGAGTATAAATGCCCATACATTTACTTTGACGACAATTCTTCCACATAAAATTATATGGCTCCTTTTTCCTCTAAATCTCCAAGCCCATCACTACCAACTGCAACAACGGTATCAGCGCAGTAAAGAGGAAAGTTGGATTGATGTATAGAGGGAAGCATTTTAGCCTGCCGGATTTATATGAAATATGTATATCGAGCAGAGTGTATAAATATAATCCAGCAATAAAGTTAAAGCTTAGCTTTTGTACTGAAAGCGATGTGAAGGATAATAAGTGAAAGGTCTAAGAAATCTATCTACTGTGTATACACATGAACTATTATGTGACTAGAGACATCATTGACTATACTATCTACCAAGCCAAGCTGTAATAGTAAACGTAACCGGTGCTTATATAAGCTTCTCTAGAAAGTTTTGGCTTGGAGTAATGGAACGAACAAAGTTTGAAGAAAAAACTGTCATTTTTTCTTGAATATACAACACATCAGCATTATATATACGTATACGAGCCGTTAACGATACATCCATTTGATTCCAAAGACGATATTATTATTGTCATTATCATTGTTGTAACGACTCAATATAATCTGGTAGTCGATTTGGGTGGCCTGCTGCGCGCGCTCTATTCTCATCCATTTAATGAACTAATGCATCATTTCACAAGCCACCCACATATGACACCATAATAATAGCAATAATAAGACGACGAACGAGCAAAAAAAAAAGTCTTGAAAGTCAATTACAACGACTAAACAACTGACTCCTGGGCTCAATATAGGCTGTGTGTGGGAGGGACGTGTTTTCTCTCTGTGAAAGCATTCAATATGATTATATCATTATATCGGCATGAAAAAATATGAAATATGTGATGGGAAATGATGTGAGCCTTTTCCTTTTGGAACACACAGTACAAATTCACAACACGTGCACGCTCCTGCATTCTATCCCAACTTGTCGAATGATAAATATATAAAGCAGGATTTAAACCCCTTCATATTTTGAATAGCACGACGCAATAATGTGTGTGAGAGATGCAAAAGGATATTATCATTCTGGTGAGCTGCAAACTCTGTTATGGTGTGGTTATATGATACGATGGCAGTTGTAGGTCACTCCCTCGCTTCCCATGGATCGAATTCCTCCACCACACTTGCATACCATTTGCTGTGGTATTTCTATTTTTTTTGCGACGGCCCCGACTCCCGATTGTATAAACGCAAGGTTTATTTTGAGCGTACCGACAACGTGAGGGAATAACTGCATCCCCAGCGCCGTATTCTTCGTTATTGAATTTTTCCCCATGTAAAAGGCACAACGGTAAAGGCAAGCGTGCTTCAGTTTTTTATTTCCCCATTTGTATTGGCAAAATATCAGCACGTTACGTCAACAAGTTTTAGAGGGCTACATTGCATAACTTACAAGAAAATAATTAAAACATTTTTTTGTCTTCCAGACAGGACCAACTTTAAATTAGATTGCGCAACACAACTTAATGTAATATTTACGAGAAACATTGCACAATAAAATATGTTGCTGTATAGATGCTGCACAATTCACGTTCATTGTTAATTTTTTTTTTCTACTTAATTACATCATTTTACTAGCACCGCCAACACTTTGTCTGCTGTGTTGTGAAACACAAATAAAGTACATACTACACACATTAAAGCTACATAGGTATGGCAGTGAGGCCTGAAGAAATTAAAAGTGCTCTGAAAGAGCATTAGAACTGCTTTCCGTAATTCGGCAAAACGTAAATATTCATTAAGGAGGAAAGGCAATAAGGCAGCTACAACGAGTAAACAAATGCTTGTGAAAGTAAAAGTAGTCAAGATTATGGGGATGAAGAATGCAAGAGAGGAGAGAGAGGCAGATTGTATAAAGCGGTTGCATAATTATGTTGTTTTAATTGTAATATACGTGAACAGCAATACAGTCATAATTACAGACAGACAGAGCTGAGCACGGGTAGTAAACTATACATGTATTCTATATGCGCGTAGACTATATATCCTCTTCTCTCAAAACCGGAAAAACAATGAAAGCGAAAGGCTTACGAAATGCTCATTATCTCGCTCTCCGTTTAACTCTTCTCGGAGAAAGATGGTGAGAAATATTGGGCATTCTAAAACGATGTGAAAACCGCTTAATGACAAAAACCGATTTTCAATTTCCCCGATTCATATGTACACGCTTCCATTCATTAAAAATCATTTGTTTATGAAAAGTGTTCATTAAATTTTCACACATTCTATTTTTTTCCGTCATAAAGCATTTTGCTTTGTGAAAAGGGACTGCAACATTGAGCTTATGTTTGTTGGGGAATATATATAAAATGAATGAAAGTGTGCTTGAATTTGCATTGCTATCATTGAAAGTTTACTCGTTTTTGAAGTGATGTTGTAACACAAATTATTGTAGGAGACTCTGGCTATTGATGCAATTCATTTGAATCTTGTGATCACAATGCTACAAATGATGTAGAGGAGCGAGTTTTTAGTTTTGAAAGGGGAAAAGTTCATTTATAATTTCCGCTCTGTTCAACGGAAATGCTTTGCTGATGTGCTACACCACATTAATTGCAGCTGCCTCATAATATAATATCACCTGCTATAGCTAAAGGCAGGTGAATATTGTGGCAATATCCCCATGCTGATGCCGACGTGCCGAGTCATCTAACTGTAATAATGATCTGATATATACATTATATATTAAACTGGATTATCGAAATGTAACGACGCTTATTGTGAATAATGTATGTATGTATATAATCTTTACCTTATCATTAATATCAAACAGTTTGTAAGCATTCTTGCAGCAAAGCGGAGATAACCTGCGCTGAAACAGAAATGTGAGGAAGTGAATAAAATAAAATGCATTTTGCTGTTTATAATATAAACATTAACGCGGTGCATTTCTCTCCCCCTCACAGTCTACACGCCCGACTCAAAGTTGTTTTTTAATTTCTTTAGTATGAAAATGTTGAAGGGGAAGAATAATATTTACTGACTGGCCCTATCATGGCTTTTCGAGAGGAAAGGAATTAACGTCACAGCACAGCACCGTTTTTGCATGAGTGCACATGCCCAATTTTCTCTCAGTATTGTTGTTTCAAACATAAAAACTTTTTGCTCGCTTTCCTGTGGTCATTCAACCTCAACCAAGTAATGCAAATAAGAGTTGTCCATAAAAATATATCTTCCTCTGGGACTCAAATAGTTCATCTTCGGGAAAATCCCCTTGCACTCTCCTCGTTGTGCAAACACTCGACATCTCATAGCAAATGAAAGTAAAAAGGTAGAATGTCTTCCGCCGCGCAGCCATCAACAAATTTTCTTCTCCCTCACGAAAAAAAAAACTTTTCTCTTGAATAACTTTACTTAATGGCTGGGGTGACGGCTGTTGGCATGTTTGTGTTGCGGTAATAATGCATAAGATGGTTTGGGGGCACGCAGCACGCATCTCTACAAGTTTTAGTTGTTACTGTTGTCACACGAGCGGAACAAGCTTCTTTTTTAAAAGCCTAATGTCGTCGTGTTGCTTGTTTGTGGTTGTCGTCTCTCTCTCTTTGTGCTGAAAACTTGTTTCCTCTCTGTAATTGTTTGTAAACCTTATTTATAATACATACATAAACTCTAGGTATCAGAGTCGAAATTTTCTGACAGGAAAGGAGAAAGGAACTGCGTTCGAGTATTACACAGCAGCTCTCATTGTCAGCATACATCGCACCGGAGAAAATGGGAATGGTCACGTCATCATTATGGTTTCTTAATGAAAAGGGAGAAAACCCTTGTTCAGTCTATTAAAAATCCTTGTTCCCCTATAAAACAAATTACTGTTCACTGTTTGGGAGAAAGTGCTGCTGTGCTGCAGCTGCAACAGTGATGTCGAAATAGGGGACAAATCCATGTAAATACGCAGAGAGGCAATGCCTCTCAAGTTCTCTTGAATTCTTAATTTTAGGAAACAAATTCCACTTCATTTAAACTGAAATCAAGAAGAGAGACTTGTCTTTTGCTAGATGGAAATGACAGTAATCTAGAGTGAATAGGGAATGCATAACGTGTGCATCTTGAATTTCTCGCGCAATCTTTTGGCTTCTCTAAAGTAATAATTTTTTTTTCCACGAGAGCAAGAAACAGGCTGCGAGCAAAAAACCTATAGGCACATGTATACGACGACACAGCCTGCATAATAAGAAAGGCTGTGTGTATTCGTCGAAATTTTCTGTACCCGTTAGCCTGCCGCATTGCATTACTGGGTAGGATGTCATTCTATTGTTCTCTGGGTACTACATCAGTAGCAGTTTTATAAATGACTGGAATTAGAGAGATCGTAGAGGAGGAAAAAGGAGGCGATTTAAGTAAAGCATTGATCTGCTCTACTTGCTCGTTCATTTCTCCCTATCCATGCATCATCCTTGTTTCTCCTTCTCTCTCTCTCTTTCTCTCTGTCTCTTCTTCTGCATCATTATTATGAACGAGGTGGTAGACGAAAAAAAAACCAGCACGTCTTCATTTTTTTCTTTTTTTTTACGGAGACAAGATGAGTATTTTTTTTGCTTGTTCCGAACGCAGGGCACGTTCTTTTTTCTCAAAAGCATCTTATACAAGCGTAACAACAGCGTAACAGAGAGAGAGAGAAAAATGGATGTACACTGCAGTCTTGTCGGCGATACAAATTTCGTGTAATTGGAAAAATTGCGTGCTTGCCCTTCACCAACAGCGTTATATAAACATTTCTGCTTTTTCTTCAACAAGCTACCTTGTTATTTGTTGGGAAACCCATTTTTTTGTCTTGTCTGCCATGACAAGTCATGATGATCATGTTATTGTTGATGAGTTTGTTTGGAGGAAAGGATTGGGATATTTTTCCAGTCCTCATTCAAGCAGAGTCAACTGATTTCGCTGATGAGATATGGGCGAAATGAGTTGCCCAGTCACAGACAGTATTGAGTTTTTTTTTCTTTTGTTGTTTCTGCATGAATGCAATGTCATAGCCACAGTCAAGACGCATCACGCAGTATATGGTCGCATCATTTACTCCGCATAATGGCTGTAGGTTACCCACCCACGTAGAGTATGAGAAATGGGAATAGGACATAATAACAAAAAACATGCACATATCTTTTAATAATTTTCGTGTTTCAAGTTTTAACGTTTCGTGCATGATCTCTTTAAAAGCTTGCCCGCGGTGGAAGATAACCTTAAGTAATTGAATTCCCGGGAGATCCCACTTTATAAAATTATGTGTCTATAAACAAGAATGTTATCATAATAATAATAATCACGAATAAAATTATGAATTGATGAAAAATTCCGTTTTGAAATTTCATCAACGAAATCCATGTAATAAAATGAATGATTGATGGCTTAGTAATTAAATGTGCTATGTGTGCTCAGTATGAGATGAAGTAGGGGAAAGCGCCTCTCGTTTTTGAACCTATCCTGTGTGCATTACTCACTGCTTCGTTTTAGTAGACGGTTTTCATTTGTTTTCTGTCTACGTGAAAGTCAATATGGTTTACAAGTTTTTTTCCTTGAGAAATGACGGAAGAGTCCACACAAACTTGTACGAAGCTTCATCTGGTTGGTTTTATTTTTGTGGGACACTTTTCCTGCCCAGGAATGCCATAATCATCTTCATCTTATTGACATTACCCATCCAGCAGGGGGTTGTTTAACTTTCTAATTTTTCTACTCTCTCAAAATACTCTTCTTTTGTAAAGTTACTTTGGCTGAGGAATCCTGGACAGCGTATAGTGGTGAGTGGTGAAGAAGGAAAGAAGTACATCGCCAGTGATATAACAAGAGTGAGTGAGGCAACGGCACTTTTTCATCATTGGCTTAAGAGAAAAGGAGCAGGAAGCCTTTTTGGTGTGGTGGTGGTGATGGTGTGTCTGTTTCCCGGGACAAAAAAACTTTCACTTTTCTTTTTACAACTCCCAGATGCAATTTCACAACTACTCTTCACTGCTCCCTTCACTCCTCTCTCCGTGTTATCACCAGAGTCAGCTATTGCTACCCATTTGTTCATTTCATTTTCTTTAACAAGACCAACTAAAGCTGTGCCTTTTCAAGCAGAAGCAAAAACTTTTCTCTCTCACTCTCCTCACTTCCGCTCTCTTCGCCTTGATACTTGAGCAGAAGCCGAACAAAACTTTTATTTTCGAGAGGAAAGAAGTGCTGGGCAGTTTTTTTTAACTATTGCTGTGTGCTCACTTCCTTCCACCACTCTCGCCCTTCGTCTTCAACTATTCTCTTGTGAGGAGAATGTCTGCTGACTGTCCTACAAGCAGCTTTACACCTCACCATGATTAAATGCCGTGGCAGACTTGTTCCTCTCAAGTCAACAATGCGAGAAGACAAGGAAAACATTTTTTCTTTTTGAAAATGTAACAATAACTCTAAAAAAATCTCAACTTGCGCATTCATCATGGTCCAAATCACTACAACTCGACTATTTATTTGTTTGTTACAAATGCTTATGAAGAGAGAAGGAAGGAAACCAAAGCAAAACATATTATTCATTTTTAGTCACTTCCCCGCTTAGCTTGCTATATATGCTACTGTCCCACCTATTTAGTTATTTTTTGCATGTACAAAAGTTGGAACACGTCGGGAAACTATGTATATTGTCATCTGCACTTTTTTTTACTTTCTCTCACTTTACATGCATTGCAAATGGGATCTTTTGGTGTGATAAAATGGCGACTTGTGACTGCGTTTCCGACCTCTTCCCTCTCTCGTAAAAAAAGGAACACATGTGTGCTAACAACGAATGTGTGGCGTGTAGCCCAGTAATATTATTCGGCGAATCTGGATATATATCTATTGTCCTTCAAACCAAGCGACCCACTTGAACCACCCTGAGAAGAGCAGTGACAAAAGTGTTCAAGAAAAAGAGCTCATGAATAATTCTGATTTTTCCGACTCACTTTCTCTCCTTCCTGTCTCACCAGCACAAGGAGTGTGAAAGGGAGAGAGAGAGAGACACCATTTTCTTGGTTGCCCATTTCTTCTCAATTCTTCCACACACACAAACAAACAATGCGGTTTATGTAGCATGAAGCCAGAATGGAATGACTTTAGCAAAAAAAAAAGCATTGCTACTCGATTGACTCAACACATGGAAACTAATATAATTTGTAGGTATATTATTTGTTTTCCTTGTTTCTCTTCCCCAAACCAAAAGTCGTTCAGGCCAAAATTCAAACAAAAGATAAGTATATGAACATATCTTTCTACAAGAGCTCCCATAGTACTACTTGTTTCCATTTCGTTTTTCACCATTTCTGCATTGCTTCTGCCCCTTCGACTTTTCCCTACTCACAATGCAGTTAGCAGTGTGTCATTTACAGAAAGTTGGTATATAAGTACTTACAAATAAATAGGTATGTGAATAATGTTGCGGATAAAACTTTTTTATTTATTTTTGTTTCTTTTCGTTTGTTGTTGTTTTCTCGTGATATTAGTGTAAGTACTTGAAAAGGAAACAAGAGGGGATGGGAGACAGAAAAAAAAAGTAGTGAGACTTTTACTTTTATTTACTCTGCTTACAAATTAAGATCCTATCTTATTTTCTTTTTTTTTGTGTGCACTCTCTTTTCTTTCTTGTTTAAGGTTCATCTATTTGTTTTAGCATCTGTTTCCAAATGGTCTCTATCGGAACCGACTGGGTTTGTTGTCCTTAAAGTAACAACGACAAAACTAGTAAATACACATGTACTTGTAATTGGAAAATAAATAGAAAAATGTGGTATGGATGAGGTAGGTATGCAGTTTGAAAGGACTGCTAAAAGCACAGAACGGAAGGAAATGTTATGTAATGTAATTGACTTTTTAAAAGGGTGGTAAAGCTTCGTGATTGCATTTTAAGATAACAGGCTTTACTTATTGGTACCTTACATAAAATATATATTTCAAAGATATTCTTATACTAAATATAGCAGCCATGCAAAATTCGTGTGTGTGTGTGTCCAGTTATCCCATAAACATCTTGACTTATGAAGTATAATAATTATGATGTATGACAGAAAGGAAAACTGTTTTGAAATTGAGCTCTTACCTGAAATGATGTGTATGTTTCTGAAGATGGGTTCACCTTACGTCAGCAGTTGATTTCACTAATCCAACATCATTGCGGTTTCTAGAAAAGATAACAAGTTTTATAGATTATGATCAACATGCTTATGAAAAATAATAGGCTGATGAATGATGATGGCTACTTTAATGAACTTTAATTGGATCACAACTGAGACCACGATATCGTTACGATCTCTGATCCTGGCAGAGATTTTTGAGTTTTTTATTAAAGAATAATAATTAATCCGTTACTAGCTCTGTTTCAGTTTATGCCCATTTTTTTATATCATACGCGCATTAGAACACAAAAAAGCGTTCCATATATCATGTGGCTTGTCAGAAACAGATTTTTGGCAAAAGAATGATTCCAGCTTTGTCATGTTATGTGTTGCCAACTAGACCAAAAAATTTCAATTGTAATGCTGGTCAAATGGGAAGTGGCGGATGAGGATGGAAGATGAGCATCTCTATAGGAGTAACAGATTTTCCGTCGTTAGAGAGAGAGAGAGGTGAATGGTTGCTTACTCTGCCGTTGAGCACAGCCTTACTGTATCTATGAGAGAGGAGTAGGTTTGGGCATTCTAGAGAGAGAATCCATTTAATCCCAGTGCAACTCAACTAATAGATTATACATGGGATGCTGCAGTACTCGACTACTACAACAAGTAATAACTTATTTTCTCTGAGAGAGAGTTTATTCGGAGAGAGGTCGTAGCAGCAGAAAAGGTCCGGCTTGATGTTTTTTTTCCTTGATCCTCTCTCAGGCGTGCATGATCTGGATGCGAGTGGGAGTGATGGGCAAGAGCGTAAGACGAGTGAAATCAAAGGTAGAAACTAGAAAGCGAGTTTATTTCTCTCTCTCTCTCTTTCTAATGCTTACTTTCCCCGGTAGCACGCATATCAGCAACAGTAATGATACCAGTTACAACATTTTGCCATGTGTATACAACATATATATTCATACCTAAACTTTGTTACTCTGTTCCGTTAAATAGGAAATAGAGTTTGTGCTGAAAAAAAAGGAGAAGTTATCTCTTTCCATTTATACCGGTGTGCATGTAATGATGATTATAGAATCAAATTTCAATGGAGTTTACGGCTCTTGGGCTTTCTCCTATTCCTACTCTATATAGGATCACGGTGTGGTTGCGTAGCCAGAAAAGTGGATATAGAGAGAGGGAGAGAGGATCAAGTCTCTCTGATTAACCCTCTCAGCAATTCCACTACCATCACTCATACGCAGGGCTTATTGTTTTGTAGAAAAAAATAGATTAGCTCACTCTCGGTCCAGTTTTTTTTCCCTTTTGCACTCGCAACATGAAAATCAACGACACAGACCAAATAATGTGCTGCTTTAGGAAAAATCCCGATTTATCTTGAGTAAAAACTCAGAGACACACAATTGCGCACCTTTTTTCCGCATTTCACATTTTCGTACTCTGATTGTAAATGAAAAAAAATCATGAAACAAATTACTTACTTAATGGCGACAAATGGATGCTGGCAATATGGAACACGATTCTCGTCTCTTCTTCTACTAACCAACTCCTCTCGTCTTTTCTTTTCCTTTTTTTTGTGTGTGGTTATATACAGCAGCACGAGAAAATCACTCTTTAATTTTTTGGAGTAGAGTTTCAGGGATGAATGGAATGAGAAGAGAATGGGGTACGAGGTTTCTGGAGGAATGAAGATATTTTTAATAAGAGGACCAACGAGAGAGATGTTGTTGGTGTCTATTGTTCCAGAATGGAATTTTCTCCTTGTCTTCGTTTCTCTTCCTCTCTTCTGCTCGTCCTTGTACAAGATGGAATGCTGATGGTCAGCAAGTGGGCTCTTCCTCTAGAATATCAATAAGCTTTACTCTCTCTTGTCCAACGTCTCACTCTTTTGTTCCTCGTCCACATTATCTATTTTTGTCGAGTACAGTTTGGGATCCTCTTTTGCAGAGAAAAAAACGCTTAGTTTGCTATCCACACACGTAAAATGTGCCACAAATATGTCGTTGAGTAATAGCCAGCACTAATCACTTTAATCACTTTGCTAAGCATAAAATCCATTATGTAGTGACATGGTCAAATATATATACCAAATGGATAAATTCAATTATTTACTTGCTGCATTTAATTACTATTGATTTTTTCGCTCACTCGGCGACTTTTGCCTCTGTGTGGCATTGCGGTGTGTGGAACCTGCTGTCCATCGACCCTGCAAAATAATAGAACGGTTCACTTTATTTAAAGATTTGCAAGCGTAACAGTTTGTGGATACATGGAACGTTAGTTCAGTATGTTTTACAAGGGTCTCAAAATAGAGAAAGGGATTGTAATTTTGACCAATTTATACAGCTACATGGTTTTCAATTATAAAACGCTACTAATGGAACAATGCCGGAAGGAAAATGAGCCAGAGCATTAAAAACATCACTACCCATTGCCATGAAGGATGATATAAAGTCAATGGAAATGTTCTGTTATTTTCGAAACTGCTTCACTATCACTCAATGATACAGTTTAATATACATAGGTATACATATGTATGCACTTCGATCTTGATTGGTGAAGATTCGTGATCTTACCATCAACATCATGTTTCATTTCCCTTTTTTAATTATAATTAAGACGTCCATATCGTTACACTGTTGACTTGAAACATGTGTTGTTTGACTGAATATATGCACGTGCAGTTGGGAGACGCAGAGTCTCTCTTCTTGAGCAGGCTTTTCATGGAAAGCGAATGAGGACATTTGCTTGGATCTGATTAAATAGAGAAACTCGTTAAAGTGACAATGAGGATGTTAATGAAATGGGAACGTGATGAATCTCTTGTTTTATTTTCCAAGGAAAGATGTTTATAACGCCATCAAATGGAAAAGTTAGAGGGAAAATGAAAACCCTTCTGAACTGTAAGAGAAGTGAAAGTGTAAAGGACAGGGTATCTTCCATTTTTGTTGCTTGATCACGATACACAGAGAGACTATAAGGGGTTGGTTGAGAATTCACTGGGGCCCGGTTTTGTGCCTTGTGCTGTAACCCGGAGCTGCGTTGAAGCTCAACTGCTCCGCCAAGCTCACCCAACATGACTATTTCACTACTACTACTATTACTGGAGAAAGCATATGCGTACTCTGTTTGCACCCTGCCAAATATATTTTTCAGAAGAGAAAATGAGAGTTGGTTATTTTTCCAACACCAACACCAAAGCATATTAGTTAGGCACGCCAAATGAAAAAGAAATTTCATGTGTGGATAGACATGCAAACATATAATGATAAAAATCGACACTTTTTTTTACGTCACAGTATTCTCTCCTGTTGTGAATGTGAAAGTTAAAATGGGGCAGAAAATTTGGTTATCACAGCTATTATCGCAAAATCCTATATATAACCTTTTGTACCTTTTGTGAAAGAGAGAGCCTTATCTTTTTTTGGCTACCTTCTATATAGCAAATTAGGCTGCTTTTAATTTTGTTTTACTTGATTGTTATATTTACACAAGAGTCCATCCTCTTTGAATTAGATGACTCGTTCAAAAAAAAAAAACTTTCACTGCATATATCAGTTGATTATTATCAAAGGCATTATTGGCATTACTATTTACGGCATCCGCTTCCGTGAGATTCCTTGTATGCTTGTGTATGTTTCTTATATAAAGAAAAAATGTTCCTGTCCACACAGGACACAGACAGGTGAATGATTACCAAAGGAGAAATTATCCTAGCTCAGAGAAAAAAGTTTTTTCTATCCCTTGCCTGTTGTTGTTGTTGTTGTTTTTGTGACAAGACAGGTTCTCGTTTGAGTGAATGAAAGAGAATTGTTTCTCTTGTTTGCTCTGCTCCACTTTTTCCCATTTAAAAAAACTTTTTGATGACTTGGCTGACCATCAACCAGCAGGCAATCACCCAGGCAGCAGCGAAATGCTTGTGCAACCATTTAAAAAGTTTGCTTGTTTGAGTTTTATTACGTTTAACTACCGCGCACACACACAACATCCACCGCAACTGTAAATACACTCGGCTAGATAAACCATAAAAACTCATTCTATTCATACCTCTCTTTTCTTATGTCTCACACAAATAAGCAAATTCTCTACCACACCACACAACTCTGTCGTCAATTTTTTTTTCTTCTCTTCTTCTTCTTTCCTGTGTGCTTGTCAGAGAAAAAGATGAGAGAGAGAGATTATTTCATACAACAAAACTTTATACAACGTCAGCAACAACAATGAATGAGTCAGTCGCCTGTAGTCATACAAACATTCGCAGACATTAGAGAGAAAGAGAGAGAGAGAGGGAAACGATCTTTCGCTGTTTCACTGGAGCATCGCACTCGTAGCAGAGAGCAATAACAATAATAATAGCAATAATAATGATGGCACAAGACAACTGGCAATAAAAGTTGACAGGAGAGGGACCACTAAACTGTGCAATAATAGACAAGAGCGAGACCACTAAACTGCGCAATAATAGACAGGAACAGGACATTTCGCTCTGAAAAGATTTTTTTTTTTCATGTCTGATGATGTTGAAAGTTTTTGATAGAATGGAAGAATGGAAGCAAGACATAGAATAGAGCCAGTAATCCTTTCTCGCAACTAACTAACAAACAGCACCACACAAAAAAAACTATCTCAGCATGACTTTTTTTTTTACTTTTCTCAACGTCATTGACAAGTAAACCCATAAAATGAGCATAAGCATGGTCACAATCATGTATTGTCGTTTCATTCGTTATGCTGATGATGATAAGGGTCAGTTACCGAGAGCAATGTCATGTCAAATTGTATAAAATGTAATGACGACAGGGCTTTGACATGGCGCAACCCGCCATTCGTCGTATTTCCGTCACTTTTGAAATGAATGAACGAGTAATTGTGTGCCAACTCTTGTACATTTTTTTAAATCCCTTCAAACTCTTTTCTATTAAGGTTATAGTTACCTATATTACTTCGAGAAACAATTTGAAAAATTTAATGAGTAATGCATAATGTAGTATACATGCTTAAAAATTTTATTGAAATTGAATAACATTTTATATATACACATTTAAATACCATGGCACGCCCGACAACATCAAGTTGTTTAAACTATTTCGTGTCATTTGCATTCTATATTATATTCTTCACACACACACATTTTTCCCGAGTGATGTAATGCGCGAGTATTCTTTTGTGTGGGTGGCTGTGCTGCTGGTGATGATAGGGATGATGGAAGAATTCTAATAATTCTCTCTCTTCTCTTTTACAAACACTCTCTCATCCTTGCGCGTTCCTTTCATTTAAAAGCGTTAGCTTTTTTCTGCTGCCGCCGCGTGTTATTTTGCTTTTTGGGCACTATAGCACAGGAGAGCAGAGGTTGTATTCGTATTAAAAGCAAGTGACATGGCACGTCTCGTAGTGAAAAGTTGCCCGTGAAACTAATCCAATATTATATTCGGCTGCACATTGTCAAGTGGATATTATGTTTACACGGAAGAGGCGCACAAGAAGTGCAGATCCGCCTGTCTTGCTCTGCTCTTCATTCCACCGACTCATTTCGCACTCGTGTCCAAACTGTTCCCATATTATTATTCCACAAGAGATTTATGGGATTCATCAGAGAGGGAAAGGAGTAGAAAGAGGTCTGCTTTCTCACTCTAATTAGTATTTTACAGCCGTCCCACACAGCCAACAATGCAGCAAAGCAAGCTTTTGAGTACTCTGTACTTGCATAATGTGCCGGAATTTCAAATTTGTTTCGCTCTTGTTCAAGCTCTCCCGAGTAGAGTCACTGAAATTTTGGCACTCGACCATCAGCAGGCTGTACCGTAAAATGCAAATGTAGGAATGTGGGAGCAATTTGCTGTGAGGCGGGGAGGATCCCTATTCCAACAACAACCAAAATGCTTCCTTTTTGGAAATTTTTTTTTTCTACAACATGGGCTTTGCATTTAGAATTGCCATCATGCTCAATTCTCTCCTGTTTTAGTATGCATGATGCACGTAAATTAAAGAACCTGATTCTACACCTTTGCAAAAAAAGTATTATCGTGATAAGTAGAAAAGGACTTGGCTGCTAGTATGCAGACCTGACTACACACGTCAAGTGAAGTGGTCTCACACACGACGAACATGACTCATTCAGAGTTTAGCTTTGGGCACGTTTCCCAACACAACATTCATAAATTACAGTAGTTAACCTTTCCCATATAGCGTTTAATAATCACACTCTTGCTGATATGCTTTCTCCGATTTTTTTTTAGTAATTACTCCACCGAATAATTTACTTTTTAGTTTGATAACAGCATCGACCATTGTGCTGCTGTCGTTTGGTGCTTGGCTGATGAAGAAAAAAAAAAGTTAAGTCTTCAATTTGCGCGCACAAGAATAATATTGGTTTAGTCATTATGTACTTCTTATTTGAGGGAGAAAGAAAGAGAGAGAGAGAAAGTAGTTTGACTTGTGCAAATGATTTCGAATAAGCAATTTGCAAGTCCATTAGCGATTACAAAGGATCGATCCAGAAAATTAAACATTTCCATTCTATTCACAGTTCCGTGTTCCTCCCTTTCACTCCCTATTTTCATTTTCCTATCTGCTTGTGTAAACATCAAATTCAATGTGGGAGAGAGATGTGCCTAGCCTCCTATACTAGGAAATTCATCACACCACCGCACTACAACAGAATAATGATGAAGGGAGATTCAAAAGCATACCTTTAAAGAATTTTTGGACACATGCTACTTAAATGACGAGGAAATGAATGTCTGCAAATGAACCAATGAATCAAAAGAATCCATGCGAAAAACGGTGAAACAAGCAAAAAATTGAATGAATTGCAAACAACACAGACGGAGTAGTGCATAGAGGATAAATTACATGATAGACTTTTCCCTCTCTTCCTCATTCTCATTCCTTTGTGTATTGTCGACGCAATTTTTTTTTCAATCTACTCTTATCTCTATCTGAAGTGAAAGTTTATAAAGTGAAAGTGAATTTCACTTCAAACAACACACGAGCACTATGTGTATCTTCCTTTCTCTGCACCACCATCACCACCACATCCCATACCAATGCCTTGGGTAAATAACTTGGTTGGATAACACATGTAACAGTAAAAAAAAAATATGTTATACAAAAGAGGTTTTTCTCTCCAGACTACTTCATATACCAGTTCCCTTTTTTCGTTTTTGTTTTCCCAACTGATAAAAGAAAATCCCAAATGGAGGAAGAAAACAGGGAGTACATACTACTCAAAATGTGGAGTAGGGGTAAACATGGAGGAAAACAATGAAGCAGAGACGAGGAGGGATGGAGAGAGAGAGAAAAAAGAGCTCTTTTCACATTTACTCGCGAAACAGTCATGTATTCAATTTAGTATTGGTTTGCATTTCCAAGTAGGTAGTCGGAAAAGTTTGTTCAAGATATTGCAAAGCTGCAATGTAAAGGATTACATATATTATATATACGACGGTTTGTTTTACGATCCACTATATGTGTTACATAATAATGATATATTGTGTGCTTCAATTTTATACAGTAGCAAAGTAAATGTAAACAGATGTAGGAAAATAATAATAAAAAAAGGATTACTAACCGCAATACCCAAGTAGCGCCAGGATCAATATATATTTTCATATACTCAGCCACCAGATTATTGGTAATCCCACTTCTACAACTTAATATTATTACGCGATATTATCTTTTGTGTGATGGCGCTAATTGGTCAAGCTTGCAGTAATTATTGTGAGCATATATATTCATTTTTTTTAGTCCATTGAATCTCACACGGAATGTACGGACGCGAGAATAAAACCAATACATATATATTTTTTTAACTTGCTGTCAATCAGTGTTTCGTAGAAAGCTTGAGCATGAGTTGATGTTCCTTTAAAACAGTTCCACTCTATTTCTTCTCCTTTTCCTTCCATCTCCCCGTCACTTCAATCACTCCATCCAAAAGAAATAAATCATGTTGTGCGCCATTAGCGAAATGCGTTGAGCCATGATCAATTTAAAGGAATGCAAAATAGAGTGTCGTGACTCGTGAGACGTTTAAATTTGTTTTGGACCAATTTTTTTTTTGAGACTATTCTGTAGTTCACAACTTTTTACTACAACTCGAACATGTGCCACGCAATCTGTTCGCAAAGTCAATGTTTGATAAGTTCGTTAGGCTAGGCATTTGAGGCGTATGTATTTACTTAAGGGAAATGTTAAAAATAATGAACAGGGTAATCGGCTATCTTATTAATTCAAAATATGTATCATGATGATAAGGCGGTCAGTTCTCATGAGCCATTTCTACACCTTGAAATGATCATTTAAAATTGGCAATTCGTATCACAATCGCATTTACAAGTGGTTTATGACCATTAAAATTTATTCAAATGACTTGGAACAACGGAACAAGGTTGTCTGCTATTCGACTCCTCTTGTAAAAATGTTTGTCGGCTCCAAAGTGCTGGAAAAATCCTTGAGCCGAGCCACTTCTCAGGGTGGTTAGCACACAAATTGGTGCTCGGGAGTGCCAAATTGGCACCGCACACAACAGTCGTATCACCATAAACAATTTTTATATTTTTCTCCTCATCCCCATGAATCATTTTGTCGTTCACTTAGAAAAAACATTGGATACCTAGTACGGTTGAGTAAACAAAAGACGTATTCGTATTTACACCGTAAAATGTATATTTGTTTTGGGAAACCATTTTGTATTGAGTGCCGAGAGGAACTGTCTGATGCTCTGGGACATTATTCCGCCTTAAACAAGGCGGCGATAATAATTACCAGCAGAGCATTCAAGTGAAGCGCCCAAGGTGAAAGCCGTGCTCCTTCGTTAACCCTTCCTCTTGATTGTCACTATATGCCCCTACCGTGAAAGTAGCCAGCCAGAAATTGTGTATTCTGGGGAATGAGAAAGGCCATAATATCATAATGATAAGCATCATTCTCCCCAAAATAAAGTCCTCCTCTTCACCTCTCTCAAGAAACATTTCTTCCTTTCGGGAAATAAAATAATAATAAGCCAAAAAAAATATATATACTTGAGTAGACTTGTTTCTACTTACTTTCCAACTGGATACTATATATTTTTTAGCGACATGGGGCAAGCATGATAATGATATGTGTACGTTTTTCGCTTTTGGCAAACTTTTTTTTTATGATTCTCGGAAGCAATTTAACGAGCAGATGGGGATCTAATGCCAATGATAATACGCTACTGGAGCTGCTGATGATGATCATGATAGAAAGGGCCATGCTATTATTATTACCGATCTGAATACTGTGCACACTTGCCACACAGTCAGCAGCAGCAGTAGCGGGAAAGCGGCAGAAGCTGAAATAAAATAGAAAGCAGGAAATGAATGTTATACGTTTTGCTTAGATCAGGCTCTCTTTATTCTCCTCAAGTTTACTTTTCATTTCTTTTCAAGAAACTTGCCATAAAAAAAAGAAGAAAACGTATACCTTAACGGTACCGGAGGATACATCATTTCTTTACATTTCGGCTCAGAAGGGAAAAAAACTGAGAAATAATGTGAAAAGTTTGTTCTCTCTCTCTGCTTTTTTCCATGTCTTACGTTTCGTTTTTTTAATTCCATTCAGGAAAAAAGGAGAGGGGATGTATATGCACATTTTTTTAAATGTACTACCTGCTGCATTGCCTCTCGTCTAGCCCAGTGCATATTTTTTATATTCCGAAATGGACTTTTCAGTTGACTACCTACTGTGCTGTGGATCCACAACAGTCGCTTTCGGTTTATAAAGGAAGGAGAAGAGGTCGTTTAGGAAATAAGAGGATTGATACGTGTCTCACTTGAGAAGTGAGAGAGAGAGAGAGAGAGAAAGTTGCGTATAGCTAGTCTCATTGTTTGATACTTTTGTTTGAATGGAAAAAAGTTGAACATAATAACAACGCGAATAACAAGGTATCATCATGCATCGTATCACCGTAAATAGGATGATGTACTTGAAAGTACAATATTTTTCTTTTGTGTTGCACATACTTTTCAGAGAATAGGAAAAAGTGCATTGTGTACGCAGAAATAAAGTCATCCTGTTCATATATCAGATCTGTACCTTTTGAAGAGAGTAAAGAGGAAGAGTAAAAAAAGAGGATCTTTTCTTTAGATATTCAATATTTCTCGCTCGTAACTCAACATTACGCACAAATATTGCGAGAGAGAGAGAGAGAGGGAAGGGAACAATGGGATTGTAAAGGGTAGCCAGATGTGTAGATGAAGCAGATATCCGAATTCAATTGTGTGGTAGCTTTTGCAACAAAGTATGTATTCATTTTAGTTATTTATCTGCTGACAGCCCGTGCTCGCATTAAAAAGGAATAAAAATATCTAATGCAGAGAGGAGAAAGTGTGTGAGAAAAGCCGAATCTTTTTTTTTTATGTCCGCGCAATAATGCTTCCAAAATGAAAAGTTTTTGCTTGTTGCATACAAACAGTTGATGGATTTTTAGGGTTGAGTCAACAGGAGGCAAAAAGATGGGCGCCGCATTGGGCGAGAACTACGCACTGCTGTGATTGATACAGCTTCGAAAAATCCAAGTGTGGTGCAAAGGCAGTAAAAAAGTCTGCTGTTTTGTTAGGGACGATAATAAGGAATGTCAGAGCATTGATGACATAAAAATGTTTATACTTTCTCTCTTCAACACGAATGAGTAGAAAACATGAACTTTTGTTTTCTCACAGTTCCCCTCTTGGTCCGTAACCCTTCATATTCATGAAAATAGGCTAAGTTGAAATCGTTCGTTTTTTAGTACTTCAGAACAATCGTCTAAAAGAATTTCTTTGCTTGGACAAACGATACGATCTGAGAGACTGGAGCAAGAAAATCAATAAGTGCTTCTTAAGGTTGCACTTGACTGGATGGGTGCACTTCACCAGAACATGATGCAAAAAGAAGAGGCTCGAGTGAACTGGATAATACTGGATAGCGTCAGCTATGTGTACTCTTTACATATGAATTTGTCCTTCACCTATCTCGTCTGTATCCAGTCAGAATGGTAACCAACATCCTTTTATCGTTTTCGAGAGAGAAAGACAGACAATCTTTTTTTATTTCTGTCTGGTGAAAAATGAATCGAGTCCAGTTCCAATTTCATAGTAAGTTTCACTCCGTCTATTATCATCTTATTACGCCCATCCATCAACTTCTATTTGCTTTTCACTTCCGTTTCGTTCGAATATGGTGGTGGTGGTGGCGGCGGGAGCACTTTCACTTGATCATGGATACTTTCGCCTCATTGTATTACGCTTTCCTACATCTGCTTTTACTACTACGTTACATTTTCCCCTGCTTCCCCCAAAACTAACAAACAGCCAACATGCACGAATAAAACTATAAATTAACCTTCGTTCGGATGCATCATACATTAAAAGTTGGATACGGCAGCGCTGGGAAGCAGATGGAAGTTGAAAAGTGTACTTTTCAGAGAGAGAGAGAGAGAGAGAGACATACATGCATACAAGCGTCTCATTTATTTATGATGATGACTCCACGTTCCAAAAATATATCACCGGTGGAGCCGCCTGTTTGGCAGCAACTGTTAATTATGCATTTCCTACTCACTTTTATCTTTATTTCTTTCACAAACTGTTCCTCCCAGCAATGGCTTGGGTGACGTGACAGAAAGAAAGCACAGCACCTGACTGGTACACGTGTTTCATCTCGTATCTCTGCCATAAGACAGCTAATTATAATTACACTAACAAGCCTATAATTATTATGCGTAAGCGTAAGAAAGTAGAGAGTTTCAAGAAACGCAACCTTTCCAGCAACGCATTTATTTTTATGTTATAAGAAAGCAAGATTGATTTTTATTCTCTATTTCCATTTTAATTTAATGGCATTTCCTACATGTTCCACAATAACCACAGGTTCATCGCTACACTGCTTATTTATACGCTTGAGCTCGACTCTCATTCATCAACACATGGTTTTGTACCCAAATCATTCATAAAGAAAAAAGTGTTTTATTATAATTATATATTTTAGAGCCTAAGTTAACTATACCATACATATCTGGTCACAAATAGATGAGCATTAGGGGCAAAGGTTTCGCATGAAAGTTGGATTACATCTTGCGTCAATGATTTCCTTTTTAATACTCAGCTTCCTTCCCCATAAAGCCCTTGATATTCGATCTTGAACCTAATGTAACATTTGCATCTCCACATGTGACATGAAATCCACCACACAGCGTAGCAAAGCCAACCAACCGGCTTAAAGAAAACTTATCAAAGCATGGAGATTATTTTTTATACAAACACTAAGCGCCTCGCTGATGGGTATTTATTTTGTAAAAGAAGCCGCACACAACACAACGCTTGTCAGGGCTGAGAGAACGTCGACTTTTGATCCCACTCACTCCTCCTCTAACCAATGTTATACGTGAGACAAGTGAGAACACACAGCATAGCGAACCTAGAGACTTGACAAGTTGTTTTCGTCTAGTGCAGTAAGCAACTTTTTTTTAGCCTGTGGCTGCTTATCAGGTTCCCAGTTCCTGCTTCTCATTTCCCTCCCTCCTTGCTTGCCTATAGAGAGTATATAGCGTCTAGTTTCTAGGAACTGCGAACACAAGTGCGTATAGCGATAATAATGGCCATTTGTGTTGCATTATATTTTCTGCCGAGTTGGCAGAGTTGTCTTCGTTATCCCTATTTAAGTTTTCAGTAATCCTCATAAAGTATCATATTTATTCTCCACTGAATTTCCCATTTATGTACTTACTTTTTGCATCAGCGGCCATATCGCTTCCTTGTGGAAGCGAGTGCTTATCGTTACAAGTTAAACTGTTGATGTCTCCATTAATCCAGTAATTTATGCCCTTGCCACGCTTGAGAGGGAACAAGTTTTCTAAAGCTTGACATTTAAAATCTCCGCCAGAAATTTAAACACTGCTGGGGCGTTACCGCTTTATATAAATACTACTATATATCTCGTTTTGCATTTAAAAACGTTTGTGCTGACCAAGATAATGGTGATAGAATGATAATAGTTTGCTCGACTGCGAGTTTAGCAGAAAGCTTGACAGGAAAATGCCAGAGAGGAGGGGAGAGAACCGTGACCGCAACTGGACACATCCCGAAAAAAACGTCCTTCGATTTGATTGATCACCCTTACAGCCCAGTCTATTTTGGGAGATACTGAATTGACATTATTCATTTTCTGGTCAGCATATCTTGGTGGCTGACCATTGGATATTGTTGCTTCTTCTCGGTGGGCTTATAAATTGTATAGACAGCGCATACCAAACCCGATAATTGGATAATAACCTAAATTATTTCCAGGTGCATTCAGATAGCATTTTTGTTTAAATTCATTAGTAATAGGAAATATAGTAAGAAAAAGGAGAACACAACTTGTTGTGGGAAATGCGAGTGGATGACCTATAATTTACCTGATTACCGAAAGTCTGTTACTTTCTCCGCTTCTCCTCTATTCGTATATTTCCCAAAGAGATGCACCTACAGATATACATATGTATATGTTCATATAGCGACCTTTCTATATCTGTTCATGCGGCGCAACAAAAGCTACACTGGAGGCAAACGTCAATGCAACCAGAACCACCACTTCCTCCCCTCTTGCCTTTCTCCACTTTCCCTTCTCTATGCTAACATTATCACCACTCTACTTACTCTACTCAAATTTCCCTTCTCAGCAATAAAATATATATGTATTTACAACTTAAGTGCTATATGTGGTATGTCCTTTCAGCAATGACGCGGTGTCGAGTGAAAATATATAAGTATTCTCCTCTCGTTTTTGAGCTGTATGTTATTCTAACGCAGACGGAAGCTAGCTCAAAAGCGTTTCGTCACCACTCCAAATGCAAATTTCACTTTGTTATTTCATGTTGCATGTGCCTATGTGCTACTGTACATTTTAGACCAGAGCAGTGTGGATGCAGGGTGAGAACCAGCAGCAATATAACCTAACAATTTGCACATTGTCTAAATCTCTCTCAAAACTTGCTTCTTTTTCATCCTGCAATTTCAGCACTAAAAATGTTATAAATGCCTTGCATAAATGTTGATTATCAGAACCGATTTAAATATAGCAGAGATATTCATACAACTTGTGAAAGGAAAATGGGGACAACTGGAAACCAGAATGTTCATCCCAATTCAAACTATCCTTTACCTTGCACGGTTTGCTAGCCATATTCACTTGTTCGACCGCGTCGATGAAGGTACTTGAGTAATAAACTGTGTCTCTCTGCTTCTATGTGTGCAAGCATCCTTTTCTTCCAAATTATAACTATAGACCGACGACGACAGTGTTTCATAAAAGGACCATTGAATGTGTGCTGGTAAATGAGTCAAGTTGGCACCACAGCGACAAAGCCAACCAACCGGTCCCGTTAAAAAATTTATATTGTCTTAGCAACTCCATAGAACAAATGGTTGGTGGTGGTGGTGATGGTGAGATAATAAATATGTTCAAAAAAAATGTATGTTTGTGTAAAGGGAAAGCAGAGCATAAAAGAAAGCAAGGTTTCAGCTGGCAATTTCCATGCCCTTCCTGACTCATATATCTTCTTTTTCCCATCCTTCTGCTCCTGCTCCCTCTCTCTCTTCCTCTCCAATGGCTGCACGCTATGTGTAACTTTAGCCTGTGAGAACCTATAATGTGGAGAGAGTAAAGAAATACTGGATTTTACTGCATTTTCCTTTCCCCAATTTTTCGCCTGTGGAGGAGAAAACTACTATAATATTGCCACTATGATGAGGCTCTGACAATTGTACCACTCTGATCGCCATCCTTTTCACAATCATCATTATCATTCCAACTTCTCTCCTTCCTGGCAGAGAAGCCACGGATTTTTATATGTGCCAATTTGTATATAATCAGAGGAGTAGTTGTAGACCAACCATTGTCTTGTCCCCCGACTTGGTCCAATTTATGCCACGCCAATGCCAAAAATCCCAAGTACAAAACTTCACTCTCTCCCAACCTAAATGGGCCACAGTGTGTAATAATATAAAATCATAATTGTTACATTAGAATCATATATATTTCGAGAGTCTAACCCAATTTTCTCATCGAAAAAGTACAAACAAAAACCACAGCATGTCTGCTTTTTTTTTGGGTGTAAATGAAAGTTTTCCCAGCGTGTGGGTTTCGGAATCTGGACCCAATCTTGCCCAAGGCTCCATTCTATTTCGTACGCACAAAATGCAAGCCAACTTTATTACGTCTTATACAAGTTACTAATTGCCAAGGCATACATGACAATTATGTTTTTGTCTGTAGCCTTGTTGCTTGTCCTTTCCAGAGATTTGTGTATAATTTCCTGCGCGGCTTTTGCCAAAACTAAAGTGGGATACAATGCGTTTCACATCCTGTAAATGTGCGATACCAGATTTCCCGAGGATTCACAAAAGAGAATCGCGCTGGTTATATTTCACACACACCCCCCCAAAAAAATGGTGAGGCTGTGTCGTAGGGGATGGGAAAACTAATGCACCTCTATGAAATCGAAGCAGTATGTATATAATATTAAACGAGAGGTTTTTTTTATGAGGGTGGATATGTATCCGAATAAAAATGAAGATGAGGATGATGATAGCTTTGAAATATACTCCTTCATCATCCGCTTGGCCTCTCGCCAACAGTTGATAGTCAAAATATTCTTTGATAATAAAGGGTATGGGTAAAAGCCATCCAATATATGTGGGAAAAAGCAAAGTCTGTAGAATGCTTACCTAAAAAATATATACCTCTATTTTTCTTGGCTTTGGCTCATCTTTTTTCCATCTCCTTAAAGCCTAAGGACGATAACATGATAGCAGAGCGCTCCAGTCGATTATTTTACAAGTAAATATTTTTATTGTTATTAGACTAGAAGCTGAGAGAAAGTTGGGCCATTCATTATTGCTTCCTCCATGATATGATTATTATTAGGAGCAAAAAAAATGATCATTCCAGCCAAGTTTGTTAATGCATTGCCTGTTTATATGTAATCAAGTCGTAGTTTACCATCCATTATGTCTAAATTATTGCACTGTATTCAAAAACCCAAAATTTTACCGATTTCCGGATAAATTCTTGGCGAAAATGAGAGTGTGTGTGGATTTAAATGTGGATAGTGAAATGGCACAATATCCTCACATCCTGCTATTTGTATTCTCAATGCTGAAATATGAGAAGTACGTTACCGACCACAAATGAGTCCAAGTATCAACCTTGAGATAAAATGGGAGGAAAGATAAGCACAATATAAAGATATACATGTAGAACGACTTGTATAAATTATAACTCAGATTGAGGAGTAGTGGAGTGCACTTGCTTTATCATTAAATTAAATAGCTCCCATTACCGCTAATTACATACGTTGCTAGAGAGAGAGAAGGGAAATCAGAGAAGCGCCCTTCAGTTGTGAACTGATTGTACTGTAGTGTAAGTTTGCAAGAGCACAGGTTTCACGTTCAAATTAGCAGAGTGGGATTAAGGTAGGCTATTAATTAGCGAAGCACATTTCAGAAACCAGAAGGGATGAAGAGAGCGCGCGTATATATGGTGATGTGTATAATTTTCAAAAAAGGAAATCCTCCTTCCTGTTGACATGGAAGCATTTTCTTTGAGCATTTTAGGTATATATATAACTTTAAAGGGAAATGAAAATAAAATGGACTATCCGCTCCACGAAAACTTGTCATTAGCAGCCTGTGTGCTTTTAATGTCCCTGTGTGTGTGTGTGTTTCAGTCGAAAATGTGATTCGCTAAATTTTTCCTGTTTCTACAGTTTTTTTTTCAGTGTGCTATAGTTTTTGGCATGTTGCCACACTCTAGCTTAAGCTAGGATTTATTGCTTGTATCTTGGATTATTTAGAATACATGACAGCACACGGTTTTGCCGGACACGTACCAACTGTCCAACAACACGCACAACCACAAACAAACATATGCGGCTGTGTTTTACAGGGAAAGCTATTGAACAGAGTTTTGGCATTCCCAGTTGTTGCGTTAAAAACAAAAAACAAACCGGATTGTTGTCATGAAACCCTTAAATTTTTAGCATCCATAAAGTGAAGTGTGTTTAGTTTATAATTTCCTTACAGTTTACACTATCGGAAATAGTTTCACCGGCAATCTTTTAAATTTTTTAAAGTACTTCATCCTCATTCAAGTAACTATGGTAACAACCCAGAATGCGCAATTTTTTAGTGCAAAAATAATGCCATTAGAGATGCAGCTCATATGTACAACTTATCGTGTGACCTATACTATTATCCAACTAATGTAAATAGCCAGAGTTTCCCTTGTTTAATCCACTTTTTCAAATTCGCAAACTTTGCCCATTTAGTGTCGTTATCGGGAAAGAGGAGCTTGGCTTTATTGCAAAAAGAAAAGGAATATGAAGCTTGTTAAAATTTATGTCACATCCATTCATTAGCTCCAATTTTTATCCCACTTGTACCATAAATGAGATTGGGAAATTGGAAAACCACTTTCTTTTTTTCATTTTTTTTTTGACAAACCGACAAAAGTCCAAAAAAGACTCGTTTGCCAATTTCTCGTTTCACGTAAAAAAAAAAGTTTGCCATTTTAACTTGGTTAAGTGCTCTTCTTTCCACCGATACTGTGAGAGAGTGCTTACAGAATAGAGCTGAAAAAAAAGGAAAGCAACG
Organism: Sinella curviseta; assembly: GCA_004115045.4. Lineage (NCBI taxonomy): Eukaryota > Metazoa > Arthropoda > Collembola > Entomobryomorpha > Entomobryidae > Sinella > Sinella curviseta. Next base: position 62,431,566 of record CM023201.3, read on the forward strand.
CCATTATGGCAATTTGATGAACATTGCACAATGTGCGTGTAGGCGAGGAGGCAGACGACAAGTTTCCATGTTCGGCAGTTTAAGAAGGAAAGAGGAGGGATAGAGAGAGAGAAACGCGAAGGGCGTTTGGAGTTTATAAGTGTTCTCTCCTTCTTTCCGGCTTATTAAATGCTGCCCAGATGGAAAGAAAAAAGTGGAGTGTCCTTCCTTTCCCTACTTTTATACTTTCTCCGTTGTCATATAATATCCAAATCTATAACCTGCTTCTAGAAGAAAAGGAAATAACATTCGTAATGTACAAAGGCAACTTTCTTTCTTTTTTTTCTGTCTGCAGCTACCATTAAGACTAATCCCGTTATTCTATACTCGTTTCGCTACAGTTAGAAAAAAAATATATGGAGAGCTTCCATGAAAGAGACAAGTTGTGCGTTTAGCATTGTAATCACTACGGATAGACGACCAGAGACGACGTTCCATGTGAAAAAAAAACTTTTTCCTTATTTGTCGTTTGAAATTACAAAAAAAATTAAATCAATAGAGTGATGTATGTATTATCAATATATGCACTACTATCGGTTAAAGACTATACATATGTATAGATAGATATTCTCGTAATAATTTGTGTGTCATTTTTGTTTCTGTTCATGTCATATCAATAATTTTTTCGATATGGAAAAATCTCTGCTGATTGTTCTACCATCGTATTGTGAGTAGATGGGGGAAAAGTTTTTGAGATAAAATTCTGCGTTAACAGAATTCCCCGCCATTCGCATCTTACACAACTAATCCTAAAGCTAAAGTTTTTTTTTCTTTTCATGTTTGTGCCTTCCCTAATGAATTTTCTTTTTTTGGAGTTACTATGGTTTTCATTTTCGGTGATTTGGAAATAGCTGGAGCAAAACTGGGTCATGCAAAACTGAGTACTCTTGGTGAGATATGTTGACAATACACAATAACTGTACACTATGTGCTCAAGGACACATTTTAATTCAAGTTTCAGGGTTAAAGGTACGTAACAATCATAGGAAACCAATGCATGCTATCTTGCATATTTGTAATTAATTTCGTTGATAAAAAAGCAGTCACAGGTATACGTTTACGGTTTTTACGGCAAATGTAGAACAAAAACACAATTAAACGTCTCCCAATGTTTAAAATTTCACGGTGCATCTATGAAGCTATAGGCGTGAATTATAAATTAACACAAGGAAAAGGTATACTTGCGAGGCGCTTTAATTGCATACTTTTAAAGTAGGACTTGTACTATTTTTCTTGCTATTTTTTTCTTTTCTCGCTCTTGTTTCTCAAGAGAGTCTTTTAATAATCATTATAAAAATAGATATACGGTGGCCATAAATTTATAAATAACATTAGTTCCGAGTAAATGAGATTCTTTAAGATTGCTATGTTGGCCCAGTTTTACGAAAGGCCCACATTCGGTTCTTAAGATAACGGGGTGGAATAAACTGTATTTCTTTTACCTTCGCTGCATGTAATTATAATATAATACTAGACGGAGAAGGCCCGTTGAAATCAACGGGCTCTAGAAACTTATGTCCTGGTGGAAAACTTAGAAACCGCATTATAAAATGTTAGTATTCTATCAATAATCTAATGAATTTTAAAGTACTTCCGGGTAGACAGATTTAATGTTATAGAAATCGTGATTGTCCGGCAGTTCTCCCTGTTCTTCAGAGTATAATTACTATCTTTATTATGACATCAGCACTCCTTTTCCCCCTTTTGAATTTTCCCCTTTTGAATTTTCCCCTTTTGAATTTTCCCCTTTTGAATTTTCCCCTTTTGAATTTTCCCCTTTTGAATTTTCCCCTTTTGAATTTTCCCCTTTTGAATTTTCCCCTTTTGGAATTTTCCCCTTTTGAATTTTCCCCTTTTGAATTTTCCCCTTTTGAATTTTCCCCTTTTGGAATTTTCCCCTTTTGAATTTCCCCCTTTTGAATTTTCCCCTTTTGAATTTTCCCCTTTTGAATTTTCCCCTTTTGGAATTTTCCCCTTTTGAATTTCCCCCTTTTGAATTTTCCCCTTTTGAATTTTCCCCTTTTGGAATTTTCCCCTTTTGAATTTCCCCCTTTTGAATTTTCCCCTTTTGAATTTTCCCCTTTTGGAGGGTCACGTGTCACTTCGAACATTTATATTTGGCATTACACTTTGTTCAGAAGAATAGATGAGTCACGACTTTCCCCCTTTTGAATTTTCCCCTTTTGAATTTTCCCCTTTTGAATTTTCCCCTTTTGAATTTTCCCCTTTTGGAATTTTCCCCTTTTGAATTTTCCCCTTTTGAATTTTCCCCTTTTGAATTTTCCCCTTTTGAATTTTCCCCTTTTGAATTTTCCCCTGTTTGAATTTTCCCCTTTTGAATTTTCCCCTTTTGAATTTTCCCCTTTTGGAATTTTCCCCTTTTGAATTTTCCCCTTTTGAATTTTCCCCTTTTGAATTTTCCCCTTTTGGAATTTTCCCCTTTTGAATTTCCCCCTTTTGAATTTTCCCCTTTTGAATTTTCCCCTTTTGAATTTTCCCCTTTTGGAATTTTCCCCTTTTGAATTTCCCCCTTTTGAATTTTCCCCTTTTGAATTTTCCCCTTTTGGAATTTTCCCCTTTTGAATTTCCCCCTTTTGAATTTTCCCCTTTTGAATTTTCCCCTTTTGGAGGGTCACGTGTCACTTCGAACATTTATATTTGGCATTACACTTTGTTCAGAAGAATAGATGAGTCACGACTTTCCCCCTTTTGAATTTTCCCCTTTTGAATTTTCCCCTTTTGGAATTTTCCCCTTTTGAATTTTCCCCTTTTGAATTTTCCCCTTTTGAATTTTCCCCTTTTGGAATTTTCCCCTTTTGAATTTTCCCCTTTTGAATTTTCCCCTTTTGAATTTTCCCCTTTTGAATTTTCCCCTTTTGAATTTTCTCCTTTTGAATTTTCCCCTTTTGGAATTTTCCCCTTTTGAATTTTCCCCTTTTGAATTTTCCCCTTTTGAATTTTCCCCTTTTGGAATTTTCCCCTTTTGAATTTTCCCCTTTTGAATTTTCCCCTTTTGAATTTCCCCCTTTTGAATTTTCCCCTTTTGAATTTTCCCCTTTTGAATTTTCCCCTTTTGAATTTTCCGCTTTTGGAATTTTCCCCTTTTGAATTTTTCCCTTTTGAATTTTCCCCTTTTGAATTCTCCCCTTTTGGAGGGTCACGTGTCACTTCGAACATTTATATTTGGCATTACACTTTGTTCAGAAGAATAGATGAGTCACGACTTTCCCCTCTGGGCACGACTTTCCTTCAACTTGCACAGCATTTCCTCCAACTTTTCCCTTGTGGTTATGGCTAATTGATTGCCAAAGTCGAATTTGAAAAGTAACCGTTTCCGAGCACTGATAACGTACATAGTCTCCACGGTAGGCCAACTGACTCGATTACTTCATCGTCCCTCAATTAACTACCCTGAAATATAACTTCATTGAACGAAATTGCTGCTGTTGTTGGTTGCTCGCCATAGACTCCTTATATGCATTTCATTTCCAGTACACAAAGAACGAACTACTAATTATAATGAAACTTGGATATTTGATTACGTAAATTATATTCAGCACGTACCTATGTAGGTAGCATGTAGATTCAACGTGTAAAGTTATGTAAAAATGTCAGTTTTTCTCTTTCGAATTACTGACGACACGGTTGGATTTTTGAAAAAATTTCAACGTAGGTGCCGTTAGGGAAGCTGTGCCTTTAATTTGCTACCAAATTTATTGTTGTGGACTGCTTGGTGTCGGTGATAGAGGGACCCAAAGGTGTCGCAGAATTTGCCTAATTTGCATATTCCAACTTTGTATAAAGGATTATACGCATTTTTGGTAGCTAGGAATTAGGGAACTACCAATCAAATGCAGGCATAAGTGCGTTTTTTACAGCTTCTCTGTTTATTCTTTTGGCATGGTTTTGTCACCATTCATGGCCTCTGCAATAAATTTGCTTTTCGTCTCTCTTTCTCACCACAAAGAATGGAGTTTTTATACAGACTGTTGGCACAAAGGCACATCTCATTTGCCCCCTCTGATGCTCATCTCATATGAAGACAATGACATTTACTGGATCCCCATACAAACCATTTTATTTCCATTCTATGCCAACATGCCATTGCTATTTTCGGCATATTCGAAAGGTAAGGAAGGAGCATTTGCCCCTAAAATGAGTGGGTGAGTAAACTCAATTATAAAGAGAAAAGGAGACAAGAAGCCGTCACCTCCGGGGCATCATTACCATCATCATTATTATTATGACCATGACTTCTATTTTCCCTCAGCCTCGTAGAATACGCCGTTTAATGAACATTGATACAATATACACAGAGAGAGAAAGAGATCACTAAATGGTGATAGGGTTCGTTTCGGTTACGATAATGACATGGTATGTTGGCATGACGCTGACATACTGTCTGAAACAAAAATTGTCTCTTCCCCCTGTCTTTTCTTGAGACCTTGAGTGTTATGTTATGACAGCGTAGAAGAAAAACCCACCGGCATCAGCGCGCACAATGCGTAGCTGTATATGTTAACGTTCCTTTTATTACTCCAGATGGGCCAAAACTTTTTCTCTTGGCTTCTTGGTAAGCCACAAAAAAAAGAAAATACAAAAACGTGTGAGTTTGCATTTGTGACCGAGAGAACAAAAGTCATGTACAATTTGCAATAAATTGTGGAATATTCTTTTAGTAGTTCAGATGCAAACGACACAACAACGAATTTGAATGTGTGATGATTGCGCGCCGTTTCATTTGTATAAATGTAAATGTATTGCATTGTTAAAAAGCATATAGCAAAATATTTTTTTTTTGTTCACAAAGAGGAACGGGATATGAAAAAAAAATTCATAAGCAGTTTTCCGTTCTGTCATGATGCAAGTATATAGTATCCTGTCTCAGGTATTTTACCTCATATTGCAGTTTCTTAAGATGTAACAGAGTTTAGGAGAAGGGAAAAAAATGTACAATTGTCTACTTTCTCTCTCTCCAGAAAAGCCCCCGGAGCAATATCATTATTTGTCTGACTCCAAAAACTCTCGCTACACTCTACACTCTTTTCTCTTTTGTGTCCTGATTATGCAAAAGTATCACATTTTCTCGTTTCCTCTTTCGTGTAGCAAGGAAAAAATGGAATCAAGGGAAATTCAGATAAAACACACAAATAAAGTTTGATATTTGTATATATTTGTCAAGTGAGCATCGAAGAAAAAGTTTGCACAAGAAGAAAAAAAAATGAGGATAAAAAGAGTGGTTGGTAGTGGTGTGTGGTGTGTGTAGCTTCTGTAAGACAGACTACTGAATCATGTACAATTTGTAGTTTTTTGTTGAAAGAGGTTGAGGTACTCTACAAGCCCGCAAGGTGAAGAATCGATGCATATCTCATGAAAGCCAAGAAGAAAAAAAAACAACCAACGACTTGAATCACGTTTCTTCACTAGTGCTCCAGGGACACTTTCTTCTCACCTCCTATTTCCCTCCTTCCTCGTCTTGTATTCCACCGCACACAAATCACATCTCCCTTTCTCGCAACAACAAAAAAATAAAACGTGGCGAGAGAAAGGAAACAGTTATGATATGATAGTTCATAGCTCGTACGAGCTCATAGTTGTATATGGCGGAGTATAAAAGCTCAGCACTCTATCCTCGATAGTACCCTTGCAATATAATAAAATAAAAGGAGATGAAAACGGGAGAGCATTACGGGAAAATGGAAAGAAGGAAAATCTACGCTTTTTTTTCTTCTTTCATTCACCATCATCACCACCAACCAGCTTCAATTCATTGAGTTTTTTTTTTGTGCGCGCTAAAAGCATGAAAGAAAAAAAAAGAGAGAAAGTTTTTCTTTTTCCACTTTCCCTTCTTCTATTTCCAGAGAAAGGATGCTTTTGTGAATGCTGCTATATACTGGGTGCCATGACGATGATGATGATTAGGGTTGGTGGTGCTGTTGAAGATGACACGGAAAGGAGAGCATTGTAGGCACACACACACAAATATATATCGACTCACGTTGTCTGTAGAAATCATACGACCGTGTTGTCATCCTCAGATAGGAAATAAAAGAAGGAGCGAGTCACTCGCAGAGGAATATGGGAGGAAACGGAGAGGCACAAGTACAAGTGACTCAATTTGATGTGGTTTCTTGGACCACAAAAGAATGAAGGAAAAAAAAACTGTCGCCACACCTCCCATCACTATCATGTTGTCGTCCTGTCTTTTTTCATGAAACACCTACCGACACAATAGCATAATGGCTTATAGAATGGAACGACGGGAGGAGAAACGGAAAGAAATGCAGAACATAATTTTTTTTTTCTGTTCAAGAGAGATTCCTGTTTTTTTTTGTTGTCCAAAAAGGGTTTTGTACGCAGAGTCCCACATCACTTCATTCAGGCCACATCACTTTTTTTATTCACGTACATACTCACCATGGCTACCCTAAATAAAAAAGTACCTTGTTTTCTCCTTTTTTTTCTGCATCTGTGTACATGCTTGCAAACCACAGGGCATGGGAGCGGAAATTAGAGGTAGGCAGGTAGGTGTAGAGTAGGATGTTGTGTGATGCTGATGAGAAAATGGCGTTTTAAATTGGAAAAAAAATATATCTACAACTACAAACTATATACTAGTGAAATTTGTACACGGGATTTTCACGGAAATGTGCTTGTCTCCAATTTTAAATATGAATATGTAGTAATAATAGGGAAAAGGGAGGCAGAGAGACAGAAACATGAGACGTGGTCCTTTTTGTACGACACAATCCTCGAAAAAAGGAGACAAAAAAAAAGAGGGAATGAAAGTAGGGATAAGTAGTGAGCTTAACTTGTTCCGCTAGAGATTTGCATATCATTCCTCTACATCATTATACTCCACTACAGAAAAATATTATTATTATTATTATAACTGTGCGAAAAAAAAACCTTCCTTTTTTTTGAAGAGACGGGTATAAAGAAAAAAAAAAGAAAGAAAGCCACCATGGGAAGGAAGGAAAAAAAAAGACTTGATATAAATAAATAAATCACGACGGGTGAGAACCAACAGAGCAACGGAACCGGGAAAATATCATCGAATGTTGGATTCTTTTTAGCTCTGGCAAGCGGCTTCAGTGCAGTTGCTCTCATTGTTGAGAGAGAGAGAAAGCATATACATTTTTTTAGGTAGCTATTCTCTTTTTCCATATCTGCATCGTACCAGTCCACTATGGTTATATCTTATGTAAAAAAAATAGTAGCACATTCATTTAGAGCTTTCTAACATTAATTTTATTTTATTGCTCCTTCCTTGCCATTTTTTATTTCAGAGGAAAAGAAAAACATGATAGGATTTTTTTTTTGCTTGTTCACATGACCAAGTTTTTTTTTGTTGTTGCTGCTGCTCAAGTGCCACGATGTGGGTGAGTGGTGAGTTGCATGCTGCAGGCAGAGATATATACACGTAAAAAGCTTAACAAGTAAATTTCACCGTGTACGTGTACTCGCCCGCTTTCTCTCTCATCAACTCATCTGACAGGGTATACGTGTTTGGCTCTGGTTTGCTCCTCTTAGAACCGAAAACAAGAACAAAACTCATTTTTCCACATTTTACTTTCTCTGGCATGACACGGTCCGTGCGATGCAATATTATTTGAGTACTGAGAGAGTGCAAAAGAGCTTGTCACTGTCATTTTCTCCCTCTCTCTGTTGGACTTATTATTTTGAAAGCATATAATATCATCATACCTTTTTTTTTTACTCGGCACGACTTTACCAGGATTTTTTTTTTTATTCTACTATCCAATTTTTCTTCATTTTTGGTAATATTATTATCTCTCTTTTTCTTTTCGAGCAAAAAGGGATAATATTCCGAAAAACAAGTGAAGGGAACCGAAACACTTTTTTTTGAGCACTACTGCCTTTCGCATTTTTTTTCACTTTTCGCTAGATTTTTATCTCAACAGAGCATGTAGCCTGTTGTTCCGGTTTCTTTCTGCTCATAGTAGTGTGCTTTTTGTGAATAGTGGAATGGATCGATAGGGATAATATTACTTTGCCGTGCGAATTCTGCTTTTCTCTTTGCCGGAAGAATATTTTTCACGCTAATGATCCCTTTCGACTTCAAAACACTTAATGGCCTTAAAAGTCGTGCAGTGCTGCTGAGTTGGCACTTTTTCTCGCAAGTCATTATAAAGTAGACCAGAGTGTTTCTTTAGCGTGGAAGCTTTTTAGAATATTTTAATAAATGCAGTGTTCCGAAATGATATCGATTCAAATCTAGAATTTCATGCAATTTATTGGAATCGCAACAACTACATATATACTTACATGACATTAATCTCAAAGGTAAACTTTGCAAACCTGAACAAAGGGAAAAAACTACTAGTTATAAACTTCAAAAGGATAACTTTTTTAAAAAAAAAAATTTGCTCAACAAAACAGTAAAAGTGAGCCAACTATTAAATGGCCATCATGATGGACATTTCTATCACAATATTTGAAACGAGTATGTTTTTATTTGGACAACTGTTTCTTTCCCGTTCAAGCTGCTGCTGCTGCTGTGCTGGAAGCTTGTTATTATTATTCTTTTCGCGAATTTGTCGGCAGCAGCAATAACAAAAATCGAACAGCTTGTTACAAATTTTGCACTACTACACACTTAAGTGCATACACACTGTAGCCACGTGTAGTACACGATATATGCCATTGGGAATAGGGAAAAAAACGATTGCAGAAAGTTTTGGGCCACATATACGTGTGTATATGAATGGAAGAACGGGCTTATATTTTTTTTGTATTTATTTTTGCTTTGGTCTCAATTAGCACCGGAAACGTTTACACAACAAAAAAGGGTGATCTTCATTGAAGCGAAATCGGGACACATGGTGCATCCACACTTTTAGCTTTTCATACCTTCCTTTCCGCATCGTAATGGAATAATAAAAGGTTAAAGGGATATTAAAATGGAGCGTCAAGAAAATAGACTTTTAACGATAAAGTGGGAAAGGCAATATGCGGCCAGCTGCAAGCTCCCTTAAGGTTTTTGTAATGTTTGCTATGTGTGGTGATGAAATGGTTGTTGGAATTGTCGTTATTGCTTTATATTATGTTTTTTTGGCTACTTTTTTTTGTCCGTGAGTCTGATGGAAATGGCGAAAAGATGAAGTGAAAGTCGAGCAGGTTTTTTTTTTTTGCTGCTCCGCCAAAAAAAAAATACCGTGCCCTTTTTAATCACCGCGCGCCAGAAAGGAAGAAAAGAGCGTGATGTACGCAACGGAACCGAGCAAACGGTATAAAAGGTTGAGAGAGGGAATGAAACGGGTCAATCATATGTGGTGCTTTTCTGATCTTGTCAAGATATATAAAAAACTCTCTCATCTCCTCTATTATTGCGGTCGTGAGCTTTTTTGTAGTTGGGCTCACAATTTTGCGAGAGGTTTTATATTTATGAGATTGTGTGTGTGCGGACAGGTGGATTTTGTGCCAAGAAAAAAAAATTGGACACAGGCAAAGCGAGAAGAAGAAAAAAACGCTTGTGGGCGAATATTTTTTTTTTCGCTTTCTTCGAGGTATGTATACGCACATCTGCTACCATGAAAATTGTATTCGTAGAGTGTACAAAAAAAATATTCCCCGAATCGGGGTGTGTAAAGTAAACGCTGTGGAATAATAAGAAACGCAAAATTTTCTGCACACGCGACGTGAATGTTAACAGTTCCAGACCAGAAAAGAGGTTGAGTGGGAGAGAGGAAAAATGAAAGCGCGCAAGGCTTATAGGTATTTATATTGCAGCTTTTGTGTTGCTTCTTTCCCCCTTTGTCTTGCTACACGTTTCAATAAACCCAACAATTCCCCACTACCCACTTTAACCTAGATGCTCATTTTCTGTTCACTGGGCTCGCTAATTCCGTCTCTCTTGGCTGCAGCTTGGTAGCATATTTGACATATGTTTGTTTGATGGACTCTTTAAAATAATCGTAATAAATGATTTTCCGCAAAATAAATACGAGTTGTGTTACTCTAAAATTTAAAAATTTAAAATATTATGACTGGCGCTATCGGACTTTTCAAGTGAAATCATTAGTAACTCAGAGTATCGTCTTCAATATTCCAAAAGGAAACGAGGCAGACAAAAGTTGAGCCTGTATGTCTATAGGAAGCGGAACCTGAAAAAAGTTTTACTTGAAACCAACGGCCATATTTTGAAGTGAAGAAGCACATGATGGATCCCTCGAGGATCAACTTGAGAACCTGATTTTGCACATGTCCGGGAGAACGTACCAATAATCTGCTTTTCTTGGACAGAGAGAGAGAGCTGGAGCGGAACAGCAGAGCGAGAGTTATGAATAAATGAGTCGTGCTAGTCGCATTATTTGTTATTCCATATGGTCGTATATAACACTTGAGTGAACTTTAGGTCAAATGGTTTAACAAAATGCAATCAGCCTCACTCCATTCTGCCCCTTCTCTCAAGTTTCGTCTAATTAGCTGGAAAATCCATTAAGAACAGAGAGAGAGTGCTACAAGTATACGTACATCATCTTGTTGGCGTTTTACATTGTTCTGCCGGCTCCAAGGGACAGTCTGGAGTGATGTATTACGCAGTACAACTAAATCACTTTCTCCTTCTGCACGGAACCAAGTGGAGTATAACTTACTACCAGTCCGTTCCCAGTCCCGCCATATTATATCGATGAGTGCGGGACGGGTTCGCAAAAAAAAAACTCTCATGAATAATCTGTCTGAATTGAAGATGTAGAACGCGGATGCGGATGGATCTGATCCTTGTGCTTACTTTGCCTGGGTTTGTTTGTTGTCGGCAGCTTGCAATTTCGTCTTGGGCCCCAAGCTACGCATCTCTTTCCAATGTTGTCACAATTTACTCTTCAATAGTCCGAAATAATCAACTTCAAGAGCTGAAACAGCTAAAATATCCTAAAAATGTTAAAAAGCCAACAAGATGCGGTTCTTTCTTATCTTCTACTTTTGTAGAGAAAGTATTTTTTTAATAAAGCCCTATTCAGTTTTCTCTATTAAAGCACTTTCCAGCCGGAAGCCACAAAATGTGCCTATAAAAACTGGACAAGATGCCAATCAGGTTTGCTCTAAAGGTGAACACACCAAAGGCGGCAATTTGTATAGATTTTTTTTTCCGGCGCTATACAAATGTCAAAGGAAGTAAATCATTGGATCCGACCTGTTCACATCTTTTGGACAAGTGGGTCTTATATGTAAAGTTACAAAAATGTGCATCCTTTCGCGGGACAAGAATGTCGCAACATTAGTGGCGTTGTGGAATGGATGTCGTAACAACGTATCTCATCGCATATTTATTCAACATTTTCACAAAAAGTATCTCTCTTCCACAACATAACAACCAAGGGCTCCATTCACTCAATAGAGGACATTCCATAAAAGGATCAATTCTTCCGCCTTCCCACAAAAGCATATTATATACCTGTCCATAATATTGTAATACAAAATGTAATAATGAGATCTGAAAAATTGATCCAGTAGATTCCATAGAGCTTTTCTTCAAATTGTACAATTTGGATGGACATTGTAATAGTGAAAGTAGAAAAAAAAGTGTTGCAAAACATTTTGTAGATATGGAGATGCAAGGAGGATAAAACCATATCACAAAATATATGAATGGCACATTTTAAACGGAAATTATACAAAATTGCTTTACAAACATGCGAGGGAAAGTCACGACCCCGATTTAAAAAATTCTATTTACGGTTATTTAGAAACTAGCGCATACGCATAAAATTGTCCAAATGGCACGTGTTATCAAATTACACATTCCATTCAAATATATTTCCTTTTTTTCTTCGCACAAAACTAGAAATCAGCACAGTAGCTACTTTTTAGGCAATCTTTAAAACATGTTTCATTTTTTGGCAAAAAAATGCACCACGTGTCAACTTTAATGATCATTTATCGTTGAGTATTTGGCAAAGCGTGGAGGTGGACCAAAAAAAAGAAAGCATTTTTTTCTAGACTCTTTTTTTTCTTAGATTTTTTTTTTGATACGGTTGAGTGGGTGGATGCACTTTATTGGTATGTTTGTTTATGACGCGTTTGGCAAAAGAAGAAGAGTGAAAACGAGTCAAAAGTTGGACGTGCCAACGATGTTGCTGATGATTCCGTTATTGCCCCGCGCCTAAAGCCGTCTGATCCATCTTGCTTCTTAATATTATTTTTGATGTGACATGACAAGCCTAGAAAAAGCATTAGAAAGATAGGGATGATCATAGCGGAGGAACATCACCATAATTTTAATAGAGCTTCTATCCCCCAACGCCGCGCATCACCGCAGCAACCTCATCCGCTCCAGTCATCTGCAGAAGAAACCGAGAGCTCATATGTGATGAGGCTACACATTAAAGTCATCTCCATTTCTTCTCCAACTTTGAGTCGTACACAACTTTTCAAGCGGAATAAGAACAAGTAAAGCCATAGTCATGAGCAGCACAGCGTCATGCACTACTACTGCCATGAATAAAAAATTAAATGGAAGGCCACAAAAAATAAATTTGCTGGTACATACCACCACACCATACTTTATGCTACTTTCACTCAGCTTGTCAGATATTTTATTGCGTTCACTTGTTCTGGATTTCTTATATGTACGCGGTGGTAGTTTTTGTGTAATCATATCCCAAAAGAAAAGTAATATAACATTCAAGCGTGGTGGCACATGATCATCAAACCACTCAAACTTTTTTTTACTGACAATGAGCTTTGGTGGGAAATAGATTAGAGGATTAAAAGTGATAAATGACGGGGAAGAGGAAAACAATGGAGAAATGGGTAGTAGCAGTGGAGAGAATGAAATTATTTGAAAGAATGTTTTGGACGAGTATATGAGGAATGGAAACACTTGTCCTTCCCAGTACATCATATCCTGATCTATGTTGCTATAAAGCGATGGTTCGTGATCACTTTTAATCCTTTATTCTTATCGCGGCACTATATACCTCCACCCCGTGTCCCTGTCAAATAGTTTTTAGATGAGTTTTACTTTGCCGCAACTTGAGACAAGTTATTGACGCAATTGAATTGTGTTGGTGTGCCGCGATAACAAAAACTTTGACCCAATTTATTTATGATGATGGGATGATGGTGTGTGTGTGTGTGTGTGTGTGGCGTGGAAGCTGCAGGTTTTTAAGGAATGGTTGGGGGAAAAGTGTAATATTGAAGATTGAAGTTGTGTGTGTGTGTGGCGTGGGAAAGTTGTCTTTGTGTGTGTGCGCTTGTCACTCCAGAAAGCAGAGAGTGTTTCCGCCAAAAGAAACCTCATTTCCAATCCAAACACTTGACACCACAAACCGACAACGATATAAGATAAAGCTCATCTGTTTTTGTGTGGAATAGGATAAAATGGAGTAGGACATGAAATAACATTGTGGGCAGAGATATTTCATCTTATAAAATGGCCTGAAGCCTGATTGATTTGCAAAAAAATATATACAAAGTTCAAACTGAAACTGTATTTTTTTTATCTCAAGAAAGATATGGGGGGAGATATGTGTGGGTGGGAGGAGGGTGCCACCAGCGCTGTTTTCTGAGAAAATTGGACTTTTAATTTAATTCCATTTGCCTACTTGACTCACTCGGTTTGTCCAGTGCTGTAATCATTGTCACGGAAGTTTGTGTTTTTTTATTTATGTGCTGTACATCTTTCCGCGTACATGTCTCAAGTGAAGATCCCAGACAAATAACAATAAGGAAAAAGAAGAGAGTCAGATCCACACAGAAGAATTCGAGTTTTGTCGGTCCGAGAAACAAAAATCAATCGCGTGCAAAAAAAAATGTATTTTTTTTGGAGAGTTGAAGGAAAACAAAATTTTCTCTCTGAAAATTGCTTCCCTGTGTAAAAAGGTTGCTTAACTCGATTCCAAAATCTAAAGTGTCAATCTTACTCCCACTTGGGTGTTTTCAGCCCCTTTTTTTTCTATTGACGAAACACCCACATAAACACATAAACTTTTGAGTACAATACAAAAAAGTGGGCTAGTTGGCAACCTTTCTTTCCTTTTGCCTTTCTCCCATTTCCTTTCACTTACTTTTACCTCGCACACTTTTATTATTAGACGTTGCATTAAATAAGACTAAAGGTTTAAATAAGTATATTGCTCAAGCTTTTGCTAAAGATGATGAAATCCATTCCAATGTCCATGTACTTTTTGGTGTGTGTATCTTTATTCTTTAGTCCTTTCCTAAATTTGTCGGTGAGTGATGAGGATAACGGACGCTGTCATGTGTTTTAAACCTTAGTACAAATTTGGCCCAATTGAGCAACTTATTCGTAAATATTTTAGCATACTTGAGCGTAAACAAGCCCGGGAGTAAAAGCATCTTTTCACTGTTTACCCAGCTGTGTGTACATATGGACTCTACACACTTCTCGGATAAGAGAAGTACGTTAACATTATTAGCTCAGTTTTATTTTAGTCTCTTCTGCAGTTTCAGTTAACATATTATGACCCTCCGCCATTCCCAATTTTGCTAACCAGTGCCTTGTAAGTAGTACTTTGGGCTTATTGAACATGGGCAACTTACCTCCACTTTCCTTGTGTGTGCTATCTGCGCTGGAGTTTCCAATTTGTTGTTTTTATTTGCAACCATTTTGCTCTATTCACAACAGCCAACCATACAGTAATGTAGCGCAGTACAAATAAATAGCCAGTTTCTCTTCTCTGCCATGCTGAACTTTTTAAAACACTCGGGTTTACCATCACCATCCATCCTAGTATGTAGTTCCTCATGTCGTCATAATCTAAAATGCATGCTCACTTCCTCTTATAAACAGTCCCTATAAATTTATAAACAGGCTAGGTATTCATCCCAACATCATCCTCGTCCAAAAAAAAAAATCCTTTTCAATTTTGCTAGTTTCAACATCCCTCATTTTGAGGGTTTATGCGTTGTTGGTGATGGTAAAGGTCTTGGCGAGCATTTTGGTGGTTTGTTTTTTGTTGCTCTCGTTGTAGGTTTAAGGTCAAATCTCCTTCCGTTTACGTAAGCTTGCAATAATAATACCATCTTTTTTATCATTGCACGATTACCTTTTGCGCTGCGCTCGTTCACAGTAAACTTTGGATTACAGGCAATCATGGCAACAAAACCTTTCTCCATCAACACCAATAAAATGTCTGCAATCATATAACAACATTGAAAGCTGTAAATACATTTTATTTAGCGAGGTAAACTTTTTCCGACCATTTTTTCCCTCAATGTCAGAAATAAAATTTTGAACAATAACCAAAAGCCAGCCAGGTTGTAGGAGTCAGCGTGATCCACAAAATAATATTTTGGCTAACCTTGTCTTTGAAAGCAAAAGATGAATGGATCGTATAGACGCTTGCTAGGTTTATAACTGTTGCGTAAACGGGTGGTGAAAGTTGGACGTATTTATGACACGACGGGTCATCTTATCTTCCCTTCTGGCTCATCGAGTGAATGAGGCTGTGTGAATGAAGCTGTGTACAATATTTACAAGGACACTTTCCAGTTTTAAAGGGCACTCACATAAACTGTGTTCGCACAAATGTTAAACTCTCCTCCTCTCTCTTTATTCTGTATAGCCCATTTTCCGTAATCTTTCCCGTCTCTTTCTCAAGATGTTTAACAGATGAAAATAAATAATGCTGAAGCTATATAATAAAATGGAGTAGTACGTATATATACAGCAGCATACACGCTACTTGAGTTGAAAGTACGGCGTATACGGAGTACACAGAGATCCACTCATTCATGAGTAGAAAAAAGATGCGACATGCGAAGAAACGTAAGAGCTGTTATGTTACTGAACGGAAATGCCTCTTAAAAGCTCCGAGAGTGCTTTACTCACTCAACCCTAATTTTTTTTGAATGTGAGCCTATATACTCGTAGCAGCAAGAGTTTTGTTCCGTGCTTATAAAGGTAAAAAAAAGAAGAAATATTATGCTTGGCTCGCTCTCCTTCTTTCGTGCACTTTGCATGTCTCACAGAGTCCCACTCTCTGCTTAAATGTGTGTTTGGAGAGGAGTGCGGGTAGGCTCTTTAGCAAGACAACCGCCGTTCCTCTACTAATCTCCCTCTGTACGTCAGCAGAATTCAGTTTTTTTTTTGTTCTTTTCTCAACCCTCTCTCTCTCTCTCTCTCTCTCTTCAGTTACCTGCACTTAAAGCTATCCCACCACACACACACCACCTTTCTCTCTCTACTTTCTCTCTCTCGACTCTTATCCAATTTGGATCCAAAAAATGTTTTTTTTCCCTCCGTTCCTCTAGTTTTTGTATCATTTTCCTTTATTTGCAATCCAGTTTGTCTCTCTGCGTTATTACTTGGGTACAAGCTATATAGGTACATATATATTCCTCCATACGTAATTTAATCTTGTTAGAGGAGCGACACGAAGCAGGAGTAGCATCTCTCTTTTTTTGGAGCATGAATAAAATTGAATATTGCTCAATGTACTCTCCTTGTTTCCATAGACAGGGAAATTGAATAAAGGAAAACAAGGAGAATTGAATAAAGCATCATAATGTTTATCTCATTTATTCACCTTGTTCCATTTGTTACTCCTACTACCTTGGTCGAGTGTGTTTAGCTGTGCTCTTCTCTGTTGGTAAAGTAGGGCACAGAAGAGCCTGACTAATCAATAACTTGTTGTTTGCCTCTCTGGAGAGCAAAATCAACTACTGCTGACACCTCTGCATTAGTTTAGATAAGAAAGAACCACCTTTTTCATTTTCCCCAACACTCACTCAATCAATCTGCGATGATGACTCCATCGCAAACAAGTACGTAGATGTTCGTTTTTCTCCACCAGAGCTTTTGTTCATTTCATTCGATTCATTTGCATACTCATTTGCTACAATTTTCATTTTCCTGCCATTGTAAGGATCGGTGCGATCGTCATCACCATCATCAGAGCAAACATATCCATTGATTAGCATTTTCCTCCTATAAGGCTGATCTCTCATTTTCCTCCAACATATTTCACACAGAAACAAGTACATTTATTGTTGTGTGGATTTTTAAAGCATTCTTTTGCAAATATGTGCTTACACTAATTCTATATTCTCTACAAAGAGTCTACACTTAAGAAAAGTGATGTTCGTCTGAAAACTTTTTCTAGACAAGAAGGCCCAGTGAAAGTCGTCTCATGTTTGATTTTATTGATGAGATACTATTTTTTCAAGACAGTTGGATGTACGCCTACACGATTACCTTGTCACTGTTCTTTTGACAAGCATTCTTTTTGTCAGTGTTTCTGTGCTACACACGAAAGCGTTGTTGCAGCTCATGAACAGGAACGAGAGTAAGAGAAAATGGGACTAACGAAATCTGCGGAGGAAAAGTAAGGAAGAAATAAATGAGTGTCAACTGAAAGCATAGGATAAGTGCTCATTTTGTTCCCCGTCTTCTTCTTTCATTGTATCTCGAGCTGCCAACCTCTTGCCATGTTCCTAGAAGATGCATGAAATCATTTTTGTTCTTTTGGTCCGAATCATCCAAACTATTTTTGTGATTAGAATAAGGTGACTGCACACCAAAAAGTATGCCGGTCAAAGTCCAAAACACAGAAAACATTCACGAAATCACTTTCCAGTTCAGTACATGGCAACAGTTTTCTGCACGACATGCCAAAATAAATAGAAAATAAATTGTAAAGCTTGTCTATCATTCTTGTCTCATGTTATTAAGCGTCATGCCAAAATCCTCTTTTTTCGTAAAAATACGCCGTTATAATTTATAACTCGAAACATCTCTCTAGTTGCATTATTAATTTAACTGTGACATTACGTATGCAAAGGCTTGAAACATTTTTAAATTGTCGTTGACATTATTTTATTTCGACTCAGGTAACCTGACTGCGTGTCACGTTGCCATTTTGACGTCATCACTGTCAATTATTAGAATCAAATTCCAGGTTACAATTTTCTTGTGACATTTATGACAGCGAAGAAAGCAAGAACTTAAAAAGGATTTGAAGTCGCAATAGTCACTACTTACATTAAAAATAAAATAATTAAATTATGTACCTGCAATCAAATATGGAAAATCAATAGAACGGCATACTTCATGGACAATCAACTTTTTATGATCTGAATGGATAACAACATCATACATGAGGGACTGCTTATATGTACATATGAATATTATGCTCAGGATCCAAGATGAAAAACTACAAAAATAACTAAATTCGTTATGGCATTAGTTAAGTGGTCTTTCTATTTCTAAGAAACTCCCACCATTAAACGACCCTTCACAGCCAAATCCACCCTGAACCAATCAACTGCAATCCTTTGTCAGATTTTTCGTATGTTGGAAAAAATCGCCCATGGGCGTTAACCGCGGTACTCCAATGTCAATAAGGTCCAAAATAAAGCTCCATGCCAAATTCAAAGAAAATTTCTTATTTCCTTTCAAAGATATTGAGCAAACAGAGAAAAAAAGAAACGGCACAACGATAAGGAGGTTTAGGCTATTTAACAAGTAGCGATACAGAAAGACGAGGCACATGGTAACAAATGTGCACCTTGTGTAAATTTCTGTGCCCTCTTCCGCTAACATTTACGGATATCAACGGAGGGCAAAGTTTAGGCTACACAGAGATGTTTATTGAACTAGATATCGAATTTGACTGCAATCGAACGCATAGCTGACAGTATGGTAACATATTGTACTTGAAGCTGAATAGCGACAAGATAAAAAGGGATGTACATAGATAGATACACATAAATTTAACTTATTTTTTTTATTCCTCTTCCTCCGTTTCGATCGTATACGCAAAGCAGGAGCTTGTGCAAAAGTTGAAGGAGTAATTTATAGAAATGGATGGAGGAATAAAGAAGAAAGGAACAAGAAGAAGTAGTGGGTGATGAGCCATCCTATCTTTTATCCTTGTCCTTGTGAAGGATGTGAATATGTATATCCATCTAATAAACTTGGAATCATCTACACAAAAAATGCGTTATTCTTCACAACATCTTTTTAGTCGGAAGGCCTATACATTTTCTACGCGTATTACCAGTAGTAGTACTGTGGCACATAAAAGTATCGTTTTTTTCTTCTCTAGACTCAGGACCATCTCATTCAACTGAGAGTAGTAAAGAAAAATGTGGGATAGATAAGGTAGCAGAATAACTCTGCTAGATTTATGTACATCCCTAAAAAATCACATTGGACGGAGTAAGCATTATGGCTATAAAAGTTTTGCCTTTAGACATATTTTTTCATTGTGGACATACAAAGCTACAAGAGCAAGAAACTGCAATGATTTCTCCAAAAGAGAAATTTTATAGACTATTCAAAAGTATATAAACATATTGCTTTTGGGCTTGTGAAGTTTTTTTCAAGAAAGTTAAAAGAAAGTGTCATTTATCGTGAATACACAACACATCAGCGTTACATATATACGCACTAGCAGCACAGGATTTATTATAATGTTATGAGGATTGTTATTATGGAAAGGGAGTATATATTTCACATGGCAATTTGGCCGCTCTGATGTTTTCTGCTCTATCAAGTAATGCATCATCCCACGAGCCGCAGACATGTGACATTATGACACAGTAATAATAGTAATGGCAGCATAAAAAATAATAATAATAACAAGGAGAATGAGCAAAAAAAAACCTTTGGAAGTCAATTATATTGACTGAATATCATACTCTCTCCCACACTATTGAGTTTGGGGTAGTGCAGTGGTGGCAGAGGGCTGTCGCGCAACATATTATATAGGTTGTACGCATTCACCATTATTGTGGACGTGAAAGAATGAAATATGTGATGGAGAATGATATGAGTCGATAAGGCGACTTTCTTCACAACGCAGCCCACTCATAACTCACTGTGTATCCACTCAAACGCACATAATATTAGATCCGTAACATGTGCATAAAAACTACTCATAGAGACATTCATGACGTTCACCACTGTATTTAATATAACGATATGGTGGCAGATATTATGTACTTATGTTGGCGGTTAGTGGCCTGCAAACTGTTGTGTGATGGAGCAGCAGTATTGGCCCATTCTGCAAAAGCATACACGCATTATGGACTGGACTGAATCGAAAAATGAAAACACAAAAGTTTCCATGAAAGCTATCATTTGTGGTAGTGGAATTTTTGTAGTTGCCAAGAAAAAAATACCAAGCGAACCAACGTAACATCATCAACCAAAAAGAGAAAACCTTTTCACTTTTTTATCCATCACACACCCATGCTCCACACAATAGAGGAAAGTCAATACATTTTATTTATTATTATTGGCAGGAGCTGTAGTAGTAGCGGCAGTATTGGTGATAGTGCAAGCAAGTGGGGAATAAAAAGTAGAGGAAGAGAAGAAAGAAGGCTCGTTACGATCAAAACATCAATAGCCATTTTCTCTTCCCCTTTTCTCTACTTTCTCTCTCGTAGAACAAGGGCAGCAACAACTATTTTCATGATGTTCTACATTACAACTTTACAGAGAGAGAGAGAGAAGCAGCATCTTACACTTGTTTTCTTGTTTTTTTTGGGACTTTGGCAAAAAAAACGAGTGTATACTTTTAGCAGCCCAACAACATGATTCTCTCTCTCTCTGTATTTTGCTGCTGATAATGATGATAGGGTGTAATAAACTTTTCACGTTTCCTTTTTATTTATTTTTTATTATTATTATCTCCCATACTTTCCCATCCAATAACCTACTTTTGAGAGTTGGCTTTTTATAAAGAAAAGAGAAAAAACTGCGCTCAACAATTTCTCTCTTTTGTATTTTATTTACAGTCGGAATCAATTGTCCGTGAGATAGATATTGTGTACTTGCATACAAAATACAATTTCACTTTCCCGAGACAAAACCAATTTAGCCCATGCAATTCTCTACTCAGATGCGGATGGTAATCAGCCAGCCTTTTATTATGCTTACTTAAGAATGGATCAGGAATGCAAATCGGAGCAGAAGAATGAAACTGTTTCTTCTTTGTGAAAGGGAGTTTAAAAAACTGCCTACCTATCACCTACAGATATATCTGCATGGATGACGTTAAAAGTGAATTTAAAATTATTATGGCGTATTTTGAGATAAAAATTTAAATTAAGCTCCACATTTCACTGCGTTGCAATATATTCCAGTTACATAATGCGCCTCCTTAAAACTCTTGTAAAAACTGTAAACGGCTTTTGGCCATATAAATATATAGACAGGTATTAACGGATATTGCCGTTGTTGGAATTAGAATTTTTTACGAAATATTACTGCTTCTGGGACACTGCTCTTTCAAAACATTGACTGCGCGCGCCTTGCATTAAATTGCAATTATCTTGGGAAAAGAATGTCTAGAAATTTATGAGATTGAAAAGGGAGCGTGGCAGCAGAGCAGAAGCAATAACCATAAAAATCTTGTCTAAAGAGATTAAAAGCCGGCACAACAAAAATGTGCAAGGATATATACGTAGCTCCTATATTGAACAAAAATAAAACAGGAGAAAGCTGTACTCGTTTTTTTTGTATCGCTTCATGAAACCATTTCTTTAAAGCAAGTACACACACATCACATCATCCATTGTTCCTTTGCACAAAAGAGAATCGTGTTAGTAGTACAAATACCATTTCAGACGACTGTTATTATAATGCAATGCCCATTGTTGTACTGCGTTGATTGTTTGCAAAAAAATAATGATTGATCTGTAGTTACAATGGATTTTTTTTTCTATTAGCCCGTGTCAGCTTAAATCCGTTCTGTGTTCAAAGTGAATGAAGCCATTATTTCTCACGACAATGGCATCAAAAGGAAAAGTAGTCCAGGTACTACCATACCGGTTAGATTTGTGCGAAAATTAAATTGTGCGCATGGTGATGTAATAAGATGAGGAGTATGTGTGTAGGTGTGGGATTGAAAGGCTGCTTTCCTACAACTAATGGAGTATATATATCGACAACTACTGACACAAATGGATATCGTTATGTTGCCCATTTGGAAACTGGATGCAGTTAGGGCTACAGAAACTACCGAGTTTTTTTTTCATGTAAAATTAACGGGACAATAAAGAAACAAGGATCGTTGCCGACCCCGACTATATACATGACCTTGCCGGGTGTAAAAAAAAGGGGCCAGTTTTTTAGATTAAATTTTCTCTGCGTACTTAACAACAGCAACTCTAGCCTGAATATATAATTACATTTATGAGCAAAAATGGCGACTCGCTGTTGAGCAGTAGAATAATGATAGCATTATTCCACGTTACAATCTTGTAAATCCGACATGGGCTAAGTCCATTTCGCCATATTATTATTATTATGTTTAACATTA
Organism: Sinella curviseta; assembly: GCA_004115045.4. Lineage (NCBI taxonomy): Eukaryota > Metazoa > Arthropoda > Collembola > Entomobryomorpha > Entomobryidae > Sinella > Sinella curviseta. The sequence goes on from CM023201.3 coordinate 62,453,864, forward strand.
TATTACTCTTGTTGCTAAACATGCATTTTAATTATTAATTTTCTCTGCTTACATATGATTGCAACACAAACTGTAGGGACAATTTTTTTGTTGTTTTTGAATTAAGTAACATGAAACATATCTATACTCTACACCATTGCAGCGTGAGAAAGAACAAGGAAACGAGCATTGTGTGCTTTATATGGAAAGCGAGAAAGCGGAAAGGCAAGAACATTAGGAATGTTTTTGGTAATTTGGCAGAGCGTAAATATTCATTAAGAAAGAGAGGGAATGAGAAAGCAATGCAGCAAGGAGAGAGAACATGTTGGTGAAAGTAATCAAGATTATCATGATGATGACGAAAGTAGAGGAAAGCATATTTACTTGTGTATAGATGACTGCATTGTAATACGCTCAAGTCGAGCTTCTTGCTCGGAATAGTATATGCACTAATGTAGTTTATTAAGTGAAACAATGAAAGCAAAAGACTTTCGACATATTATACACTTGCTACTACTACACTTTGTGAACTAGGAAAAGGGAGAAGGAAAAGTGGAAGAAAAGAGAGAAATAAATGAGCATAACTATGTGAAAAAGCTGATGAGGTGCTTTTCGCCATCGTCATCATTATTATTCCTCCTCACTTTCCCTCTCCCTTCCTCCTTGTAATATTCATGCTTAATGACCGAAACGCTCAGAATGGACTGCTGCTGAAACTACTGAAATGTTGTAATGTGGTAGTGGTATGTGTGCAGGAGAGAGAGAGAGAGAGAGAATAATGAAAGTGTTGAGCACGCTTAAAGAATTTACGCAGGCATGCGGAGCGCTGAACAATGTAAGTGGTAGCCTACTAGAAAGTAGAAAAAAAGTTTTAACTGCATTTTATCGTTATAGTTCTACATAAGAACGCCTTATGCTCTTTCTTAATAATGTGTGATTAATCACTCCATTTCTTTCTCATTTTCGTATAGCCATAAAAATGCTTGTAGCTACAACTACCGCTACTGTTGTTGTTGTTGTTGTGTGTGAGCATAAATGAGTTTGCAAAAACATGGCGAAATATGCGCGCACGGCCTCAAAAGCCTGTAATATTTAATAAAGTCAGCTAATGAACCTTTAAAAACGTCTTTGTAGATTAGGCTACCTCCAACTCATACTGCACGCCGCAGCAGCAGCAGCAGTTCAGAGCTTTCTTTCATTACATGTTTACTCATTCCGGGAATTCTGAGATTACATCGGCCATGCTTATACAATATACAGTGGAGGCTGATTATTTAGATAACGTCAGCCGATTAAAATAATATGTCATAATAAAAATGGTTAATGCTTTCATTACGTGCTTAAAAATCCAAAGGCGATGATAAACGAAAGGTGTGCACGACGAAGGGAAGGATAATCAGATTTCTACTTTCTTTTTTGCGCAATGTCTATTAATTTCCACAACTGTGCGTCGTGGTGAAAGGCAACTTTACACGAATGTAAAAACCTGTGCATGGTATAACAGGTAGTGTGAGAGAGAAGACTCTGGGAGGCATATTATTCCGCTGAGTCTCAGAATACTACAAAATGGAGTTATTGGAACGATATATAGCAAGTTCATTTACAGTTTCCACTCCATTCAACCGAGAGTATCATGTGCTGCGAAAGTGTTGCTGTTTTTAGCAATGTCATGATAATAGCAACAATAACTGTCTCTTCCAATAACGGAGCGAGGAATACTCATGAATATGTATGATTCTATTATTCAAGCAGGCGGCAACAAGCAAACAAACATACAAACAAATATTTGAGAGAAAGCAACTCGAGCTGAGCAACGGGAGAGAGAGAGGGGAACGGGAAACGAGTTAAAGTCAGTGGAACCAGCGAAACTGAAACAAATAAAATTGTAAATACAACTTGTTTACCAGTAGCGAGCCCGTTTTGATGTTGTTGCTACTGTATAATATTATGCCGTTACACTCACTATCACCACCACCCAGAATGAGCCTCTCATTTCGAAATATTATTATTATTATTATCATGAGTATCACAACTTATGACCATTTTGTTGGCTCCCTTTTTTTTCCTTTTTATGTGCTGTGCTGATGCTACTCTCATCCTCCTCATGTGAGCCTTTCGCCGTTAACATTTCTCACCCTCGCGTTGCCTCTCTCTGTCCCAGTTGTTGGTTGGGACACAAATCAAGACAAACTGCAGCGTTAGCTCTTTCTCTCACAGCACCGAAATTAGATGGATACAGATATAACACGGAATAGATATGAATTATGCACGCGTTCTTGTTTTTAAAAAAAATGCGTAACGTATTTATTGTAATTGCGATATGCTTTATGCATAGTTACCATCCCCATTTTCAGTCCAATCTTTTTGATCCTGTGTGTAAATGGGGTATAATATGACGGGAGTCTAGGATCCAACTTAAAAAGTCGCAAGTGTAAGACGTCACTTTAAATACAACATTTAAAGTGGTGTCTGTCTCCCACTCCCATTACGAAATACACTTTCGATAGGAACACTCATGATGGCTGACCTTATTGAAACTTTTGCTGAAATCCTTTACAGGGTTATGGGGCACGAAGATACTACTACCAAGTAGTTAGTCGATGATGATGGTATTGTCATCACAAAAAAGCAAAGAAACTTTCTTTGCTGTTGATTCCTCACTATCTCTTCATCCTCAAGTTTTACTTTCTCTCTCGTAATGGTTTATAAATTTTGTTTATGACTGTATGTATTAAAATACATGCAATAGGGAGCTATTTCTCCAGATTTTTCTGTGCGGAATAATGCGGGTATGTGTAATGTGGTCATTTCTTCTATTATAGCTTTTGTTATCCAACATGCCATAGGATTGTGAATAGTTGTATGAATGCCAAAGTTGCTTGTGTAATTGGCCGTTATTCCTATTTTCTTTGGCGTAACTAGGCACACAAGAAATTCGAACAAACGCAAGTTGGCCATGCATATGGTGGACCACACAAGGAGTAAAACTGACAATTTTGTGAATTGGCACAAAAACATGAGCATTATAGTGCACTTTCAGGGGTAGCAAACGAATTCTTTCTTGTTGTGTGGGTAACCTCCAGGATCAAAAGACTCAAAAAACTAAACCTTGTCTGGAAAAAAAAATTCATGTAGTTTTGTAACTAATGAATTTCTATTACAAGGCTATAAAATGCATGTATGCTGTAGACGCTTAAAAGATTCAAGTATGTACTCTCTCTCTCCTCGGCTCTGTTTGTGCAGTCATCGTCCTCTAAAAAAATAATTTGATCATAGAGAATTCGGCCAGACCGGTTCACTCGAGCGAAAAATAGGGAAAGTGTCTGATGAATGTAGGACGTAGTTTAGCAAGCATTTAAGTCATCCCATTTTTTGTTTCATTTTTTTTCTCTCTCTACCACACACACAACCACACACAGCTACTAATTTTCCATCATTTAAAAGGAGAAATTTTTGCGCACTACTTTCACTTGGCTGCCTCATTTAGCTTCATAAAGCATGATGATGACAATCAAGGACGAATTGCAAATCCCTTTACTCCACACACAGGAAACATTTTCCTTTTCCATTTTAAATTCTTTTTCGACTCTAGAGCGTTTAGGAACTTTTCGTCTTATTGTTATGGTAATAAAATTATATTAGTGGTAGTTATGATAAAATGACAATATAGCATGTGGGAGTTTTCATGCACATTACCACTCTTCCACTTTTGCCGCTTTCGCGGCTCTGCTCTTTTCCACACATTTGCGTACTTGAACTTTTTTTTTGACTGTCTGGCATATTTTTGGTGAGCTTGGAGTAGTAGTAGTGGCGACAATGTGTTTACCACTCTTAATTTCCTCTCTCTTCAATAAAAAATGTTCAGCTCCCTTCTTCCTACTTAAAAAGTCAATATGACTCACAAAGTTTTGTTGAAAGAGGAAGAAGAGAGAAAAAAATAGTGTCAAAAACTTGAACTGATTCCTTTCACTGTTGCAAGACAGATCTCTCTCTCTCAAGAGCGCTAAAAAAACTAAAGTACATCTTCATCTCATTGGCATATTATCTATCCAGTAGGGGGCCGTTTAACTTTCTAATTTTTCCACTTTCAGCTCTTGTGCTCTTTAAAGTACAGTTACTATCGTAGAGGAATTCTGAAGAGTTGAGTAGCGAAGGAGCACACAAAAGTGTTATAATGATAGCCATAGCCAACCTACTTTCTTCACTGGCCAACAAGAGACTCAACTTTTCTCGTGATGGACTCAAAAAGGAAAGGAGGAAGCTTTTTTGGTGTGGGGGTGGTGGTGGTATGTCGGCTTCCTCACAAAAAAAATAAAACTTTCTCTATTTACAAGCCCTACTTCCATTACGCGTAGCACTACTGCTCATATCGCTATATAGCAACAAGCTGCCTATATATCCACACAGTTTTGTGTCCGTTTCATTTCAACGAGGATATATGCCTAATGCACTGTTTCAAGTAGAAAACTTTTGTTCGCCATTCTTTTACTTTGCCTTCCGCTCTTGATCTTTTCTTGGGATATGTATAAGATGAGAGAAAAAAAGTTTTGTAAAGTAAATGTTGTCCAATTTTTAACTCTCTCTTGCTCACTTCCCTTCTTCCCCTTCAGCTAGTTTCTTGTCAAGAGTGAGTGACTTTGCCACGCTGGAAGGACAAACGAAACATCACACATCAACAGCTTGAATGCCACACAGTCAACGGACCCCACACTCAAGCCCAAAATACCGTACGATACGAAACCATTTTTCTTTTTAAAACTTTCTTTTTTTTTCTGTTCGTGTCAGTCTTCAAATCGTCACTTGGTTAACATGCAGTAACAAGTCTCTACTGCGTAGAGTGCCAGTAGAGCAGCCAGCTTTACTGTCCCATTACAATCTTTTTTGTGAGATTTTCCTTGCCTTTTTTTCTTCTTTGAAACAAACAACTGCAGTTTGAAGGACGGAAGCAAGGATAAAACAATATTATTCATCATTCTTCCTCCTCATGTCATGCTTCCAGCTTTCATTTTATTTATCTTCTAGTTGCCCGGAATATTTTGATGCAGTATACATACATGCATGCATTGATGACAGTTTGCGTCTTGTGACTCTGTTTCCGGCCTGCTATCACAAAAAGGGATACGAATTTTTGAAAACAACTTACCACTACATAGGCAATGCTAGGCCATTTCGCATCTTCAAAATCTCTTTACGGCCTTTGAAACCTAACGACCTACTTTCATCAGAGCATTGCTTGTAAATGCTTCTAAATGTAACGAGAGACAACCCAGATAAAGGATTCATGAATAATTCGGATTTCCGACTTTCTCTTTCTCGCCTTTTCCTGTATCCCGGCATAATAATGTACAACACATATTGAACGTCTTCTTATCTTCTCGTCCCTTCTTCATAAAAGTATTAAAAAGCAAATACAACTTTATTATTACGTTGTATTCAATTTCGTTGTTCATATTTATTTGATATTGTTGTCGTTTTGTTTGTTTTATTAACTGTTACCATACTCAATGCAGACAAGACAATATGACATTTGCTACTTTATCAAAACAAAACTTTATTGTACTTTGTTTGCGTAAGCTACCTTATTACTTTTGTCGTAACATTATAGTGACCTGCCTGAAAAATTCTAGGTAAGGGATAAATTGGATCAACACAATGTCGCGTTTCCCTCTCGGTAAGTTTAGATAATATTATATTTTTCTCGTAACCTTTTCAAGCACTGCTCGTCCGTTTTCATTTAGGCATAACATTTTCCGAAAATGAATTATGTACATTGATAAAAATAGGTGACTGTGCAAAGCAAATCATCTCTGTGAACTTTCTTGCTAAACAAAGATTTGCCCAAGTAATGTCACGGCAACCGCCAATACGTTACTATTATTAAACAATAATTAGTTCAAGGCAAGGTGCTATATAATTTTGATCTCAATGATACTTTCTCTCTATATATATCTTTCCTCATTAAGCACAATTGGAAAATTATGAAACAGAGTTCCTTGGCGTGTACGACATGCAATTAATTGGTAATGAACAATTTGGAGAAAGTAATTCATGAGTACTATTCTGTTTTAGCATGTGTAATTACATGTTTAAGATGGAATTATGCGATCCATTCCAATAACATTATACAATGTTTCATACCTCAGTGTCAGGTAAATTTGATTAATTTGCACTTGTATGTAACCATATACTTACGCATTTTTATAAGGTGGACCGATTTTGTCAGAAAATGCTTACGATATACATAATATGCATAGGTATGTAGGTAGGGAAGTATGCGAGGTTATTGAAGCATGGTAAAACTTTAAAGAAGGTACTTTATTGATGCCTTACCTGAATTGAATGTAAATTGCGTAAGGAGAGTATTTGTACGACGACTGCTTCCCTAAACTACCATTCCACAGCAGTCATAATTTTCAAATTTCCGCAGACTGACAATTAAGTACAACACTGGAACCGCAATTTTAAACTCCATGGTACAGTTTCTGTTCTTTTCTGCAACTAAATGTTTATTTTTAGTTCCATGACTAGAATAATTATCCCGTAAAGTTTTTTTTTCAAAAAGCACGCCTACTGGTTGTGTCAAACCCAGATATTTAGCATCGCTGATGATTCCAGTCATTTCATGTCATATGGTGTTACCCACTGGGAACTTTAATCAAATTTCTTTGCTAAAACGACTATAGATATGCACTAAAAATTATACAGTTTCTTCAATTATACACAGTGTCCCGATTTTTTTTGGCGACCAAAATGGGAACTAAACGAGGTTCAGTTTATATAGCAGCCATTTATATTTTTTGCGAGGTAGATTCCATTGGCATACAAGAGTCAAAACTGGCTAATTAGACCTTAAACCGTAATATTAGATCATGCTGGGTAGTTTTAAGGTTCTTTGGCGGAGAACAATGTAGATTCGCTGCGTGGTGCCTTGATGTTTTCCCTTGATCCACTATGACGCATTCATTCTCCGAGATTGATGGACAGATCATAAAATGAAATCAAAGGTACAAAGTGCTTCCCTTCACCCTTTTTTCTCCCACTGTTTTTTATGGCGTATGTTTCATGTTACGTCAGTCAATGAACTACAAACACCATCCACGAGGGCACTAAAAAAATCTTTTATTAAACGAGAAAGCAGACTTTTGTGTTCAAAATAGCTTTATCTACTTTCCTCTGCAATGGATATTTAAATAGATTGTATATATGGCCCTTGGGCTTTACGTTTTTTTCTGCCTTTTTCCTTGAGATTACGAGCATAAAGAGATTGAGCGTCTGATCAACTCAGACTATGTAGCAATAGCCCATCACCATAAACATGTTCATTTAATACACCGATTATCCATAAGCTTTGTGCAAAAAAGATAAGCTCAGTGCTCATTTCACTGGTCTGGTCGTATCTGCTCTCCGCTTTCTTGCGTTGCCCCAAGACTACAAGAGATGCTCATGGGAAATCTTGTCAAAATTCCGATTTATCCCTCGTAAAAGTAGAACGCATGAGAGAATTAAGTTGGTACACTTCAAGCTTTCTCTTCATCTTTCCCTATATGTCCATCACCTTTCTTTTTTCTCACACACGCTGTGTGCTCCCTTTGCTGGCATTCTAGATAAAACCAGATGGTTGCCTAGTAATGACGGGGTAGAGATCGCGTTTGGATTGGCACAAGCAGCAGCACACCGATTCTCATCTCTTTCAAACCAACAGCACCACTTGGCTTTTCTCCGATATTACAGGACTGGGCAGAATTATAAATAATTTATTCTGTTTTCTGGGCAGACTCCAATTTATCAAGAGACAAAGTGAATGGAATAAACATGTTTTTAATGATATCAATAATAATGAGTTTTAGCTTCTTTTGCAGCTGTTCACTTGCTCTCAAGAAAAAGAGTTTTTCCAGTTTGTCCAGTTTCTAGAGCTAGAATGTGTGTACATTAATATGGTAAACACATAGAAAGGGGCTTATAATTCACGACGCTGCATAGAAGAGAAATATAAGTCGCGTAACATGGAGCACTTTCACTAATCACTCTCGAGACATTGCATTCTACCTGCCTCCATTCAATTTACTGTGGATTTCCCTGTCCAATTTCATTTTTGACCACTGCTCTGCTCCTTATCCTTGACTATCTGGACTCCAAGCCTGCAAAAAATATACAAAAATGAAATTGTTTTAATTTTTTTATGATGAGCTAAATATAACAGTAGTGATTGTGATAAATTATACTTTTGCCAATACCCAATAAGCAGGTACTTAAGATATTATGCGAACACGTAAGGTCTACTGAACGCCCAAATACACTTTCATCCTTAAAATCTTACCTCGGCAAACACACGGGGCTCTCCTATTTGAATTAAATAACTTATATTGACTTATAGATGGATAGGTAAATATTTGGCGAGAGTTTGCGCAAGTACATCCACTGCACTAGCAAAAAAAACTGGATATTTGAACTTGATTCGTCGAGAGTCATGATCTTATCAACATCACGGTTCATTTCCTTTCTTTCTAATTAAGATGTCCATGTCATTGCACGGTTGATTAGAAAGTTGTCTTGTTAGACTAAAGGAGTTTTTGATGAACAAGGACAACTTGAGCAAGTTTTAATGGAAAGCGAATGAGGACAATTCATGGATCTGATTAGACAAGACGCTCGTTACAACAACGTTGTGTTGGTGAGATGGCAACATGATGAGCCTCTTGTTTTTTTTATTTTTCTCAGAAACTATATATGTTTATAACTTTGTGAAAGAGAAAACTCGGACCCAAAAATGGAAACTTGTCTCTAGAGCAGCTATATACGCCAATGTAGTAGCAAGGAAGAAAGTAAAAGTTGGAAGGATGAAGTATTGCTCACTTTATTTTGTGCGTTCCGCAACCAGCTCTTGGTTCATTGCAGGAGGTAACAGTTGTGTGGAGAATTCCAAAAAAGAAGCACGGTTGTGTTTGTGCTGCATCCCGAAGCAGCCACGAAACTCAACTGGCCGAGCAAGCTCACACGACACGGCTATTTGGCTGAAAACGGATACAGAGAGGTAGGTAGACTCCTGTTTTGTATTCAAGCAGTTTTTGTATTGTCTGAACGGGCTATGGGGTTCTAGACGTGCTATGAAGCTAGTCCGTAGTACTATAGAGCCGGGTGTTCAGTTTTGTATAACTTTTCCTGTCCGGCACATTTTTTTTTCAAGAAGGGAAACCTACGTGACAAGGATAATTACGAGTGTGCACTATAAGCATTGCGTTGGAAACAGTATTGTCATCTGGGGAGGTTTCCTTTTTTGTGTGATGGGGTAGGTGAAGGATTTTTTTTTGCACATTGCTTAGGCATGAGAAAAGTAAAAGTCAATCATTATTTGGTCTCTTCATCATTTGATGTTGTTTAACATGATCTTCTGTATACGTTGCTGGCATTCTTGTATACAACATTTTCCCCTGTCAAAGTTTGAGTTTAGTTTTATGGCAAACAACAAATCTGCGTATTACACTCACAGACTCAAAAGAGGATAAGACAGACGCAAGAATGAAGAAGGTGAATGTTCAACAACAGAAGAGTATGAAAGAAAGTTTTCACTTTCTCTTGTCTGTTTTTGCGGTTGTTGTGACAAGATGAACTAATATTCTCTAAGAGCATTGTTGCTGCTGATCCCACTACTGCCCTACATTGTCCCAACTGAAAACTTTTGGCTGACCATCAGCCAGCGGCCTACCAAGCAGCCATTTATTTTACAAAATGTTTACTTGTTGTGGCTGTTTAATAACACCAAATCACTTCCTTGATGGTTTGTTTTTGACGTAGGAAAGATGAGAAATTGCTTACCACACACTGACGTGTATTGCTTTAGGTATGCAGTTGTATGTGTCTGGAAGCATGGTAAAAGTCAATTTTTCTTTTATATGTGCTGATTTTAGTATACTGTTTCTAGAGTAAATTCCACGAGTATAATTTGTTATGAAAAATTAGTTTAGCCATCATTGAGAAATTTGTGGTTTTTAATTCTTTTTGGCAGCAACATGTGAGGCTGCTGTCCCATTAAAACTGCATGTGAAGTGAGCCCCTACTGCTGGTGCGAGGATGCAAAGAAATGTAGCTGGAAACATGCAGCTATGCTCATTTGCTTTGTCCTTCTCCTGCTGATTACTTTCTCGCTAGTGTCCATTGCGTGTCGCATATTTGCGTTATGGATGAGACTCCTCAGACGGTAACGAAACCTGACTCACTTCTACTATTCCTAATTGGACTGCTCGTTAGCTTTAATTTGCATTTTACAATTGTGCCAATTAGTTAACAATGAACCAAGTATGCAGTGAAAGAGGAACTGCTGATTGTTGGCACTTGTATAAAGCTGTTCTTCTCGCTTGTTCTTGTTTTTTTGCAAATACTCGTCATACCGATATCTGTTTCCATCCTCTTTTAATTTGAGGTGAAATGTCCCCCGGGGTTAAGGAACGTGAGGATTTTTGACAATATGTCATCTGTCATAGTTCTCATTCCAAAGGAAATGGTGGGGAGAGTTTGTAATGCAAAAACTATCAAAATGGCTTTAATCCATGTTGTCATTTTCATTGTTTTTTATCAAGATTGTTGTTCTATTATGCGTCATTGCATTCATATCGATTTTACAGTCATTTACAATTTTTTTAGCAAACTATTCGAAATACATAATAATATAATTTGCATAATATAGGAAGAATGAAATAACGAGTCGTTTGAAATGTGGAAATAATTTTGCACAAGCAATTTGCGAATCCATTACCGATTGCAAAGCATCTATCAAGAAAATAAATATTTCAATTCTGGTAGAAAGTTCGCTAGAATCGACTAAATGCAAACCAATGCATTAAGAGAAATCGTGAATTAACAAGAAACAATGAAACTATATTGTAAACACATGCATGCACCTGACAGAACAAAGTAAATACATAAATTCATGCAAAGATATACACTTTCCATTTCAGCAGAAACTCTCACATTCCTTTGAGCATCTCAGACGCGATTATTTCAATTTACTCGTTCAAGTGAAAGTTTACAAAGTGAAAGTGAATTTCATCACAACCAACAATGAACGCTCTGTACTTTATGCTTTCTCTCCACCATTACCACCGTGTTCCATACAAATACTTGATCATGTAAATACTTGTTTGTGGATAAACACACATTATTTCAGTCTGTAGAGAGAGATGATAGCACAAGAGGGTTTTTTGACTGTTTCATGCTTGCCACTGTATTTGTTTTCCCAACTGATAAAAGATAATCCCAAAAGAAAAAGAATAGATCACACAAGACGTGGAGTAGTGGTAAACATGGAGGAAAACAATAGGAAGTAGTGGCAGAGAAAGGCTCCCTTTGTTGTTTACTTATAAAACAGTGACCTAGTCATGTGTGTAACTTGCCAAATAAGTAGAGAGAGAGACATGTGTGTACAACAAATTGGGACAACCATATATTATTATTATCATACTGGTTGGTTCCCGGATGTTTGCGCTATTACTAGATTATTTTGGTGTACACAATATGCTGTGAGTTTTGCAAATAGAAAGTATAATGCTAATGTAGCCATGGGTAATGTATAAGTAAACAGATGTGGAGAAATGGCTGTGGGACAACCAGAGTATTGTAGTAGCGCCAGCTTTTTTTTACATTGGAACCAAAAGCAATATAAAATTGTTTGGTAGTTCCATATTGTCTCTGTACATTATGAATGAAAACTTCACCGTGTGATTGACACGGTGATCCCAACAATCGACCCGCCCCATATCCATCATTGTATTATTGATATTTTCATGCCTCAACTGAGAACAAGCGGCTAAGCGTTTGAGAGCTCAACATTTTTACTCATCAACTATGTACAACCCGCATCATATAGCAATCATGTAACAACCAGCCTGTGGCAGGCAAACACGATATTGCTATGTACATTACCACCACCACCACCAGCATAGTTGTTCCATATGAAACCAGTATTTGTATTTGTTGTAGCGACGACACTTATGCGCACTCTTTTATTCATATTTTTTCCTAGGCTTCCCTTATAACAACCAATACAAATAAATTACGGTACTCTGTATTAATGTAGAGTTTAGGCCAAGATCAAGATCAATTTCTTTCGAAATGTAAAGTTGAGTGAGTGTGATGATATTTGAGTTTAATTGAAACTAGTCAAAGGCGCATTGGGCAATAACAAATTACTTTATTTTATCAAGGGTGTATAGAAAACTTATAGTTATTTGCTTCTCACGAGGCTGGCTTTTCACTTCATTAGTGTAAGTACGTACTTCAAGAACTAATACCTATATATATAATGTGTACAGAAAGAATAAGCTTCACTTTCTCTCCCATTACAGATTCGACTGATATTGGTGAATTGGTGAATCGTAACTTGGTCGGCTTACAATAGTTGGCTCGACTGCTCCGAGAGCTTAATATTGTAATTTGAGAGATAATATTAAAAAAATAATCGGCTTATTATGCTAATGGGTTTGCTCATAAATGGCTTAAATGGTAACTGGAAATAAGATTTTGTAGCAGAATTTGATCATTTTTAGGTCATGCTTTATCGGTATTAATTTATTTACTAGTACCACTAGTAACTCGGCACGTCATGTTTCAGGAACATAAGTGAAACAATTAAGACCAATATATTGTACGACTTTGTTTTTCAAAAAGCTGCTTAAATTATGGCGCAGTATTGAGATTTAACCAGAGTCAAGGTTGAATCAACAAAATTATTCCTTCACTGCACCACAATATGTATATAGTAAGTGATTGTTTTCAGAGTTAATGTAATGCACAATTTTTAGTGCACTGAATTTGGGAATCCAAGGCTAAAACTTAAAAAACCTTACTCCCCGACTGTACTAAATGTACATGTTATCCTACTTGCACCAATTCTAAAAGTACATCACTCACTCTAGGAGAAAATGGATACAAACCAAGTATTATTTTCTTGGCTTACCTTTTTGCATTGGCAGTGAACGATGATGGCACACATCATCTATATGGAATATACAATATACACACGTTTCGCTTTTGGCAAACATTTTTATGATTCACGGAAGCAATTTAACGAGCAGACGGGGATCTAATGTCAACGACGACGACGATGCGAAGAAGATGGTAATGTTAGGGGACCACAATATTATTATTATATGAATACTTTACATCTCACACAACAGGGGTGGGGGCTCAAATAAAAGTAATTTTTTTAGAGACGCAGGAAATAAATGTGCTTTCTCTCCATCTTCAGATCGTTTACTCTCTCTCTCCTTCCCTTTCACTTTTCCTACTCAAGTTTACTTTTCATTTATTTTTTGCCAGGGAGCAAGAAGCGAAATAACAATAACAATTGTAAAAAAAGCGAAGAGAAATCATTTCTCTGCAGTTCAGAGAGAGAGAGAGAGGAGATGAGGCAACGTAAATGTGGAAAGTTTCAAAGTTATTTTTTCCATTGCTTCCTCTCTCTCTCTCTCCGTTTCCTCCTTTTTTGCAATTCCGTTCATTTTGAAATAGGGACGAAAACGTATATATGCATGTTTATTTGAATGAGCTGTATTGTACCTGCCTGCTTTATGCCTAGTCATGTTTCCAGCTCATGCATCATTTCCAAATGGACGTGCACAACTGACTAATGCGTACACATTGTCGCGACTTTTTTTTCATTCTTTTGGAAAAGTGGAGGACGACGACGGAGGAGTAGACGTGGCTGACTTTTTTTAGATTCCCGTTGAATAGACACTCTAGGCGTTGACGGTCTCTTTTCTAAGTATCAAATTTCTGAAAGTAGCACTGGGAATAAGCATCTTTGATCGGTGTGACTAAAAGATGTACTTTGAACTTTTTTTCTCTTCAACTCAACTCCTTTTATTACCATCCCTCCGGACTAACATGTTTTGTTCAGAAATAAAGTCACGATTTTTATGTTAGCCGTGTCTATTGCATAAAATGTAGGAGAATTGTATTGAAGGAACTGCAAGGGAGAAAGGGAGCGGATAATACTATCGAAATCGAAGGTAAATTTTAACATTATTCACGTGCTGTCACCATATGAGAGAGAAAATTGATATATTGAATGAATAGCTAAACATAATCGAACATTATTTTGACTAACTGCTTTCCTGATTTAAGCATTTTACGAAGCTGGAAACTGAAATGTGATTGGGGAAAGGTGACGAACCATGGATTTTTGCTAATATTTTGCCAGTCTGCCCCTTCATCCCAGAAAGTCTCTGCATCGTGGTCGTCTCCCAGGATGTGGGTTTTCCCAATTGAGTTTTATTCAATATTTAGCCCACTCCCAACGAGACTGACATGCGATAAATTATACCCCATAGCATGTCTCTCAGTTATTCCATCGATCCAGCATATTATTATCTTTCATAATATTTTTACTACCAAGCACGTGTGTGGATGAGAACATTAACTCTCTCGTCTCGACACATAATATAATGGCAGACAAGAATCGTGATGTAAATACTGGTACGATTATTGCAACTTGTATCAAACTAGAAACAAACCAAAGTCCGACTCGATTTGCTGGTGAAATTGATTTATTTTTTTGCGGACTGCATTCATTTGCTTTTGTAAAACTCAAATGCATGGAGACAGCAAATGGGTCAGCTCATCACAGAGATGCCTCTCTGGCGCCTTGCTTTCATGTTGATTCATCCGCCCTTCTACTCTAATAAAAATAGCACGCGAGTGGATGAATGAAGCAATTCTGACAGCACATATCATCTGTCTGACATGTGAAGCAGGTGTCGTAGGTCGAAGTAGTAGCACGTAAATGATGATCATGACTTCTTATGATATCGTTTGGTGGAAAATATAAAAAAATAAGATCTGGTAAAGAAGGATCGGTATTTGGGAAGTATTTTAGGATGGTTATTTATAAAATATTTCAGCTTTTACGCAATCTTCATCAGACTGAACGTTGCTTGAGGACATTTTCTTGAAAATTTTTATCAGATCCTACAGAGGTCTCATTAATAAAAAACATATCTACCTAAACCATAAGAATAATATATTATCGTCTATGCCTTTTTACTTACAATGTATATAGATGTGGGTCGTTGTGAAAGCACACTCAAATGCAGTGTCAGCAGAGTTAAAGATTTGTGTTGTTGTCTGTATTTGCATGGGAAAAGGAAGACCATTTCAGTCAGTCAGTATTTCCTTATCTATCAGCTTTCCATTCCATTCTCCTTACCCACATCCTCCCAAACTGCAAAAAGTGCAAGTCAGAAACAGAGCAGCTTTGTATGTTCTCGGGCCATGGTGAAAGTTGGAGAGTCTAGTAGTGGCAAAATGTGAAGTGGCGAATGAGAATTATGTATTATAGGTACATAATCATATACACACTTACACAAGTCACGGGAGTGGTGGTGGTGGTTGTTTGTGTTGCATTTTATTTTCTGATGAGTTGGCAGTCATCCCTGCCATGCCCATTTAAAAGTTTTATGAACTCCTCGTAAATAAGAATAGCCTCCAGTTTCCCAGTCGTCTGCACACTTATCAGAGATAAAATGTTGATAACTAAATTAATCCAATAATTTATGCCTTCCCTCAAAAAAGACTCAACTCGCATGCATTATACAGGCTGACAGGCATTTACATGGACACGCCAAGACAGGCGGGTGTGTGCTGTGTCGACGTTGGCAAAAGTTTTGTCAGGAAACGTAAGTATGTATTGTCGAGGCATAATTGTGTAAATGGTTTATGCAAAAATGGTTACGCTCATCATTATGGAGTGAAAATAAACCCTTGATTGAACCATTGAACTTTGAACTGTAAGCTGATTGTCAGTAGACATAAAACGAAATGTCTGGACTGGAATGCATAAGAATGGCAACAACTACAGCTTACGGAAAACCCTTTTAAGTTTTATTGGCTTATTGCTCCTTCTGTTTACATAATTTTTGGAATCAATGATTCAGTTATTCAGAAATGCCCAAGTTGTGCCATTGTGACCGGTGGTGACCAGCCAAACAAGTAGGGACATTATACAAAGTCCATGCATATGTGTAAAAATTAATAGGCACTTAATTTTCTCCTCGGGGATATTGCATTCGAAGATCATACTTTTGCACAACGTAGTTCCGAAGGTTGTAAAAATGTCGTCAGGAAAAGTGCCAACAATCTTGATCTGCTTTCAAAAATCATTTTATCCATTTCTGAGTATTGTAAATGGTATTGAAGTTTTATGGTATTGAACATTACGAGTGAAATTTCACTGTAACCGGAAAAACGGAAAGGAATACATTTCAGGTTCAACGAAGAGTCATATAGGCAGGAAGAAGGAAAGGAAAGATGAGACTTGTATTTATATACTTTCACATAGCACATACCTAATGCAATTTCACTTTCACATCGTGCCATATGACATCTCATAAAATATTTATGACTTGGAAGAGGAGCAAGGTCATTATATAATTTCCCATAAATGTTGTTGTAAAAACTAGGTGACTAAAGCTACTTGGCTGCTGCCGAGTCGAACATGTATTGCGCAATAGACCATGTACATTTCCGTCCGACATGAAAGTGTACACGGCCACACGCTCAGAATAATGTATTACGTCTGCTATGCTGGGGAAAGCAGAAAATAGGATTTATGTGTTTCCCGAATATTTAAAATGTGACATTTCACCTTCAGCCTCCCAGACATGAAAGTAATTGTATTTCAAGTGGAAAATTATTGAGAAAGGAACGTGCTGTATGAAAAAGACAAGGATCACGCACACACCCAAAACCTCTTCATGCTTATGTTTAACCTGTGTAATCAATTAATCAAGTCGTTTCATACACATGTATTTCATTTCCCTGTAAATGTTACACCAGCATTACTTATTGATTGTGTAGCTGTTTTTTAAACAGTTAAATATTGTAGGCCACAGGAAAGCATAGTTGAAGTTAGATACTACATCTGCACCAAAAATGTGAAAACAGAGGACAAAATTCCTGCGAATTATTTTCGGAGAGTATGTGAACCAACCAACCTTCCATTTTCCACCACAAACCCAACAACGCAACGTGTGCTCCACTTTATGTACCCAAAGAAAATATTATATATCTGCCGCAGCCATCATCGCACTTTCTCTTGTGTGCTCATCCCACCGTTCTCTCGTCGGTAGTTGATGTGCGTGGCACGTTGAATATCCATAATATTATTATATGTAGAAAGCATGTACTCAAGTAAACAATCCCAAGTCCTGACGGCAGAGCAAAACCCTCAATGAGCTGAAAGTAAAGGAAACCAAAACCACATCTTCCGCTCTCTACGTGCTTTCTCCACTTGCCTTGTATAAAAGGCAAAAACGCTTCTTCTAAAACAGTCATGCTTTTTTCACAGTAAGAATTAGTTAAATTCAGGCACATAAAATGTATTCATTTACCTATGTGATTTATCAACTATTATTTTTAAAATGAATCCCCAATTGCTCTGTATTGTTCATCACAGAAAATTAGGACAGTGGAAATCATCACGTCATGAGCATGTTTCGCTGCTATTCCATATTACTCCCGTCTAAATGGCTGACCGCCAGACTGACTTTTATTCGTTGGCATCAATGATGAAACTTGCCCATAAATAAACCATGTATCTTCATATTTATCCCTCATTCGCACTAAACTACAACAACTTTGAACTATAATTGTCAGTATTTTATGGGTGCAAATTGTACAAGCTAAAGAAGGAGCCGTTTTGGCACCAAACAAAGCTAGCCAACCATTCAAAAACTCAAATTATCTACATATTTTTTTTATAGAACAAATGATAGTGATAATATGCTCATGTTTGTGGATGGAGGTAAAGTAAAGGGAAAGATGGCCAGTTTTTTGAGCTGGCAATTTCCGTTCCATTCCTGACTCATATATCTTATTAGCCGGTTTTACTGCCCTTGTTCCTTTTACCACCCTTAGCTGGCTGCACGATATGCTTGAGACAAAGAAAGAGGACAGGAGAAGGGAAAATGCTGGCAAGATAGCTGGCTGCCTTTTCTTCTCAAATATTTCCGCATGTGGAGAGGAAAAGAATGTCTTGCTGAGGCTGACACTGAACTGATCGCCATCATTTTTTTACTATCATCCTCATCATTCCTCTTCTCTGACTAACAGACCAAAAGAGTGTGTAGGTTTGTTAAGTGCGACGATCGCCGATTTGTATACAATCAGCAATACAAAGCATTGTCTCGTCTCTCGATTTGCTCCAATTTATGCTAGCGCAATGCCAAAAGGAGCCCATTCAAACGTACGCCATTATCGTTATATAAAACAGCATTATCATATCATCTGCAGAAGAATGAGGCTCCCGGTACATCCCTTCCAACCGAGCAGGATAGACAAAAAAGGTAATTTTTGCGTTTCTTGGACATAAGGTAATCCTGCCGCAAAAAAATGGATGTTATTGGCGAAAGCTAGAGGGCTATAACTTTTGGAAAATGTACACGTTACAAGCTTTTACCCGAACAATGCAAGTTTATTGTGTACCTATTTCCATTTCGTACTTCTCAGCAACTCGTACAAATATTTTCCAAAGCTGCGTGCTCGTTTGGTTTTGCAGGTCTTTGTATCGTGTATTATCCCATGAAAGCGCTGGCTACCAAACTAGTCGGTTATTACTACGCAGTTGAGATATAAAATGCACAAAACTGTATCAAAATGTACCTTGTAGCAGATTACTGATCTTTGTCAGCTACATAATATATTTAATGTACAGCACGTGTACTATTTAGAGTAGAAATGATAAAGATATGATAATAATCATGTTAAAATTACTACTACAACATAACATTTAGGCTTTAGCAATCCTATTCGACTAAGGTGGAAAGCATAAACTTGTGGAGGTACAAAGTATAAACTTGTGGAGGTGAATGTATAATTTGCCCGTGTGGAACAGAGAAATTGAAGATGATGACTCTGAAACTGAAATCCTCCTCTTTGGATCCGCGCCAAACGTTGATGGTCAAAATATTCTTGGCTGCGACATATTATACTTTCTCTCGAGTTGTAAAGCCAAAGCATATTTTTATTTCATTCACTCGGCCATTTTGTAAATAAATAGTTTTATTGACATAATAATTGTATAAAAAGAAAAGTAATGTTATTCATTGCTGCTATGAATTTTGATTATTACGATTAATATTAGTATTATCATCCCGAAGAATATTCAATCTTTGCTACGAGTCTTGGTTTTATTACATTTTAAACACCTACCGAGCAAAGTGGGATTAACTGGGAGAAATGGAGCGAATTAAATACCATTACCATTTGCCATAAGTAAACCATAAATTGAGAAAATCAGTTTTTACGATTTGCGGTGTTTCAACTGTGGTGGTAAAGAGAAAGTAATGTTTTCTTGATTATGCCTACTACTATTTAATACCACAGTCGAAATTGATATCATGTTAACACAAATTCAGAGGAATATATTTGCAAAATTGTTATTACTATTCGTTGACACACCAGCCACATTATTTGAAAATCTGCAAGCAAAACTTTTACAACCTTCAGTCTGGAATATAATCCTCTCAGCAATGCTGCATACATGAAACGAGAATTCAGCAATGTACACATCAGATTTGACTTGATCGAATCACAAACCACTATCAAGATATGAGATTCAGCAAATTCGAGATTAACTGGTGAATAAGACCTTAATTGCTGCTATTAAACCTAAGCAAATGATGACAAGTCATTAAGCTACAGTGTCACAATAAAATAAGCACTGTGTGCCTACATGACCGTAAATGTGTCAAGCTCATTACACTTCACATTTTCCACAAGTTATGATCAGGCCCGGGCGTTACTTTATACTAGTTGCGCTGACAAAAAACCACCAGTGCGACCATTGCAATTGAAAGCAGATGCTGCAATGCAAAGCTGACGTGAAGCAATAATGTGACGAAGAGGAAAATGTCAGAATGAGTGCTCTCAATACAAAGATCAATATAATGATGACAATGATTACACAAATCCCATTTTATTACCACGCACAAACTACATGTGGTTTTCATACGAAAACGTAAGGTTCAAAAAGTATGGGATGTAAACCACCAACAAATTCATTTTCAATTCATTTTCTTGAAACCTTAAGCTTTTACGACTACCTTCATCATCAGCTAAATCACTGTTCCACATGTTACACGTTTTCATCCATTTGCACCGTCTACAAAATTAACTTTCCTCAATGCATGTTGGGTGGATGGATGATAGGAAATGTATGTATTAGACATTCAACCAAAATGTTATTTGTTTTTGCATGAAATGGTACCACCATCAAATAAATTGACAGATTGATGAAATATCCTAGCATTTCACAGTTACTTCGTGTTACAGCAAAGTTGATTGGATACTAAGAGGCTAAATATTTTAGCACGCTTTCGTGACTTTAATATCCAAAAACATTACACTGAAGATTATTAACATAATGGTAAAAGTCAAACCATATTCATAATGTAGATGTAGTTCATTAATGATCAGTCATTGAACCCATCTTTTTCCTGTTCCACCTAAATGGTACAAAAATCAAGTGTCTACGCGGACGAAACGGATGGACGAACATTTGCATTGTGAGTTTGTTGTAATGTGCTCTGCTGTTACATCGTCTAGATAAATGCCAACTCCGCCGGGCGTCCATAATGTTTAAAACGAGCCCTTCTTGATGCTCTTGTTATTTTTGTTTATTTCTCAAGTGAGTCTTTTACTTTGAACCTAGCCGTTATATGCTTACAGATATTTTGAAAATTATAGAGAATGTATAAGCGAGGCACTGTAAGCTTGATACCATGCGGGTTATATGATTAAAAACACCACTCAGGTCTTTCGTAAAATATGTATACGTTCACGGGTGTAGCGAAGGAAAGTGTGGGCGTTTTTTTTGTGAATGAATTTAAGGATAGGGAGTTTTCAAAGAGAACAGAGTCGTAGAGAGCAATACTTAGGAAGAGTTTATCAGTCACGGAACTCGACAAACAAAGCCCGTCTAAAATAATCTCTCCGGAGTCGTTTAAAGAAGAAATGAAAAACAATTCTTTTTTTTACATGAAACATGGATGGTATGTGAGATGTTTAACGGATTGTGAGTAAACCGAGTTGTCATTTCTTTCTCTCCTTTTTAGCTTAAGTTCATTCATAAAACGTACATGCTGAATTTCCTTCGTGATGTTTTAAAGTTAAGAGTCGACACAACATCTTAATAGCCATACCTACTCCCTATTTCTGCTCTCTGTGAATGCGATGACGAGGGAAAAGGAAACAATTCACACATGACGACGTTGCTTGCTGCTGCATTAAGAAGATTTTGATTGCCAAAAGGAGAATGAAATGAGAAACGCAAAATAAATAATAAAAACATCTCAATTTTCGCACAAAACTTGAGAGAAACTCTATTCATGTGAAAATCAATTTCGCAAACTTTATGTATTAGTTGGATACACAGCTAGGCTAGCAAAATTCGCTTTCGCCGTTACTCAGTAAACAGTGTGTGTTTTTTTGTCAAATATGTAACATGAAGGCATGCACTAATCACTGTTAGTTGTTAGAATTCAACAACGTCAGCACATAAGGTTGAATAATAATTTCAACTTTCACTTTCCCAGTGTGGGCGGTCGTTGACATAATGACATTATGACAAGTCGTAAGCGCGGAGGAGAAAAACTCAGACCTTAGGGACAACTTGCATTGTCACATCTACCTACCTATTTATATTTGTGAAAATCCGTCATGTTTTTGCTACTCCCCATCACATTGCAATCACGACAACTTTATGGTGATCAGCACAAAAAATATTATGAATATCTAAACAGCAAAAGATTTCATGGGAGCGTCATGTGTCGCGCGGCTTATCTTCATTTACTCCATATGGATGAGAGTAAATGTTGTTTGAGCCATATACATATATGTATAACGTTGGAATTAAGTAAATATCAAATGAAAATTGATTGTTGACCTACTTTTGCTAAAATAAACAACTCGTGTCTTCATGTTTGTGTAGTTCCTTCCTGTACGGTGTAGAACAAGTCCCGTCCTAGGATTGCACTGAGCGAGACAAGTCCACCTATTTTTTTTGGCACACACCCTAACTCATTTACTCCATGATGCACAATCCATGTACTGTTTCAACATGAATACCTAAGTCTTTTCTGGGACTACTGACTAGCCTGAGTCTGCTGTCAGTCACTTTGCCATTCATCCGTGCCAAAAACCTGTCGTTACCATTACTTTTTTTATTGTTACATTGCTTCATACCGACGGCCTTGGCTTCTCTGTGCATAATGTGCTTTCTCTTGTGTTCCACCATAAAGAATACAAGCTTTATCGTATGCAAGTTTATTCGTGTACCTAAAAACTACAAATTGCATCTTCCTGCAGACACACAGTCTGTAGTTGATGACGCGGCTGGACTAATGAAGTAGCGTGCATAAATACTTGAAATCTTCTACAAGCACAGATGCTGATGCACAACAAGAGAAAATTCTAATGAAATTATGGGACAATGGAAGCGGAAGAAAGGGCTGCATATTTAAAAAATAATTTACCTCCATTGGGATTCTCTGCGTTGGAATGAGCAAAGAACAGCGGACGTAAGGAAAGTATTTTCACCCTTCTTTGTGAAATTCCCACACATGTTTTGCCTCGTTTTCTTTTAATAAAGGTTTGTTCATGACAAAAATCTAAGGACGTAAACAATCCGTTAAAAATATAATAAGGACTTATTATCTGGACGATCCTATGTTGATTTTATCCCATGTGGACTTGTTTTCTGGACCACCTCTTACACTATTTTGGTTCCAAAACTAAGACTCTTTTTCGTTAAGTCAAGTAAAAGAAAAGGCATTTCATTTCTGCGCTGTTCCGATTTAGCATTACAAATCATTCCGCTGTAGCATACTCATCATTCACGGACTCATTGGCCTCATTTGAAAGCAAAAGGTAAAGTATGGAACATGCTTGAGGTAAAATACAACCAGAATGACAATAAAAGAATCTTGCTGAATCCTCTTTTTTTCCAGCTTGCTTCGTTTTTAGCTGCCAGGGACGGAGAGAAGCAAGTCACACGGGGAGAAAGCAGAACGGGCTTGGAATATAAAAAAATCGCAACGGATGAGAGTGAAAGCAATACAATAGGTACCAAGAATACATATCACCAAAAAAAGTTGATTTACAGTGAGTTGGAGTGAAGTTGTGTTTCTTGAGCACCTTCTTCATTTGCATCATTGCACGCCTACTAAGTTATAATATAAAAATATAAAACCTTCATTTTCTTTTATTGCTACTTTGTTTACCACATTTTTAGAGGGAATTGGGCAAGATTTTCTACCTTACGGCTGGAAGGTAAATGCGATCACGCATATTATGAAGATTACTTCACGTAAAGTACATGCTAGATAATAAATTCAGAGCATCACGTGTACACCTGTAGCGAGCTAACTGTCAAATATTTTCTTTCTTTTTTATATATCTCTCTGAAGTGTCATGGTACGTGTCTGGATCTGTTTTGTTCTTCAAAAGAAGAAAACTTTCACTGGCATAATCTTTTATTTTTATGGAAAATATGAGCCAAGGACATGATAATCATTCCCAAAACTAGTTTGCATCTTTATTCTAACGAGGAAACTTGTCTCGTAGTAAATCCTGTTCGTAAAGAAAATCTTTCTTGATTCTCCGCGATATTTTTTATTATTATTTTATTAATGCACAATGCAGTTATTCTCTTCTGATTCTAAACACAATGTTTCATGGTATAATGGCAGTATAAAACATGTTCTTTTACAAGTTTGCATCAAGTGACGCTCAGTCATGAATCGTTTCACGTGTGACCGAAATTTTCCCAACCCCTGACTATGATGGTGGATGTGTGACTTTTTGCGAGTAATTTCGGAGGACCGATATCAATAATATTTCATTTTTAATGGCCATCACCTAGTTTCGTATTTGTTACATTTCCAAGAGTATACTTAAATGGTAAAGAGATGCGAGATTCAAAGGGATCTGTATGTCGCGAGTGGGAGTGAGCGAATATATATTGTGCTTTTTGAATATTTGTCACACTAATGATCCTTCTCGTCCTGAAGTCGCTTGTAATGCTCTCCAAAGTCGTTCTGCCTCGGGCCGTTGCATAAAATGCTCACAAAAGCACTCATGATAATGAGTCTTGCGCCGTGACCTATTCCTTCCTTCCCACAACAAAAAATGTTCTTGAAGATTAGGGACTGTACTACGTACTTTCTTACATTTTGACTCAAGAGCCATAATAAGAAACTAATGTCATCTCTTGCTTCGGAGCCAGCAAATAATAATGGGAAATGCATAAATCTCCCTGCGGGTGGCTGTTCTATACATTACCTTGTTTGTAGGCAACATTTGAGTCCTTATACCTGAAGATTACAAACTGTCACAAGAACGAGTGCCCTGGTGCATTACGTACAAAAGTTTCCTTTCGGCAAAATGTCGTTATGTAGTAAATTGTACTTATGTAATAAGTACCCGTAAGCAACATTTGAACATAATTATTAAGCGTCAATAGCCTTCAGTTACAGGTACAAACAGAGCCGCACCCTGTTCCCAAAGCAATTGCAAAATTACGCAACTCAAATGGTCAAAACCGTCATTACAATAAGCAAGGTTACTATTTACAAAATGCTGGGCATAGTATAGTAAGCTTGGCTGCAATATGGATTTGCCAATTAAATTGTGCAAGTGCATGCTGTCATTGTGACAGTAAGGTAATATATGCAATGTAGGTACATGCGATGTATGTAAATTCATTATTTATGGACGCAACTGATTATTCGTCTCGTCCATGTTTGCATGCAGACATATGGTCTGGATACCAGTTGTTCCAGTTCTGGGATTACTGAGGAAAACTTTGTTTCAACTAGTGGGAAAGTTGTTTTTTGGAGAGAATGGACTGGGATGGTTCCCTCGAGAGAGCAAAACTTGCGAGTTTGATTGCGTTTTTGTCAAAGCATGCGTTCCTATGAACTGTTCCTCTTGAGTAACGACCTGAAAGTAGTCAATTAGGAATAGATGAATCTTCTCACAGTATCAAAACCGGCAAGATTCGTATGTTTTATGGATGGTCACAGCTAAACTGTACTGGCACTGGCCTTATAAGTTACATAAATGCCGAAACCAGGTATACACAACTGTACAAGACTGCATCTGTTCTTGTCCTCTCGTTTTTATCTCACCTAATTTGCTGGCAAAAAGCAATTAAGAGGAAACAGAATGAGCGGCGAAAGTAGCTGTAGCAACCGCACTCATATTTCTCAAGGCTTTGCTGCTTGTGTGCCTAGCTGTTATGATGCATTGTGCGAGCCACCATAGCAACAAGAGAAAGCTAAAATTATAAGGTATATAGTAATTCTGCTCTCATTTTTTTATATTTTGGTTAAGGCTCTGTCTCCAAAAGTGTCGATGAGAATGGGTAGAGAGAAAGAGAGAAGGCCGACGAGAAGTTTTTTTGCGGTTTGCTATCTCATAAATAATCTGCGTAGGATGAAAAGGGGAAAGGAAGGACGAGGGTAGAATGGATGTCTTTTAGTGTGTGTAGTTCCTTTCCTTGCATTACCGGATATATGCATTTCATCTTCCGGTTAAACTTTGCATATATATTCCTTTCAGCAAACTTATTTGCAAGATAAACCACCGAGGCATTATACACACATAAATAAACTCCCAAAGGATGGCGATGGTGGCGGAGAGTTATAATAATATGGTCAGCATAATAAACTCTCTCCTGCAAACTATAATTCCCTCGTTTTAGTGCAGCAGTATAAATGCGTGCTACTTGACTCCCTCATTTTCCAATCTCATCTCTCATCTTACATGCTTAAGAAACAAAATGTTGGCAGATATGTAGAGGGAGATGCAGGAGTGAAAGCGGTGTCGGTGAGTGCGGGATACCAGTTTCCACTTCACTGCATACTCTATCTTTATTCAAAAGGGAGTAGGATTTGGAAGTGCAATTTTGGGTAGATCCAAAAGGAGATCCCAAAAAAAAGCATGCATTGTAAGATTGCGACTCGTCGTGAGCCAGCAGTGTTGAAAGTAGGCCTTCCTCGGAAAACCCACATAATGAAAGGCGAAAAACGCATTTCTTTTTCCTCTCTTTTCCTATTTGGGTTAAGGGGCTCCGTATCCAAAATGCGGCTTCTTGCCGTCTCTTTTCCAGATGCTGGTAGCCGGAAGCCACAAGTGCCTACTAAACGGAGCTACGCTGTTTCTTGTTTGGTAAAACAGAAAAGTAGGGAAAATGTTACGATCGGTTGACACAAATTCACGTTCGCACAAGTATGAAAAACAGCAACGAGTGTGACTGGCAAGGTTTACATTCTCGGCTCGTAAAAGCATTTCAAAGCAACTTGTTAATTAAATATTATCTCCCTTACCGCTTCTAGACATTGTAACTCAACAAACCATAGTTACATATTACACATGCTTTGCAAAAAAAACGTGTTTCTTTATTAAACCAATATTTCCGATTAAATGGAACTCAACGGTCCTTCTATAGTTATGCTCTCATTTATTATATTATATTCATTTAATTATATTCCCATTTGTAGCATTTTGCAGGAATGGCAAATGGAGCAAACTATAGCCAAAATCGGCAAGTAGGGCGAACCACGAAAATACATCTCTGACTTTACCTTGAAATCTAGAAACGTTTTATGATTGTATGTCACATCTACTAAATCATAAAACTACATATCTCCCAATTCATTTTTATCGTATTTTTTATAAATCGGAACTCGTATAATTACATACATCATACGAAGCGGAGAAGAAGGAATGGAAACGATCCAAGAATACGAAAAGTAAATTATTAAATGTCAGCATAAAATCAGTTGCCATATAAATCCTATGCAAATTCGCAATGAAGTGAGTCCATTTCATCTATATGATATATACTATATATTATATGACCACAAAGTATGCTATGTTGCAAGTAATGCAAGTTCAGAATTGTGGAAAGCACATGTTCTCGTATACAGATTTGTAGGAGTTCGATAAAAATCAAACTACCTAGTTCTCAATCAGCTAATCATCGGTTTAACTTTATTAATATTTCCATCCAAATAAGATCATTCCTAATCTTATTTAGTAACCAAAGTAGTCATCACTAAATAGTTCAAAATCAGTTATTTATATATGTATACCACCTTTACTTTAAATAACTTGGCACAATTGGATTTTCCATGTTGGTTCACTTGGATGCTGAAAAAGTTTGACCCAGTTTATTGATGGCATGTTTGGGGGTTGTTTTTAGATGTGTGGAAAGTTGTAGCAACTTTTCCCCACACTATTTCTCCCAAGTTATAACCTTAATTTCATTCTAAACATTTATACTAGGTTGGGGTAAACCTTCAACCGTATAAATTCTATTACTGTAAGGGAAAGCAAGCAAAGGGATCTTGGAATGGAATGTTGAGTAATATGATGTGATTGAAATAAACATAGCATCTGTAAAACAGTGTGGTCACAAAACTCGATAAACCAAACAAAATAATGTTCGAATAGCTCCGGGTTATCTGTTGATTGAAAAGGTTTGCCACAGTCAGCAATAGCAATAGTGCTAAACTACTAAACAGAGTTGGAGAAAGGTTGACTTTTTAATTTCATTCTATTTACCTACTTGATTTGTTCTGTTTGTCCAGCGAGTCTACACTGACACAACAATTTATCTCCTTTTTGCGTGTACATTAGTCATTGTCAGTCTCGAATTAGGATTTGAGAGCAACGCAGGCATAAAGTGAAGCGTTGAGAATAGAGTGTGTGAGAAAGTTTGTTTTAGTGGTCCAACCACGTAAACAAAAATCAATCACTTGTGAGCACAATTCCCTTTGGAAAAGTGTTATAGAAAAAGGAATTCCAGAGATAATGGTTTGCGTGGGCTTCTTAAATTGATTTCATTTCCAACGTGCAAAATCCCGCTACCTCATCCTTCAGCTTTATCCATCCTACAAGTTATAACTACACAAACATCAGGTAAAGCAAGAAACTGTCCTTTTTCTTTACTCAAAATATTTTCAATCATGTTTAGGAAACTTTTCAAAAGCTCGAGCCTTTTTCTATAATGTATGTGCATCGAAAGTCTGACGTAATAGCGCTCGCGCTCACTTGTTGGTGACTGATTTTGTTCCTTTAAGTCTATATCCATCTCAAATTTCATATTTGCTGTTGTTGAATTAATTTAGCAAACCCTTTTAACATAACATATTGTGTAGGTGTGCATTTAGGGATTTCGTAATATAAAAGGTTAAAAAGACAGAGGGACTGGAAAGAGGCTTGTTTTTCATTCACTTTCTCTTCATCACAAAAATACACCACTGCGCTAAATATTATGATGCTGCATTTGTTTGATGACAGGGAAAGCAAAGCAAGGAACCCCACAATTTGGTTGAGTAGTATCCTCAGTAACGTAGAGCGTAAGGTTATTTTTTCTAGCTCATTGACTAAAACGCACCAGTTTTTTAGTTCAATTGAGCGAGGGATTCGTATTCGTGCATAATTTAGCATGTTTTAGTGAACCCTACCAGGAAAGCATGATCCACCGTCATTAACGTATTTATACTCCCTATTTTCCTGATTTCTCCGTTTTATAAACATGTCATCTATTTTTATTCATATCCTTTGGAGTACCCATACCACTCTCGTGTTACATACTTGAGCTCACCCTCCTCCGGCGAGACAATATTTTTAACAGGATACAAGTTTGAATAGCTTAATGCTTTTAAATTTTCTAGGAAAGGCTTCAGTTTCAGAGATTCGTTCACTCTCATCCCCATAATAATAAACTTGTCAGCATTCAGTTGAATCGTTTGCTTTTTAGACAATTTTGTAGCTGGTGTATGTATGAATGTGTACATCAAGCAGTTAACTGCAACGTGTAACGTAGACGGATGTTATCGGTTAACGCCCACGACCGCCGAGTTCTCACAAGCTTTCAAATTTTCTCTACCTGACTTCCATTTCACTTTGACTTTGGAGTCAGTTACCTCGTTCTTGTTAATTTTATACTCTAAACATAGCTATACTTTCACTTTCTAAGTAATCTCTATTAAAAGCATTATGGTAACCATATAGCCAAATCGACTTATGTTGTACGTAGTATGTATGTGTTTATCAATTCTTTCAATCCTTAGATTAATAAGCCATGAAGCAGCACAATGTGTTAAAGTCACAAGCTTTAGGAGTCGGCATCATTCACATCTATTTATGTTGTAATAATGACTTTACTGAATACCGACAGTCTGGCTGGTATTGTTCAAAGAACTAAAAAAAATATTGTGGGAGTAATACCAGTGCCGTCGGCACAAAGAGTTATGTTTATTGTATGGAGCTCATTTATCTCCACTCTTGACTCATCGAGCAAGATTGCGTTGTAAATGGGGCTGTGTACAATATTTAGAAGGACACTTTACAATTTCAAGGTACTCAGAAAAACGTACTTGTAAAAATATTGGGCTCTCTTGGTAGCATCTCTCTATCTGCTTCCTTGATCTCTGCTCTCTCTCTACATGCATGCTTATCCAACGAAAATATTAAAGTGTATAAGAGTAGCTCTTACAGGGCGAGTAAACAAATTGATGCATTCGAGGAAAGAGATATGAGGGAAACGGAGCGAAAGAGTTGGTGGTAGCCTCTCGTGAAATGGATATGCCTCTTAAAAGCTCTGTGAGTGCTTTACTCATTCATCCATCGTTTACTCGAGTACGCGAGAAACGGAGAGAGAAAGATAAAAAAAGAAACATGAGTTCTTTTCATACACATACTTTCCATTTTCCATGTATCCGCGCCCGTGTCCAAAAATGTGTTTGCTGGAGTGGCGTGTGTGTGTACTTTAGTTAGGCAACCACCTTCTTGTGTCTGCTAATATTCTCATGTCAGCATGTTTCAGACAGGACTTTTCCTATCTTCCCGTCTATATGCTCATCTATCCTACATTACAACACCACCGCCACCTCTCAACTTTCTCCTTCCTCTCATCCAATTTGGCTCAAGATTTTTTTTTTTCGTTTACTTTTTCATTTGCTATTCAGTGCTGTTATATTTAACAAAGTATACACAACTGCGCCACATGCTATGCTGCAATTTTTTTGACAAGAGCGTGAATCTTACTTTTGAGCATGAATGAAATTGAATATTATTGCTCTTTGCATACGCATTTAATATAACTACCTATTTCAAGACAGGTAGTTGAGTGAACTAAATTCGTCAACAAAAGTTTCGTTATTTTACGTCGCAGGTATTCACATGATTGTTTGTTACAACTTATTTTACATGAAGGATATTTGATTAATTAAGCATTTACAAGCTTAGCTTACAAGCTAAGCTTAGCCAACAAACTAATCGGAAAATGTTGAAAACTGTTAAATATTTAAATGAACTAGTTTTTATGTTTTTGTATTTACATTCTCGCACTTTCACCCTACTATAGAAAACGAACTGATTGCCTTCATAAAACATTCAGCATTATGTATCTAACTGCATGTGTGCTGACTTTTTGGTGCAATATTTATCCCGCCAAGCTCTCATTCAATTGGAAAGTACAGCACGGCCTGTTTTTTTATATTTCTCGCAGCAAAATAAAATCGAAGCTTATGCAGGATCGTTTTGTGACTATGTGATCACGAGTAAAATGATATTGGTGGCGTTTAGCGTTTTAGTTTTTGCATGATGAATAAATAAAAGCATGTATCTGACTGCATCTGTGTAGGCCAATCTGAATGGCATTGTGCTTACCTAAGCTGACATGAGATTTATATTGCAGAGGTATCTAGTCTGGAAATCAGCGGAATATCATAATTTATTTCCCACCATCACTTGTGTTGTAGAAACGAGGGAAAATTGCAATTTCGTGCAAACATGGTTACAACTGTCACGTCGCGCGGAAAAGCGCGACATGTTTTTCAATATGTCGTGGCGACTGCAGTTTCGGAATATTGCCCAACACCCAGATTTCTATCTTAAAATCAATTTATGGGTACTGCTCAGTTTGCATTTTTGTTTTTCCTGATTCCGATTCCGGCCATTTTTGACAACGTGCAGCAAACACTAAAAGTTCTAAAATCCATGAAATCAAATAACCGAGCGAGTGTATAGTATACACTCATTGGATTGGATATGGTTCTAGATTTTTTTCGAAATAAATATGTTCTGCATATTGGCTTGGTGTCTGAAATGACAAGGAGAACGCAAAAGAAAGGGTTGAAAGACAGAATGGATAGATAATCGATAACGATGTAAATATTTGGAGTCACCATAGCTTCTTCTTCTTCTAGCTTCCAACATTCCAGGTTTGCTGTAGTCTGGCATATTAATATTTGTAGAACGCAAACTGAATGTCGGCATTTGCATTCATCTTTTTATGAAGACAAGATTTTCATCAATGAAAAATATGTAGACATGCGTTGGCTGGCTCCATCTTTCTTCCGAATTTTCTTTTTTTGCCCATTCAACGCACATACGCACAACTGACGCCAAGTCAATGGCACTTTCACTTATTATTTTTTGGTAAATAAAGAGCAGCAGCAGTAATGAAAGTGCGATCAAGGAAGTAGTACAAAGGATCAATCTCGTTGCCATGAAAACATTAATATTCATTCAGTTCACCTAAAGTTAAATGTACGGTTCAAAAGGATTCTTGCCTGAACCTTCAACATCAGCTAATGATGGGACGGGACGAAGACAATTGGAATCAATTGTCTGCGAGTTAGAAGAAACACATTGATTCTAAATTCTGCGTTTCCAAGCACAATTTCCTGTTTATTTGCGAAATTTCTTTCACATTTTTAAAACATTAAACATTACATATATGTAATAAAAATGGACGTAAAAATAAATTCTGGAACAGGATAAAAATGCAAATCTAAAAAAGAGAACAAGGAAAAGAAAGGCATAACTTATTTTTAGTGAGCAGAAACTCAAGTCATTATAATACTTGCTGTTGATGTTTACACTTTTGGAACATTAACTGATAGTGTTGTAGTATCTTTTTGTGAGGAGAAAGCACAAGAATTTATTGGATAGAAAAGGTAATGTGACAGCTGGGCAAAAGCAATAACCATAATGCGCTTCTTTAAAAAAGATTAAAAGCCGATACAAAGTGAATTCTAGGAAAGCCGAGCAAAAACAGGGCCCGCAAATTCCTTTCCAGCGCTCCACTCTTGTTTTCAGAACTCACAAGTAAACAGTCCATCTCATTGTTGTGAAGAGAAAATGTATAAGCGTGTTAGTAGGAAAAGGCCCACTTTAGGATAATGGTATTGTTTTCGAGGAAATAGAGATTTCGTTTGCTCTTTAGGACTGATGACTGGTTCGGAGAATACTGAGGATTGGTCGGTCGGAGGCATTGAGCAGCTACATCTCTTCTAGCAATATTTAGCAATTTCGCGTAGTGCGTATTGCGAAAGGTGAAGATGGACTCCCAAGGTCCATAGAGTTGCCCTGACCCCTGAATAGCGTTGATTCAAAAGGCATGGACGCGATATCAGGAGGTCACAAGATAATTTATATAAGCTTCCTCTTCCTCTTCGGCTTTGTTATTTTCACCTTTTATAAAAACATGTCTAATATCAAACGACTATTGTTTTAATTTCAATGTTTACGTAAAAATGACTCATAACAGTGTTACAGTTTAGCTTTTAACTGTTATGACATCTCCCAAGGCTCGTTATTTTAAACTTTTGGTAAAAATAAAATACATTTTTAATTAAATTACGTAAATATTTGTTTTTGTAACTAGGAATGCCAAGCAAATATTAATAACTCGTGAAGCGTGATATAGTTTTCTTCTAATAAGCATTTTTGATTCAATGGTTGGGTCTTTAATTATGTATGTACATATATCTGTTAGGTAATCACATTAAATACATCTCTATACATTAAACAGGTAAACTTTCTCCCTCACTTTCCTGACTTCATAGTCTATTTACAAGATTACATTAGTAAGGCTATAATTTTCCAAAAATAACCAATTCTCCCCCATTTATGTACTATTTTCTTTTTAATGACAAAATAATTCCCATGGCCGCTGACCTGAGGATCCTATAAGAACATATGAAGTAGTGAAGTAATAGAAAAACTGTTTCCCTTGTGATATGACGCAACAAAAAATGTTCCTTTTACATAATGCTCGCTCGTTTCCCAGAAAACTTTTATCTTCCCTTCCACAACTTTTCTTGGCGATGATGATGATGATAGTGGTAGTTGAGATTTTGAGATGTTTGTGTTGTGGTAATAACACATTAGAAATCTAAAGGGCCCAGAAGCTACGTTGTTGCTCTTGTCACATGAGTGGAGCAAGTTTTTATTTAAAACCTGTTGTGGAGTTACTGCTCGTGGCTGTTTCTGTCTCTTCGTGCCTAGAACTTGTAAACAATCGTTATAAAACCTGAACTATAGCGTAAGTGCCTACTTTTCAGTAACATATAACGGGTAGCAACTATCGTGTTCGTGTAGCAATCACAGTGCCACCAAGCAGCACAAGAGAGAATGGGAAATGGTCATGTCATCATCATGGTTTCTTAATGAAAGGGGGAAATTTGTTTCCTCTCTAGAGAAACTAGTGCACAGCTCTCTCTTTTTTTCATGCCGCAGTTTTAAAGCAATTTATTTTTGTCTCAAGACCAGCATTGTAGTGAAATGTGATGATAATGTTGAAGGGAAAGGAGAATCTATTGCGGAAAGAGGAAACTAGAGTTGAAAATATTCAAATAATTTCAGGAAAGAACCTTTTGCTGTCACACGGTAGCACAAGTAAAATAAAGATGGTAGACGAGACAAGAAACCAAATGTGAGGATTTTATGAAGCTATGCTTGTGCTGTTTGTAGACCGTCTCTTCCTGAAGTTCTTTTTTTTTTTATAAAAATGAATGTTATAATTTGAGGAATATCGTTTGGAGCATTGAGCATACTACTGGAAAACGATACACGACTTGCTGGCAGAAAGTATTTGAGATCTTCCTTTACAAATTACTAAATAGTCAAGCACGCCTGCTGGAAAATAGATAGAAAGCTTCTGTTACCATTTGCGAAGAATCGTTGTGATGATGACCTTCATTGGGAATATATTTCCGTCACACATTTGCTTATCAAACGGTTACTAGCTGCTAAGCGCTGTCATCATAACTTGTTATAGACTACAAATTAAAGATGGAGTATTCATTTTTTGAAACAGTTTTTGAAACAAGATCAAAAGAACTTTTGTTTGCAACAAGCGCTTGAACAACAAATCGATTAAAACTTACTTTAACAAAAAGACTTTTCCATTCACTCCATCTAGTTTTAAATACAGGTATATAATTTATATAATTTTGTCTTTTATCAAACATCCCAGGACATTGACAAACAAAATTAAAAACGAATAGATTTTTGTCTCTTTGCACTGCATAAACGCTCACTTTTTCGTATTGTTTATTGTTGTTCTTCATTTCTCTGTTTTAGGAAAAAGTTGCTCATATTGCTTCCAGTGAGTAGTATCTAGCAGCAGCTATGTAGGTACGTATTCCTGTGTATATTCAAAGTATTTACTGCGGAAACCACAAAAACTTGCTCCCTTTGGTCGATTTCCTCTCTTAGATTTTTTCTACGATACTAGCGAAAGTTCTTCTGTGTGAGTACCAAGTAACCTCGAGTGAAAACGGTGAAAGTTTTGGAATTTTTTATTATTTACTCTAACTTTTCTTCTTTTCACTTGTGATGCCGCATCTTTTTCCTGGATTTCTTATATGCATTCTTTCAATTTCCTCATTCTTTGAAATTTATTTTCGTGGTTAAAATGCAAATTTGCTTTCCAAGATATGGACCCATCAAAATAAAGTTAATGGTACTGCTGTTTAAGTGGTAACTTTGTTTGGATGCTCCCATCCGTATAATTTTTTCTTAACGAGGAAAAATACTGTTGATGAGACTGTTTACCACGATGAGTGCAAGTTTAACAAAACAACTGTGCGCATTCTACTGGATAGATTGTCAAATACTTTTTCCGCTCACAAACAGACAGAAATACTCCAAACTATAGAACAACAATTTCTCAACAACAAAAACTAGCTCGGAAGGCACACCAGTGAAAAACTGGACATCTTTATGATGTTTTCCTGACACATGAGTTGTTATAAAAAGATCGACAGTGTGTCTAGTAATCACCGACAAATGCATCATCATGATTTTGATTCGTGTATTCGCAACCAAGTAACGATAATAATAATGAACTCTCTCTTTTCTAGTAATAATGTTAACTCATCACTGTCATGGTTACAACGATAAAGGTCAGCAACCATTTGGAAGTTTCACCATACGCTCACCAAGTTACTATACGGCATGACTTTGACAACACACAGATGAGAATTAACAAGTGAACGATAATGAGGAAACTTTTCAACTTTCTTATTTCGTCTTTATTCATTTGATGAGTTGAACAAATATCAGATTTTGCTCCACTCTCCCTCACTCTCCGTTTGATGTTTATGACATGATGTTGCAACGTTTGTTTGTTCCGGTTTGGGTTAAGATTCTAATATTCCAAAACTTTTCCATGAATTTCCTCATTTCATTTCCTCGTGTCATTTCAGCAACTTTGATACATTAAATTTAGAAACCAACCCACCGTATGTAAATCAGAACATTTTCAACTTTCACAAGATGATCTTGTCAAGATGGATCTACACTTCTTTATTTTGGCTAAATGCTTTCTTTTGTACATAAATGCAGAGATAAATTTTAGATTGCTACATTCTTCAAAATTCTAAAGCTCGTTTATACATACTTCCGGAGATGCTACATCACTAATGAACGAAAAGCTTAGCCTTTGAAGCTTGTTTTGATACCAACTTAACTGATCCCAGGCATACGGAGCAGATAATGTTCCCTTGTCTTATTTACTGCTACAAGTTATAATTGATCTCCATGTTCATCCTTTCTTTAATTACTTATTTATTGACAAAAGCTCACAATTTTGCATGTCACAAACCTAGTAAACCTTGACACAGTTTTCTCTTTTGATGTGCTCAACTTCTCCTTTATATTCTTACGCATACTTTTACAAAATTTTATTAATTGGGGAGGGCGTGGGTGAAGTTGGAGATGATGGAAGAATTCCAATAAGTCTTATCTCCTCTCCATCGTCACCAAACTGCTTATACTTTTTCATTATGCTTATCAGGCCTCTTGTGCTGCTGCAACAGAATGAATGCCTCCATGTCAAGATGCCCAATCACTCCAGAATTTTGTTCACTAATTTGTTTTGGCTCAAGGAAAGAGTAATGGCATTGGTATTAATAAAATGAACGTGACGTGACACTCTCGTAAACGTTGTGCAATATTCAGCTGCACATTGTCAAGTGGATATATACAAAGCTGAGGTGGAGGAATCGTGTCGAGTGCTAAATTGCGTCTACTTTGCATTGAAATATATTATTTTGAGAGAGCCTTTTTATTTTTCGCCTCCCTTCCTTCACCACGCCTAATATTGCACTGGAACTTGTGTCCAACAAACTCCAAACTGCTCACATTTTATTCTACGAGAGATTTATGGGATTCATCAGGAGGAGCGGAGCATGGAGGGTTTGAAAGAGGTCTAGCTGCTTTTGCTCTAATTAGTATTTTACAGCTGTGCTACTAACCCAGCAACTAATACCTAAGCAGCCATATATAACGTAGGTATGATATTACAATAATTAAGCATACTACCAATTTTTGAACCGTGAGGCCCAGCGTATCCTGGAGTGTCAGGGATCGAACGATCAAACTCAAGCATATGGAACACGATTCTTTTTATCATTTCTACTTGTGTGTTTGAATGAACTCTATGAACGCATGCTTTCTCCCAATATATCCTTCTTTCTCCTGTGAAGCAAGTGAACTAACAGATGTACCATAAAAGGAGGTGATGACTGACTTGACTGTCAGAACTATCTCCATGTCAAGTGTAGAGGTCTCTCGTGTCACACTTTGAAAGTGAGAGAATTTGGTATGCAAATTCGAATAGCAAAAAGGTTGCGCAAAAAGTAATACATAGTATATAGTTTAGTGCAATGTTGTATGCTGCTGTTTGATCCAGCTTAGTTTAGGTTGCGGGATAAATTCTACTTAATAGCCTGCATTATAGATGTAATTGTGCAATCTAATGCATACGGGCTTTTAAATAACTCATGGGAAAAACAAATAAAACAAAATTGCCAAAGGACGCAAAATTGAAAGTGTAACTGCATACATTGGACTCTAAATATAAATACAGACAGAGTCTAACCAGCATGACCTTTTGCAACACATCATGTACTCTGTGTTGTAATAAATTAGAAATAATAATCAGAAGCCACAAAATCTAGCATTAAAAGTAGTTTACATTTAAAA
This sequence comes from Sinella curviseta, assembly GCA_004115045.4. Classification (NCBI taxonomy): domain Eukaryota; kingdom Metazoa; phylum Arthropoda; class Collembola; order Entomobryomorpha; family Entomobryidae; genus Sinella; species Sinella curviseta. Next base: position 62,491,184 of record CM023201.3, read on the forward strand.
AAGAGAACTGTAAATTTATTACTCCATTATTCCGCTACTGAGAAACATACAAACAGAATAAATCATGAAGTATAAAAGTTTATACTGCTGCTGCCAGTCAATGTTTCATAAGCCGAACGCTTACGCTAAAAAAAAACTTTTACTCTGTCTTGTTCTCTTCCATTTCCCATTTCCATTCCAACTGTTCCTTCCTGGAAATAAATCATGTCCTGTGCCATTAGTGAAGCTGTGTGCGCCAACATTGATTTAAAAGAATGCAAAATGGAACACGTCATGAGATGTAGAAAACTTTTTTAGTTTGATTGAAGACATCTCGTCATTCCGTGCGCCCTTATGATATTGCAACTGTACATGCAAAAATAAAATGAAAATTGCGGAAATTACTTTTGTTTTTGAAAAAAAAAACAGACAGTCACACGCAACACTCCTCTGTGTTAGTAAAAGTCAATATTGTGTTTTCTTTGTGGCGGTTTAAACATGTGATGCAAAAAGGGAAAAAATAATGAATCCCGAATCCGCTCTTTATTCTAATGGATCCACTCACTAATGGCCATAATGGAAGTGGAAGCAAAGTTTTGTTTGAAATCCTTTTAATTTTTCGTAATGCCATTTTCCTGCTTCCATTACTTCAGTCAGCTTTGTTTTAAAAAAATGTTTCGCTTAAATTTTTAAGGTGTTTCACGGGTTGTTACTCCATTTTCTGTATCTCCACCTTTCCAAGTGTTCTTTTACACAAGCGTAATGTATAGTATAGATACCTATAACGTTATTAAAAAAATAATTTTCTAAGAAGTTCTAATGAAATTTTGTTAACTCAGCAGTGTACTTTAAATACGCTGACTGTATCTATTTTCAGGTATTCACTGTATTTACATCACAAGAAAAAGGGTGATGCAAATATTTACAAGGATAAAGGAAAAGTGAAAGCTACATGAGGTTCAATGAAACGCCCACGTTTGCTTGTTGCATCTTCAAACATCCTGTGTCCTCTGAATTAAGAAAGGAAAATGGAGCTCCTCGCCCTGTTTGTATTTCGTGTGTACAGTTATAATAATCTGGTACTTCAGCAAAATTCGATACGTTTTTCTCCAGCCGGGATGCTTTTGGAATCAGCGACAAGAATGGGATGAGTTGCATACACAAAGGAAACACATCTAACTAATCGACATGTGAAGAAGAAGAAAAAGATGTAAAGCAAAATAATAAATTGCACATGGATCGATATGAGTTTCAGACAGAATCGGAACGACACTGCTTTCTATAGTTGCATCCATGTTCCGTTAATGTTCCATATGGATGATGTGCCTGTCCGTCACATTTCCTGCCAACAAAAAAGGCAGTTTTCTTCTTGAGCTTCAATTCCACCCATACATCTGACTGAGCTGTATGATCATTCCGCTTCTTTAGGTACTTGAATAACATAATGCAGTCCATTTCCAATTCTAGTTCTCTTTTCTCTCCTGTCATCATCATACGCTCATCTATCACCGACCATACCTACTTCATCATATCATTACAGCTCTCTTTCATTCTGCTTCTAGCGGAGGAGTAGTAGTGTTGGTGGTAACACCTGCCTTTGTGTAAAAATTGCAAGCTTCCTTTCAGTTAACGACGGTGTTGATGCTTACAAACAGTTATACCGCTTCCACTTCTCCAAACAAGAGAATTTATGTACATCATAATATTGCCGGCTTGTGAAGGAAAGTGAAAGAAATGGGGAGAGAAACAGATTTATTTACAAATATCTATTTCGCTTTCTCTCTATCAAACTTAAGGCATGATTGTCTACATGGTGCGTTTACAGATTTACTCTGACTCACACAGTCGTAGTCATGGCCTCCTTTTCTTTTCTTGAAAACAGAAATGGCATCATACTAGACGTGCAGCGTCTGTAATCTGTACTCCTGCCAAAATATCTCGTCAGACGTGACAAGAAAGTGTCGAACTTGAGAACGCAATTTATAGTGTTGGTAGTTGTACATTTTATACTTCGTATTACCAAGGATCATTTGTACAGTGTGTGACTATTATATTGCAACAATAATGCTGAGATGATATTATACATATTTGATAAGGAGAAGAGCAGAATCGACAGAATGACAGGAACAAGTCATTGTCTGTTAGTATTGCTTCCTTGAAAGTTGACACAATATGTATTATGCGCCTTGTTTTGCAGTGTTCGATGTTGTCGTTCATGCAGAAGCAGCTGCCTTGTCCATATATCTGAGGAATCATGCAAAAGCAAATATTTCCATTCTAAAAACTTAACTAATAAAATGACTTGGTATGTATGTACTTTCCGCTAGCAATTGTTTCACTCTCTGGAGAAGCTATTAAATCGAATGTATTATGCATGTGGTTTATTATTAAAGGATTTACCTTCCAAGAATTTGCAATTATATTTTTGGTGCACAACTTCATCTCATGACTCAAGGACTGGGGACAGAGTAATGCACTACACACGTCCATAACAATAATTGGTTTATTGTATTACAAGACAAGATAACAGTAAGCTGGGACCATAAATCATAAATAGCTGCTTGTTGTTTTACTACTTGTTTGTAATTGCAACATGGCTCGCGTCTTTTAACCCACGTTTGTAATTCCACAATTTCCCATTGCGATGCCATTACTATGAGTTTCACTGATAGTGCAGAAATTATGACCTGAATAACTTTTGGGGTATGAAAGTTTTATTAGTTGCAACGGAACTAGCGTGACTGATTCCACCGGCTTGAGAGAGTCCAGAACGCAATAGCAGTTAGTCATTGCATGTAAGATAAATACTTTTCTGTGAGGCAAAGGATCATCATTACCGACAGGACTCAAAAACTAGTTCCATTATTCGAAACCAAAACTGGGTACTCTCTAAGGCAATGTCCATTCTACAAATGCCTCAGCAATTGTCCTACATTCTTCTGAAAGTTACAGACAGTGTCTGTCTGTTGCCAATAAAAATTCACAGGTGTCTTATTAACATTTTATAAAGCAACGCCATAATTGAAGATCCCAAAACTACCCAAAATACGTTACCATGCTGCCGTCTGAACCTCTACTCGCAGATTGGATAGAATCAAATTGTAGCACTGTTTATGACTTTTAGTTTACCAATACAATGAAGCAACGACGAAAGTTTGACTGTTTTCCATCATACTATGAGATTGAAGTGCTACGAGCCACTGACTATAAAACAGTACTGTGGTTATCTTATTTTAAATCTTTGGTTTCTCTTCCTCCTAATGTGTTTAAAAAGTTTTTGACCAAATATAGAAAATCCGAAAATATATAATACTCTCTGTTAGTATATGGTGTTGTGTTACATCACACGTTACATTTTCAGAGGAATTGAGGTCAACCCTTACAGGATATGTATATACCTATACCAAGAAAATATGCATACCTACATGTCCTTTGGTTAGAGTTACAAATTTACTGGTGATTTAAATCGGGTAGTTTGATTAGGTACACGATTTCCATTGACCATGCAGTTTACATCAAAACATATACATACATTTCTTTTTCCAGCAAGACAACCCATCATGGAAATTGGATAGACATGGTGAAAATTTATCGAATGGAAAAACAGATTGGAACTTGCAACCTAACTTGATCGCTCCTCAACAATCCCGATAAACTTGTCCGCCTCAACAATGTGATTATTTAAGTACATATGACTTGACAATAGGTATAGTGCATTCTGTGTCTTTATCGTATTTGCTTTTATGCCTTTAAATTAAATTCATCCGACATTTGTAGCGTTGAACAGACAGAACGGGACGTGTCCTGAATTCTGAGCAAATCAAAAACGCTTGTCTCTCTCTCTCTTCAGAAAAAATAACACGTGCCGTTTTCCTGCGTTTTCAATTTCCACTTGGCTGACTGGTTTGGCAACTTGGCAACTGATGGTTCGTAATGGTGAATGGGACAAGACAAGGGAACAAACGAAAGGAAATCAGTATTCTCAAAGCACAGTACCCTCGACACATTCTTTAATTACATCTCTCTGTAACTAATTGCAAGTATTTAAAAGCAGAATGTAATGTAACACAAGTGGAATTACAGTGCCGCCAGAACGTTACAGTTAGAACAACATCAACCAAGCGGAATTAACAATAGACTCGACTAGGTAATGTACCGGAAATGCATTTTCTGTACTTATTTCCCAACAACAAAATGGAAGATCCTGTGAGAATTACATCTGTATATTGTAGCTATCCACACTTAAGACATTTTTACTCTCTTATGTTTAGTTGATGTTAATTTCTTATTATTTTATACACCGTAACTTGGGTGATTTTGTAAAGACCGCAGCAACAGCAAAACATTTTTCGCTTACTGCACAGTCTTTATTATGCAACCCATGTCGACTTTTCCGCGACTCCATTCTCCTGCAAAGTATTTTTATCAGGAGAAAACGGAAATATAATACAAGACCCAGGACGGAGGACTTTCTCTCTCGGTTAGCTTAACTTTCTCTTGAGAATCTTGTTGCTTTCTCCACACTTGGCCAGGATAAGAGAAAAACTTTTGTGTCTTAAAATCATTTTAAGTGGGTTCTATCTCGCCTTTACTCCATACATAATAGGACTCCCCTTGTCGTCGTCATTATCACATACAAGGAGGATTTTAGTTTTAGCGGCGAATGGGTTGCTTGCGACTGAAACAAAAGAATTGAGAGATGTTATCAAGAGAAAACAAGCTTTCTCCCAAGCCATGAAAGCATGTTGGTTTACCCGTGCTGTGCTGTTGATACATTTACAAGGACTCTTGTGATCAGTGCAAATATTTTTATAACTTTATAGTTTTCCCATTTTTAAAAGAAAAAATCACTTTACTCTCTACTATCAAATGTTTATGTTTTATAAATGAGGTTTAAAGCAATTACAACAGCGAAACAACTTCTTAGCGCGAAGTGAGACGATGACCGCAAACACACAGGCTACACAACAGGTTTAAAAAGACAAACTTTTACTCAGAGAAGATTGTGTGACACCCACAGAACCGAAAACTAACTTGTAAAGTTGTGAATGCTTGTCTGGCCTAAACCTTTAAATGTATTGCTGCCTTAACCATATCCACCAGAACCTCCACCACCCGAAAAGTTTAGCATGAGAAAAGTTTTTCTCAAAAAAAAAACAGAAAATTTGTTGATTCCTCGACTCTCTGAGCACAAGCATGGCGACTGGCGACGTCAATTTCAGTTTCCCTCTGAAGATTTGCAGTATATAAAAAACCAGAGTACATTGTTATAGTTGTAAACACTGGGGACTTTAGCTTTGTTACGTAGAGCAGCAATTTGGCAGGATATTGGCATTGGAAACTCCCTTGTTCATTTTCAATTTATATTCATTCACTCAGCATTAGTTCAGAGATACACTGTGTCCTGCTATGCCGTCCTTTCCATTGCATCCCACATGCATGCTTTCTTTAGTTCAAGACCAGTCTGAGCCATGTTGGTTATTTCATGCACTTTTAGTTTCTAGGATCGGTCAAATTACATATACTGCATGTAAAGCGTTCCATCAGTTGCAGAACAGAGCAGAGCGAATCTTTATAACGAATACGGAGTATAGCAATACATATTATTCTGAATCTGGAAACGAGAGCACAATCAACAAGAAAAGGAACAACTAACGCAATACCGGTACATTCAAGTTCGCAAACCCTTATGAAAAGTTGAGTTTATTAACTGCTATATCTTTCTTTACTTTCACACACGGGACCGATAGGACCGTAGTTTTTAGCTACCTGGCCTGGACCCATGTGTAATGAGCATACTATTATTATGCTAATCTGTCTGGCAGTCATTTCAAGCAGGCTGCTTGTACGGTCTCATAATATTTTCACAGCTTCTACAGTTCCAGAGCCAAACGGGTTCATTAGAAGTAATCTTATACAGCTATCCACTGCCCTCTTCCTCAACTCTCTGACATGTTCTAAGCATGATGTTCTGGATTTCACTAGTAAACGCCATCCTACATGTGGCGTCAAACGTCATTGCAGTAGGTAGGAGCTATTAGTTTATGCAAGTGTGTAATACTTCCGTTTAGATTGAAAGGAGTGAAAGTAAAGAGTATCGATTCCCCTTCTATGAAACAATCGCAAATCTCTGGTAAAGAAAAAAATATTCTCTACATTTTGGCATAAAGGATACACTAATGCATTTTTGTATAAAGTACGGTAGCCCAGCCATTTTAAACAACACCAACACGCCAATTTAATTTAAAAAATCAGATTATCCTGCACTTCATACATACATACTTTCTCCTTATTAGATTAGAGAAGATTAGAATAAGCTGTTAGTCTTTGTGTAAAGAATTAAAACCAGCCTATAATCTACAAAGACGTTCATTGTGTGAGTTTATTAAATTTTATACTCTTTTTCTTTTTCCAGGCCAAACGTTGCGTTATATAAGTTTTTTTATTACCGTTCACGGTTCTTATACAACTAAGAACCTATTGGTGTTCACAGAATAAAAAAACTCAGTTGTAGTAATCATAGCTACGTGGTATGTTGCATGCATTATTATGTATTTTGTGTCCGTATGTAAATAAGAAAAATAGTGATTAATAACACCCATTAAAATCACCATAAGGCCCATCATAAAAACTGGGTACCTATGTATATAAACCGTGAAATATTAGCAAGGAAATGCATACACAGAACTCAACTTACAAACACACCCGATTGTTAGCTAACCGAATACATATGAACTGATATATTTTATACCACGTTTGCATTGTTTCCCCTCTCCTGACTTGCATTTTGTGTGTTGAACACATTCATTATTCTACCCCACACGTCACCGCATTACAACATTGCAGTAGTTGTTCCAACAGTCCATTCCAGGCGTTTTGGTCATTAAGCATGAATATTACAACGGCAGAGACGAGCAGAATTAATGTTGACGACGGCAGCGAAAACACCTCATCAACATTTCCACAATGCGCTGTAAAACTCATTTCATTCCTTTTTCCGCATTCTTCCACTCCTTCTCCTCTCCATTCTGTGTGCCAAGGCTGAGAAGCAGAGAAGTCCATAATGTGCATTTCACAATGCCTTTCACTGTCATTACATTACTGAATAAACTATGCCACTCACTATCAACTATATCCAACACTACCCTCCTGGATTCGTGCTTAACTTTGAATAAAAGATTTTATCCTTTCCATAAAGATAGCATCGCATTCGGAAATGCAATATAATTATGCAACCACTCTCTCCTTCCTACGTACCCTACTAGCTTTCTTTCTCACAGAGTTATCATCATGATAATCTTGATTACTTTCACCAGCATGTTCGTTGAGTGCTGCACTTGGCGTCTTCTCATTCCCCTCCCTACTTCATAAATATTTACGCAGTACTACATTTACCAAAAAAATATTCATAATGTTCTTTTCTTTCCACGTTCTGCAATAAAGTACAAGTGCATTGCTCAACAGAATGACAATATGTTGTGTGTACTAGCCGCATCAGTCCGGTTATTGATATAAATAAGTGCATGAAACTACAACTTTTCTGCTTTGTCCACAGGAATTATTGTGTGTGGCTTATAGGATTAAATGTAAAGTTTGTATAGTAATTCTGCTTTTAAAGCTAAAATCATTCTTCACCTACTTTCACTAGAGAATTAACACAAAAGTATCACTCTGTTTGTCTTTCTTTGCCATAGTATACATTATACCTAGTCTACACATGCAGCATTGGGCAAAAACATTAAGATCCATCAGATTTATCACCCGAAAAATCAGCTTACACATCTACATTAAACGTAATCATCATCAATTCTTGTAGAAACTTAAAATTATTGACTTCAGCAAATGAGGCTCGTAAATATTTGTTCTAAACGAAAATCACAAAATTCTCTACTTTCTTCCTGATAACGTGTGCATTTGAGTGTTAATACGATACGATGAATCATCACTGATGATGTCAATTGGGTTATTACTCAACGGATAGTCAGGTATTGATTAGTCTAATACTTATGTAGACGAAGATGTTACCTGGATGAATATACCTACATGATAAACGAGAAACGAGGACAGCAAATGGTACAAGGAAAGTAAATGAGATAAATGTTCTTTACGCTCCTTTACACACCTTGTCATTGTCATTAACAAAATTACTAGGTCTGCGTAAGGACATGTGTGAGGGAGATGCAGAGGATGGAGGATGAAAACGAAGAATAAAGTTGATGTCCAACGAATTGTATGAAGAAAGGTAGAGACTTACTACAGTGACGCAGAATAGAATTGCGTAGCAGGTAATAAGGTGCTAGACAAAAAAATCTCAATTCTTCTTCTGTTGACATTTGACAAGATTAGCTAGGCTAACACTCGCATGGCAGGACAGTGTTCGTGTACTTACCTAAAAACTGAAACACGTGAAAGGCGTGAGCAAACAAGCCAAGGTAAGTTAAAGCCAAGTCTATTGCTTGTCGACTCACACCACCGCACCAGAGCTATAGCTTATCTCACGTAACGTAGCAATGATTCATTCATGCTTTCTCTTCAAGTCCTCCCTTCGATTAAACACAGACTAAATTGCATCAGTTGAGAAATGCAAAGTAAATGGTTGTGTAAACTCTTCCACTTTTATCTTGAATTCTCAGGAACAATGACAGCATTGTACTTACATATTTAAAACATGTACACATTAAGAGTAACAAACAGTGCGAAACGTTAATTATGATTTGATAATGATGCCATGTCGCTCATAATCTTTTCTTGTGTGGTTATTTTTTGTAACTTGCACAATATTAAATGTCTCCGCCCTGCTCAAATACAAGCACGCCTATCATGTATGATGGAATAATTAATGAAACATGGGTTGTGCAACAGAAAGAAAACAAAACAAAAGCACACAACTCTCTAATGCATATGTAATGTATGCTTCGTGAAAGGTGAGCTAAATTAGTGTGACAGGAAGCTTGTCAAGACGGATTTCCTCTAAGCAATGCGTACCTAACGTAAACAAAATTAAAAATGTGGTAAGTGAACTACATGTAATTATTTTGGCGTCGTGTACGATAGAAATGTAGAAAGTACTTTCCAGCTCACGCAATTATATTATGAAATGATTATGCAATAATGATTCCCATTAGAAAGTGCTGTACCATCATATATCATCGAGCTGACTTCATATTGCACTTTGATTAATAGTGGCCTCAAATACATATAATGGGCATTGATTATAAAAATTCAGATTAAAAGACGGGGTGGAAAATAATAATTACGGCATTTCAAACCATTCACATTCTGGGAGCGTGATCTATCAAGGTTCATTGGTTTGGTAAACAGGGCGATGTAATACAAAATGTACGATACATAGATAAACTATTATTCTACCTGTGTCTCTGTATTGAACAAAGTGTGAGTGGGTGGTGATAAATGGGAGCAAAGAACCAACATCCTGCTGTGGCACTTGGGTCATAAAACGGACTAATTTTTTAGGTCATCGAACAAAAAGCGAAATTTCCCTATTTCTCTGCACATACATGAGTAAAAGTAAGAGGTGATTGATTTTTGTTTACTTGGTTCCGGAACAAAAAAAAACCTATCTTTCGTTTCGATAGCTCGTTTTGAAACCTGGGTCTGACAGACAATGAAGGATTTGCACGTAAATAACAGAGATAAATTGTCATGCCAGTGGGGGTGGTAGTGGACAAACAAAGCAAATCAAATAAATAACAGAGAAAAATTTAATCCCACCGTGTGGTGATCGTGGTGGTTGCTTGGACTTTGTTCAGCGTTTGTCGAGTTTTCCAGAAGAAAAAAGGAACCATTTCAAGCAGATACTATTTATAAGTAGCAGAACCACTAAATAATTTCGTAGTATCCTTTTTCGGTTCTTCCCTTTTTCAAACTTTGCTCAACTTTCAATTTCTCTGCGATTACATACAACATTTATATTTAAAATGAGGTTTCTTCTGAGGGGAAGGATATAGTATAGTAAGCTGACATTTTCACACACACACACACACGCAAAAGTACAACTCTTTGACATTGTGGCACCAAATACAACTTCAAAATTACGTTTTCCCGATAACTCCTCCAACACTGTCAGTTACCACTGTCAATGAATTGGGTCACAGTTTTTCATTATCGCAGAACACCAACCAGCGCCCACAAAATCCTATTGACTCAATAAGTTATTTGAAGAACAGTAAACTATCAGGCTGGCGACAATCCGCAATACATACTTTAGAAAGATCAAAAGTGTTTACTGTCGAGTTGTGGTGATGATTATGATTAAGTAAATGAAACAAGTTTTTCCATTTCACACAGTGAAAGTTACTCCTTTGGTTGGCCAAAGGGAAAATGGGGAATTCTGACCGTTCAAAAAGTTATTTGCTTCCTTGAGCAACACAGCGTCTAGCAATCAATTTCTTTTCATGTTTTTCAGGTTAAATACTACTAAAGCATTCGTGTGCTGCTGCAAACAATTTTCCCCAGCCTTTTAGCATATCCCATCATCTAAAATGCATTCTCCATTATTACTGCCATTAACTGGAGAATCGATGATCGATATTATTATTTACCTTTCACTCCACATTTGACTGATTATAAATAGCAGCGGGTAATATTTCTGTATACTTTTATCTAATGCCATTTTTTCATTGCGTTTCGGAAAGGCATGTTGCTGGAAGCCATAAAACAAAGACACTGAAAGATAAAGAAGCAATATCTTTTCTTTGGAAAATAGGGGAATAATTTGACTTGATTCAATTCATTTGATAGGTGGCATTTGCGTTGGTGTTGGGTTTGAGAGAAAACTACAACTGACAACAGTAAAAAGTTTTCTGTTTGGAGACGGAACACGTAAAGCATGAAAAAAGGGAAAGTAAGTACGTAGGCATTCAATTTGTTGTGATGGATCAGCTTGTTCATGACCTCAGTGAAGTAATATACGGTATTATCCCCTGAAACAAACGCAACAACACCTGTGACAACAATGGGCATGTTTGTAAATTGAGCCAGTCCGCCGCACTCTTTTGCTCTTAATTGCTTTCCTCCACAACAAATTAGGTGAACGAGGTTTGACCAACATTTGGCTAAAGATGGTAGTATGTTTATAAACTTATTATGAATCTTCGTACATAGGTAGGTAAATATGTACATATATTGCAGACATTTTAATTTTGGTGTATGACGTTATGTAATAATACTATACAATAATTCTGCTTGCATCCATCTCAGTTAGGAATCCTAACTTGGGATTATTAGTCTTTCCGCTTCCGCACCTCCTATTTGGAATTTCCTCTGCTACTGTCTTCCTTGACCCAGGCCTGGACCAGGCAAAGGCTTTGATTACAATACCTACAATGTACGTGTATTCAAAGTACGTTGCTCCAGAACTGTTCCTTGTGAAAAACGGTTCGTGTGAGAGAGGACAGGAAACTCTAATCAGTTTTCTCGTTGATCTCTCAAGGGATCCATTTGGTGCTCTTCCATCCTACAACTTTCGAGCAAACAGCACTCACCAAAATGTTTTCTCCTGCTGAAAACACAAGGAAACGACGACCTACCATGGCTGCACGTAAAGTGAGAGATTGATCGTGCGTGTGTTCTTCTAATTATCTTTATTACGTCCCGTGTCCCAAACAATCTCACAGTCGCAACTTCATTTCCCTCCGCATTACACTGCAACATCTAGTATCAACATTGGAACCAACGTACACCTTTCATAACTGGTGTTTGTAAAGGAAAACTTCATTTGATTCGAGTACATTCAATTTAAAAAATTCAACGATCGACTCAATTTTGTTTTATCAATATGTTCACGGAAATCAAGTCATGAAAATGGATTTTAGTATTGAGATCGCACGTTCTGACGATAACGGCGCGTGGCAAGGTGAGCGTTTACTGAATAAATAGTGCTACATTGAATGTAATGCCTACTCATTCCGTTGCATGAATTTCTTCAGAATTACGTAACTCTCGAATCGAGTAAAATCTAAGTACCCTTATCATTTTACTTCAATGTGTGGGAATTCATTTGTCTTCTAGTAGGTGTATGCCCTCAACTATATTTCCAGGAGTACTATATTTCAAGTTGAAATTTGCAACATTTTCTATACAAGACGGAGAAGGCCCGTTGAAATCAACGGGCTCTAGAAACTTATGTCCTGGTGGAAAACTTAGAAACCACATTATAAAATGTTAGTATTGTACCTATAATCTAATGAATTTTAAAGTACTTCCGGGTAGACAGATTTAAGGTTATAGAAATCGGTGATTGTCCGGCCGTTCTCCCTGTCCTTCAGAGTATAATCACTATCTTTATTTTGACATCAGCACTCCTTTTCCCCCTTTTGAATTTTCCCCTTTTTAATTTTCCCCTTTGGAATTTTCCCCTTTTGAATTTTCCCCTTTGGAATTTTCCCCTTTGGATTTTCCCCTTTTGAATTTTCCCCTTTTGAATTTTCCCCTTTTGAATTTTCCCCTTTGGAATTTTCCCCTTTGGAATTTTTCCCTTTTGAATTTTCCCCTTTGGATTTTCTCCTTTTGAATTTTCCCCTTTTGAATTTTCCCCTTTTGAATTTTCCCCTTTGGATTTTCCCCTTTTGAATTTTCCCCTTTTGAATTTCCCCCTTTGGATTTTCCCCTTTTGAATTTTCCCCTTTTGAATTTTCCCCTTTGGATTTTCCCCTTTTGAATTTTCCCCTTTTCAATTTTCCCCTTTTCAATTTTCCCCTTTTGAATTTTCCCCTTTTGAATTTTCCCCTTTTGAATTTTCCCCTTTTGAATTTTCCCCTTTTGAATTTCCCCCTTTGGATTTTCCCCTTTTGAATTTTCTCCTTTTGAATTTTCCCCTTTGGATTTTCCCCTTTTGAATTTTCTCCTTTTGAATTTTCCCCTTTGGATTTTCCCCTTTTGAATTTTCCCCTTTGGATTTTCCCCTTTTGAATTTTCCCCTTTTGAATTTCCCCCTTTGGATTTTCCCCTTTTGAATTTTCTCCTTTTGAATTTTCCCCTTTGGATTTTCCCCTTTTGAATTTTCCCCTTTTGAATTTTCCCCTTTTGAATTTTCCCCTTTTGAATTTTCCCCTTTCGAATTTTCCCCTTTTGAATTTTCCCCTTTCGAATTTTCCCCTTTTTAATTTTCCCCTTTGGAATTTTCCCCTTTGGAATTTTCCCCTTTTGAATTTTCCCCTTTGGATTTTCCCCTTTTGAATTTTCCCCTTTTGAATTTTCCCCTTTTGAATTTTCGCCTTTTGAATTTTCCCCTTTTGAATTTTCCCCTTTTGAATTTTCCCCTTTTGAATTTTCCCCTTTGGAATTTTCCCCTTTTGAATTTTCCCCTTTTGAATTTTCCCCTTTGGAATTTTCCCCTTTTGAATTTTCCCCTTTGGAATTTTCCCCTTTTGAATTTTCCCCTTTGGAATTTTCCCCTTTGGATTTTCCCCTTTGGATTTTCTCCTTTTGAATTTTCCCCTTTCGAATTTTCCCCTTTGGACTTTCCCATCTGGGGCACGACCTTTACATCCGAGGTATGTAAAAATGTCAGTTTTTCTCTTTTGAATTAGTGACGACACGGTTGGATTATAGAAAAAATTTCAACGTAGGTTCCGTTAGGGAAGCTGTGCCTTTAATTTGATACCAAATTTATTGTTGTGGACTGCTTGGTGTCGGTGTGAGAGGGACCCAAAGGTGTCGAAGAATTTGCCTAATTTGCATATTCCAACTTTGTATAAAGGATATGCATGTACAACTGACACAACCGCAGTCGCACAATGCATATTGCATTGTGGCACACAAAAAAGGGTCCAATAAGGATGTTTGTGTCTGTCTGTTTCGTCCAATTCTTTTCTTGGCATCTAGTCCACCTGTCGACAGCCAACAACATAAATATCATCACCAGCCAAAAAAGCAAGTGCTGTGCAGCAGGAGAGGAGAAGAAGATAACACTCTTAAATGTGCAAACTTTCTAACAATGTGGTTCTTGGCTGTACTTCCATAAAAGATCAGTGAACCACAATCCTAAATATATAAGTGGCACACCAGAGATCCTCTTTCTCTATATCTTTAGTAATATGATTTGCCAACAAATTTAGATTTTTTATGAGCTGAAATACTAACTTGCAGCAGCAAGGTGAAATTGGTACAAAAAGAAGGCCGGTCGATTATGCATTTAAAGACAACACACATGCTCGTTTGATCAGGCAGTTTTTCTAAATCATTACTGCATAAATGAACAATTGAAAAAAAAACTTATGTCGATAGTAGGAATAGTGCTGGGAGAAATTCCGCGCTACTAGAAAAGTCGGTAGTGAAATCCTTTGCCAAGCTTTTTCCCTTTTATCTTTCTGGAACCAAATATTAATCGTTACATGAAACGCTGAAAAGCAGTGTGCGTAATAACAACCGGCTAGATAAAAGTCTGCAATAGAAAAAGGAGAAAAGTCTGGTGAATCATGAATCCCTGCTGAGCAGAAAAGTGGATGATGCCTTTGGTAATGGAAAGAACAGTGGAAAAATCGCAGTGACAAGGTCCGTTGCGCTCACTACACCAATTTTTGCGAGGCGTGCACATAATAAATATATGTAGGTATACACTACTTACCTATATAAAGCATATTGCTACATATACTCAGCACACTTTATCTGACAAGCATCAGCAAAAGGAAAACCATGCCAAGAAAAGTAAAAAGTGGAGAAATGTGTTTTCACCATCACTTTCCTTCTGGTTTTTATCTAAGAGGAGCAAACCGGAGCCAAACGTATTCTGTCTGTAAAGTTGAGCTAGTTTGAAGGAGAATAATAAAAGGCAACAAACAATCTTCTAGCGTTCAACCAAGTACACTCATTATGTTCCCTTGTACAATAAATATATCTATGGATGTATATGTATATCTGATGAATTATACTTTCACCCACGCGGTATCCAGCCTCCGCTGACCATATCTGTATTCTATATCAGCATCAACACAATAGCTTGAACAAGCAACCAATCCAATCCCATCCGGTGTCTTTATTCTGAGTAACAAAACATAAAAACGAAGTTGGTACTAACGTATTAAAAATCACGCACTGATTAATTTACATCTAGGCTAAACGTTATGTATTGTTGTCAATAATAAACAAAACAAACAGCTCTTCTTTTTAATCGCTTACATATTTCTAGTTCAAGGTAGCATTTCTTCTTTATTCAGAATTCAGAAGCAACTTAAGTCATTGTGATCGCGGTGAGACAGCTTATTTCATGATTGCATTCAGCTCGAAAGCAGACGGATTAGTCAAGAATGTTTCTTTCTAAATCGTCAGTTTCTTTTATTGGGGGCTTTGAAACTAACATTCCAATTTTGATGCAATGAAATGCAATGGAGTGAATTTGGAGCGACGAGCGAAGCAAAGTTGAGATAAAAGTATAATTTTCCATGATATCTGTCCGTATTCATTGACTTTCTTATTATGCATGTTTCTGCGATTTCCAAATGCTTCATATCATTCCCTTCCCATCCCATGATTTCCCATCAGCATATAGTTCTGTTCACTTGTCTAAATGTGTTTTCTGCTCGTTTGAAAAGTACGTCCAAACGTAAAGCTGTATACCATTTGCTTTAACGACTAGTTATATACTTAAATCTCAACAAAAACGGCGCAGCGGAATGAGATTCATGTCGAAACTATTGATGTACCTGCATACATACATGTTTATAAATGTAGTGGAAGAAAAAACTAGCAAAAATATAAATATTACTTGCTGTCATTTTCCACCGAATGAATTTCCATAATGTAGTATTACACGTCGGGCACTATTTTGGTACTCTTCTTACTTTCAAGTGACAGCGTAACTTTCTAACTGCGTTAACAAAACTTTTGTTGTCCACCTGGAATAATAATGGAAAAGTTTGTACAATAAGAATAAAAATAGGAGCGCAGCAGCACCAGTCGTTTGGCTTTTTTCATTGTCAGTCGTCATATCCCACAAGACCTTGAAAAAAGAGGGGAAACGAGAAAAGTTGAAACCTTATTATCACTACCGCATGGCTCACCCAAGCCGGCATTACACCATCATTTATCATTATCACCATTACGTAACAACAGAGCATGCCACTAACCCAAACTAGGTAAACCACACTAGCAACAGCAGCAGCAGGAGGTTTCTGTTAGCTCGCTTTCTTTTCCCCATCTTTGCACAAAGGATGAAACAAAAGAGTGAAAGTAAACATGATAATAGAATGTGGTGGGAGCATCCAAGGCCATCAGCAATGAAACATAAGACAACGATAAAAGTAATGGCGATGGAAATGATTACGTATAGCAGACGGCTTCCTTTCGTTTTCCTTCGTATTATGTTTGCTCATCCAGTCATTCAAGGAGTTAAAGCTAATACCAAATTCATGTAGGCATTTCGGTATTTACTTTGATCGGCTTTTCCTTGAGCAAAATTAACTTTGGCTAAACTACCACACAGAGCGATGGTTAGTTTGCTGATGTTGTTGGAAACATGGTTGCAACTGACACAAATTCCAACAACATGGAATTATACGCTATAATTTAAAACTGCGCATGACTATTATTTCACTAACAGTGAAGTTTTTAAGTTAGCAACATTCAATCGTATTCAACATCCACTATGAGCAAAAGCAGAAACTAGTTATGCATATTAGTATTAAAAATAATCTCCTCTCCTAAAACTTTTATTACTAAATTTTTCCAACAAATGATTCTTTAAAATAATAAAAATTTTCCCACACACGGACAAAGCACACAACAAGGCATGTTAGAGTTTGTTTGTTGATTCTTCTGAATGAGTTGTCAGAAAAGTCGATCTTTAAAAGTAATTACCGTCGGCACTTCTGCAGACAAAGTATTCATAGAAAAGACTTTACCTATCTTTGGGATTAAATAAACATTGCATGATAGGCTAAAGTCTTTTTTTGTTATTTTAAAGTAATATCGTCTCGATTTATACTCTCACAACTTTTATAACTCTGGTGTAGTACTTTAAACCGCTCAAGAATAGAAGGGAAAATAAATACAGCCTGAGGGTTTCGTACTTTTGCTTTGGCAGTACAAACAACGTTAGTGGACGAGGCACAAACATTTTAGAATTTATCCAACAGTGCTTTTACTTTTGCTCTTACTGCTTCGATGTCAAATATTACTTTTAAATATTTGTGGAATTCACCATCGCCATCACCTTTTTTTGTGTTCATGTAATCAGAAAACATTTGAAGGAATTGTATCAGCACATTCTTGAACACGAGGAATGTACGAGGAGGAATGAACAGCTATTAAAGGAACGTTGTATTTTTAGCAAAAAGTTGCTCCAATGATACTTGTTGGTGAAAGTTTTCGTGCAATTTTGATTCGTAATCTCCAAATGTTCCAGCTGCTGATACACTCGAATTGAAGACCTCATATCAAAAGTATGAATTCAATTTACGTTTCGGTTACAGGATTTGATATTTTTAAATCGTTCCCTGCCTGTTGCTGAGATTACAGTGGATACTTTCTTGTCCATCAAATACATTACCATCTCGACTCTAGCTATTAATAAAACTCTTTATGTAGGCGTGTGTTTAGAAGGAATTTGCATGGGTCATCGGAATTTCAATTATTGTCACCCCGTCTTTCAAAGACTGCTAACGTATGTAGATTCTGGAAATGACAATAATACAGCTTGTTCGGAAAGCCGTGAGCAATGTCGTAAGAGGTGGTACTCTACTGAACAGAATATCTCTTGTTGAGAAACAACCAAGCGTATAGTTGACATGGGTAAAGTTGCTGAATGAATACTGCTGTCTTTGAGTTGGCAAAAACTCTGTAGAGTCTAGTAGCACACGTTAGCGCGAGACTGACCAAAAATTCTATTTTTGGTTGTTTTTTGTTTAAACATGGACGTTGTATTCGAAAGAGAAAGTAGGGATGTTGCCTTTTAGAAGAAATCGATGCATTTCATGACACATCACACTTGAAGAATCAGCACTGTCTTTTCTTGACTCCTATTGAAATTCCTGTGCATTTTAGCAAGGCAAGGAAATAAAATGAAAACATGTGTCTCTCCGCTTGTCTGCAAAGTTGCCTTGAGACCGCATCACACTTTTATGGTTGAATGCACCTTCTATTTCACATGAAAAGAAAGGAGCACGACGGGCAAGTGTTCGACTTTTCCTCCTGTTTTCCTGCAGTTAGCAGCTGAAAATGTGGAGCAGTGGTGGAGAAGTCCCTAGACCACCAGCACCGCTAACAAGACTATACCATTCGGTTTAAATAAATAATACGCTATACACTTTATACACTGTTGCAACTTTATATAATAATAGCAGGGAACATAAAGTTAGCGTCAACCTTTTTTTTTGCTGTTGTGATAGTGAGCAGAGCAGCCTCTGGCATAGCAGGACACGGAAAACTTCTTTTCTCGTAAACTGAAACTAATGCAGTTTCTACTACTGCAGTATCACCAAAAATGTCTCACCAGAATGTCCAAAGCATTATGTGTGCTCCGTTGTTTTGCAATCATCGTAAATAAGTAGGACGTGCTACATGCTCTGCTCCCATATCCTCTTTACTCGGGGAGAAAAATCACAAATTTCGAGGTGTTGTTGCTCTGCTACATCTTTGTTCTTATAAGGGCCTCAAAGATGCAACCTGACTTACCGTCTGGAAGAGTATTTTTGAAGAAAAGGGGAATGGAATGATATGCTTTCCCTTGTTGGCGTAATAATCAGTAGTAGTTTCCCTTGTCTCCACTAACCAACTTAATGATGATGACGATTAAGGAGAAATTAAATAGTTATTGTAACTGCATACACGGGGTAAACCCAGTTGATTTTCGTTGAAACCCGGTGTAATTCTAGGTTTATAGACTTTGAGTGACTCGTAAAATTTTAATTGTTGCGGCTGTAACTGTAATGATATGGCGAGCGCATACGTATATATAAAGCCGCTATAACTTTCATTTCCCTTCTCCTCATTGCTCCAGTCATAAACTTTTGTGTTCATGTGAGGTTTTCAGTGAATTTAATGGCGACAATATTTTACCCTAGCTTCTTCACCCAATTCATTGTTTTAGCTGTGTACTTGTTTCCCTTTCTTGCGGCTCATATAGTTTTTGCGCGGTTGACCTGGTTTATACTTGCAGCAACTCTTCCGCTTACATCATGGGAAATACAAGCTTCAGACAACCATAGGATTTTCATTTAGATGATTCGTGATTTGCTTGGCGAATTCTTCAACCCGTGGCAATGGAAATCCAGGAAGTACAACGTTGCAAGGTGCACATCCAATCATCAACGTCTTTAGATGATTGACTCGTAAAGAAGAAACAAGAAGCTTTTGACATGTGATGGCGGAACATTTCCTCGGGAAAACAACTTTTACTATCTTCCAAAAAATCTGACGTGTTTTGTGATTGCGATGCAATCTAATATTCAACCAGAACGTACGACTACTGTCACTGCTCCTATTATGCCTATACTATCTATAACGATCTGTTTCCCTTTAATTTACATTTTCAAGTAAATGTGCTATCAATGTTTATAGCTTGAAGAAAAATTAAAACTTTTCCCTATCGTTCAAGTCGTGAGAGTGGAAATCAGAAAGCAACTTTTAAATAGTAAAATGTTGCTAAAGATTTTATCTTTTTTACTTGGATATTTTGCTTTCTCCTCTAGTTGCTTGTTAAGAATTGAGTGACTGGTCATGGAACACTATACTTATACGGTCACACACACACCAGCAGCAGCATGACAGAATAAATGGTTCTGTTGACTTGTCTGAAGCCAACACTACCGGACGAAATGATAACATATTTTTACACAAACTTTTTGTGTGACCGTCACTCTTCGCTTGGTTAACGTATCAGTTAGTGCTTTCAGGATGTCATCTCATCTTGATCACGACGAGAATTTTTACCTCGCCTAAAAGTATTTTTTTCCCAAAGACAAGTTGCTCTCTTAGTTCACGTTTTGATAAATGCTTTTAAACTTGGAGGCAGAAAGTGCAGACAAGGAATTCATTTTTCATTCTCCTCTCTGCAGCTACCATACCATCCATCCTTGTATTTGGTACACACAGTGACGAAATACTATTGGAAAAAAGTTCTCATGCACCGTCGCCGTCCTCTTTTCTTTTTTCGCCTCCGTTTTCATGCATTGCAAATGCGATGGTGATGATATTTTTTTTGACTTGTGACTCTGCTATCTGTCTATTTTCTTTCATTCCTTTAAAAAACATCTCACCGGTCTGGGTCTCCATCTTTCACCGCGAACGTAATGCCGAAATACTATAATAGTGCTAATGCATACAACCAAAAAGTAATATTATTTGGTGTGGTTACAAGTATTTTTGTAGTGTAAAACAAGCGACCCACTTCACTCGCCGAGATGCTGACAAAAAATCCGAGAATAAAGCTCATGAATAATTCCGATTTTTTTTCCAGCTTACTTTTCTCTCTTGTTTCACCACCACCATCATACAGACACGGAAAAAAGAGCGAGAAGGAGACACTTTTTGGTTAGCCGACTTTCCGCCGCAGACAGACAAAAAAGTTATAAAGCATATGAACCACAGAGTGAAATAACTGTAACAAGCAAAGACAGTGCTACTCGATTGACTCAATCCACAAAACCTAATATAATATTAAGTATGTTTGCTCTGCTACCTTTTTTTGTTTGAGGCTTTGTGTATCTACTTGGTTGCATCTTCTCGTTTTGCGGGTCCCATTTTCTTCTACATTTCTTTCGACGTACAAAAAAAACTCACTCAGTCAGTCTAATATGTGTATGTGTCATTTACATGGAATGTTTACAAAAAGGTAATATAGGAACATATAAATATGCGCAAAATAATGCAGAATGTGAAGAACATGAAAACTTATTCCATTTTGTTTGTCTTTGTTTTCTTTTGTTTTCTCATGATATTAGGGTAAGTACTTGAGTAGAAAACAAAAACGGGAGGACTGAACACACACACAGAGAGGCAGCAGCAAAAGCTACTTTTATTTACATTCTCATTCCTAGATACTATCATCTTATTGTCTCTCTCTTTACTTTCGTTTGAAGGTTGGGTGAACTACTTGCTTATGCATCTGTTTTCCTTCCCAGAAATGAACTCTGCCAAAAAAACGAAATGGAGTTACTTTCGTTAAAATAACCACAAGTTAAGTAAATGCAAAACAGACAGAGAGAAAAGAAAGAATGTACATAAAAGGTATTGTATGGAAAAGTGGAAAACGCCCCTATAAAATGAGGACGATCTTAAATTTACGGCCATCTACTTATTACTTATACATACAGCCAGCGTGACGTTCCATTACATTGTTTTTGTAAAGAAAACAAACAATGTAAAGGAATGAAATTGTTTACAATAAATAAGCTAGTAATGATAGTAGCTGGATACATTGATCAAAAAAGATGGCTTAGCTTTGCTTACCTGTATCCAACGTACGTAACCAAACTGGTCGTCGAGAGATGTGTTGAAGTTTTCCGAGAACAGTAACCTACTTTCAGTTACCTTCATACATATCAACCACGCACAAAATAGGCGACTTTTCTACCATGTGACACGTTAAATACAGGTTGTGGCAACAATGACGATTAGAGTCATTTACTCACTGGACCTGAAACTTGAATCTGAATGTGATGTTGACAAACGTACAAGAAGCGGAACTATATTAAGTAGTACGGAGTTTCAGAGGGTTGAATGACCAAGAGCCTCCAGCTGCTTATTCCACGGTGGTAGTAAGTGAAGGGTCCTTTTAATCCCAATGCAACTTGTCTAATAGATTATACATGGGATTACACAGAGAGGATAGAATGCTGTTCGTTGTTTCTATTTCAAAAGAATCATGCAAGCATCTAGTGTGTAATAACTTATTTAATTCTGGGAAAATGTTTATTCAGGGACGGCAAAAACGGAGCACAGAGCTTGATGCTTTCTCCTTGATCCTCTGCAAAGTACATGTCTCTGGGATTGATGGGTGGATCGTAAACACGAGTGAAATCAAAGGTAGAAAGTGAGTCTGGTGGCGGTGGCTATTTCCGACTTTCCTCCAGTGGCGTGTTCGCCAGCAATAATAGTAATGATAATAACCCTGCTTAGAAGGATACTTTCACTCAAGCCATTACATTAAAGGGAAATTGTGGGCTTTATGTTCAAGCATGTGAGTATAGTTATCTGCTTTCCTCTACAAGCTAGTTCTCGCATTGATGATGTATATTATAGTAGAGAGAATGCAATTGTAATAGCGTTTGGGCCCTTGAGCTTCCCCCGCTTCCTTTTTTGTACTGGTTGATGATCATTACGTGTGTATAGAAGCAGAAAGAAGATCAAGCCTCTGATGAACTCTCACAGAGCAAGGCCAGTACATGCTACCGTCATCATTATACTACATGTGCAACTATTACATAAAACACCAACACCACACTCTCGGTTAAGTTCTCTTTTTTACAAAAAAGAGATTAACTCAGTCTACTCTGTACACTTCACTTGCAGCAGTTAGCCTCGATTCTGTTTTCTTGAATTTTTTCCAACAGCAACAACAACAGCAGAACATAGACTCAGGTCTCACGGGAAATCTTGTCAAAATTCCGATTTATCCCCGGCAAAACACCGGGAGAACAGGAGTGGAATGAGTCTATATTGCAGCCAACTTCAGGTTTTCAATTTCAACAAAAATCTCTCATTTTCTGCATGTCTGTGTAGATGCTAAAAGAGTAACTTACATGTATTTATGAAAGCAGATGGCTGCTTTAGGCTTACTAATGGCAGAGAAACATTTGTAGTGGCACGACCTCCACGTATTTATCTCGCATTTCCTCTAATTGTCTCTCCAATAGCTTTTGACTTTTCTCTGTCTTATAGTGTACATGTACAACAGCGGCTGCAACATTAAATTGGGGTTGTAAATACTTTCACTTCCTTGTGTAAGAAGCAGGGAATTAGTGAGGAGAGTGGTGGAGAGAATCTATGGAATGAAGAGATTTTATTTTATAATATGTAATACCAAAAGTAATAGTAATTATTATAGTGGCTGGTACGTATGTGTTATTCTGCTCAGAGTTGAGAGAATACCGGTTGTATTTACGCTGCAGCTCGGAGCAGCCACAAAACTGAACTGGCCAACCAACCCTACACGACATGACTATTTCACAAAGTACAGGCGCAGGGATATAGTGTTGGTAGGAAAAAGTGTGTGTTTCCATTCTCAAGGAGTTCCACCAGAACAGAATCAGAGGCTACATACCGGGTGCAGTCAGTATATCCCATTCGAGACCGGTTTGCGTTTGGTATGGTTTGTAAGTAACAACAACGAATCGTTCTGTGTTGTAGATTTTTAGTCTAATTGCGGTTTCTAATGCAAGCTAAAAATCCGGTAATTGTCAAAAACACTATATAATATGACATTGTAATATTTTACCATAACAAAACTGGAATCTCATAACCAGAAGAAATGAGCAGCACTTATTGATTTTTTTGTCTAGGTATTTACGTATATGTGCGTAATTCAAGTCGTGTTGCTTACGTTATTTTGAATTTTATTTGCAGATTGTCACTCGAGACAAGTTGTTCATTTTTCGGTGACAAACGACAGATTCATCAACCAAGATTTTCACTTTCCGACAAGAGCACCCAAGGAACTTTTATGTGATGTTTCGAACTAAAGGCTAGTAATGAAAGCAGCTTTTATTCAAATGTATGAGGTTTGAGTTGTGTTGTTATTGCTCCAGTTTTACAGAATTAAAAACTTTTCGTTGTCTATAGCTGACCGTGACCAACATTCGACCAAACTATCAGCCAATAAACTGCTGGTACAATTTTAAGTTCACTTGCTGACGTTTACAGCACAACTGACAATTGAAAATATTTAATCAGCTAATTCCTAAAGTGTGTTCTATGTATTTACTTTATCTTGACTATAATACAGCCTCGCCTTGCATGCATGCATTCCCTTTTTTGTATGCATATTTTGTATTTATGAATCTTTTAATTGTTGATACATACATACATCGATGGAAGAACAGACTGTTGAGATAATAAACGATCGTTTTGTGCTTTAACGATGGCGCTAAAGATTAGTTAATGTAAATAGTGTGACTAGCATGTTGTTACCGTTGTACTTTTCAGAATCCGGCAATATTTTCTGCCTGTGTATTTTTCATCCGTACTTTCATAAATTGGTTTTCTGTCAATGTCAGTAACAATGTGCTCTGCCTTGAATTTGTGCTTCATTTCACTTAGAAGGTAATCAAAAGCTGAGGGTCGAGAAGAAAAGTGTGCTGGGTTGTTAATAAGGACACATCTTACGTCATACAACTTTGTTGGCAATTCTAGCCAATTTATTATAGCTTGTCCCGTTGTTCCTAACCATCAGATCACCAAATCAAAGGTGGTAGACAATTTAATAGCCCAACGGAATTGCTTCTGCTAAATTAAAATAATTGTTGAAACATGAAGAGAAATGTTTCTCAACACGTTCGTGTTCTTCAGTGGTAACTGATTATATCATTGAAATGCTGACAGTAATGGAGCACTAGCAAACCAACGCATTAGCAAAACTAGCAATATAGCCCATAGCCCTGTAGTTTGCACTTACATCAAAACCATTACCGTCAGAATTTTCTTATCAGACCCAGTTTGTCTGCAACTTTATTTCTCTTGTCCACTTCTTTGCAAGCTACGAAAAAGCGAGAGTAAAGTTTTTTTCTTCTCCGCAGCCGCAGTTGAGCTTAGAGAAGACCATGGTTGTAATGTGGTGCTAAGTAGGAGTTTCAATGGTGAAAGAAATGGCAGTTGTTTATGTGGCATGTAATTTTTCTGGTGAGTTGGTGTTGGCACTTGGCAGTCGTCTTCCTATACTCATTTAAAAGTTTTATGTACTGCTCGTAAACCATGGTTGCTATGTTATCGTCGTATAGTGAAACTGAGTGCCAGTTTGCTAGTGGTTGCTGTACACATTTTCTAGTTTACTGCATATCATCAGATAAAAAATGTTGATATCTAAATTAATCCAATAATTTATGCCTTCCTCCTCCAACAAAAATTCTAGCTTTTTTTCACAAACCGACAAGTTCACAGCAGTCGGCACTACTCAAACTGCATAATATGATAATGGTCCATGAAATGTAAACATTGTTTGGACGAATTGAGTAAATTGGCGCTTGCCAGAATTGTTGTTGTGATAATGGTGATGGAGTGGTAAAAGTAACTAACTACCTATTCGTTTTATTTTTACTGCACCAGCGGCACTTAAAGTTATACTGAAGACAAGAGGCGCGCGGTCAGCGGCCGACTAGTGGACATGAACATACCGCACAAACCGACATCCTCTTCTTAAACTCCAAGCTGTAGTCTACAACTATTTACAAGGCTTGCCTAGTCTACCCATTCTCTTACTTTGCAGCAGATACTAAATATCATATTATTATATCTTTTACTGAAAGGTACACCGATTGTAGAAGGAGAAAATGCGATCGATGGTGGCTTCACCTTCAGCATAATTATTGTTATTCAGTTTTGCGTTGTCAGCCAAATTGGCGTGACGATATGCAATAATTGAAAACTGATATGCCCATTTTAAGAAACCATGCCTGTTATTGGTTTTATTAAAGGTAACATGTCTTCGTATGAAACTTGATCTATCGTATTGGATTTATTTTTTAACTGCATGTGGATAAAAGTGTAGTAAACGATGTACCACTTTACCACTGTATACACGAGTAAGGTTTCTTGAGTGAAAGTGTACTACAATGTAAAATGTCACTTCCAGTTCACTTTCACCTCCACAGTGTACCTCCTTCATTTCATATTATCGACTTAGGTAAGAATGCTTAGCACAGTAACCATGACAATAGCAAGAATTTTAAATAAAGATGAGTATAAGATGTATGGCAATTGTCAACATCAAGATCAACAAGTTTGGAATATCAATCAAAATCTAATGAACTTGACAAATAACCACAACCGGGATATTCAATTCTGTTGCGCAAAATATAAATAACCTATGTATGTATATACATAGGTATCCCACTACACCGACATTTATTATCTTGTAGATTCCAGCTTGTCATATTTTTGTCAAGAATCTTAATAGAATATTGGAATAATGTAGTGCAATTTCGTCATGTGTCATGACTCATATTACATCCATAATGTGTATTGTGTTACACAAGACAAAAACACGCTATTCCAAAGTCATACTCTTGAGTTCATTTTGTTGTGTGCCAACGGAAAAGAATATTTCGAAGGAGGTCAACTTATATGACGTAATTCTCAATCCCAAAACCGGAGGACAGATGAAAAAAGGAAAGACGAGAGAGAGAAAATGATTATGATGATAATGCAAGCTGTACAACAGACTGCAGACGTTACTTTATCTACAAGAATATACGGAATGAAGAAAGTGAGGTCAATCATTCCACATCATGATGATGTGGATTTTTACTGGCGTTTCCGTACTCCAGTGCTAATAATAACGAGACTCTGGTTTGTATTGTGAATCACAATTTGTGATTGTAGTCCGGGTCATCATTTCCTCTCTGGAAGCTATTCCACAGCCCATCACTGAAATCAGAAAAACGCGTAGCAGTAATATTGTATCCATGAGAACAGAACAAAACTTTTCTCGATACACGAGTTACTCTCAAGAATCCAATTCTTTGCTTGGTCAACAAACTCATCAGTATCAACATGATCATCATGACATGCCCATCTAGGTTAGACTAGGCAATAAATGAGTTTTCCAAACACCAACAAGAAGCCAATGTCAGAAACGACCATGATATGTCGACGTATAGCTGATGAGAGCTACTAACAAACTTTTCTCGACACTTGACTTTCATTTCATACTATTTGTGCGAGAGTGTACGCATCTTGTTACATTTGAACATTTTTCTTCCCTTTAAGCTCCACTAACGGATGTAGAAGTATAGATTAGGACGTGCTCTGCATTCTCAATAAAAAGCAAAAATGTTCATCTCTCTGTCTGGTGGTAGAAGTAAGATGCAATTTTTTCTATTTTCCACTCAATAGGTTTCCCAGATAACTCATAGCGATGGAACCAATAGACTATAGGTTTGGATGCAAAGGATATTGATGCACAATGTACTGATCAAAGAAGACAGATTGTTTACCCAACATATTCATTTACTTTAAACCTTGGTAACTTATTTCAAATCGAAGACTTGTAAAGAAATCAATCAACGCATTTGGTGATTGGAAGTATTCATTATAAGTATTCAATATGTGTAACCAACTTCGATGAATATATCTTTGCTTTGGTAAGAGAAAACTGTTTGCCCAAGAAACACATTCAACAAACATTGCCCTTTATTTTGAAAAGGTCGCAAAGGCAATTGTTGGCACGTAAATGATAGCTCAGAAAATATTCCAAAGATGCCAACAGGATTGGTTTTCGAACAATTTAGAAGGACCAGCCCGGCAGGGCAATATGAGACTATTCCAATAAATCAAAATGGCCAAATGAATAGCTCAACAATAAATGCGTGAATTAACGAGATGCGTTGAGTTAATAATAAGAAAACTGTGACTTTATTAAAACGACAACGTACAAAGAACGTTAACTACGACTTTTCAAAATAGTAACTTTTTGGCGTAAGATACTATTTGGACTCCTGAGCAGTCAGTTGGCTTACTGTCAGGTTTGGACCAAGTTCACTTTCAGAACAAGTCCAAGAACAAGAATGAGAGGCCGATTGGAGTTGGCGTTCCTTTTATACCCACTCCAACCGGAAGTCACAAAATATCGAATCTTACATTGCTACCGGAAGTGGTGAAAATTATAACATTCAATATGAAAGTTTAACAAAGAAAACAAAGAGAAAAGTACTACGCAGTTAACGATTTTTTGCATAGTACGTACAATAATTTAGCTAATTATACTTTTAACAAAGAACAGGAAATCATTGTGAAGTTAACTATTTTTTCCACAATGAGAAAAACTACTAATTTAAATGAAAAGAAAAGAATCATGAAATTAACAGTTTTCTCCATGATTCAAAAATTAAAACTACTTCGAACTAAAATATTAAAATAATTCCTACTTCCGGCAACTAAATTTTAGTTTACATAATATGTACAAAATTGAAAGCTATTTACATTTCCCGACGACAGCAATTATATAGTATTGATCCTTATTATCAGCACTAGGTATACTTCTACACTGTTTCCCTCAACCAAGTATAACAGTAGAAATTACAACGTAGTATGTACATTTTAAATAGTAGTTATATAAAGCATCAGTTATTACTAATTATGCAATAAAATTAGTGTTTAGTGTAGAGATTTAGGTTCAATTACAGTAAAATATAAATAATTGCCACATTTCTCTGATTGTGAACATTAGATAACCAGGAATGTGGAGTAGTTTCTCTTGTGATCTGCCCATTCGTAGTATGTTCCATTACTGGGGTGGTGCTGTTCAGTGCTCGCTACTGTCTCTTAGTCTTGATTTGCGTTCCCAGATACTCTCTGCCAGTTTACCATCATAACAAGGGACAATTTTATAGCGAGGAGAGAGCAATACATGTGAGTATAAGTAGAAAATATCGGTAACTGTAATTAGGTATATAATACCACAAACGGAGAAAGCAATGAAAGTATTGTGTTTTCCACGCTCAAAGTTTAATGGAGGTTTAACGTAGCCGTATTGTCGTTTCTGGGCTCCATTCGTAAAGAAGGAAAGAGAAACCTAGACAGCTTCATTTACAATTTTATTCACCGCCACCGTATTTCCGTTTCAATGCAAGTTATTCCAACGGCTCTCATTAATTTCTTTGCTCCCAATTTTCTCCTCCTGTCAATTTTCCTAAAATTCTTCATTCATCGTCTCGTTACCTGAATATAAATTTATCTCCCATGAAGAAATATTAAAATTGACATTTCAGAAATCCTACAAATTATTACCGAAATGAATTTTTCTCCGCCTCCAAAATTCTTTCTAGTAGCCAGCAGCATTTTTTGCTATTACCATTGTATCCCGCCCTGCAGTAACCTTGAGTTGTATCAGATTATAGCATTGTTTGATCCGGATGCAAAGTAAGCAAATGAATGAAATGCAAATAAAGCCAAGCAAACAGATCGAGAGGGAGAATCTGTAGGTAGATGGATGTGACAATAACATTTTCACCCTACTTACACCCGGACGCGACCAGATAAAGTGCGGTTTCCTACTCTGAAAACAACAAAAATGATGTATTTCTTGTAAGACCGCAAGAATAAACATTATTTCCTTGACTTTTGAATGAAAGTCGTTACCGAATTGATGAAAACCACTGCCTTTTGCTTCGTGGATATAGAAATGAGAAAGTATGTGTTTACATCTGTCCGTAAAATTTCTATTCGGCCCTATCATATAGGGCGTTTCAATGGATCTTATATCGTCTTGCTACTTTACAAGAAAAAAGCTGAAAGAATGTCCTTTTTCCTTTTGGAAAAGTGGAACAGCGGTGAAACACTAGGTAGTCCAGGGAAAGGATCTGCGGTTCGACGTAAATAAATAAATAATACACGAGTGACACCATATTTTGCTATCCAATTCCGCAATGCATCGCGGAAAAGAAATGTGTGGACCGTTTTCCTTTCCTACTGTTACTGAGCATCTGAATGGCCTCTGGCGAAATACAAACGGAATAGTAAACTGAAAATGATTCTGCTGTGTGACATCAACAAATACAAATACATTTCAGGATATCAATCTCATTGCATGTTTCACCATCAATTTCCCTGTAAATAGGTAATAAAAGCCCATGTAGCAAATATGTCCTCATCCTGTTTACTCAACATAAAAATATGAAAATCATTGTCCCGGAAGTGACAAACATAATCGCATATTTCTTTGTAATAAAGAGTATAAATAGCACGGTATACTTTCACTTGGTTCCTATCCTAAAAGGATTACTAGGAATTCATTCAAGAATAAGGGGTCAGATTACCTCACGTCCACTGACAACTATAGAAAATGTTGTATTTTTTTTCTTTCTTGTCTTTTACAGAAGATGGGTATAAGATCAAAATACTAATGACTATGACATAGAGTTCGCGAAATAATTGGCACAAACGCTACCGTCATCCTTCAACTCAATTACTTGTTGGACCTCTTCTCTCCCTTTCTCTCGCTCTGTTCTAATTTAGAACTTCTAAATACCAAACTAAAAGTTGGTATTCTGCAAATAGTTTTACTTAATTTTTAGCACAAGTTCAATTTAGGCGAAATTGAATGGGAGTATTTCTTTACACAAGAGTTGTTAGTAACTCAATGCTTTCAGATGAAAGTTGTGCTGATTGTCCTGTCTACTTGTGCCTTTTTGTACACAAAACGCTGATGGTGAGCAAGAGTAGTACTTCGGCAGAATATTAATGAACTTTAAGTTTTGTTTTGTGAATCGGGAGATTCCCTTCACTAGAAAGTAAGTATTTGGAAGACTGCTTCTTCCATTTTCGATATTATTAAATATATTTGATCTGAATTCATTTTCCAAAAGGTAACTACACTTGCAACATTTAAAGTATCAGTTACCTGGGCAAGTTTGTAGCAATTGAAATGTAAAAGCTGAGAACATTTATAGCTATGCACTCTTCATTAAGTAAATTTCAAGCTATGCGTGAGAATTAAAGGAGAAGTCGGAAATACATCTTTAGGCACTTTTAGAAACCTGAAATAATCGAAGTTTGTTGTTAAAGAAGTAGAGGCAGTGAATATATTTATTTGCCTTTGTTCAAGGCAAGGCAAAATCTATTTAATCCCAGTGCAACTCCTCGAGAATAGATTATGCAATTGTAAGATTAGATGTTGTTGCCGCCTAAAAGGGGAATACACATTCTTACCAAGAATTATTTATTTATTTCCAGGAAATGTTGATTCTGGTGTAGCACGTCTACTGCAGTGAAAATAACCAGCTTGATGTATCCCCTTGATCCTCCCTGAAACATTATTTTGTGAAATTGATGGACAGGATCGTAATCGTAAAGACCAGTAAAATCAAAGGTATATAAAGTAAGGCATCTTACTACATTCTAGGTTGCTTATTATGTGCAAGTACAACTTATATATTGCGCAATATACAATTTCTACAGGGCTTTGTTACATCATAAGCTATGCTTATTATACTCAACAGAGGTTATCTCGTTCCCTATTACCGCAGCAGCATTATCTGCAAAAAGAGAGAATATAGAGCTGAGTTTATGGCTCTTGGGCTTTTCCTCCTTCCACAGGATCACGAGCCGGAGATCAAGCCTCTGATTAAACTCTCACTGCAAGGCCACCACTGCCATCACTCATGACTATCTATTATACAACGACTCATATAATGTACGCTAGCTTTAACATTCACAGCGCATCAATCTGCAGTAGCCCGGTTTTCTGTTTTCTTGCATTACCCCAACAACATTAACAAAGTGGTAGTCGCAAGGGAAAACCTGTCAAAATTCCGATTTATTCCAGACAAAGGAGGAACTAGGGAAAGCACATGAGAGAGAAAGATTCCTTCATGTCTGTGAAATTCTCTCTCGTCATCGTTTTCAATATGCAGACCATCTCGACCTGTTTCTCAGCTAGCCGTGCTCCCTTTTCTCTGATGAAACCATAAGGTCGCTTACTAATGACCAAGGTTTACACACACATTTTTTATGGTTGCTTGAAGCAACTTGCTTCATTCTTTGCCCATCTTCTTCATTCAATCCCTCCTTCTTCCTTTGTGAATCGTGTCGTGTTGGACAACTATACACATATACGCTCAGTGTGAAAGAGGAAGGAGAGATGTAAGTGGTTTTATTTTGTCTTATTGGAGAAAGTCCAATTCACGAGAGGAGGGAATGAGATGAGCAGGAAGTAAGACTTGAAATGAAGATATTTCTGTAATAAGACAAGTTAGAGATGTTCTTGATGGCTATATATTGGTAGGAATGAAATTCTTTCCGACTTTTTCTTGTAATCTTGGATGTTGTACGGGATGGAACACTGCTGGACAACAACAAGAAGAGTTATCTCCCAGCAGAATATTAATGAGTTTTCTTCTCTTGTCCAGCTGTGCCTTTCTTTTGGTATAAAATACACATCCTTGCTCAAAGAATAATGTAATGGTGCACATAAATACATACAAAAAATCTACAACAAATGGCAGGTCACAACAAGGGGAACTAATCACTCTCTCCCCATTTTCTGGTGTACTACTACAGTGAAAAAAAATCAGCAAAGTTTTGGTGCAGTAATTGCTATAGATTTCCTTTCTGAGTTGATGTCTTTAGTTTTGCCGTATTAACTTTTGTGGACATGTGGGCGTGCATCTAGCAACAAGCTAACAAAATTACAAGTAGCTTTTCTCAGCATTTAGAGAATAAATCTGCGCCCGCTTTATCAGACACAACCTTGTAAATGTACATTTAGAAATATGTGTCTTTTGACCCGAATCTTGAAAACTATATTCAGTTAAATCTAATTCCTAACTAATGCACTCCGCTATCTTGTAGGTTACGTACCCAAAAATGAACTTGACTTGGTGATCTCATCTCATCATCATTACCATCATCATTTTCCCTTTTTAATTAAGATGTCTTTGTCTTTCATCTGACTGTGATTAGAAAGTTGTCTTGTTAAAACCAAACACATTTAAGTTGAGCAAGTTCTAATGGAAAGTGAATGAATGAGGACAATTCTTTTATCTGATTAAGGGAGGAACTCGTTACGACTCCGACTAGTGAGGTGCTTTACTTCCATGATGATAATGCTCTTGTTTTATTGACGGGGTCAAGTATGCCCATCGGCATTCGGTTGTTAGCGTAGCTACCACTATTTCCGCTGCATTAAGAGAAAGGATGTATTAGGCTGGCAATATAATCAAGGCGAAATGACCTAAATGCTTTTCTACGCTTTTGTTCACGACTTATTTGTTGGGGTAGTGCCGAGTGTAGACGCATAAACTACTGGATAAGTCAACAATGCAGTATTAAAATGCCCCGAAAGTCGAGCCAAACTTGTCGAGCAAGTTCACTAGACATCGCTATTTCGATTTCACATTGCGAGCAGTTAAAGATCTGTGTATGCAAGTATTTCACAAAAGGACAGAGGGAGGCGCGGTATGCCAAGATGCCAACTGTAATTGTTCTGTTGACTAGCCATAAATCCATTTCCCACATTCGGAACCATACGCTGCACGTTTCCCAATATGACATTCGTGAAATATGTGGATAAATTGTCTTTCTATAATATTCACATTTTTCATTGTTTACACCTATCAAACCGTTGTCTATGCAAATAATATATTAATCTTACTCAATTGCGTAGAATGATTTATTTTTTGCACAAGACCTTGCATATATACTTAACACAAATGGTGTAACATGTTTGACGAACCTGTTGTTGGTATGTAATAATATGAGTTGCAGAGAAATTTCGAGGATAAACTACGGTATTGCATCCTATCATATCATGTGCAATAAATATACAGCAACAACAGCAGCGTGCATCATGTTTTTGTTGCACGTGCACTCCGATTTCAGACAGTTTTACATTCAAGTTTCCCTATGAAAAAATGATATAATGACCTTGCTCTCATGTCAGCTAGACGTGAATATTTTATGAGAATGTGTCATATGACAACGCGATATGAAAATTAAATTGCACATGTGAGACAACAGAGCACGTATCATTTTCCTCCCCACTGTGTGTAACCCGTCGTTGTACCCATTAGTGTGCCTGTCTCTGACTTTTTTCTAGCAAAAAAATCTCATTCATGAAATGCCATCATGACCAGAAGAAGTAATAAATAAGGAGCATAAATATTATTCGCAATGATAAACGTTTGATGTAGTTTTCTTGTTGACAATTTTTATATGTAGCTCCCCGATGTATTATGGAAATCATAAATATTAATAGTCCAGGGGCTCGTTATTGAAGTAAAAAATGCAAAACATTTCAAGTAAATATATATCTTGTATATTTTAATATTTCCAGTTTACAAAGTACAATTTGTATCATCATATTTAAGGCACCGTCCAGCCTCCGTCAAGACTGTACACTCCACCTGGAAAAAATCAGAGGATTCCAATTATTATTATTTTGTTAATGAAATAAGTATAACATCATCTTATGTTGATTAATCAGTATTGACAAACCTTGTGCTTGAGATGCTGCATCCGTGCTGAGAAAGACGGCCAGCGCTCCGAGATGCTCTGGATCTACATACTCGCCACTAGGTTGCTTTTCCAGCAGCAATTCCATTTTGGCCTGGTCGAATGAGATTTTCTTCTCGTTGGAAATCCTTTCAATTTGCTTTTTGACTAGCGGAGTGAGTACCCAACCAGGACAAATTGCGTTGCTCGTCACACCCGTACCACATGCTTCCAACGCGACACTCTTGGAAAACCCAACGAGACCGTGCTTGCTGGCACAATAAGCCGTTTTGTTCTTGGAAGCCACCTTTCCATGAGCGCTGGCAATATGGATCAGTCGGCCCCACTTTCTCTCATACATTTGTGGAATTACGTGTCGAGTCAAATGATAAGGAGCGTTCAGATTAATAGCCAGCAACCAGTTCCATTTTTCTGGGGTGAAGTCCTGCACAGGTGATGTATGTTGTACCCCAGCATTATTCACCTAATTAGAGTAAAGTTAAATTAAACATTTAGACAGCAGCAGTAAGTGAGAAGACATAAAACAAAATGAATCAGTTTTCACTTTACCAAAATGTCCACTCGTCCCAATTCCTTGGTGGCATGCTCGATAAGGGATTGACATTCCGAGGGATCCACAAGATTGGCTGAAGAGTACACCACCTTTTCCTTGGAATATGAAGCGAGTTCCTCCTTCAAGCTGCCAACCTCAGATTCCTTCTCCAGCCCGTGGAAGACCAACCTACAGCCGACTTTGGCAAACTGTTGTGCAATGCCCCAACCGATCCCACTTGTCGAGCCAGTGATCACGGCGCACTTGCCACGCAACGGTTGCAGCCAACTCATGATGTCTCAGAGAGATGATCAGTAAGAATAAGACGGTACGGTGCACAAATGTCGTTTCACTGCTGCCAACTAGTCTTGTCTTATAAGCTTGTACTGCGACATTAAAAATGAATGAATAAGGGAATAATTGTCACTGCAGCTCCACTTCTAGGAAACGCAAATGGTACATAGATTGTTGATTTTTCTCGGAATATGAATAATAAATTTTTGGACTATGATGAGTCTGCTTAGATAGGTGTATTTTATGTTTAAAGGGCTTTAGCTTTTTTTACTTATGAATGAGTACATATTTTTAATGGGCTCGCCAGCGTCGACTGCCACTACCAACTCACCATGGAATAAAATGCAGAGCGTAGCCAACCACTTTTCTGTCCAATTCTGTCTGTCTTGTTTCTTCAATTAGCACATTAGCACTCAATGCTCCTTCGTCTCCAACACTTGGCTTTTAAGAGTGCGTTCACCACGCTCCCACTTTTGCAGTCTGCCAAGATGCAGACAAGCGACGCTCTTTAAATGACAGGCTCAAAATAAATAAGAGGAAAGATACTCACCGAAATGGTGTTTGTGTGTTTATGTGTGTATGCTAAAAACAGTAACTAAATCAACAACTTTACTGCTCCTGTCAACATTGCGTAGTGTTTGTTATTGGTGCTAAGCTAATTCTTCTCCAGCTTCTCCAGCAGCGAGCTTGTTTTTTTTGCTTACCCAGGTATACACATAAACAGTGGATGGGAGTGGAAAATAGAGTCAGCGCTTTAACCTCTCTCGGTTTCCCTTCCGTAGTTATTGTGGCTGAATTTGACAACAACGAACAACAATAAATAACAATACGTATATGTTTATTCCTAGGGTGTTCTGCTCTAATCTGGTAAATGATGTTTTAGCCCAGACCAAAATAATCCCCCAAATCCTTTTAAAGTTGTGATGCCATACATGCCCCTCCTCATCAAATGTCAAAATGTCATCGTTGTTGTCATTATCCCGTATCTTATGCTACACGGTCACAACACTTTTCGTTATAACACCATATGTATCGTATGTATTCTTTCTTTGGTTGTCAAACCAACGATTAGCTATATTGCTACAACATATCAATATCAACTAGAAGTTTTTTTATTTTGTTTTATGAGCTCATTAATGAAACCGAATCCAGAATCACTATGATTGTGTATGTTACTAATATTGAAGGCGATACTATGCAGTGAATTGCATGGTGAGTTGGTTGGACCTGATTCACAACTTAAAAATGAATAATACCACATACCTTTGTCCTCCTGTATTAAATTTGGAAGTTCAGTATAAATATATACCCTAATCCTGTACAGCCTGTAGGAAATTTTTCGGCTAACTGGTTTGGTCTGTTTTGCTGTCTGACTACACACAACTAGGAAAACCCGAATTTGTAGTGTCATAACCCAACCAAACAATTAATGCGGCTATGTATTTTGTTGTATTTCTTAGAATTGTAGCCAAAGATTGGATGTAACTGGTTCGATTGAATAAAAAAAAGTTTTGTTTTTGCTCTGATTTTTACTTCATTGTCAGCTGAGAAAAGAGGACATGAAAACTGAATTTTTTGCTGACAAGACACGGATAGGCAGACGAGTTTTTATGCATTCTCCGGAAAATAGCATTCTGCGCTGGCAGACAATGCCTTGTTCCTATCTTTCAGATTTCATATGCTTTCAAATGAGTAGCATAACATGAGTCTGACTTTATACTGCTTGCTGCAACACACAATGAATGAAAATAAAATCTAGTGATGCGATAATGATCATTTCACACTTGTAGCAGCTTTATCATCATCTTCTTAATAA
Organism: Sinella curviseta; assembly: GCA_004115045.4. Classification (NCBI taxonomy): domain Eukaryota; kingdom Metazoa; phylum Arthropoda; class Collembola; order Entomobryomorpha; family Entomobryidae; genus Sinella; species Sinella curviseta. The sequence continues at coordinate 62,527,924 of CM023201.3, forward strand.
AAATTCTTCATCTTATGCGAGCCAGCATCTTTTGTGTGAGAGATGGCACATAATATGTAATTATGTTTGCAAATGTAGTCCTCCATCCTTTGAAATGCATGGAAGAGCATGGCATGGGAAAACAAATCATAAGTACATCGGCGACTATATGATGTCAGGTACAGATAGGGATCATGAATTTGTGTCTCTTATGAATGGACATACAAATTTGCAAATGTTTTCTCTATTCCCCTCCCCGCATACAGAGATGTGGAAGCTATGATGCTTTTGGAAGGAAATGAGAAGGATGGACATATTTCCAATTACTTGTTACGATTATAGTGTGGGATATCATTTTTATCAAAAATAGAAACAAGAAACCGTTTCAGGCGAAAAAATGAGTAGATAGACCTTCTTGTCTGCAACATAACTTTTGACCTTGTATTACAGTAATCTCGAGTTTCACTGCCTCTCTTTTTGCAGGCTGCATGTCTGCCACGGGGATTATCCTCCTTAGAGATATCCTTACATAAGTGTACATAATAGCGTCAGTGATAGTCAGTATGTTCCAGAAGATGATCACCTTTATTTCTCCTTTCAAATCATCCTAAATCTTTTATAGTCAGCGTCGGTTGTGCTGGATGTGATAATCCTGCGTCCACTTTTGCTTAACAACTATATTATAAACTGTTGATACAGATAGCTTGTACTAGCACCAAACCAAAAATACAAAATAATGGATGTTGTTTTCGTACATGTATAAAGGGAGTATATTTTCGGTTTTATGCATATCCTCTGTTGTCTGTTAAAAGAAATACAAAATAGCGATGCTGCAAGCTGCAAACTTCCTCAATGCTCGCTCGTAAAAATAAAATCGATAAATATAGCCTGCATATTTCTTCCATTTCATTACAATGACAGAAATGTATCTGCTTTACATATCTTTATGTGAAAGCTAAAAAATTATCATAAGTCCTTGACAATGAAACGAACAATTAGAGAGCAAAAGCAGAAATAGCTCTTCTTGTAATCCCTAACTGTGTATTAAATATTTAGTCATAATTTTTTCTCACGATATTCGTCTGCTATATTATACTTTGTAGTGGTATGAGTATAGGCCACCATGGACAAGAAAACCCTAAAATCAATGGATTATATGATAATGAGAGATGGCTATGTTTAATTTTTCCCATAAAAAGATTAGGTTGATGTAACACGCCCAAGCATAGCCACTAGCCAGTCTCATTGATTGTCAACACAGTCAAGTGCACAAGAAATCGTTATTATATGATTTTTCTCATTCAACTTTCTCATTCTACGACTATATTTGCTAGCGAGCTGGCATTTCGGAAACAAGCAATATTAAGCAAAAACCAACCAAAAATCTTCATTTTGTTCCCTTCCACTTAAATTTCATCATGAAAATACTTTTTAGGCTTCTACTGCTTGGGCTATGTGGCTGGACATTGTCTGTACCCATTAACGAAGCAAGCAAGTTGCCAACAAATGACCCCGTCGTCGACGAAATTTTGAAACCAGTGTTACCAACGCAGAACAAAAATGCATCTGGGGTACTAATTGCGGGAGGGGTGGAAGCGGAGCGGAAGGAATTTCCGTGGCTTGTCGTCCTACGTATTGGTGACGAAATTTGTGGAGGCTCTCTAATTGAATTGGTGAGGGAGTAACTGGATAAGTTTAATTTGTCTAATTGAGAAAGCAATTTTAAATGGAGTACTGGCAAATTATTAGGACCTTGTGCTGACTGCAGCCCACTGCATAACAGACGGAGAACTTCCGCCAGCGGAAAGCATTACAGTGACTGCTGGAGAGCATAATCTGCGGCTGGTTGAAGGTACCGAACAAATGCAAATTGCGTCCACAGTCATTGTGCATGAAAACTACACAAATGAGTAAGGAAGCAGAAATAATTTGCTAATATTGGTTAGATGTTAAAACATTTGTTAAGTTGACTAAATGACAGCACTTATTTCTTTGTAATTACGGTTCTTCAGAGATGGTAGGATAGACAATGACATAGCGCTGATAAAATTGAGTGAAAGGTTTAACCAAACAGAATATGTGGGAACCATTGGTCTTCCAAATGTTTCCAGTGAAATAGGTATGTAAGTTTTGTACCATGGGGTTCATATTTCTCACACGATTCTTAATTCGCTAATTTACACATTCCTGATTTGTAGGTACCAGTGGAATTGTAGCAGGATGGGGTTCTGTCTTTCATGGTGGCAATTTCTCCGATCTTTTATACAAAGTTGAAGTACCTATTGTAATGGACGAAACCTGTACTGATCAACTTACGAATATGGACAACCAGTTTTGTGCTGGATCCGTCGCGCATGATGCCTGTCAAGGTATTTTTATTTTATCAACCAAAAAAGCAATTTGGAAAAACAAAAACGTAAGTAGATTATACAGTCGCAGGTGAGCATATAAACAGTAAAATAATACCGTAATTTAAATGATAGGCGACTCTGGAGGACCGTTAATATGCAACAGCACATCCGAAATGGTGTGTGGAATCGTTTCATACGCAGAAAGTTGTAGAATTGAAGACAAACCACGAGTTTATACCAAAGTAGCGCCATATGTTATGTGGATCACACAACATCTTAGCCCCCCGCCCCCCACCACCATTACCCCTGTACCGCCAACCGTTACCGCGTCACCTACCACTGGCGTAAATGTGTCTTCAACTACCGTCCCGTCGTCATCGACTACGCTATTTGTTTCCATATTTCTTTTATTCGGGTCGATATTCACAAGTTTTTCATTTCCAAGCATTGTTGCTTCTCCAGGCACGTAAATTAATGCGTTGTACAAATATCATGTAGGTATGTTTGTCTTTGTGTTTTGGAAACCCGCATCTATTGATATCAATTGTCATTCGATTCTACAGTTACCATTCGTTGTTTATGGCACGTATCCGTTAAGCTTAGACTTACGTTGCCCCACAACTTGATAAGTGTTGGTGTTATTGTCTAATGTATTAAATAATGCAAATTCTATCACTATGACATGACTGTGAGCTCTTTGTTGTTATGGTTTAATTGGCATACCGAGATTTGCGAAGGTAATAAAATTCATCGCTATCAAAAATATCACGAATATACCGCATTAAATTTTCATTAACGAATTTCCTTGTGAGAATAATTATTTAATAATTTCATTGCAGTCGAGAAGGAAACGTTTTATCTGCTTCCATCATATATAACTGTTATCATCAGCATTTAGACATTGTATTAAATGGAAAAAAACTAGTGCAAGACGAAGTGTGATAATGCTGACGACAGCAGTTAATCAGAGAAAAATTTAGGATGTAAGCAGAGAAATGTATTTTAAGCTAGCATTATTACTACTGCTGGGATGACTCTTTTCTCTTGTCTAACTTCACTTTGTATTCAAATATCTACATGAAACAACAGATGAGATGAATAAAGAAGAAAATCTGGAAAATTTTGGTCTTTGAAAGTCTTTGTCTCATATAGGTATGCAGAAAGAATTGTGCACGTGATTAGATTTCCATTAGTCGTCTCCTCTCCAGTACTGTTACATCTTCATGAAGAAAGCAAACATGGGTACGTGCCGTTTGAAAGAAACTGGAATTTACTGGAATCTACTGCACCAGTAACTAACGGCTAAAAAACTGTCTATTACATAATATTTTCATACATGCAATGCTGGAATGGGTATTTCTCTCAAATAAGTGCAATGGAAAAAGAAACGACGTTAGCGTTTTCTTATCTCAATGAAATTTCACTCCGACTGATACTGGTATGTGCTTTAATTGTTTTATTACGTCACATACACAGTCATCACATTAGTGGAAATACCAAAAGACGCAATGCAGTTCATAGGTGTACCTATTACTGATTTCTGTAGGTCGTTAAAAACTAAAAATAATTTGCTTGCTTGTAATGGATCCATTACACAACTGACTATGTTACGTGTCAGTTATTTTTCCATGCCAGGCTCACTCACGTTCAACATGCATGTTATGTATTTTTATGAAGGGGAAGATAAAATGTAACTTTTAGATAAAAATAGACATTAAGATACGATTGAGAATGGACTATTAAACTACTCTAATATTATCAAAGTAATCTCAAAGTAAATGTAAGTAATAACCAGTTAAAAACAGACGTAATTTTGCGATATTTTTAATTGTCAATTACAAAATGGTCAATACGTTTTATAGATGCACACATAAACATTAAAAACGATGACATGATGAACATAAAAAGCCTCATTACCAGCACAGGTATACATTTAAGCAACTTGTATTAAATTATTATTATTTTTGCTCACGTATAAAGTATTTTGTTTTTATATGGCCCTCATGATAATAACTGACATTTAGTGAGTAGTAAAGTGTACCACTTTTTTTATATCTTTCGATTCCACGGTATACGGAGAGAAACTATGTTTGTCGTTGCATGGCAGTCGCCAGCACCTGTAAAAATGATCTATAAAAGAAAACGAGTAGCATGTGCCCTGGTGGTGCCCTCCATAAACCAAATTACTGTTTCCGGATTGCTATTCTTCATGTGCCTTTATCCATTTCCATCATCTACCACTGCTGCCGATAATACGAAAGCAGGTTACGGAAATAACGAATAACGATAATAAAAAGATATATTAATCGACTATGACATAATGTTGGATATAACCTGGAAGAAGAGAAATGATTCTTTCCTTTACAAACTTGTCGTTTCCAGATAATGCGTTGAGTAGTTCATTGAATGCCCCTTTCTCCCCGTCGTTAGCAGGCGTGGGAATAACGGCTCGACTAACTTCCTCCAAGCTCGCGCTATTTGCAAAGGCGCTTTACAAGATCGTGGAGAGAGTGTGTGCTGACACGGTGGATGATTTAGAGTTGGACACATTCCAAGCATACCTCAATCGTCAAATCCTCAAAAGAGAGGTGGAAACGCCAGAGAGTCATCCTTTGCATTTTAATTCCCTCTACCGTAATATCACCGGCTGTGCAAATCTTCTATTTCACGCATCTCCTCCCACACCGGCCTTTCAGACTAGCGGTGATGATGGGATTGGCAATCCAGGGGGACTGGAGAAGAAAAAGAGTTATGCTGACAGTAGCATTGCTAAGGAGGGCGAAGAAGGAAAACGACGATCAAAATCGTTGGCATTACCAATACCGTCACATTCTTCAACCTCCCTGAACAATCCAGCAGTAAAACTAGGCATTAGATCAACAACCACGACTAAGCCGCCGACCCATTCTGTCGCCATTCCTTCCACAACAACTGCAGCCACGAAAAGGACAAAAGCTCCGCCGCCGGTGGCAACCTCATCAAAGGCCCAAAAGTCTGACCACAGGACTACTGTCATTGACAAGCTTGCGTATAACACAACCGTTATTGCAAAGAAAGTGGTGGACGTTACGAAAACATGGTTTACCAAAATGTACAAGAAGGCTATCAGTTGGTTGGGAAGAAGACGGAAAAGGGACTTGACTAATAATGATAAACTGACAGCATATTATTCCAAGATCCCTCTCCAGGCGACAGCATTGGAAACAAGTCGTGACAAAACAGATGCGGATAATTATCATTTCAGGTGGAGTTCCGTGACGGCTGCACAACGCAGAACTGGTGCGTATCTCCATTTCATTCGCATGTTGAGATATATGACAGGCGTGGTTGTGCATGGATGCTCCAAGGAATTTCAGGTGGACAGTGTGCAGATGGCCGCGGCTTGGGAATTGATATCGTCTCTGGTTCTGGATGAATTGATTGAGGTGGAGCGACAAGGAATGTACGTGAAAGTAAATATCCATTTGGAAAAGGCGTTGCAAGCTTGCGTCACCAAGAATTAATTGGACCGTTTGCACAACATATTATATTAGATGTATCTGTATAATGTAAAATATTTAGCAGTTTATGATGGATGGAAATGGTCCTAGTTATAAAAATATTGATGATGATGGAAGATGACCGATTATGTCCATTGACAATAATAATTGGTGCAATTACTGTTCAAGATTGATTGTATTGGAAAATAAATGGCTTTTTTATTGCTGCTACATGATCATGCCTTGTTATATAAGCGAAAATGTACAAAAATGAACACGTAAGGATGAGTAAAAAGATCTTCAGACAGTAGCGTTGTTAATTTATACTTGCATTCATTACAAACTGCAGCGCTCAAAGGACTTTACTTGACAAAAAATGAACTGCAAAATATTATCAGGGAGAAGCTTTACTTCTTCCATATTGGTCATGAGTTTACTATCCATTTTGACCCGGGTATCCAGCTATGCTCTCGGTAAGTGAACTTTCACAGTTTTCAAGCACGAATGGGTGGTAATTTTAGCTTAACCAGAAACAATTTTATTTAAGATTCCGATAGCTTCATGTCACCAGTTATCGAGGTCGAGGATGCTTCATCCGAGCAATCATTTTATCCAATTCTTTCCTCCTTCGAGCTCTTCTCTATAACTGACCTCTTGATGGAAATCAGCCTCAGACCCTGTTCCTTTGTCAACCGACCTATTATGGGCTCTATCAAAAAGTTCCTCGCAACTGGTCTTTCCAGCGCCCCGCAACAGTCCGACTCTCATGCGGATTTTTACAGCACATATCATTCGCTTGTCAATTGTCTTTCCCGAGCTGACGAAACGTACGCCAAGGTCAAATCCTTAAGTTCCCCTTTCCCACCCAACAACAATGCTGCACCTGTCCGCCGGACAGGTAGGCGGAGACAAAGGGCGGTAGATGACGGTGAAGAGGATGGTTCCAGCCCAATGGGTAATCACCTTGCAAGTCATCACGAATTTCTTGAGGAACTCAGCATTATCGATCCGTCCCTGTCCTTTGAGGAGTTTTTCTCGCTTCTCCTCTCAATCACGGACCAAACGTGTAACAAAGAGGTGGGCACAGAGCTGCCCATTGACTTTATGGTCCCACTCTTGTCGGAAGTAACTTATTGGGCCAAGGCGCAAGGTTCGAGTGTGTACAAAACAGCGCAGGTCAAGTATTTCCACAACAGCCACGTTCTCGACGAGCTGCGCAAGTGTGAACGTACTTTTCAGTCCAACGTGGAATCAACCACCACGTCTCCTTCGAACGAATTTACATTTTAACAGTAACGTGTACTAAGTTACATTAATTTTTCTACAGTCCATATGCAGCAATGGCTGAATAAAATAAATTATTTTTAATACACAAACCCCATACATATGCAAATTCTCCCGACCAAAATCTTCCTTTAATACATTTTTAGTGCATCTCATACCAATCATATCAAACATGCATGCGTCACCAAAGTGATAAAATCATAATGTATTTAGCACGCAACAGCAAAAGTAATGCGTCATACATCCTGTTACAAAAGACTCAAGTGCAAGTTCAATATTAAGCGCTCATAATACAAAATGCTAACATTGATTAAGATTGAGTCATATACCATTTTGCAGGATTTGACTTGCCTTTAAAATAATGTAGTAATTTCGCATTTTCAGGATCTATTAAATATACTACTAGACAATTAAAATAATAGTGAGGATCGACATGACTAGAAACGGTTTTGATCCCAGGACGATTATGGATGATGAAAAGTAGCGATTTTCTTCAATCCAAGAAACGTATGCCGCCACCCTAGTATAAACGCCCGGCTTACCCACTCTTCCACAGCCTTCTCCATATGACACGATTCCACAAATCTGATTATTCGCAACATTTGTGCAAATCAACGGTCCCCCAGAATCGCCTACACACAATCATGACATTTTAAAAGTGTATATGAGTTTTTATTCAATTAGCCCGGAATGTATAATGTGAATGTACCTTGGCAAGAATCTTTGCCACCCTCTCCAGCACAAAACTGACCATCAGGATTTATCATCTGAATTGTGCAGGTATAATCTGTTATTATGGGCACCTGGACTTTGTTCAAAATGCTAGATACTTCACCTCCTTCACGAACAGTACCCCAGCCTACTGCCACTCCTTTAAGACCTAAAGATCAGAATAAGAAACCGCTAACAATTTGAAGCTTACTAAATATAGATATATGTATAAGTTACCAATTATCTGCATTTTCTAATATTTTTATTGCAAGTGATACCTGTTGAACTAGAATTGCTTGGTAGGGCAATCGGTTTCACGGAAGACGTCCGAGTGAACTTACTGCTCACCCTTATCATAGCTATATCATTCTTCAAGCTGGTAAAATAAAATGTGGGTCATGGGTTACAACCTTTAAAGTTGTCTTCCAGCCGATCGACAATGTAGGGATTACACATTACATCCAACAATTACATTACACCGTGTCATCTTACTTGCTATAGTTGGCGTGCACTCGCACACCAGATGCCGTTAGAGTTTGCTCGGTTCCCTCGTTCATTACCAGGTTATGGTCGCCCGCAGTCACCCAGATATTTTTCGAAGACACCGGTTCCCCTGATTCGGTTACCACGCAGTGAGCTGCAGTGAGTACGAGATCCTAATTTGCACAAATAATAATTAAATGAGAGAAATATTCTAGTTTTGGTATATGCTTCGTTCATTTATCCATACGACAGCGGAAACGTTTAGTGCTGTCGACAATTTTAAGATTAGTTAAGAATATTTGTATATCTATTTGGAAACTTGCCATGTCAATGAGAGATCCTCCGCAAAAGGAGCCGCCAATTCGCAGGTTGACAAGCCATGGAAATTCGTTGGGCTGCGCTGCCACGCCACCCACAATCAGCACTTCAGGTACACCAGAAGATGATACATTTTTGCTTTGCTTTTGTGTAATTTTCTCCTCATTTTCAATGCTACCGTGTGCAATTAACTTTTCAATCTGAGTAGAAGACGACAAAGACGCTGACAATTCACCTAGCCCAAAAATAAGTAGACAAACAGTTATTTTCATGTTAAAAATCACTTCTTCCTGAAACTGGCAAAACCACAGACCTAGGTTCAGCTTAAATTAACGTGTGTGAACACTGACCATATTGAAAGTCCTCAATATTCAATTATATCGGGCATTTTAGGGAATAGGGCAAACATTATCATTGCCAAGTTGGGAACCTGATATGAAACCTTTAGACGGGTGATGTAATGAATAGATAAGAAAACAAAGATAAGATAAAGAAGATTTTATTGCATGCTGACACGCTTTTAGAATGTAGCGATGTTATGAAGAAGTACACTGTACACAACCGCACCTAATTGGTTTTGTATTGTTCTTTGTGATAAGTGGAGAGGATGAGAGATCAAAGCAATATGTATGTCGTAAAAATGTGGAAGTGCTCGGATGGAATCAGATATTTATCTAGGAACATCATTGTCCAATTCCAATCGATTTGTTACTTTGAAGAAAAATGACAAATGAGGGGTCACATGAATTCATCGGGAAACGAAGAATAACTCATAAGAACATAACGAAGAATATGAAATATGAACCTATTTACTGCGCCTTCTTAAAACTATGGTCTACACCTTCATAACTTATAACTGCACTACATTAAGTTGTGAAACTGTACTTTTCAATTTTTCTTTACTTTTGGTATATATAACGGTAATAATAGGTGTAAATGCATAATATTCTATGAATTGTTGAGTAGATAATTATTACTCTCATGTGTCCTGGTAGCCTTCGGGTAATTATCAGGATATTTTATTCATCACACTAGCCCGGCTCATCTCGTGGGAACTTTGTATCATCAAAAATATATTTATCAAGTTTAACTTCAAAGCGGCTTTTTTATCTGTCCCATTAACAAAGGGTTAAGGTGCCATCTGTACCTCAATTACATTTTCCCACACGTAACCAGAATATCTCAAAATCTGACTTGATCAGGTATTAATTTTTTCCATTGCCACAGTTAATTGAATACATGACCGCACAAGAGACTACTTGATTGTATATGTCTGCCCCTGGCTCCTGCCCTCTTTGTCTGATTCCCGATCTGATTATCTTTTTACCTTTTTGTTGTTGCTTATGGAGGACTACGTGACATAAACACCGTGCTCCATGCCGGCACAACGTGTATATAACCGGCGCTGGCAACAACAATTCGCAATCACTTTCTTCCTGACTCTGAGCTGGAGCGTTACTGCTGCTTTCAAATTGATATTTGCATCTGGTTTTAACATTCCTAACTAGGAATACGTCAAAATGGAGAAGCACGTTGCCCTTTCTGTTGTTGCGGTTGTATGTCTCTTGGCCGCTGGGTCAGTGATTGGCCAATTCGATTCAATTTCCTATGGAGGCTACGATTTCTCCGTCTCCCAAGAACAGGTACAGCAATTGCTAATTACAGAACTGATTAATATTTTTTTGGGGTGACGTGATACAAACGGTTTTTTGTTTCTTTGAATGTCATACAGCTTCCATGGGCCCAGGCAGTCAACGCTTGCGAAGCCAACGGCCAGAAACTAGTGTCTGTGGAGAGTCCTGCAAAGGATGACTTGTTGGTTCAACTGTTTGTTGAACAAACAAATAACAACAATGGTAAATAAGCGATGAAATGAGTATGCATTTATGTTCAAGTAGGCTTAAAAATCGGGAAGATTAATTTCAAGTTGTCATTGTCACATTTAGTGACTCTTCATGGGAATACTTGGATATCCGCCACAGAACTCCGGGAAGGAGTTTGGCACTGGGCAACTTTGAACAAACCTTTGTACCATTCTCGCTGGTTCATGGACGGTCAACCAGACGACACTGAGAATCTCAACTGCGTCTACTTGGCTTCACAGTGGTTGCTCTACTGGCGCGATGCTAACTGCTCAGCACCAATGTATTTCATTTGTGAAAGTCCCACTCAGACTCAGGTCAAGGAAACTATTCTCGAAGGATATGAGTGAAGACTATAGGCAACAAATAATACCGAGATTTCTAAATTCTGGTCGCAAGTACAACCTGCGTTTTTGTAGTTAAATAATAGCTGTGAAATTACATTCAAAAATGTTTAAAAATAGTGTCGTAGTTTGAGTAAAGTCGGAAACCTATTTCAACTGTCAACATAAATCTTACAAACACTTGTTCATCTTTCATGTTTTACGTTTCTGCATTCCATCACGTTAGCCCTTTCCTTTTACGCACACATATTGCATTAATTTCTCATTTTGAATTAAAATTGTGGAGGTTTTCACTACACTGTTTATTGCATTTGTATATACTTTTTACTCTAACTGTAAGTAAGTCAACATGTATAAATTTACCTCATTTATAACTTTAAAATGGAAAATCCTAATTTGTACAGCGCGTTAATTTCATGACTTAGTTAATTATATTATAATATGAAACGAGAACTATTAAACTGCTGAACAGCACTATTGACTCTGTAATACTGCGTGCATTGATTGAGGTCGATCCCGACGTTCTTGTCAATTCCTTCCGAGGAGGTGGCGTTGTTACTGGGTCGACTGGCTTGATGATGATCTCGTAGCCTGGCGGAAGGTTCTCCAGTGGATTTCGTCGTCGCGTGGTTTCCACTACTGGAGCTGGCGTTGTTCTGGCTGGTTGTCGGAAGGCAGTTGTTCTTCTTGGCGGAGGTGTTAATTCCTTGCCAGAGGTACGTATCTCATACTCAATCCAGTCGGAATAGTAAGCCACTTTGGTGTATACACCCTAAAATAAATGTGTAAATCCAATGATTAGGATGCAGTGAAGTTATAAATAAATTATTACATTGTGGATAAGTAATTTAAACACTAACAGCTAGTTCCGGCCTGGCGCAGCCCAAACCAAACGAAACGATCTGCGGAGCAATTCGAATCAATATTTAATAAGGTTGGAGTATTTAAAGAAAATTTAGGATAAAAAATAAGCTTAGAGTTTCAAATTTAATGATTTTATTACTCCACACAGTGTAGCGCCTTTATGATGATGATAACACATGAGCGGCCCTCCAGAGTCTCCTTGGCATGCATCTTCAGAACACAAAATCATACTTTTATTACAAATAGGCATCACTTTCAAAAATTTGATTGGTTAGGTTAAGCATACCCTTTCCTCCTTCCTCCTCCCCAGCGCATATCATTTTGAGTGGATGGAAGTAGCTTCCATATTGGGCCGAGCATTCCATGCTTGGAACCAGTGGCACCGTTACTTTCCGAAGCACCGGGGATACCTGTTGGAACGCTTCATCTTCAGTTCCCCAACCGGCAACTGTTGCATTTCCTGTACAAATTAACGATAATATTCGTAAATAGTGCCTGCATATTTGGCATATTATATGTACCTAATTCTCACACATAAATGTTGCAAATTTAAGCAACGACTTACCACTAGCCACGTAGTGTGTGGACGGAACGGCAAAGGGCTTGACGTATTCGGTGTAGTTGAAAGGTGGTGACACTTTTACTAAACAAATGTCATCCTCGTAAGTGTTCCTATTGGAAAAGCAACAAAAAAATCAACCCCACTCCTAAAAACGATGCATACAATAAGTGTGGTCTGTACTTACGGATTATACTTGGAGTTTCGAATGACCAGAACTGCTCGGGACTTTTGCTCAGGGCCTTCGTGCTCATTTAAATTGTGTTCACCGGCAGTGACATCAAAGTTTGGCTCGCTCGCACAATGGGCTGTAATGTAAGGATTAGAATTTTACTTCCGACTTGCATTTTTTATACAACACATCATTCAGTAATCATAAAATCATGATACTGTTACGTTACCTGCAGTGAGAACCCAGTCGGGAGCAATCACAGCTCCTCCACAAAAATGTCGACCGTGTCTGGCAAAGCTGACAATAAAAGGAAATTCATTCCTGTTCGTTTCAACTCCGCCAATGATTCTAAATTTTTCGCTGTTGCTCAACGGAATGCCGTGAATATTGCTGCTCTGTGGACTCACCGTCACATTTTTCATAACTTGCTTCACTGCAAAAAAAAAATTAAATCGTTTGTGAATGATTTACAAACTTAATTCCCTATATGATAATAATTACGTTGTACTTAATTGTATCTTCCGAAAGTGATAAATTGTCTCAGGTTTCAGTTCATATTGTGTCATTCGTTGCATTACCTACAGATTGAAATCCCGAACCTGAGCCCCTTTCCCCATGACTGTGGCATTCCACATTGCTGAGAAAATGTGTGACCATTAGAAATAGAGCTAAACACAAAACTCCTCTTCTCCACGCCATTTCTCCAACAATATTATTTGAAAGCAATTTGCAGCTTATATTTTTCGCACTATTTTTTTGAAACTCAATATGCAGGCGCATGTATAAAATGAAGGAACACGAGCACAAATTGGCAAAAAAGGTGATCCTGTGTAGGCGTATTCTAAAATATATATGTATTCAGATTTACATTTTATTTTATCACGTCGAGATTATTGTTGGATCACGTTTGGGAATCAGTGTAAAAAGTGAATGTTTCAGTTTGAGTATAAGTTAATTAAGTACATTATACCGGTTAAGTATCATCAATAAAAAATACCTGGATCTAATCTTATCATCATTTGTAACCAACCTTTTATTTATGCTCACCTCGTTAAAATAAATAATGAGTGTGTGCATATCAGATATTATCTTTATGATGTCATCATCCGTGTCAAGTGTTTATACGTATTAGAAAGCAAAGGATGATGATATTATCCAAACGTATGTGTTTTGCATTATATCATGTACGTTGTGCAGGAATGCGACCTATAGGTTTAATATATCACTGCAATCAGCAAACAGTGATTGCCCATATAACTTTTTTATAATAAAATTACTTTTTTTTCAACATTCCCTCAATTTTGCTGGTTCACGGATGCCTATCCTAAAATATGAATGGTGCTTATGAATGGGCAATTTACAATAAATGACATGTTTGGTGATGATTAGTCATCATGATAATGATTCATACGTTTACTCAAATTGATGATGATGAAACATTGAAACTTGTCGAAAAACATCGTTCTTATCTCTGTGCGAGTACCAACTTCCGGAATTTTCTTAAAAGTCGCCATCGTTTCTTTGTGCAAATCTAACACCTATAAACTTTAGGTTGATAAAATAAAGTAGCAATGACTGAGGATGCACCAATTGTAATGAAATTGATAGTTTCTTATCTGCGCATAACACGTTTTATTAGCCAACTTTAATGCGACATATATGTATGTTTAATCCTATGCACTTGACATAATGGTGTCTGTTTGTTGCTTCCAGTGCGACCCTCGTCTAGCCACGTATATTATATCCATTATTTCCATTTTGGTAAGTCTAAAAAGTAGGCATCTATCAATCAGACATTTTATCGTTGAAACTCTCTCTGGCGAACGCATAAATGTATTCATGTTTATTATTTCCGCTGAAGCATTTCAGTGTAGAAACGTTCCTTTTGTCCAAACTTGACACGGAACACCGACTGGTTGCAGAAGATGACGGCATCAAGTTTTACAGTAAATAATGCCAAGTTAATTGTATTGCCAAATTACGGTTTATTTTGATGACAAATCTCTGATGATGCCTTTGTTTTTCCGTAGCTGTATTCTCCACTCACATCTACTTGCTGGTGGCGTCACTGTTTCTGTTTTATTCTGCATACGCCGTAAGCTGCTTTTGATTAACCACATTCCCAAAATCACAACTTGTACGCATGCTTTCACTGAAGAGCAAAAACTTTCTCTTTCTTCCAGTTGATCCGATACCTCTGTATTCCATGGCTCCTTGGATGTACCTTCATCCTGATAATCTACTGTGCTCTCCTCGTGCTCATCTTCATGCGCATTTTAACTGGTTGGAACTCGGTCGAGATGGAGAAAGGGATATTCATTGGTCTAAACATTGCCACTCTCAGCTATTGCATGTGGATTGTGATTGTCTTCTTCCTGGAGTTGGGCAAGGATTCCACATCCACTGGTGACAATGGGGACTCTAGTTCGGGAAAAAGATCAAAATCCGTCTTCACTCTGTACGACACTGAAAACGAGACCGAGGCGGAAGGCGATGAGGAGCAGAATTTGTTTCCATCAAAGAAACTTGGTCGCAGTTCCAAAACGAACGTTGCTGGAAACAAGCAAGCAAAAGATGATGCATGGCCCTTGCTTCCTGGTAGCAGAAGGTCCAGCAAACATTGAACAGGAGCTTTGATTTTATATTTAAATATGTGATTTTTTAAAATACTGCTTAATACCTGAATAAATGAGCGAGTCGATATATTTGTAATGCAGCCTTGCTTTCCACTGTGTACATAATCATTTATTACAGTTGGGGGAATTTTTTTAAAAATATTACAAAGCATTAAACTACAATAGGTTTTCATACTGGATATCACGACAGAAGATACAGATTTATCTTGCCTTCTCTCATTTCACCCCACAATCATGCTACCATGCAACTCATCTTAATTTATGTACTTTATCTTTTCCTACCTTGTTTTTTATTGTATGCATGTATCTTTGCCCTATTTTTTTTTAAATTCCAGTTCCTCTCGAATTTAGCTGTTCCGTGTCCGGCACCACATCCGGTTGTGACCTCTCATCGTCTCATCACTCATTCTTGTCCAAGTGCTCGTGAAAGTGAATATGATATGGCAATAGTATGAGAGATCCTCGTTTGTTGAAAGAGCTTGCAAATCAGTGTCGTCTTTTGACAATCATCTTGTGTGCTGCCTATTCCTTGGCGCTTCTCATTTTCGCGACAGCAATGGTCGTGGCCCCCTCCGTAAACCTAACAGAAGTCGAGCAACGTGACCCAGATGGATATAAATTCTTTTCCAAATCAAGGCTTCATTTTGCCCGTCAGTAATCCCATCTCTACATTCCCATTCCTAGCATGTTAAAATTAAAGCAATTTCATTATAATCTTTTACTGTGCTTTAGTTTTGACGGTCATATCATTAGTAGCTGCTTGTCTTTGTGGACTCTTCATAGGCGCCACTTTTGTGGTAAGCTAACATTATTGAGGCTGCCCACTAAATTTTTGATAAGTTAGTCGTTGTCTTCACAAAGAAAGTGCGTTTACTGTAAAACCATTTTGATTTGTAGCCGAAACTTTGGTTGGCGATACCCTACATGATGTTGCATTTTGGGATTACCTTCTACGTTTTTATTTTAATATTTGTAAGACAGCATCCTTACGATTCAGAATGTAACAGTTTATGAAGAGGCTTTACTAATGAAGATGGTCACTGGTTGAATTTCAGATCCATACTAATGCCACGATAATTATTCGCGACCGGGTCACTGATGATTCATGGACCACATTTGGATATAATTCGATATATCTATACGGTTCAATTCCCTTATTTGAAGCCGTGCTACTCCTGTCCCTCCTCATTTATACCTGCTTCCCCTTGTATGCTTATATCCGAGAGCTTCGGCTATATCTTCGAGAAAGGCGGGTGGAGGACCAGATTTTGTACAAGCATGGCCAGCTCAACCCGGGGGACAGTCATCATAAAATGAAAAGGCAGCATTTTGACAGCGACTCATCACGCAACGAGCTAGGAACGATCAACCCTTTTGTCACATCGGAAGATACAAGTAGCGTTCATGGCGAAGTAGCGTTCAGAACGGATCGGAGGGACTCGAGGGCATTTCCTGTGACAACGTCAGGGGGCCAAATCTCGCAGCCTTCAGTCGTCCCGCATACCGACAAAAAAAAGGGGCATCATCATCATCATCGAAGATAAGAGCGGTAGTAGTTATTGTGGTTATTATTACTACCTCATCCGAGAGAATATTTGAAGGCGAAATGTTTTAACTATTGCACAATTTTTTCATGCTTTCGCAATTTCATTATTTGTCGAATAAATGTAAGTATGCATATGAACTGGCATATAGTTTTTGTTTTTAATAATACAATGGTGTATTCATATGATTAACTCTTTTTCATTTAAATTGGTCGTCGAGGTCAAAACTTTTGTAACTTTTTTTTACCTAATATTCATATTGCTTGTTGCAAAATGTCTTTTGTGCGCAAACTTGATGTTAAAAACTAAGCAAAATTATTTGGACTTGTTAAAAATATTATAAACTGCATAAAATACTTTTTTCAGTTCTCGGTAGTTGATAGTTTTTAAACATCATTTGAAATGGGTTTTTGTTCTTCACTCTTGTGGACAGCGTTCCTGTTCACAGCTTCCATTGTATCTGCCATGCACTCTGAATCCATTTTTAACGGTAGCACTCATTTTTCTATTTATTTCTTGTGCATGGTAAATTTTAGTGCTCAAACATTTAAAAATGTAATATTAATCTTTCAGAAGATCAGCAAATGGAAGATGAGACGGGCATCATTGACATTGGTTCTAGTGGACGAACAGACGTAAGAACAAATCTGTATCTTTCCCCTTGGGAGTTGTTCGTCCTGGGCGATCTCGTCTTCAAAGTTGCCACAAAACAGTGTCCAAAGATGAACAAGGATGCGGTCACGGCCCTCAAGGACATGTTGGCAGACGCGTTCAAGCAAGCGCCCATGGTCGAAATCCAAAACGAGCAATTCCTCCCCTCGTACAGTCATTTGGTACGATGCATAGATTATCTTGATGCAACGCCAGAGGACCAGGGAAAGGCACAGAAGACTGACGCGGTCATTGACGCGATCGACAAAAGCGAGGAGAGCGATTGGACAGCAAAGGACGCGTTGATAACATCCCCCTCTACAACGGAAACTCTTTCACATGCCCAGGAGGAGGAGGATGATGCACTGGGCTCCTCTTGGCTCTGGGGATTTCGGTCCATTCATCAGTGGCTCAGTAACCTTTTCAAATTGCGGCCTGACAAGAACGCAGTCGCAGAGGATGAACAGGAGAAGGAGATTATACGACAGAGAGAGAACGAGAGGAAGCGGGAGCAGCAGAGACGCGTTGACATTGCGTACCGGAGGGCCCGACAAAACTTTGCAAATTTCTTCCACGAAATGTCCAAAGTCGTTCGCAAGACATGTCCAATCATTCACAGACCTGACAAGCTCTTTATGCGGAATGCCTTGATGGACATGGCCACTTGGGCAACTTTGGAACCTCGAGAGACCATATCCACAGCTACACAGTATTTTAGAAAGCACGAGCTCTTGAAGCTACTTCAAGAGTGTTTTAAATCATTGTAGCAATTTGATTATCATTTTATGATTTAAAAACATACCCATATATACTTTTGTTCAAATTACTATTTTATTTTCCATTAAAATTTTCAAATATCGCATTGCACATTTATTTCTAAAACTTGCTACGCTCATCATCATAACCATTTTTTTAGTACACTGTACCGAACTTGTTCATCATCACAAGCTTAATTATTATTGTCCTTAGGAATGTCGCCCCCGTCTCAATTTAACCCATGCCTTATTCACTGTAATTAGGTACACGAATAATTTTCACATTCAACACTTTTTCAACATTATTTAAAACGATAATTACCTACCTATCGCCGAAAAGATTTCTTCAATTCTTACGTTACATTTAAACACGATTATAATATGTACTTTCTCAAGAGTTTGTTCATTTTTTGGCATAGGTAATTTAACTAATTACGACTTATGGCTAAAATGAAGATTGCACTATTTTGACCAAAACTGCTACTGCTGCTCATAAACGATCAAAAAGACTAGTCATTATGCATAGCTCACAAACACGATAGTATACTCAATAAAATAATATAAAACGTTAATTAAAAATGAGCAATGAAGGAACAACTTTTGATTTTACAACGGTTAAACCTATTGGACTTAAATAACCATTTGATTGGGCATAATTGATAAAATATACATATATATTTTTGGCTGCTCACATTTCATGCATAGCGCTCACTACTCTCAGAGTAACTTGTGAGATTTCCTTATTAAATTATATAAGAATTCATCATAAATTCACTCATATTGTGCCACTTTATTGTTAATTGTGAGAAGTGTTTCTGTTTCTGTCTCTTATTGTCAGAAGACCCATAAAATTGGTTGCATATTTCTATACTCTCTAACTTTTCAGCTTAAAGCAATTGATGAGGCGGATAAGTAGCTAAACACCATCCACACTCCATGCACCACATTTTTCCGTCAATATCAATCAACGTCACATTAAACTATATTGATTAATATTATTAATCTTGTCCACGCACAACTACGCATTTTCGATAAAGCTACGTTTACACTGTGTGGCAGTTCCGTTTGCCGTTACTCAAGATAAACCTAACGGTAGGTTATCTTGTATAAAAATTGGAATGGGTTACTGTTTTGTTAGTGAAGAAGAAAATTTCTAATTTCCATCATTGATCTACGTACGCGGTTGATTGTGATATCGATTTCCATCCATCTATCTATTATATGTGCATTTACAAAAGAACACTTTTCTAAAATTACTATTTTATATTCTGTTATTATTTACTGTTGTGAAAAACTACCAGTGCAGTGCTTCGAGTGACTGACTGTTATTATTACTATATTTTGTGATAGCTATATATTCTTCTAAAAAGTGCAGCAAGGCTGGAATCACAATGATGTTTATGCCTATTTTTTAATTCCTAATAGGAACTCTGCTACACCAAAGAAGTAGACCATTTGTGCTATTCCAAAGAGTGGAGCGATGACTATCATACGGCAGGCCGCTCCCT
The DNA here is from genome assembly GCA_004115045.4 of Sinella curviseta. Lineage (NCBI taxonomy): Eukaryota > Metazoa > Arthropoda > Collembola > Entomobryomorpha > Entomobryidae > Sinella > Sinella curviseta. The sequence goes on from CM023201.3 coordinate 62,547,424, forward strand.
TCAAAAACGCTTGGGGACCTTCGTCCTTCAGAATTTTACTGAAAATACACAAAAAGGAATATTTATGAAAACCTCAAGTCCAGTGCACAAACTTGCAAGAAAAACGTCAAGGCTTACACAAAGGCGTCCGGAATGCCCTTGTAAGTGGCTTCCCCAGCGGCTTTCTTCAACACCTGCAATCTAGTCTTGACAACATCAAAGGGATTCACAACTGCAGCGGAAATGGAGCCTGCAGCACACCCACTTAGGAAGGACCAGTAGAATACTGCCTCGTCAACACTTCCAGCCTGAGAAATCAACCAAGTGATTAAGATTTTACATGATCAATCATAATTTATGAATGCAAATGGGTTTCATTTTCAATTTTCACCTTTCTTGGGCCCAGGTTATTGAGAGTGGCAAACAGAGGAAAATATACAACTGAGAATGAGACGTCCCGAAGCATGGTGGCGGCAGTTCCCTTGTACAGACCGGTAATACCTTTGGTTTTCAGTAAATCCATTGCAATGCTAGTGGCCGACAACTTTGGAACAGTGGCTGCTCCTCCTCCTGCGAGTTTCGCTTGCGCCGCAAGTCGTCCGGCGTCTTGCAACTGAATTTTTAGCAGTTCCATTGGCGTTGTGATGATTATTTGACAAAAACCAGCGCACCCGCCGGCCAACATTTGTCTGGAAATTGGAAGAGTTCCCTCCCGAGTTGTGAGATGATGTCGGAAAAAGTCATTGGCTGCTAATTTTATGGCTTTCTCAGGAGTAATCAGGAGGATATTTACTCCAGACCCACGATACATTCCAAAGTATCCTTCCGCTCGGTAAGTCTTGCGGAAACAGTCCACCCTAAACCAATAAATACCATTTTTTCACTGTGCTCAACTTCGAGTAAGTAGTCTAAAGTTTTAATCCATAAAACAATTGACTTACATGGAGTTATACATTCTTTCGCCATTTGGACCAACCTGCTGATTCTGCAGTCTTGTCTTGACCAAATCCAGAGGGAACACACAGGAAACCCCGATAACACCAGCGATCCCTCCATTGATGATTTTTGGCAACAAACTATAAAGAAAGTGAAAACAAGATATTTAGAAATTGTATTTTCTGGGATGAAGCAAAATCCGTTTCAAATGCAATTGTAAAAAATTACAATAAAACTGTTGAAGCCATTTGTACACGTTACAATGGTGCAAACTCGTCGAACGTATTAAAAGTAAAATGTTAGAAAACTACAAAAGAAACTACTATGGCTTTCACAGGAATTGGAGTGCAAAAAAGTACTGGCAGCAAAAACACGTGTGACGGGTACAAAACTTTCGGAACAACTTCCTCCGTCACACGAAAAACATGGCTTTTATAGTGTCGAGAAATCTGCGCCACTCCTAAGTAGACTGTCTGTTGTTGTACTTTGAACTTAATTAGTTCACATAGTTCAGAGTAGACAATGTTATAAGAATATCCATGTTGTGGGTCATTCATAAAGCACGTGCACGGATTGAAGCTAGGCTTCACACGAGATTGCAATGCTACTAGAAAAACGTCACCGGGAATGCCGTACGTCCTACAAGTACTGCGCAGAGACTAGAGGCCTTTGACACTTTGACATGCTACCTCCGTGTTCATCTATTTTATGGAAGTTACTACTACAATTATTATAATGTTGCGACCTGGCAAAGAGTCAAAAAAGCATCGGAAATTTCTCTGTACTAATACATCACTGACAAGTGACAAGTTGAAGAACAAAAGAGGGGAGGCATACCAGTGTTTTGAATTCAGAACAAAAAATGACATTTAATTCGTACTTTGCACTGTTATGTTGTGGTATTGAGGCGTAGTGTACGTAATCAGTGTACGTTCAGCCAACACAATGTCTATCCTCAAATCCTTATCCTCGGCATTATTTCGCCATGTGCTTGCGATTCATTCCCCAAAAAAATGTCAAGCATCTAAAAATAGTTTATCAAGTGACTCACAATAATATTTGTCAGTGGAAATTGAAAGAAGAAAAACAATTCTAGGACAATCAACTAACTTGGGCTGAACACAAATGAAGATGTAGCTATGCATGAGAATGTATCGTGGGCTGGAAATGAAATAGAAATGAGGACACGGATACATACATAAATATCGGCGTGTGGTATATCATATACATACATTTGTCAGTAAAAAAAAGTCAGTTCATTATATATAAAACAAGGACAACAGGCCTCAGACTTGGTTTAAAACTAAATGTCCTTCAAAAAAATTCGGACTTGTTAGCATATTCACAATATTGTACATAATTTCCTAATACAAGATTTCTTGATATAAATCTTTGTGCATTGTGCACGGTTCACCGACTTGTCGTTTCTCACGTGTGTGCTCAAATAACAACAGCAAGCATGCCGACGTAATCAAAAAATAATAATAAAACGAGAAAAAAAAACAATTTTACAATTTATTCCCTATTAAATATTACTACTTACGCAAAATCTTTTTTGACAGGAGCGGCCCCTCCAGAAGCTGATGCTGAAGTGGACATTTTCACAACTGGATATTCTGTTTCAAAGTGTGAAGTATGGATATGAACAATCTGGAAAACAGAAAAGTAATTTGTAATAATTTTGACAAAAACGTACCTATAAATGCTATTGAAATTGTTCTGAGCGAATTCACAGATTAGCAACCTGCCTTACCTGTGAAGAAAATTTGGATTGATCGCACCAGTAAAGAAATCTGATTGATTTTATGCAAATTCCAATACGTCACGTCACTTGAAATTTCAAATCATCATAAATCACAACACTGTCAAGTCAAGCAGCTATGAAGCATGTGTAGCAGACACAGGACACCGCACTTATTCACAAATTCAATGTTCGTCCAGCGAATAGCAGGTTTTTGTGAAGCAAAGGTGCAAATAACATTGATTAGCAAGTTCCAGAATTAAAATTCCACTTCTTCACGCATCACCAACCAGGTATCTATAAGTTCATTTGAAAAAAGAATTTCTATTCAACGTTTATGAATACTTTGCAATGAAACTTTCACAAATGAATTTTTGTACTTTCCCCAAAAAAATATGAATTTTGAGTATAATAAAATATTAAAACTAAATACAATTTCTTTAAACCACAAAACAAAAACTCTTACATGCATGCTATATTCACAGCCTTCTTTCTTGTCGCCTATAAACCACCAACTATTTTATTCTCCGCTCGTCCTATATCCGACCTTCCTTGTCCCTGTCAACTGTTCCTGCAGTTTGTCCGTTCCTCACTGAAAAACAATCATGATAACAAAAGAAAAAAAAATTAGCTCTAACCAGTTTCAAGATAAGAAAGGCTGAAACTTTTGGAACAACATTCCCACCCAGCACTTGGGTGCCAAAGTACTGCTGTATTACATTACGCGTGTGTAGTCGATTCAAATACACAATAAAGTATCCTTTTATTATTATTATTACTATTGTAGAAACGGAAAAGCCGAAAGACTATAGTCGTCACGCTTCACGAGCCGTAAATAATTTATGGAATTTTGGCAGCGTCACAATATTCAATACAGCCCATATCTCTCTCCCTTCATAACAGATAAGCACTCAAAATGAATCCAACAGAAGAAGCCGATCTCACCCAACAAAACACGACCAAGGAGGAGGAACAATAGAGCTATTATTGTCCCTACATCTGGGTCTCCTTTTAATTGGATTTTTTTTGGAGTCGATTGGCTGCACATTAAACAGAATCTTAATAGGTATCTCAATAGTAAATACACACTTATCCCAATCAATATATTAAGTTGTAAGCATATTTAAAATATAGAGAAAGAAATTTCTGGCTCGTTAAGTGTGCAGCGAACCTAGCCGGAAAAACAACCACATTTATCACAGTCGTCATTCTTTCATTCATGTGTGGTCAGGTCACCAGAGTCTGGTTATATTTTTTAAACAGGAAAGTGTGAAGATTGGTTATTTCATTCACACGAGACAAGTACACACTTTACTTTTGGCATAATAGCCAAGAAAGGACTGCTAAAAGTTAAAATTAAAAATAGGGAAAAGTACAAGGATAAGTTGGAATGAAAGACGACGACTAATCCGTTTTATCAGCTGACCTGTGTTTGTTTGGCCAGCTGATAAAAGGAGTCTCAGGGCTACAATGACAAAGATTTTAGTTTAGTTGCTTATCTGTGCCCCTCACTCTCTCACCGTTTTTCAGTTTTCTATAAACAAAAACAGGAATACAGGAGACGCCCAAGGTAAAGAGATTCTTCAGTTAAAGCTTATCTGTTTAAAGTTAGCACGAGTGTTAAATTTGTAGTCTTGTAACTTTTCATTTTAGTCTGAAGTCTTATGACATGTCTGCCTGCTTGTCTGTGATAAAGAGAACTACATACGGCCAGTCAAGCCACTGGATATGTTCATTAACAATTAAAGTTAATTAAGTTCAATCCAGTTTTCAAGGACCTTAGACTAATCGATCTTTTCTATCTTTGTCTAGTGATATTTCTTACCTTCAACTCAACACGCAACCTCGACGGACACTAAAAGCACGCATGCAATGTTGACGACGGACTACCAAGCCAGCCCAGTGACCAACAACACCAATCCAATCATCAACCAACCTATCAATCAATTATTCCTCTGCTCCTCTCGTATTCTTGGATCTGGTTTATTTCCCGTACTTAAGATGGATTGATGGAAGACCGTTGTTTATTCAATAAAACTACATGTAACCCAATTCCCCAGCGTATGTAATGCTATATATGGGTACTTACACTGCAGTCAGCAAAGTCACATTTGATATTTTATGCTATTTTGCGAGCTATCTATATCCTTCGTATCCTGGAATCCTATCCACTCCTTTACCCTGTTTCCAGCAGCTTATTACCCTGACTGGAATGTGGAATGGAAAAGCACCAAAAAGCAACAAAACTTCCAGCTACTATAAAACCTACTAAAAGGAGTCTTGAAGAGAGTGAGCCCCTGCCCCAAAGAAAATGCGATACTATCGGAAAAACAAACAATAAAAAAGTAGCATGCCTTTTGCTTGGATGACGTACGTACGTTCTCCTCTGCTATTTCAACCTGTACTACTTTATAATGCACACACGCAATATACTTGTCCAGCAGATACCATCACTGGAACTGGAACATTTTCCAACAGCTGTGCTTATAGTGCTTAGCTTCTCTCTGGCTTACCTTTCTTTCAGAGAGCAGCCGTCACATGCAATTGTAATCCAGTAGTCTCAATTAACAATGCGCCTGCCTTGCTCCAGCCACCAAGCTTATTCTCCTCTGGAGAACTTCTCCAGCAAGATACTACTATCTCTATGCACTTGTGAAACAATGCAATATCAAAAAGTCACAGAGTCTCTGACTTCCAGCGTAGAAACACCGGTCTTTCTGCAAAAGTTTCTTACTGATGACTGGATGATGCGACTGACCAAGTATTCTTATCCAAAATTAAAATGTTGATAATCTGAAATGCGCAACGTGTAATTACTATAATTAAGTCTTTATATCCAGTTTCCCTCTAGCCAGTGCGGATGGATGGATAAAAATGTACCGTCTATAAAGTCACCTTGTGCAAAAAAAATCTACAAAATGTACAAATGAGCATATCTTTGCAAGCCTCATTTTTTGCATTGGTGGGATTTCGTGGTGATGATGATGATAATGTTGAAGAAGATGATGTATGTTATATTTCTTTTTTTGGCTACTCGTCAAAACCAAACTACTTTACTATTTTTTGTTCCTTGCAGTACAGTTGGTAACAACGCTAAAAGTCATGCATACATAACGCTTACATAATAGAGCTGATATGTCGGTCTCTACTCATCTTCACTCCATACGCATTAGTGAGTGGAACGAGACATGCAAGAAAAAAATGGAAAAAATGAATATTGAATTGTGCATCACAATGAGTAACGACATGACACGATAATACTATAGAGCAAATGTCTTACAGGAGCCACGTTTTAGTTTTCCGTAACGCGTGGTCTATCTTAAAACATAACATAGAACTATCTTATTCATACCATACCCAGGCTCTTTAAAGAATGAAGCTAACTGTACATTAACATTATGGACTACATGTGTATTATTAAAAAGCAGCAGTCTGTTCCACAAACAGGTTAACAGGTTAGATACATAATCGTGGTCTTTAACCCACACCCACACACAACGTGTCAGAGACCGTGATTTTTTTTATTTATGGTTCATTGGAGGATGATTTTACTCTTTTAGTTCGGTATTAAACGCAATAAAACTGTGTGCTATGCAAAGCAAACTGGAGCTCGTCATAAAATTATGTAACATGTGTCGAGTACATAAGATAAGTCTTTTTTTACAGATATGTAGTTCACATTTTTTCTTTCGGCTGAAACTTTATTAAATGCATAATATATAGCGCTCCAATTATTATCGGAACAGTTATATCATCGATTACATATAGAATGTACACACGCCAATTCACAAGTTGAAACAGCCGAAAATGAAAATCATCAAGTTTGTTCATACACAAATTCAAGAAAACCGACAACGAATGAGTTTTATTTCCTCTTGCAAAATCTTATACCAATCCTGTCCCTTCTTCATCACTTTCGGCTCCTTTTTCTGTCTAGCTCTGAGCATTTTCAGAAAGGTACCCCCGAATGTGTCAATATAGTCGCCAGTTTCGCTAATTTTTGCAGCTTTTGTTGCATCCGAAAACTTTTCCGGGGAAGCAGTAGCGATCACATAAGTTTTGCTGCTAGTACTAATGGCTTCCTTGTTGTTGGAGTGGAAGAATGCCAGAGCCGTTGCCGTATGTGGGCACACCTACACAAATGAAATTTTGTGAAGACGAAAATGTATGATTAAATGGATAAATGTAATTAGCTAATTAAAGCAACATAATAGTTTTACCAGGTATTTATTAGTTTCCCAGCACTCGGCAATAGTTTTCAAAGTGGTTGGCGTGTCCACTTTGCCAGCCCCTTTGATAACCTGTCGTACTTTTGCATGAAGTTCCTTGGGTATCTCAACCTGAGTTCCTGGACTACTCTCATTTGCCTTTTTCATAATAGTAGCAACAGTTTCAGAGTCCGAGAGGAAGTAGAGGAGTCGCTCCAAATTGTACGGATTGCGAATGTCCATTGCATTTGAGTACGTTTCGAGAACTTGGCCCCCGAAAGTAATTACGCCTTTGTTGATAAGCAATTCAACGTTGTTGTTATCATTCTGCGCGCAAAACAAGTTTATCGGGAAGCCGAGAAGATGCGCCACCAATCCTGAAACGAGATTCCCGGCTGCACCAGTTGGCACATAGATGTCAACTGGTTGGCAGTGCTCGAGAGTGCACAAGTAGACGTGATGAGCCGCCTATTGAAAATGAGCATACGAATAAAGTAATTAAGTATGTAATGCAGCTTTGCACAATTTCTGTAAATATGAATTGTAATGTCGAAACGAGCTTACCTGAATCATAATTCTAGCCCAATTGATAGAGTTTATGGATAAGAGTCCGGGGGAAGGAAAACTTTCCTTGATGGGAACATCAAGGTCATCGGAATTGCCTTCCGTCTGAAAAACATGCACATTTTCCTCGGTGACGGTTATCATTTGAAGCTCTTGCACTTCCGAAATTTTCCCCTTGGGATACAGCACAATAACGTCAATTCCATCGAGTCCCTTGACTGCCTCAATAGCGGCGCTTCCAGTGTCCCCAGAGGTTCCCACCTACAAAATTTCACAATACATTCTGTGCAAAATTATACGTTTTCATAGAAAACTAATAGCCATTTGTCGACTTTGTATCAACTAACCAGAATTGTAACATGGCTATCCCTTTTCTTGACAAAGTATTCCATAAGCCTTCCAACCAAACTCAAGGCATAATCCTTGAACGACTTTGTTTTTCCATGGAACAGCTCCACCACCGTGTAATCCGGCGAGTTCTTTCCTCCATTGCACTCCTTCAATCCCACTACGCTTTCAATGTCGAATTGTGCATGAGCTTGTTGAATGCACTGGCGGAGGACATCTCTCGGAAGTTCGTTCTCGTCCACAAACAATTTGACAATTTCAAAAGTCACCTGCTGATAGCTGGGAGGGAATTCCTTCCACTTGGCCACAAGTTCCGGAGAAATTGTTGGAAAGGTTTGAGGTACATAGATCCCACCATCCGGAGCGTAGCCTGCAAACAAGGCATCCTCAAACGAGGCACCAGTGCTTCCTCCTCGACTACTTTGATACTTCATCTTACACGATTATGTACTTTCACTTTATCTAGGTATGTAGTTGTTTTATTTCCTTCTTTAGACAAAAGCTTTCAGCTAATATCCTATTTAATTCTGATAAACTCTATTTTTTTCCACCAAGGAATAAGAAACTAGGGAGCAGACAAGCTAGCTCATTGTACTGTCCGCATTGTGAAAGCAAAACTACACCTTAGTATGCAGCAACTTTGTCGTTTTGTTCAGGATAAAATACATAAGCCTGCTTTATCGATGTCTTTACTTTTTGTCACTTTTATTTCTCTTATTACGTAACATAGACTGAAGTGAATAACTTGCGTACGTTTGTATGTCTAAATGACAGTGCAATGTCAACCAGGTTCATTTTCTTTGCTTGGGTATACTCCATTTTTTATGCTACATACATAGGTACGCCTATTAATACTTCTTAGAAAAACGCTTAATGTTTGGCTAAATTGACTGAGCTGTCAGAATTTTAATTATAAGATTGTAAATTGTAATACGTGTTATGACAATCCTTATCTCACATAAACATAATAGCCATCATCCTACTTGTAAGAACCAATGTCTGTCACATTCAGACCATTTATGAAAGCTATAAAGGTCTCAGGTCGCATTATTTTTTCCATTTACTGACACAGGCAGACACATTACCGATCGTAATATGGCATGAGAAGTTGGCTAAACATCTTGATTAAAAGCTTAATCGTACGTGACAACTTTTACGCTTACAAATGTAAGTATTTAAATGTAATAAGAATTGGAAACTGGAAATATGACGACAGGAACATCATGCATAATAGATTAGACGCTTTATCACCGTGTAAAGTGAGAAATTATTTTAAAGTGTGGTACGATGCGTCTCGTTACTGAATGAAGTTTACTACTTATGTATGTTCTATTCTAATGCATGATAAAATATATTCCGAATGTAAATGGTAAATACATACCTACATAATTATGAATGAATGGAAAGATGTCATTTTACGAACAATCATTGGGAAATATGAAACGAGATGGTAGAGGAATGCCGATGGTTTACTTTATTGAATTTAAATGCATTTATACTTTTTATTGGCAAATGAACAAAAATTTGAGTTGATGATTGATGTGTTCTTTGTGATCAACACTTGAAATATAAAAATCTTTGCTGGTCAAGATCGTTTTCAAATTTTTAGCGTTTGTCTTGGATTTTAGGCTGGAACGCACCTCTTGTTTTCATCAGCGACGAAGCCGGTGTCGCAAACGCAAGTGCTGGCAGCATAGTTGCAGTGACCATTCTTCACACAGTTGGGAACGAGAAGTGTGCAAGTGGATCCCACAAGTCCAACGCATCGTTCCCTCTCTTCGTCAAACATTCCGTCTTCAACGTAGTATCCATTTTTGCAGTTTCTCTGGCACTGACATCTGCCCAGGTCAACTCCAAGTCCAGTCTCGCAAATCTCTGCCGTTTTCTTTCCTTGGAAGAGGTTCACCAATGGACTATCAGTGGTTGGAGCTGGCTCGACAGTCGTGGGTTCTGGTCTTCTCTGAAAGCACGCCACAGTATCGGAGTAACGGTTGCATCTGAGCAGGAAACCGTTGCACACGGCACCATATCCAGCCCCGGGATTTGCCGTCGTTGTTGGGGGTGCTGAGGTTGGAGTTGGCTCAGGCTCATTGGTGTCTTGGGTGGATACCATTCCAGTGAAGGCTAGCACCACCAGAGCAAACAATGAAACAGAATTCATGTTGAGCAATTTTTTGTCCACACGGCACAGTTAGTAGTTTGGGATCGGGCTCTGGAAACACAAAGAGCTGAGGCGAACAGCACCAATGACTTGATTAATTACAATGACTGGAAACATCCCTTTTTATATGAACTAGCGGGTGACCAGAGAAGTGGTTCACTGGTGCATATCGCATTTTAAATATGCCCAAATCGAACAATTGAGAATTTGGTTATCAGCATGGGCAATCGATTAGTGGGTATTCACAACATCATTGATATTGACTAGGGAAATCCAATAAAGCCAACTTGACTGGATTATAAGCACGTAGCATTGACATCATTTAACAGGCTTGATTGATGATAGGCTTTCGCATGAATATATTTTAATGATACAAAAATAGTTTAGGTAATTATCATTTGATTATAAGTTTCACAAATATAATGACCGTAGTTTCAACGTGTAGACAACTTAACGAACAAACAAAGTCCGAAACATGGCTGTCGCTGTTACTTTAAAACGATTGATTTGGCACACGCGCAAAAGTCTCGTTACATAATTCTATCCAGTCATTGTACTCACAATCAAAACTGGGAGATTGCAGTCACTTATAAGAGTAAAAAAGTGTAAGAGTAATAAACCTCAAGAACGTTAGAATTACGAGGCTGATGTTGTGTGATGACAATTTTAATATTATACCGATTAGGTCAAGAAAGGTCCACAAATGATAATACAAATGAAAAATGGCAAAGTAAAAAGCGGTACGGTACTGTAACTATGTACCAGGATGTCATCTTCTCTTGCATAAAAATGATGTCTCCTTCCGTGTGTTTCAATTGACTCTCTTTTGGTTCCAATGGCACGTCACATACCGTATGTCATTATGTAAAACCTTCGAAAATGATTATCTTGTTAAAGTTAAGGTTTAGCCTTGTGTCAGAAAATAGAGAAATGCAAACCACGTTGGAAATTGCAGGATGACAAACCGGCCGGTTGAACATTGTTGATGTAAGTAAATACGCAGTGTCCGTAGGTCGCAGCATATCATTACATTGTTGACACGACACACTGATAAATATCACGCACCTTTGTGGTGGCGATAATCAATGATACGCGTCTTTATTTAGGCATACTATTTTTCAACCAGTAATTACTTGCATTTACATATTTGCAAATATGCTTTCAATTCTCTCTTTCCATGTATCTCTTTATATTCTCAAATTCAATTCTCAAACAATTGATTTATTATCAGTTTTCCCTTGAACATGATTAAAACTATTATTAGAACTTTGCAGTATGTGAATGGCATCCATAAATTAAAAACTATTCGCAATTAAAATTCAGCTCGTTACATCCACCCGATTCGTACGTGCTATAAAACATTATTTCAGTCAGTCAATAATGCAATTTAGAGCACCTGACTAACCCGTTTACTTAAGTAACGTTTTAGGATGAAGAAGTTTGTGCAAAGTGCAAATATTTAACCTTATTGAGCAGAATTTGAATAATTAATCCGCTTTCGCTGATGCGTCATTAAAGCAAAAGTGTATCAATTGCCATTGTAATATTAATCATAAAGATATTACATATTATGTTGACAGCATTCACAAATATGTTGTTGTTCTTGCTTTCTACATTATTTTATTAATCCATCTTGTCAAACTGTCAACGGTACATTTTCTATATGGTTTAAGCAATCATGACATAATCCATTAGTGTTTTCTGATGGATTGAACACAACTGAATTGGATTCATAACAAAATTATCTTCACATGATCATTTTACACATGTAGTCCATGGCGTCTGAGCAAAGTCGAAGTCCAGAATAATTTGTCGTTTCATTCTTTAGGCATATTCTAAGCGGCAAATGGTTGCTAACCGTGGCCACAATAATTCTAGGAATATTGATATCACCGATTATTACGTTAAGGTGTTTTTACAACCGCTACATTAGACTACTTTGTGGCGCTGATGGCCGGGCCGTGGCGACGAATTGGATCATGGATCCGTGTCCGCCTTCCCCAAACACCAAGTGCAACCGAAGCAACTTGAAGCTTCCAGTGCGGTTAGTGGTAACAAAATTGCATTAACTGTGGGCATTAAAGTAAGAATATGTGTTGGACTGTAAATTACAAGTCCCTTATTGTCAACTCCCATTCGCTAAAGACTTTCTGTCGGCCAAGAAGACTGGGTACACGAGAAAACTGTAGAGAAGGTCTTTATATTTTTTTATAATAGCTGAAAAGTTAATTAATGATGTGGTTCTAAACATATATAAATTCTACATTGTTTGGTATGGTGCGTCCTTCCCAATCTGGTCACAAGGTCACGCATGAATCTGTCACTGTCAACCGTGTCGGCAGCGTTCCTACAGCATTGCATTTTTACATAGCTCACGCATCGGCTAAACCAACATTCCCTGTCACAACTATATAGCAACTTGTCTCATTGTCTTTGTCTGCCTCCATTTTTACCACGTTTTTACCACGAGCAGAGAAAAAAAGACCCTTTCTTTTTAGCATGAACTATGAACACTTAGCCAATCTCATTTCTCTAATTGCTTGTCGTCCCATTGTTTTGACAAGAAAATTAGCCTTCCATTTCTCCAATAATTCAGGAGCGGCCTCTGTTAATTGATTTATTCGTATTTATTTAAACGCTTATACATCCTCACACCTCAGCACACATTGTCGCATGACTGTCTTAACTTTTCTTCCTAGCACATTTCAGGTGAATTTTATAAAAATGACATCATTATTGTATACCATGTGAAATTGACTGTACATTTCGGATTTACCTAGGTTAGTAGTTCACAGCCACCACCATGTCATCATCAACTATCTCATCCAATAGCAATGTCATCATCATCCCGAAAACCGATAGTATAATATGAAGTTGTAGTGGTAAAAGGAACAAGGTAAAGTGTAAAATGCTAGAAAAATGCTGAAAAATTCCATTTCTTCACATTTTATACGGAGCGTAACATATAGTGCTTCCATAATATGCATATATATATATAACTGCGTGCTTAAAACAATAATATTTTTCCTTTTGTTTTTTTTCACGAATAAAGAAATTCTACTCGCACACACACTGCACTCACAGAAGAACAACCCATTGAGGAGGATAACGATCAGTGTAATGATCATGTTACTTTTTTATTGCAAGTGACAAATGGTATTTGGGTCAGTTGAGTAAACGAAAGGAAAATAGATATATTAATAAAAACCCTGTCTCCGTATGTGTTCGCCATATATATTTTGTGTGCAAAATGGAACAACTGCACACAATATTCATTTTGTTCCGCGTCAAGAAGTATGTAAAGTGCATTGTGGTAATTTAATATCCGGCCACGGTGGTGTTGACGGTGACATTCATGCTTTCACACGTTCACACCAAAGTGCAAAGAGAAAGAAGATTAGAACGAGAGAGAGAGAGAGAGAGAGAGAATCGGGAATTAGGTTATTTTATGTCTGCCATTGATTGCCTTTTGCATTGCCCATTTTTATTTATAGGAAGGATTCTCATGTCGCCCCAACCATCCAAGTCTAAATTACCGTCATCATAACCTGCAATAAAAATACTTTTCTTGTCGGCATCCATTATTATTTATTATTCAAGATTTTATAATAAAATATCTGAAATTATAATAATAATTTGCACTATTTTACTACACAACAACTTTGACCATCACTACCACCACCAAAATTCGTCTTTTTATGCATTGCGCTATTCTCTATCACTCGCGCTTTCTTACTCTCAACCCACTTGACTTGCTGTTGTGTTATCGTCTATTTTTAACTCCCTTTACAACTCACAATAGTGTTAAGCAGACCTATGGCGCTATGTATGTATGTATATGATGATGAAGTGAGTAAATTGCACAAAAGCATTATCGACTACTGACATTCCAAAAAAATACCGTTTTTTTATCTCGGTCACACACACACTTTTCCATCCGTCTTCTCACAATCTAGGTAAATACGATGCTACTACTGGTAAACGGTATTAGGTATGCATTTTCTTTCTTTTTTTAAACAAAATTATGCCACTTTGCCGTTTCGCTAGTAAATAATTAATGTTGAGCCACTCTCTTGAAGCGTGTCGTATCTATAAAACAGAAAATCCATAAAAGAAAGCTTTAATTTTTTACAAGATCATTTATCTATTATTCGTTTGCTGCTGCTGCTACTTTCATTGCACATAAAGGCGATTAAATCCTTTTTTTATCTTTGATTTTGTCAGTGTAGATAGGTATAGTGAATAGACGCTTAATTGAAAACAAAGACACTGAATAATTTTATCGTCTGTCAACAAGGCAGTTTCAGTGTGAAAAAATAATATTCTCAAAGATTTCCTTTCCTCTGCTTGTGTGTGTGAGAGAGAGAGAGAGATTGGTGGTTAATTTGGAAAATGTGAAGTTAAGACAAGCGAGATAGAATGAGTTCTTAGGACAAAAATATTTTTCTTTCTTTCTCTGTTTACATTCAACGATCCAAGTTTAATGAAGTGTAAACAACGTTTCGCTCCTATCACCTATTTAGCTAGCTTTGCATTGTGTGCACTGTAGGCAATTTTAAGTCTAATGCACATATTATTTTCATGTTTAGTGAAATGAGCCGACTAAAATAGATTATATTATTATAATGGTAACAATTGTCCTTTCTCAACAATGTATACAATTACAGAACGGTTATTGTTATAATATAATTAAAGTATAAAAAACTTTAGTACATTGGAAAATACTGGATGGAAATGATTTCGGTTTGCTCACAAAATATGTCAATGGTACACAATATCAATGGAATTTAAGGATAACCTGTTCACTACTAAACTAAAGTTAAAATGAAGAAATTTTGTTATACTTCATAACAAACTGATGTACTACTGTCACTTTCCGGCTCCTCCAACCGTACTTGAGCACTCAAATCTCTGAGGCGTCTATAGAACTAAAGCATTTCTTCTCTCAAGGAGTTGTTAATTTCAGCGACACAGGCGCTGGCTATTATTATTGTGTTATTGTCGGAATGTAAAATGGAAACTTGAATGCAATGCACCGGCGACAAGTCAACAGCCAAATAATCACTTTAGGTATGTCATGTTACATTATGTCATATTTGCCAACTCTTCCCACTGGTTATGAGAATGTGACTATTTGATGACAGGCATTACAAAAATACCAGGCTATCATTTTGGCGTGACGAACTGACACAAAGGTTTTGAGTTGCTGACAAGTTAAGCTTAGCGTAAAATACCACGATAATAAGCGATGTGACCGTGATCATTATGATGACACTAGATAAGCATTCAAAGTCTATACGAAATTTTGCGTGTGGGGGGAATAATATGCATATATTTTGGTGTTATGTATGACTGTCTGGTGATAATGAAGATATTGACTGTTGCTTGTTGTCGATGATGATGATGTGGCGTAGTTTTTATATTTGTATTTCTAAACTGTCGAGTCTCATCGTATCGGCGTAATTAAGTCGGAAAACTTTTGTATTTTGTTATTGCACGCTTAATGCAAAAGCTTGCCAAGTGGCGAAGATGGTGATGATAAGCTCCAAAGTTAGACCCGGAAATCATTGCCAATAGGCATTATATTGGGAATAGGAAAGCAATACATTTTATTGACAAGTTAGTAGTAAAGTGAGTAGAGCGACGACAATAGCAGCCAACGAGAAAAAAAAACATTATGGAAGATGGGAAGGCGGATTGTGTAACAATTTTATGGCACTCTTGCATAATAAATGAGTCTCAAGATTGGGCATGATGAAGGAATAGGAAAAGTTTTAGCATATATATTGGCAGCCTATTAAAATCCAACACTGACCTTGGCTTTGAAAGAACGTATCAAGGAAAACAGAGCGGAATTTATCGGTCGTACGTGTTGCTGTAATGCTAATTATCAAGATAATTTCGGGGAGAGCGTGTCTTTTTCTTTACGCTTATCGGAGCAATACTTTTCGACGTGGACGTGGCGCGCTGAGTTTGGTATTTTTTTTGGGGAGCAGGCCATAAAAACGCTTTAAAATAACTGTTTATAGTACATTAATTATCGGAATTGCGAAGTGAAACATTTTTGGGGTTTAAACTAGTTTCCAATAGACCAAATCATGGAACATTTCTGTCAACAGACTACTTGTTTCTGCAAGAGATATTGTGTCTATGCTGCTGCCACTTGTTCTCCGTTGTAAAAAAAGATGCATTCAGAAAGTTGTCAATTTTTACTTTCTGTTAAAATCTAGACGCATTTGAAAGGGAAAATATGAAAAAGTAAAATTTCAAAGAACGTGTTATTTTCTTGGTTGATTCTATAAAGTTTGAATCCAATTGAGTATACTGAGCTCACTCACTGAGGAAGAAGAATGGTTGAAAATTATGGCAAAACTAGGTATGCATGAAATGAGTGACAAGATATTCTGCACTCAACGCATTACTAATTCGGCTCCGGTTTTTTGGCCGTACGTGTGTAGGTGAAGGATGTTTCTGCAGTCACAAATAGCGCAAACGCATTGTAGCAGGGCATGTTATAACAACCCAATTCGCTCATCAACTTTGACACACTTTTCTCTTCTCGGAACAAGTAGTGAATATGAAGGAAAATAACAAAACGCACTACAGAAGGCGCCGCTCCATAAAACGCGTTTATTTGCCATAATAAAACTTGCACTGCCACTAATTCTACTATTGCTCCACTGAACTGGTCAAGTATTCCAAGTAACATAAAGCAGGTTCAATGTTTCCTCCAACTCAAACTGGGAATTGACCAAAAACTGACGCTTATCAATAACACGTGAACAAAAACCAAGCACGAAAAAAAGGAAACTTATTTTTCTTTCTCTATATACGCCTGTTGCACTACTAGCATCGCTATTTTGTGCTCAGAATTTCTACCTACATAATATATATGGATATTTTTTTCGTTCAAAATATCTAAACAGTTTCGGTCGTTCCTGATTTTTTTTTGCGTCTTTCACAATTTAGTGTATGTTTATTTTTGTATTTACGACTTCCCATGCTATTCCCACAGAAAAGTCACGTAGTCTACTCCACACACACAGTTTAAAGCAAATAAACATCAAAAAGCAGGTTTTCACAAGGAGGAAAGACACGTTCCTCGAGACCTGTACACTATTTGTGTGTGGAGTAGACCTGCGCGCATATATTAATTCATAATTTTCGTTTTTTTTAAATTTTTGATTGATGAAAGTAAGTCGGAATGTTTAAAAATGCAAAAGTGTGTCTACAATATCAGTTGGCGTCATTAGTTAGTATTTTGTAAATACCTACTCAGATTTGCTGTGAGTAGTGTGGTTCAAAGACCAGTGGCAGTTTAGAAACAGCTTTCCATTCGGTCAATTCCCTCATTCTCATGGTTTATTCGGTGCATACTTATGTAATTGCACATATTATAACGGAAGTATTTTGTGTTTATGGAAAATATTATGATTTGTTCTGAAACTAGTTTACCTTTTAAATTCCGAGAGTAAAAAATTCCATTGATGATTCACAAATACTTCAGAATTAATATCAATAGTGCATACATGATCATGCTCACATATTTTTGATTTCCTTCCTTCATCAAACTTGCTCTAATTTGGCACAAAAGGTCTTCGACATCCAAATCTGGAGTATTGCGTCAATAGAATCCCGCCTTTTACTACTTTTCTCAGATAGATAAGCGTAGTTTATATCCTACTTTCTATTAGCTTCCAATAAAAAACTAAAGACTTTAATGGGAATGATTGACATGAGCAACCATCAGCACAACTCGACCAAAGGAACCAGCAGATGACAAATCAAGACATAAATCAAATGCTACTGTGAACAGAATATATATTATCATCCCACGAGGATTCTTCCTCTGTGGAGTTTCAGAGTGATAACATGAATTGCGCGTTTTAATCCACTTTACTAATGGACATTTCTTGTATGTACATTAGTTGCCGCTGTTTTAAAATAAGTAGCCATCATCATAATACATGCATTATTTTTGGTACATATTTTATTTATAGATACTCCCGAGATAGTCATCTGTCAAAAGTTGGCAGTATATCAGTTTTGCACTAATTTTAGGTAAATATATGGTAAACAACCATGTTTTTACCAATGTTGCTTACTTGTTTCTGAAAAATGTTTTTGCTGCATAAACATGTAAACCAATTTTCAGGACAAAGACGATCGTTTAGAACGTGTCAATTGTTCAAATTAATTGGTGAAAACATTCGTGATATTTTTCAATTTTAGAGACATTTTGAACGCATGTGTTGGAAAAGTGTATCATGCAATGACAAGAATTAATTAATGCCGGCTACGATTAAAATTACTTTCTTTTAGGAGAGATATGACCTGGTAGTAAGTTTCAATGAAACGTTCTAGATGACCCAACGCATTCCGCTAAAGGACAAATGTCCAGAATAATGATTCATCCGGTTAGACTAGACATCGTTACCACTAATCCCGTTCACTTTTGTAGGTCGAGACTTCAGACAATGCAGGAGACGTTGTCCTGGATTGGAATTGAGAATGACCAAAGATGACATTTACAAATTACAAATAAAAAATGTTGAAGTAGTAGTAATTTGAGTAATGAGTTGGGAATGTAGGTCAAGCGTACACCAATAATATTTGGACAATCCTGTTGGATTTTTGTGCATTTCGCCTTGCTGTTATTATTGCCATCAGAAGTAAGCGATTAAAGTACAACAAATTATCAGGGATTAGGTAATATTTTTTTCCTTCTAAAATACTGACTGCGTAAACAAAAGCAGTTCATCGCAACAGACGTCATTTGTTGTGTGGAGTCTCTTGTTGACGCTTTCTGCTGTCTACTATGGCTTGGATGCACATCGTGGCTCATTTATCACAAAACTTAATCCTCACTCTTACTTTCTTTTTATTCTTCCTTGCTTCCCCCAACTTGTTGTCATCATTTCCATTCTTTTAAAGCTCGGTATAAAAATGCAAATATCTCGGCCAATTGTGACATGATAAATGGGAAGGATCTTACTCGCTCTTTGCGCACAACTTGTTGGTAAACATTTCCTTTTTTCCCCATCACGTTTTCGTCGCGCAACGCCATTGTAGTCAGCTGCACTTAAAGAAGTGGCATTATTAACCTTACCTGTCATATGTAAATCCAATTTTCCTGAACACAAATAAAACGGTTGACCTGCATTTTACATATTACACCTAGTTCATCCTTACAAATGATATCTTGTCAAAATGCTCACATGTGTGATAACCTCTATTCATTCATTGGAAGATGATCATTAAGTAATCCTTCTTATTGCTTTCCTCAACAAACTTTACACACTTTTTTCTCAACCTGTCTCACAAAATAAAAGAATGAATCTGTAGTGTGAAAAGTGAAAAATAATGTGCGTAATTTACTAGAAACTTGGCCCTGGTGCTGAATGAATCACCGTTCGTCTATACGATAAAATGACGGGGCAAGGTGAAACGTTGATTGCACAAGACGTCACGAGCAGCGAGAATAATTGGTAGCTAATAAGAGAAAGTAGATTGTGCGCTTGTCGTCTAAAATTTTGTAACAAAGTTAACACGAAATATACGCGACCCTCACCATTATTCAACATTATTCTTTGGCATAATAATTAGGAATCAGGATGTATCAGAGAGTTGTGCTTGTGCGTCTTGCGTTTTAATAATTTAATTGGATATTAAAAGTGAAAAGTTCATTTGTCAATGCCATTCATTTCTTCTTTTTTTCTTTGCACTGTTTCGTCTGTGCAACCTCTCGTTTCACTAAATATGTCCGTGTCACAAAGAAATTTAACGATAAAAAAAATGCAAGCATACTTTTGAAATGATATCATGTTGGTCCGTATGCAGAGAGAAAAAGTGTTCATTCAGGTGGATTAAATTACTCGTGTACTAAAAAAGCGGAAAGTAAATTCTAGAAGCCGAGACCCGCGTGTTAATTTCCGTTATGCCATGCATCGCGTAAACCAGTCTCCCATAACAAAACTAGAAAAATATTAATGGCAATTCAGAAACATGTATATCGACTTTTAGAAACAAGATAAATAAAAACTTGCACAGTAAATAGCTCTACTTCCTCCCAACCAACCATTCGAGTAGAAAAGAATGGAACTGGGGAAAATAAGAGGATGCACGGGTCATTAAGCTCAATTTATTACTTGGTGGAGATTACCGAATTCCATCATATAACTTTTACTCATAAATGCCCTGCGTGAACCCAAAAAGGAAGATGACAAGATGAACTATCTTATAGAGAGAAAGTATGCAAGGAAAAGTAATCATCGTCCTCATCATGATCGTCATCGCATTATGTATTATGGTTACTGCTTAAACTTTCCTCTTAATGCAGAGAACAAGATTTATTCCTCCCGCCTAATGTACGTAGGTATTTATTTATTATTACTTTAATGTCTTTAATATGCACTCATTTCGCCACAAATAGTATAAATCCCAACTAAATCAAGCTACAAACACAGAAAAAAAATCTAAAAATAAAAAACGAAACAGTCACACCACCACCGACTCTTTGAGAGACTTCATGAATTCATTTCAAAAAATTTTATTCGACAGTTTATTCAACTTTTCGCCGCGCCAGCACACACAGCAGCCACCACAAATTTTGTTGATTTTTTTGTAAATAAAAACAAAAAAAATATAGTAAACAGAGAGATAAGCATCATGAAGCCAGCTTAGCGGCCAGGCAAGGCAGAAAGAAGGAAAGTCGTAATCTTTTCATCAAGATTGTCCGCATGCTCTTTCTATATACGTATTGTGGTGGTGGAAGTATAAAGTAGTATTTTATTTTTAAGTGTGATTGATGCTAATGTTCCTGATGATGCTCATCATGAGGTGGTTGCACTTTTTATTTAAAAGCAAAATATCATTTCTAATTCTGTTTATTGCTGAACGCGCGCGAGAAACGCTCTGAAATCCGAATGGAAAGCGTATAAAGGAGCACATTCCAAAAAAATATTGATGTGCATACTTGATTTGGGAAAGTGTGTGTGATGATGATGTAACTTGATATAGTTTTTTAGCAAAAGAGGATGATGGTGAGTAGTGGAGAGATTCATAATCTTGTCCTTATCATAAATTGTATGGCGGTAGGTATACAACCAAAAATAGTCATACTTCATTTCATGTCATTTTTTAAAACTCTTCTGCCACCGCTCAACCGAGAGCAGCTGGCTCGAATCGATAAAAAGATTATGAAATTCGGACAGAACACAGGGGAATCATAGCTGAAAGACAAATATGTCTGCGTTTGCCGGTGCAATGAATTGAAAGCTTTCGAGACAATTTTGATGACTTGTTATGAGCACGATACGATGAGACTTTAATCGCGCAGAATCTCTCCCATGTCGTCGTGAAATGAAACCTAAGAAGTTGTAATATGAACTTTGTACTCATTTCGGAAAAAAGGCGCTTATGTTTTTCTCTGAATGAATTCTTATGTATCGGACTTTGATTAATCCCATGTTAATGCTATAATTAGTTTGCAAAATAGTAGCGTGACAGCGTTTGCAACGCAATTTCTCTTGTGCTAAAAAACACAGCCCACTAAACATACCTGATTAAACGGAGCATTGTGCATGGCATTATGGTTGTTGGCTAATAAAAATAACTCATAATAATTTTATTTTTAGCCTTTATTTATTTATCTGGGAGGTGCATGTAAATTGACCGAGTTGTCGTCTGCTTTCTTCGCCCCGCCTTAAGCGACACAAGACTAGCTACACGCATAGCTTGGGTAAATACCTCCATTACCAACAAGGCCACTCTAGTAATTTTAAAACGTGCATAAATAATCAACAATAATATTTCCAGAGATAGCTCTCAAATTAACTCTCGCACACTGAAAACGTGTTACTATTTATTTATTTCATCTTTTCCTCGTATTTGATATTCATTTGCAAAAAAAAATTGTTGAGTCTGGCATTCCAGCATTGTTCATTGATAGCAGCGAAGGTCTGTTGTTGGAGAATCAATGGTAAGTATTGACCATGCAGATGCAATAGGCATAAACAGGTAAAAGTTTAAACTGAAAGGTGTTCATTTTTCGGAATGTCAGTTTGGTTGAGAGTATAGGCACATTATATTGTGCTCCTATAAATTGTTTATTATGTTATCTGGCAAGTTATGCATGAATGAATGAACAAATGAATGGCAAACAAAGTAGGGAAAATGAAGCAGTTCATTCGAAAGAAAAGAACCTTGAGATAGCAGAGAGTATATTATGCTGGGTAAACAAGCAAAACAGTCTTGTATGTTGTGTGTGGTGATGTTGCCTGTTGATGACAGGATTATTATCTGCCAGAGAGAAGAAGAAAGAGTCAAAGAGATAGCATCTCAGGTCGATTGTATATCGGCATGCGGCTTAAATTGTGTATAGTCAGAGGAAAGTGGGAAAGAAAGGGAAACGTGGAAAATCACACTAATCTAATGCCTAGCTAGTCTTGAAGAAAAACCACATCAATAAGACTTTTACTCATTCACCGTCATATTTTTCACCGTAGTTTTCCGAGCTTGTCACAACAAGCAAAAATCTTTTGCATAGCCCCATAAGCATATATAATGTATTTTAGCACGAGTGTTTCTTTTTTCCTTAAAAGGATAGTCTTAAAATAAAATTCTGCCAATTTTTTATGGCTGTAGGATGGCATAACTGCTGCTGGTCAGATTCCGCCGAAACAGCATTCCAAATTATGCATATTTTTACTTTTTTATTTTAAATATCGCGAAACCGCACAGTTTTACGATCCTGTCATATGTTGCAAATCTCGTAGATTGTCGATAAAGAGGCGTAAAATGCAACTTCCTAACGACCCGGACTCACTTCACACCTCGTAGAATACCTTTAAGATTTAGTGCAATAAAGACACTTTTTTTGCCATTCCATAATTTATTTGGAGCTATTTAGTTAGTTAGTAATGGTAATCTTTTTGCAAACTTTACGACTTGCAAAGTACTCCCACTCACTCATTCCTTCATTTGTGAGTACAATAATGAATGGATGTAAACTGTGTAAAAATAACATGTTGTTATAAAGAAACACTTCCATTTCCATCCTCAACTCGAAAGTCTCTAGAGTCCAGAGAGTGGTATCTTCTCCCCACTGCTCCACCGATACTGATATGCATTCTCGCAATTCATTGCATGTGGACGTGCCTACACCAGAGAGATATAAACATAATATTTCAAAATTTTAAAGGAACGAAAATGGCAGACATTCCCATAATCACAAGTATGTGGAGCACCATCATAAGGACTTTGGCCTCGAGCCGTGTTAAGCTCAAGGCAGGAACGAGGACAGGAGACGCGGGGGGAACATCACACATCAACATAAAAAATTCAACTTTTATTTCCTCATTTTTTTCACGTTTTCTACATTTGTAGTTGCAGCAGCACCGCGCTTCCTTCTCGTGCCACTTGCCATCATATCATGCTGAAAATATTCCCGAAAGGAGTTTTGAAAAGTGGCAACTTGCATTTAAATTTAAAAGCGGTAATGATAATACCGGCGATAGTGGTGGGAACTTAATATCAGAGTAGAGTATATGCGCTGCAACAGGCAATGAATCAAAATATCAGTCACATTATAATATTATAACACGCTTGTCTCATAATCATAATCAATACGGTTATGTGCGCAATGAGCAATGGCTCTTTTTATAATTCAACCGCAACATGTCTTCATTGAACAACATTCAACCATTCAGCCTTCTTTGGCTACACACTGGCTGTATTCGAGTAGGCGGTGAAAATAAATGGAGATGTCAGGATTATATATATTTTTTGCCAAAATAAAAAAGAAGCTCTCACACAATCTGATAAAAAATGATGAAATGAACGATGCCGCTTTTCTGAATCGGGCAAGCGAGAAGAGTTTTTTTATTGGAAGCGACTTTGACGTTCTCAATGGACGAGAAAAGAATGTCACTTGAGATGAATGGATGATGATGATGATACGACATGTAGTTCGTTTCTGATAACCGGAGAAGGTAAACATGATAACGATTAGTCTCAAAAAATTAAGAAGCAAACTGGAAGCCTATTTCTGTACCATACTTAATGAACTTATCTACTTGAGCATTGAATGGAAGGTCTTTATGTGGGTTGCTCAAGTATTTACTGTCTTTGTACTTTAGTGCTCATTAACTGCATTTACATAATGATTATGCATTAAGCATGACAAAGGCAGCATGCAAAGACACTCGTCCTGCGGACACCCGGCCGGGCTTCTTTCCACAAGAGTAAAGGTGGCAAAAGACGAGTGTGCTGCTGCCTGTAATTAAATTCATTTGATATGTCATTGGATAGCATGTAAACATTTGAGCAGTTGATCTAAACATTTTTATCGCTATCCTTGACGAATGAAACATGATCGTTGCAACTGCATCATTTCACATTTTTTTGCAATTTTATTGCACTTTCATACTGCTACGCTTTGATACTTACGCGTTACTAGTGGAGTGCGATCAATTCTGTTCTGGTCCATTTTTCAGCGTGTGACACTGCCCTGCCCTACATGCTTGCTGCATGTCCAAAAGAGGAAACTCGCGTTTGATAATGGACCATTTGATATTTGTTGCGCTTTTTTTGTTTTCCCATTTAATAATAATGTGCCATGCCATGTGGTTGATCCATCTTACATTAGTCTTCTTATCTCATCGTGCTAATTTTTTTTTGTTCTTGCCTATTTGCTTCTAGTAGCAGCAAAGACTTTAGAAAAAAGTCTTATATCAACTTCGAAAATAGAAATTAGGACCTGGTCTGGAATGCAAAAAATTGTCATTTGCTGTTGTGTGTGTGTGGTTGAGTGGTGGTATGTGGTTAATCGCAAGCTGTGTGTAATTGAATCAAGTAAAATGGTATGTTTAGTCATTTTATTTGCATGCCGTGACATGTAGTGCAAACAAGCAAGTGGTGGATACATCTACAGCTTATCACTATCATCATCGGCAAAAGTGTGGAGATGGTGGTGATGCGATCATGGTGTTGTGGTGGTGGTGGTGTGCCCCGAATCCACCAAAAAAACTGGCAATTTGCTTCCCTGCCTGTATCAATCTCTCTCACTTTACCGTGCATTAAGTAGTAAAAGCAATAGCGCTCTATTCTCTCTCTCATTCCCACTTGCTCCTTTTATCTTTCTAGTCAATCTAGAAATAGTATTATAGCGCGCTCATAAAAGCTATTTTCATTGCAAACCACTCATAGACTCTTTCAAATAGCTTCTCTCTCTGAGCGCTCGCAAATAGATAATATTTCTTTAAAATAGAATTGGCACAAAGCATAATGCCTAGAGAAAATATACTAGTATAAAGAAAGAAAGAGAGAGAGAGATAGGTAGATAGGAGCTCGTCTCGCATTTCCCCAATCAAACACTCGTATAAATAATCTGTAAACCCAGAAGCCTCTCTCCTGCTCACTCAACCTTAGCAAGCTTTTAAGCTGTTGACACTCGCCATCACGAAAGAAAACTACTACTCCCGTTCTCATTGAGAAGAATTTTGAGAGAAAAAAGAAACGTCGTCGAAACAACAACGATATTTTGTTTGTCCCCAGTGTCGAATTATAGAGAAACTTGATGCTGTTATATTGGTAATATAATATGATAATCTTGATCGCACATAAATATATCCGCCGCGAGACAGAAAGGGTTATTGCTTTAAAATAGAAACCTTTTCTTTGCACTTTTGTAATTTATGCGTGGTAGAGTTATGTAAGTAGGTACTTGCATCAAACGTCCTCTCAATGTTCTTTCGTTGCGTCATATAAATATATTTTTCCGAAAAGTTATTAAATTTATTTAAAACGAGTCGAGCAATTGAAGACGAAGAAACAAAGAGGCATTTCTAAAAAAAACCTTCAGTCCATTTGTCCTCTATGATGAATTTATGCATGAGGCTGTAAAAAGTGCTTAAATTGCTCCTTGATAAGCCACAAAAGCACGTAGGTGCACTTTTTTGCGTTCCTTCTTAAATCCGGGTGTTCTTGTCATTGGAACACTGTAAACAGCATTGCATTATCAACTGGTGTGATCTATTACATGGGCTTGTCCTTTTTTGTACATTGCATCTTGTCAATTCGAGGAGAAAAGCATAATTCGCTCAACTAACTGAAAATTATCCGACCGCTAGACTACGACAATTACACTGCATTTTTTTTTCAAATAATACCCACAAAATATCTCTAATCCGCTGAAAATTATGAGTGCGCCGAAAAATGACAAGAAATACTTCCTACGCATCTAATATAACGTGTTCCTTTAGACGACACTATTTTATGACCCTTCTCTTAAAGAAAGAATAACAACGTGGATCCAGATTCCATTACCATCTTTTTACAGGGGCGAGGCCCATTTCAATTTTGTAAATAAACAAAACGTTGTCACATTAGATGTTATTTTGGAGGAGGCGGAGGGGAAAATATGGAAACACACTACAGTGACAACTGTTTCCGAGCGGAGGAGGTGACTGCTCACAAGGGGTTTTATTTTCGGTCACATGATCCAAGAATAGGACCTCGTAAACGTTACAATGATTGTTATGATGACATGTATACAAATCCGACACTACTAAACAAGACAAGCATAATATTAATAAGGAAACAAACAACAAAAGTCGTCTGCTTCCTTTTTCCTCATTGAAAACCTGATAAATTTTTCACTGGGGCATCCACATGAGAATGAGCACAATAATATTTAGTTCATAAACACGTCATAATCATAAAGTAACTTGGAATAGTCGCTGTCATGGCTGTCATGTCATATAGTCACCAAGTCCGCACTCGTGTGTGTAAAGTGTAAAGTGCCTAAATAAATAGAAAAGCTAACTAGGAATTGTCAAAACATTGCTTTTGTTTATTGTGGTGGAAAGTAGGAGTCACTGTCTCCCTGACTGCATACATGCTTGCACAGCAGATGATAGTTTTATTAAAAACTATTGCACAATCTATTTTCTCCGGCTCCGGCACATCTGTGAACAGTGATTGGGAAAAAAGAAAATGCGGTTAATTTGTCACCATGTCCATTTATTCCCATAACGAACACACGTCTCTTGCTGCTGCATTTATTTATTCAACACTATAGCAGGTTGTCTCAAAATGCAATTTGAAAATAACATTTTTTTGCTTCTTTCAGCAAGAACCACTTTATAAAAAAACGGTGTGAGGATGACAAAGAAACGCGAGCCTAGAAAATTGGCTGGAGTTTGGAAAGCAAAAGCAAGGCTAAACACTCATTTGATTGGGGTACAATCATCATAAAAGTACAATTGAATTAGTCTCAATTAAAGGATTACGAAATATGTAAAATTGGCAGATTGTGTTTGAATCTACACATAAAAAGTACCTTGGAACAAAAGACTCGATGGGTTTTTCTCAGAGAAAGTGCATGTTTCCCTTATCATCTCATCATCAGAGACACAAGATCAAGTTAGCAGTAAAATTCGAGTTGTGGTATGTATTTTTCGTAAGAATTCACGGCAAAAAATGAAAGCCGATTTTTTTTCAGCGAAAATGTAACTTTTTTTCTCTCTTCTTCTCATAAAAGAGTTGACATGTCGTAAAAAATAAAATGCCTTTGTTTTTTCACTCGCTCTACCGCTACTTAAGTTAGAACAAGCTGCTCAAGTCATTGTTTCATTTTCTGCAAAATTTTGCGCGTTTATCTGTTGGCGTCGTGGATTAGTCACCCGTTACCTCCCAACGTGGGTTACCAGTAAATGGGATACCCCAAAAGCCAAACTGCTGTGAGATTCAAATGAAGACAACAAAGCATCAAGGATAAGCCAAAAGAGTTTTTGCATTCTTTTGGGAAATGCAACATTACATCATACGGTGGTGGTGGATACATGGTACACCGAAGTAGTATGATATAGCGTTAATGTCTGTGGTTTTCGGTGCATCATCCTTACCCAGTAACAGCACCAATGCCGACGACGCTTATCTTGTTGATACTGACTGAGCCGGGAGCACGCTGCGGCGATGGTGATGATATGATAGAGGATATCATCATGCAACTGACTTTCTTTCTTGGTCGTTCGTTCGTATATACTTGTTGCTTCTTGCTCCTGCCTCGCCACTTTTTGCACTAGCAAAAGAGGATCGCCTGTGCGAATGCAGATATCTACATACTATTTTACCTATGAAGTTGTTACCGTTGCGTTGTTGCCGGAGCCGAAACATGAACCATCCATTTCTTCACGCATTCCACAATCTCAGAGTGCCTGCTTCCTATATATACGGTGGGCATACAAGCTATTAAAATTGTGTAATAATAAAGATGATAATAACGGATACGGATATATATTTGCACCCAAACTACTGGGATACGTATAACTTTTGTTATTGTTGATGTTGTTGTATGCAAAGTATAACCGCAAATGCATGGGAAAAGTTTTGCTGTCGCCGCTCACCTCCCAAGACGCCACTGTATACTCGCCAGTAACTACTAAGCATGTGCACTAATCAGGGTAATATACCGCATTAGCTATCTTACTCCACAAGTTATATGTTACATAAGTAAGTTATTATAACGGCCGGAGGGCCTACAAAGGAGAAGGAGGAGATATGATAAGCTATTACGTAGCCCGGTCCATCACACTACACTGTTTTCGGGTTAGGTTAGTGTTTTGTAGGACGACGAGACTGCGGATATATAAAAGACGAGACTGCCCCACTGGTCTCACTATTAAGTCTCCAGAGCTCAGTCAGTGCACACAACTTTGAATCAGTTGTCGTAAACCCTAGAAAGCTGCTGTAGCAGCATATTATCCAATCACTTTTGTCTCACATTATCCTTTCCTACTACTACTGCCTTTGGTCACCATTTCATACAAGCAATCAGAGCAATCACAAAAATTTTGTTGTAAACTAAGTTCAGAGTGAAGGTTTCAAGCCGCCCCACTACGCGAAACAAGTGACACATCTCAAGAATCTCAATACTCAAGAGACAGTGCCTGTCAGTGTTCTTTTCTGTGCAAATTCTTGAGAGAGGCAAAGTGATACTACTTCTGGTTGCTTTTGACCAGCTCCTTGAGAAAAGAATCCAGTTCACCACTTGAAACACAAAGCTCATCCTTTAGAAATGGTAAGCGTTCTATTCATGTACAGAGTACAATGAGCTGCATTCATTCATTCGATTTTTTTTGCCAATTCTTACTTACATGTACTTCCCGTCTCAAATTCAAACGTATTAATGAACCCTTTCAACCAATTAATCAAACTCTGGTATTTTCTTGTGTCTTTTCAGGAGAACAAGCTCAGGCGCGAGGCTCGACGATGTAAGTCTACCACTTTATACTTTTGATAGAAAACAATTTAAAAAAAATTAAATTTGGCAAAACTTTCTACAACATTTTCGTTTGTTGGTTTATGTATGCAGTTTTGGAGAAGGCCATTCTCAAGTACGATGGCGGCAGGACTGGAGCCATCACACGCAACCAAATGCGCGAAATCATTAAACTTTTGCTCAAGGAAGATCCTCATCTGTACAACGAGGACGAGCTTAATGAAACCATGAGCAAATACAGCAAAGGTAACTAAACTCAATCCACAACACATATTTATCAGCACACTTAAACCACTTTGGTATGACTCATTGAGAGAAAACTAGTTTAACGATCTTCCAATCTCCTCCAATATTACAGATTCTTCTTTCATTGTGTTCGGGGCAAAGGACAAGATTACCGGCCAAAGAGCGTACGAATTCGTAGTGGATCATGGTAAGCAAGCAAACAGCATCGACCGCATACCTAAATATACAAACTACTAACACTCTTCTTTTCTCCTACATACTTTTGGCACATGTAAATATTTACGAGATTCTCACACTCGGGGAAAAAAACAAGCTTGCTCACCAGATTCGCATTCATCATGATCATCATTACTATTAACAATTCATTTTGTTACAATTATTATAAGTATTCGGGCAACTTTAAGAGAAGAAAAAAAAACTTTCAAAGTTTGTTTTTAACAAAATTGGGTTCTTTCTGTATTATATTCCCACAGAGGAGGACAGATTGGACTTCCTGGCGGTGCAAGATATAACCGTATACTATATGCTGAAACAGGAGAAGAAGAATAACGATGCATTCCTTTCCAAGCATCTTATTCGTCTCCATGATTTCCCCTCACCGTAAATTACATCGAGGAGCAGGAGGAGCACATAAACCACACCGTTTTACAAATTGAGCCATTTTTACGAGCTGTGAGAAATATAAAAAATTCTCACGAGAGAGACTAAAACAAATCATGAATGGAGGGGAAGGAAAAATCTCTAACCTAAACACCATTATCTATCGCAGTCAGTTGTCTTGATCGTCGTTTTTCGTATACCCATTATTTTTTCTCTGTTTTTTTTGTTTTTTCACAAAACAAGTATATATTATTATATAGAGGATATAAATACTATATAGGCAAATACCCTAAAGTACGTAGACTTTTCAGATAATTTTAGTCGCAGCATTTTACTAGAGAGTGACTCAACCAGAACGCAGTTAGGCTAGGGAAATCTACACTACTTAAGTAAATAGAGCTTTTAATATGCTATGAGAAGGAATAGGTAGGTGGTAGGCTACAGCCGAGCAAAGCATTATAACTTTTTTCTTCACACTTCTTCTAACAAATTAATTGATTTTCAGCATAAATCTGAAGAATTTTTTTTCTCCTTCTTTCTATTATCGAAGCTTAGGCAAAGAAAGCAATTTACTTGACTATTTTTTTTTCGCTTCAACTCTTTTCTGGATCGATACTCATTACTAAAGGCAATCATTTAACTAACACATTTTTAATCTTCATTGCTTATTTACATAACGCGCTGTTAAGTAGTAAAGTAAGTTTGTGCTTGAACTTCAAGCGAAAGAGGGAGGAAAAAAATATTCACATAATTTTTTTTTTCTAATCTGCTTGTTCCGATTCAAAAAGAAAAATGTAGGACATGTTTAGTAGAGCTGATAGAAAAGCTAAAACCGAAAAGATATTATATATTTTCTCTGGATCTTTTATGTTGCGCTAGGTAGGATCATGCATGGAATGGTGCCAGCAGCAGAAAGGGAGTGGAAACACTTGCTTGATAGAGGTTTTATAACTGGCACGCTGAGATATTGCCGTTATCATTTTTATTTTTATTGTTGATATCAAATATACATAAATATATAAGAGCATGCATGGGTGATGGCAGTGGCAAAGAGAATTACGAGAGACGTTCGTGACATGCTGGGTGCCAGAAAAAAAAACAAGATGGCAAAAGCCGTGCAAGAGAGGAAGATCGGGAAAGTAAGGGGGAAAATGTAGACTTTTTTTTCTCTTCTAGAAAAAAAATCAAGTTCACAGTTGAAAAATGTCTTGCAGTTTTATTTTTATGATGAGGCGGAACAAGTGTTGAGTGAATGTCACGGATAAATACACACACTGATCCATTGGTTGTCCCCTCTTCCATCCCTTTTGAGCATCATCTCTATAGGCGTTTGATAGGGAAAGTTTTATCTGAGCAGAGCTACTAACCTTTTTTTTACTAATAGACGCATAATAATAATTACCTTCGCTGCAGCTTGGCTCCTCGTACTTACTAGTAGGCTTTCATTGCATCTGCTCTGCTGGTATAAATGGTGAACGATGTGATTTATTTTTTAGAATAACGGAATCTTTTATGGTAACTACAGGAAATATTATTATACTACAAGTGTGTGGATGATAAGCTATTTTTAATATGTAGACTAAAAATATGTACCTTAGTGGAGATAAGTACTACTTTAAGTGTTTCGATTATTGTTGTTCTTGTTTTGTTTTGTGTCGTCGTCTTGTTCGTCTATTTATATATTTTTCATATTGACATTTTAGCACTGTTATAAGTTGTTAAATTGTGGAGTAACTGTAAGGACAACGGTAATTATTAATGGGTTAATAATAACTATGTAAGCTCCGTTTATTACAGAGTGCAATAAAAGAGAAAAAAAATCAAAATCCTTCTTTTCATATTATTTTCATTTAACTAGCATAAAATGTCGACTTTTGCTGGATGAAAATGCATGATGATTTGTATAGTTTTCGGATTGCCAGTACAGAGACACGCATAGACACTGAGACATATTGATTTCTAAGTTTGTCTGTCTGTCTTGGCGACACACTCACTTCACATGTGAGTATGCATCCGCATTTCTATTTCCGAACGCACTATATTATTCAGTTAGTTCATAATTTCGTCCCAATAACATCATGGTAAAGCTTGTGTTGCTATGACTCTGCAATTCGTCATTTTTTACGTTTTAGCTACTTTTACTTTGGTTGTCTGACTCACTCCTATTTATTTATAGAGATGAAGATCAGGGACCAACCTTGACGAATACAAATTACGATAAGATATTATTGCGTTATTACCATCATCATCGTCAACGTAACAGTCATATTTCACCCGGCATCATCGAATCTGTCCCCTTAACGCTCCGATTTACACGTTTCGCAAAACCATCAACGATACGTTATGATATGATTTTGTAATAAATGCATTTTCAGTGTCAACTACGAGCACATAATAATATACCTCCATTTTTAGATGAGTTAAAGCGTAGCGTAACCCTTCTCACTTTCTCCTGTCATCAATTTTTTCCACTTGGTCTTCCACAGGAACGTTAGCGTCAAAAAATCCACATCTCACTGCTGCTCAGTCTAGATTCTAGAATTCTGCACGGAGCATTTTGACAATTTATAAAAGTACTCACATGACTTTATTTTACTACAGACGTATTTAGTATTTATGAACATGCTGAGGAGACATGATTAAATATTTGGCGTCTCGAAAAATATTTTGTTTGTCGTTTGTCTGTTTGTGTATACTACTTGATAAAATCTGTGAAATGTACATTTGTCCGTGTCCGTGAACATTTTCATTTCCTTTTCTACATCTAACTTTCAATTTATGTCATGCTAGATGACAAGGCAAATTAATCCTACAATTTTCTAATAATAAACAGGCACGGACTATGTGCAACTGTGGAATCCGTTAAGAATAACGGCTTTACTCATTCCCCTCTGCTTCCTCCTCTCGTCTCAATCTCCGCAGCATTTATTAGAATTTTGTGAATCGCACTGTGAAATAATTATGATTAAAGAGAGTGATCATTATGACATGTTTGTCTTTCCGCTTGTATACACAACACAAGTAAATAAAATAAAAAGTGATTTTTGTGTGGAGGGGAAGGAGGAGTCAGTAAACTTGCACGTTTGCGACAGTTATTACTGTCGCCTGATAAACAAATGGCGCATGCCTGTATTTTTAGACTGGAATGCTTCCGCCGATCCCATGCAAAGCAAAAGCCTACCTAATCATTGTCAAGTTCGCCACAAGTTGGTTGATTATCTATGAGAGATAGGACGATACGGATGGACAGGTTACATTAAACATGAATTGTGACAATTGCCGAGCGAGGAGGGGGGAACAGTTGAAAATAGTTGCCAAAGAGGAAAGCTCATCTCAACATATTCCGTCTTTCAAAAACGTTTAGAAATTACATTGCATCAATAATTTTTGGTTGAGCAGAGAGAGGGAGGAACATTAGGCAGGGAAGGATAGCTGCAAAATGGCTAACAACAGCTGCATTTAATTTTATCTCGAATCAAAACTTGATTTTTTAATTCAAAACGCGTCTTTTCATTTCATTTCGGTTTGGGACGAAAAAACATTAAAAAATGTGCAATGCTGCGTAATAATAATCATTTGAAACGACAGCATAGTGCCTCTGTGAGATGTGTGGGAAGTGGAACTTTGGAAGAAGCTCATAATAAATCCCGAGATAAACAGATAGGTAGATGCGGACACCTATTCATATGCTAAGCGATTAATGCGGATTATAATTCTGGTCTGTTCTGGAATTATGTATTCCCGTTCATTTCCTTTTTACGACTATGCATGTCATATCGTCTATCAGCAAGATAGTCTACTTGCTTCTATTTTTAGATTCGTTATTAAAATATGATTCCCAATTTTATCGCGTTTCATACAATTCCTGAATTTGACTTTCTTCTTGATAGATTGACTTTCTGGCAGCAATCTCAAATGTAATTGGAGAAACGTTGGGAATATCACGTTGCCACGGTATTTGATATAGCACGAGCTCGTACTTTGTACTGTTCAAGTTTTTATTTTTATTGGATTGGGTGCGATTTATTGGGAACAGATCATTGCAATAATACGTAGAAAGCAGCTCCACAATCATTCAATAAAAAATCCCATTCTGGGTTATTTTTATGTAGAAAACGTACCATGAACTTGTGTGGCCATTAGTATAAATCATAAAACACCATGCTTTTTTGCTTATTTTTATACCACATTGCTAATACGAACAAGTACACAAGTGGGCTTATTGACATTCGTGCAAAAATTGGACAAATTCCCACACCAAATAAAAACAAACAAAAAACAAATAGTGCAATGATTCAATGTGATATGAATGCCTTTCCTTCCTGCTTTGTCTCTTCTCTGCGCAATTGCATTGGCCAAGGTTCGGAGAACCCTGACGGAGGACGCATTCCTCCTTCCTCCTTTGTGTTGATCAAAGCAGCAACGGGGAATTTGATCAAAGTTGCCCAATGAATGATAAATAAAGTAGGAATGATGGATGATGGTCTGTGAAACTAAAGCAGAGGCAAGTGCTTCGCAAATTTCACATCCGTAATGTAAACTCGCAAGGATGTGACCTTGCTTTTGATAATAGCGTTCCTTGTTGTCTCTTCAAGTGGAAACCAAACACAGAGTCATGCAAATGGCAAAATATGTGTACCGACCGACAGCGAGTGTAAAGTTATGAAAGAAACGATGTACTGACAAGTGTTGTGAGTTGTGAGAGCTGATGTGATGCAAAGTACATGAAATATTTCAAAGTGCAGCATGAGCAGTCAATTCCTTTGTCTTGTCCTGCTGCAGCACAAGTCAAGCCCAAATGTTATGTCACCGGCACCGGGAGAATAACAGCAGCAGCAGCATCGGTTTTTAACGAATCATTAACATGAATCCTTTAGTGTCGCAGCCAGAGTAATTACATCCCATACATATCATTTTACCATTATTGTGTTCCTTGTTTGCTACAGGGTAAAATTACCATCTGCAAGGGTATTTGTACTCCGTAGCACAGTGCAACAACAACATTTTCTTTATCCGTTTCCGTCGTAGTCACTTTGTTAAAAGCTGGAGTTAAGGTAGCAAAATGGAGTGCCCAATGAGCCCATTAAAATATTTTTAGGCAACCTCACTCAAGCAAGCGTAATATTTCACTTTGTAAAATAAACACTGGCCTTTGATAGAAAAGTCTGAGCGTGGAAAAAGATGGATTAAATATTTGGCTGCGAATCAGGAATGAGCATGTTGTCTGTCCGCAACTAAACCAACTGGGATATTATTTGTGAGAATGAGTAAATGTATTTAGCATTTAATGGCTTGCAAAGTCATTCCATAATTACATATAAATAAAAAGAATTACCATCTTCCTGTACATTCCATGTAGGTTTAGTAAGAAACCATTTTGTAACATGAAATTACTAGCTCGTGGTTTACTAGCGAAAAAAATGTTTCATTCACTACTCCAGGTAATTATAGGCTCTTTCTGTGAGATTCTTTAAACATTTTCTGATGCACATACTTCCTGCTAAGTTCATTTAAAGGTAAAGTGACAAAAAAATAGAAATACCGAAAATTCAATAGTAAAAGCTGTACTGTTGTTGGCTCATTGACTGTGAACAATAATTTTCAATGTTTATCGGCGGCGAGATCCCTACTCGATTCGAGTTAAGTACGAATATGCGTGCGTTTTTTACAAAGTTTGAGTAAACAAAATTAGACACAATAGGCAGATATATCAAACTGCAGATTTATTGTTACTTGGACTTGGACAATATAGGGAAGTATATTATATCTATAAGTTGCCGAGTAAAAGGATGTCGCTTCACGGATGAATTTTGTCCTCCTCCCAAACTAGCGCGTTTACCGGTAAATTCCAATTTCATGCATATTTTACTCACTTCTCACTCTAAACTTTCTGTCTTGTACAATAATCAATCATCATCACGCTCGTAGAATCCTCCTCCCATGAATTTCTTCAGAGTTTTAGCTTGTCGTTGTCGCTTTAAAATAAATATTTGTACACTTTTGCAATCTACCTAATATTTGGCGCCGCTTGTATCGCAACTTTTCAGATAAGCAGAGATATAGGTATGTAGAATTCAGCATTTTTAAATTTTAATGAGCGCAATTGATCAATTTGAAGGACACGTGCTTGACTTTGATTTTAGACAATAATGCATTATTGAAAGAAGAGGACTGACATTGGAAATTCCAAAAGTCTTTCTTTTCTGCCCAATTGACTGATATAAATTGCGCAAGGTAATGAATCCCACCGGTTATAGAGTTGTGTGATTAATTCCGTCTAAAAAATGCCTCAGTGGCAAATTCGTTGACACTGAGATATATACGCTCTCCTCTGGATGAATTGGAAGATTTAACCAGTTTAAAGTTACGTAAAGGCGCCAGTGTCACATTGAGGCATGCTTTTCAAACAATGGAATTTGCTACCAATTAAATTGCATAATATTTACACGTTTCTCTGTAAATGTATATGTTTCTGCTAAAGGCTCACTTCAATTTAATTTTGACCCGGAACTTTTAATTATAGTTCCTCTAATATATATGAATATACCAATTAAGCAATTTGTACCTTGTGCAGAGTTGATGCATATTTTTATGAGCTTCCAAAATCAACAGTGGAAGAGTAACTCTGATAAGCCATTTAAATCTTGCACGCATGTCATGAAAATGATGAGGATTTACCTTTTACAAGTTACAATAGCATACAAATTCAATGGAGGATGTAGAGACCAAGAATGAGGAAGGAAGTATCAAGCGAGTGCACACAGAAGGAAGAGGGAGTCTAATAAAATAAAAATCCCAACTAATCATTTCTCGTGTAAATGTATATCTGCTTTAAATGTGTTTACATTTTATCAGAAGGCTTATCTTCCCACTAGCACCACCAGCAACCAGTCAATCAGACGCAAGTCAGCAGCAACAAGACAAATTAATTTGGAAGAAGCATTTTTGGAAGTGTAGCCCGGATATCGACCTCTCCTCTCCAAATATTCCCACGATTAAAAACTACAACTGCTGCTGCAGAGATAAAACAGATTGAGCTTTTTTTGAAAATACAAAAGTGCACTTATTTTTTGAGGTGTATATATTTCAAGTGTATCCATCGCCAAGCCAAACAAACGAAAAAAAGCATATACAAGTAACAAGGTACATACTGCCACTCTCGTGGATTCCCAGGTTGTTTCCAAAAATGTAGCTGATGATAATCATGATAAGATGCTCTTAATGGCAACGGGGGAATTGCAGTATTTCATTTTGATTCCTTCTCTGTTGTTGTTGTCATTTTGTAATCTCTGAAATAATTTGTTTATGGTTTGCACAACGCCCAACGTGACATGAATGACTGACAAAGAATGTGGCGACAGTGACACATGCGCTCTCACCCAGCCAGCTTTTTTGTTTTCCATTCCATTCTACTGCTGATTTCCTCCTTGATGATGATGGTGGCGGAGTACTAAACTGTACAACCACCACCATCACTACGAAAACTGAGTATTTTTATGCAACTTGTAAAAATGCAGTAATAGTAACAAATAATCCAACCAGGCAGCTTACTAAAAAGACAATACCATCCACCTCCGTGTTTTTTGGGATGATGCTTTTGAAATTTAATGTCTTTTTTTATCCTGACATGACGTTCGTGGGAAATCGGATACTTGTACTGACTGAGTGGCAGAGTGACTGACTTATAACTTACCTAGTGCACCGTTCCGCTCTGCAAAAAATATCATTCCTTGCATTTATTTTGCAGTGGAGAGATTTATTTCTATCATGTTTGTAGTTTTCTTGGGTGAATGAACATGCACTCTCAGGAAAGAAGATGCGGATGGATGACAAAGGTCGTTGTCCAGTTTATTACCCAAAGAACACGCAGCGCAAAGGGAAATGACATGCAAGAAATGCGCATCAACACAATTTACGCAGAAATGTCCCAGTGCTGTTTAATTTCATAAATTAACCACACCATTTCATACGGAAGTAATATTTGAAGCGTTAACCTTTTTCTTCAGCCATTTATGTGCTTACACATATCCATTGAGCAATATCAATTACATTTACGATGCTTTATTATTATAATGCAATTGATACTTTTTAACTATTTACAGCTAATTACAAGGCCATGTTACACATTCATCAACTTGTCAGTGGCCGAATAATTAATGCAGGTTTTTGATTACCGAAACAACGCTAGGGTCGGAAAATAAAATGAGCTGCAAATGGTATCCCTCTGTCGCTACATTTATTTCAATATCCCAACTTGTGTTTTCCCTGATTAGCCCCAGGACTAATGCAGTTTTCTCCCATCGCTACCAAAAGGTTTTAGCTGGTGACGGGGACAGGGTGCGAGTGCTCCTGGAATGGGAGATTGATTTCGGAAGGGAAATAATTATTTTTGACTTGACTGCTGAGACAACTGGTTATGTAGGATTTGGGTTGAAGAGACCTTCATCCTCATTAAAAACAAATGACCAAGAAGGCATGGCCAACTCTGATATCGTGATTGGTGGCATTTATCCAAATGGAACGTCATATTTTACAGTACAGCCAGATTAACACTCTCATCTTGACAGAATTATTATGCCTTTTGAATCAAGGACAATAATGTAAGTTCAAATTACTAAAATATTATTGTGAGCGCTGACATTTTTATGGCAGGACTACCACGGGGTGGGTAACTTTGCCCCGGTTAGTGACAAAAGTCAAGATTGGGAGTTGCATGCGGCTTATGAGAATACAACGCACACATTTCTCAGATTTAGTCGACAATTGGACACTTGTGACTTGGACGATGATGTTAGGATACAGCGTGCACAGCCTCTGCTGATTTTATGGGCATTAGGATCCACCGATCAAATAAGCTATCATGGCAGGGTGGAGCGGGCCATGATTATCGTTGAATTATTAACGAAAACAATATTGCCACCACCACCACCGCCTCCTCCACAAATCACTGTGGAAACACTGAGGAAGGACTACTCCTCTTGGAAAACGGTTGTGAATGTGGAAATGAGGCGGGAGTATGCATATCGTTGCACATTCCACAGAGGACCAGAATTTCACACGAGTGCACATGCAGTCGCTGTATGTACCATCTTTATTGCAATTTTACTCACCCCTTTACACTTTATGCATTCTACTTGATTCATCATCATTTTTCTAATGCCAGTTTATGCCAGTTCTGGATGATCCGAAGGTTAATGGACATGTACACCATTTCTCGTTTTATCAATGCAAACGCCCATTGCCAACGACGACGAGACGTTATTATGACTATAAAAACGATGAATGGGCGACAATTAAGCGTTTAATTGCTGAAACCGACGGGAGTGATTGTTATTCAAATGATGATAGAATTCCTGTGAATTTATGTATGCACGTGTTGTACATTTATGGCCCTGGAGAAAAAGTTGTTAAAATCTTACATCATTAACTTGGTCTTTAAACTAAAAAAAAATTGAGGGTAGAAAGGTGACAATCCATTGCATTCCTTTCAGGGCATGATTTTCCCGGAACAAGCCGGCTACCTGCTTGATGACGGGGAACCGTTTGAGCCGGCTTACTTTATGCTTGAAGTCCACTACGAGAATCCCGGTGAACGTTTCAACGGTGTCACCTTTCAAGTAGGCATAGAGATTTTCTATACAGAGCAGTTACGACAATATAACGCTGGATTTTTCGCGGTTGCTCACGCAGTCAGCGATTCGCTATTTATTCCGCCTCACGCAGTCAATTTTAGAATTGAAGGTCGTTGCAGCTCAGACTGCACTCGAAGGAGTGTTCCAAGTGGAGGCGTTACCGTTATTAGTGTCATGTTGCATGCTCATCTTTACGGTACGACAAGCCATTATGCATAATAAAAATCAGGTAATATATAATTGGTATGTCATATTTTTTAGCTATGTTTATCATAATTTAGCACGAAAGATGAAGCTGCGTCATTTCCGGAATAAGACAGAACTCCCTTGGTTGGCAGTTGATGATAAATTTAAGTTTAATTCTCAGAGAATCCATCGGGTTCCTGAAGGAGCGAGTAAAATTTTTCCCGGAGATAGTCTCGTACTAGGTATGTATAATACATTTTTAGAATAAAATAATATTTTGTCTACTTCATAATAAAACCTGTTACAGAATGTGATTACAACACCCTATCTCGTGATACGGTGATCACTGGTGGCTTTTCGTCAAACTCCGAGATGTGCACAGCCTTTCTGTGGTACTTTCCCAAATTTGATCTGGACGACTGCTCCAGTGAATTTCCTCTAGACATGATACACAGTCTCTTTGATTATCAAAGTTCCAGTAACGAGGTTAATCGCGAACAAGTTCCAGATTTTTCCACGTATGTAGATGCCATTGTAAAGTGGGAAGATGAGTTACGAGAGGTCGTTCAGCAACTTGTTGCTTCTAATCATCGATCAAGCTGCATAATACCCAAACGTCATTTTTCTACTGAGAAAGCCATTAAGGTTGTTCCTCCCGTCATTATTGCAGATGGCATGTTGTACAAGCCTCCAGGGAAACTGATAAAAATGAACAACATTCAAACCGACATTGATGAGTCCCGTTGTAGAGATAATGACCAACGGACAACCAGCAGCTTTAAAACAATGGTGGAAAAACATGGGGGGCTTTCAGAGAAATGAATGAGGTGATTACAGGTAAAGATGAAAGATAAAGATTTTCAAGCGTACCGTCTTGCATGCACATTTTTATCTTCATTACTTTTTAAATGAATGCAAGCAGGTAGTCGTTGTTAGGAGCTTGCCATAAGCATCCAACATTACAATAATATGTTATTACCTACAATAACTAATTGCACGCATGCATTTTTCGTTTCATAACTTACGGAATGTTTTTCTTAAAATCAACCCAGTTAATGTTGCGAGACCAACTATTTGGACCAATAAATGATCACCATTCAATTTTTGTAAATGAATGCAGTAAATATTCACAAACTGACAAATATTGTGAGACGGCGCATAATATTTTTTATTATTGTTATTTTATACTGTCAAATCCAGTTCCATCCGGAAAAGGGATGACGCTGGAACGTCACACTGGGTTTTTTGTTGCTGCTTTATTAGTTGCGTTGTAGAAAGAAAAATCAGTATCCCATGTAATATCCAATCAGTCAACAAACTGCAAATCATTCTCCACTGAGACCCGAAAAATATAATTTGAAATATAAAAGTGCAAAAATGTTTCCGAGCAAAAAAGCTTGTGACGTAAATTTTGCATTCAAAGAGAGACACAATGTATCTTACTGACGACTTGGATTCAATAACTTTTGCCTACCTTGAAATACCAATCTTGATTTCTGTTTCTCCGAAATCGCCAACATAATTTTAGCGGCTGGGGACGGGGACTGGGTTTTACCACCACTATCACAGCAGCAGCATCAGACAAACAATCAAGCTATGAATCAAAATCACGATTCACGACACGCTGGAATAATATGTGTGAAGTAGAAGAGATCAGTCAATTACGTCAGCACAAATGCATACTCACAAGTTGCCAGTTTACATTGGAGGAGCCGAGCCGACAGACTGGCCATTGGAGCGGAGCTTGTATTTTGAATGCATATGGCTGTATGGTCAACTTTTCTTAATCGGCTTAAACGAATGAATATTCCATTGTTCATGTTGACTGTATGTCGTGGCATGTAGGTGCAAATTGTGTCTACTTGGTAAAGGTATCTATGTATATGGCTCGTTGTACATACATGCAAGTTACTCTGAAGTAATGCAATATGCAGTCTTGGTCTGATTAATGTCATCGTTATCATGAAAAACACAGCCTCCGGCTGTTTCTCCATAAATTCGCATTTCAGTTTCAGTTGTCCATAGACACCGATAAAATTCCACATTGTGCATTTGGGTGAATTGGCAAAGTCATTTATCCTTATTAGATACAAATTATCTCCACACTTTTGCATAAAAAATTCCATTAATGGTAGCCGTGACGAAATGTACAATATCTGATCCAATTTTCAACTATTTTATGTGGCAAGATGGAGATTCCACACCATTTTTCATAATTGCACCTTTGCGCACGGACATTATTATCCAAAATGCAACAATAATAGGCTTGGTTTTGGTTCCTACTAGTAAGGAATTTTTCAATAAAGAAGAGTAAAACAAGTGCATGCAAACGATTTTGTGATTCTGGGGGAAATACCCAAGCATGAGTAGGGAGACTGGAAAGCTATAATTCCAGCCACCACCTGAACTGTTAGCCTTCTACTGAAAAACAACAAAAAATGAAAAAATATATTATTCAAGCACGTCTTTGCTGTTGACTCATAGGCAGTAGGTATACATTTCTCATGCATGTTTTTAGGACAGCTTAACAAAAAGCCAG
Source organism: Sinella curviseta (assembly GCA_004115045.4). Taxonomy (NCBI): domain Eukaryota; kingdom Metazoa; phylum Arthropoda; class Collembola; order Entomobryomorpha; family Entomobryidae; genus Sinella; species Sinella curviseta. Next base: position 62,589,846 of record CM023201.3, read on the forward strand.
CCATCAAAGTCCATTAGCAACCGTGACAAAAAGTTGTGGCCACTGAGCTAGAGTTATGTATTATGCAAACACGCTTGAGATATCATGAATTATAATTTTTTAAGCGTTTCATGTCAACTTTTGTAAGTACATGGGTAATTACAGCCAAAAATTATTTCAAACTAGCATATAATTTCGAACACGTAACTTTTATCTCTGCTTTGAAGCTATCTTTTTAATTAAGACGCCGTTTTTATAACGTTTTCGCTTCATAAAAACGGCATTAGGCCATGATATAACATTTTTGTTAGAAAAAAAATATTTAAAAAACACTTGAAAATTGTGTTGCTGCGTTTGCCGTTGTTTTGTCATAACTTCGACTCGCCTGCACACGTCAAAGACTGGTTTCTTTTTGACACGAGCGAGACAAAACAAGAACTATTTGAAAAACCAACACTAAAAATGATCATCTTGACCACTTGCTCCAGCGCTCGGCCTGGACACACGTGGTGGATTATCATACATGATCTTTATAGTGGATTTGAATCTTTATGAATACCTTTGCTAGTTATTATTATCCTGTACTCTTGTGCGTACTTCCTTTACCCTGAGATACCTCATTCTCAGTTCAGGTAATTTTTTTCACAGTTCTGTAAAACACGTCAATTGTCAAGCACAAGTGAGTGAGCTACCACTTAATACTCCTCGCTTCGTTAACTCTTTTAAACACCTTACTGCTTTGCATTTACACACTGCTCAAGCACGCTATATACCATGTACATATAATATGCGCACCTGACCAGATACAGTAACAGGTAAACCCAGAGTGGTTGTTGTAGGTGTTTTTTTGCTATTGTTAGCGATACATAACAACAACGAGCATTCTGCTGTAAGATTGGAGAAGACTAGGTAACGCGTCTTTTGTCTTGCCATACACTTGTCCGTGTCAGATTTAAGACTGAACAAAGTATATACGCGAGGAGCGTCAGCGTCACGCTCATCATCTTAATCCAATTCATCCAGCCGCTCACTCAAAAAGTTTAAAGTTTTCAGTCAGTTGCTTGTCAGTTTTAGTGAGTGCCACATGGATGAGCACTGAGTAGCAGCGCGTCTTCCTCTGCTCCAGTAATTAAAACAAGAAAAAAAATATATAGTTCAGTCGGACTGCCTTTTTCCCCAGTTTTGCAAAATGGGGTTATTTATACGCAAGCAATGCCTGTTAGTGTGTCTAGTTTACTTGTCCAGCACTGCTCTGGCCAGCCATGCAAATCGACAGCGTGAGGTGCTGGAGGCTAACGGAAGAGTGGTTGTGGAGTGGGAAGTGGATTTTGAGGAGAAAACGATCCTGTTTGATGTTACGGCAGAAACAACGGGTTTCGTGGGATTTGGGCTGAGTCCTGTTGGAGGCATGGCTGGCAGTGACATCGTCGTCGGTGGCATCCATCCAAATGGAACCTCATATTTTTCGGTGAGACCAAATAATCACCATCTTTATTATTTATCATCATCATCACTAGCTTCCTTCCTGTGATTATCAGCAAAGGGAATTTATTAGACTTTGCCTCGTGACTCTGCAAACTAATGACGATGATGATGATGCTGTGTATTAGACAGAGGCTTATCAAAAAAGCCGTGGCATAATGTGTAAACTTATTCCGATAATATCTAGCAACATGCTACCTGTCATAATAACAAAATGATTTGTAGCCAATTACGCTCACACAGCCGAGCCATTTCATGAGATTCGTTGCGCTGTATCCACTGATCAAAAGAGAGAATATCCCCAAAAATTGCATATTATTATCATTAAAAAAGTAAAAAGTCGTTCATTGTCTATGTCATGAACTTTGATTGGCTCGAGCAACTGCAATAAATTAGTGGCAAGAAACAGTTCACAACAAACAAGACATGCAAGCAAGAGTTAGTTTATAGTAATAATAATAATTATTATGCAAATAGAAATATAACGAGGAAAATGTGCCTCTACGTAGTAAAGATGTTAAAAATAGATTTGGGATTATTTTACATCCCGATTCAATGCACATCTCCTTTTTCAGATTCCTAAAGGTTACAAACAACTCACATTATTGCGCAATGCACATTAAACATTTTTTTCCGTTAGAGCGCAACAGCAAAATAATTTGATCAGCAAAAACAGGCGAAAGGAAAAAGGGTGGTGGAAATGCTCATGATGGTGATTGTGTAGACGAGCATGCGAGATCATGAATGAAACAACACTTGTCTTGAATCTATTTCGGAATTCTAATTGAATTCTCCTGTTTGTTGGAAAAGAAACGAAATTCAATAAATTGTTTTATGCGGTTGACTTTGCAATTTTCATGAATTTATTTGTATGTATGTATGAGCATGCCCCTCTGCCTTTCTCTGCTTGTCACAGTTCATCACAGTAATTATTTTTATGCTCGAGCAAAAGAAAAAAGGAATGTATGTGGTGCCTGCCTGCTGCTTATAGTTCTCGTTTCGTTTTCTCTTCTCCGGTGAACGCCTGCCTGAACGGAATTTTTTACAAGAGATGGAATATTTTCAATGCAAATGAACCAGATATTACCTATGAAATGACATGTGTTATGTTATACTACCTATTAGTATGTATTATTATTATAAAGTGTATATTGATTTCAATGTTTTTAGGACTACCATGGCATGGGCAACTTTGCTCCGCGACAAGACACGAGCCAAGACTGGCGTCTGATCAGTGCTTTTGAGAATGCAACCCACACATTCCTCCGATTCACTCGTCTCCTCGACACATGCGACCCTCACGACGTACCCATCACTGTAAGCCGAACTTGCATGCATGTCATTAAAAGTAGCATTGGCGACAAAATAATCATCTGATCATTATCTGATGCGAATTTTAACGGTTCATTGCTTTCCCTCAGTCTTTTCACACTCTAGAGAGCCTTTGTTGCTCTCTCTCCCGATGCATAACCCGACACCATGAAAATATTCCAACAATTTATATATCGTTTCAGAGTTTTTTGCATAAGGTACAAATTTGCATCGTCTGTTTTGATCTCTATATGCATTGTAGAATGACACGTTGAGCGTGATTTGGGCATTGGGCTCCGCCGATGATCTCATTTATCATGGTGGGGAACGCGGAACGTTATCCGTGAACTTGTTGGATCCGCCACAGCCAGCCGTTGATATCTCGGCCTTCAAATCGTGGAAGATGACAGTGGACATGGTGATGCCGAGTGAGAAGTCTTACGCGTACTGGTGTACCATATACAAAGCACCCAACTTTGGAGCCAAAACCCACGTTGTTGGAGTAAGTACCAAAATAGCATTTTTAACCATTTTTTTCGCATCGTACCCCAGTCGTCGGCAAAGATAAAAATTGAAATTGCTCTGCCATCACTGCTCCTATAATTTCTGCATATACACACAAACACATATATACATACATAATATGCGTTGTCGCAATTTTATTTAGACCGCATCCATCACAAATAAATACTGCACGAGGCGTGTGGTGAAAAGCATGCAGTATGATTCATCATCATGATAAAACTATTTTGTTATTGTGTCACCACCTCCACAGTTCCGACCGATGGTAAAGGGTGCACTGTCTGTGAAGCATACTCATCACTTTGTTATTTATCGGTGCACCAATCCGCCTGGAAGAGATCCAAGTCAGGTATTCGGACCTTTTGCTGACGTACGAGGCGACAACTGTTACACCAAAGAGGCTATGGCCACGAGACCTTCCCAACTCTGCAGCGCTGTTCTCTACGTCTGGGGAGCTGGTGGGAAGGTACATACAAATACAACATATAAAAAGAATCTCATTATCACAGTGCAAACAATTAGCGATGATGATGAATGCATGTAATGACGCTGTTTTGTGGAATGCTCAGGAAATGTTCCTGCCTGAGCACGTTGGCTATCCCGTCGGCGAAGAAAAGGACGAGTACTACATGTTGGAAATCCACTATGATAACCCGCAGCAAGTAAAGGACGCCAAGTTTGAGACTGGTGTAGAGGTGTTCTACACAGATAAGCTGAGGTATGAAGTAAAAAAAGGTTAATGCACACATTTCATGGATGCTTAAGGGAATGTTTTTTACTGATACTGAGCTACTTTTTGTTGTTGTGTTGTATGTGATAAATGCAGAAAATATGATGCTGGTATGATGACAATGGGTCACACCGTGGTTGCCTCTCTGATGATACCTCCAAAAACAAAGGACTTTCAAATTACGGGTCACTGCTCAGAACACTGCACCAGCTTGGCCCTGCCACATGAGGGAATGACTATTTTCAACATTCTCATGCACACGCATCTTCAAGGTAGCCTATAATACCAAAATATAATCACGTACAAATTGCATCATTTCCTTTCCTCCGCCGTACTCATCATTATCAGCATTTATCATGTAGGTAGTCATCCTCCTCCTCCACGCATCACACTCTTTTAAGCATCAAACATGCATGCATGGTTGCGTCTGTTTTTTATACGACTTTGACACTTTTGAGTGCACGAAGTTTATGGGAATATTTCCCTTTCATTTCAGGGTCGTCTCGACGTTTATTTGTATAGCGACGCATTATAAACGTAGGTACTAATAATGTAATCATAATGAGTGCAGTGCATAATAAAGTGCATGCATCGTCGTGACCTGTGTACCAAGTCACATAAATTGCAACAATAATAGCTGGTTTAGTGGTTTATCGTTTCTACTTCACCTCCACAAATTATTTCGCATGTTTATTTTTTTTCTAACAGGCAAATGTTAAGACAATTGATAATAAGAGTCTATACATAAGATTTTTATTAATGCTCTTTGTGTGTTCTTCTGTGTTTCAGGTAAGAGAATGAGGTTGCGTCAGTTCAGAAACGGTACGGAGCTCCCATGGGTATCAAATGATGATCATTACAACTTCAACTATCAGAAGAATCGGCCTTTGCGTGAGGAGAGGAGAATACTGCCTGGCGATAGCTTGGCGTTTGGTAAGCACAAAAGCATATCGAGCAGCAGCAGCATCATTTTAATTTTTTATACTTAGTTTCGCAATGACAATAATTTAATAATAATCTCATCATTCATTCTCTTTGTTTGTTTGTTTGTGGTGGGGAGTGGGACATTTAGTTTTTCATTTATTTAGTTTTTTGCCACTTTTTTTGTATTTAATGCTTCAGCTTACCTTCTCAGGGACACTTTCTTAATTAACGAGGAATATTTTTATAATTTTCATTATTACCGTAACTGCTCAATCCTTCCAACAGAATGCCATTATGACACGTCCTCACGTGATACGCTAACGACGGCCGGTTACTCAACAAGAAACGAAATGTGCGAATCGTTCATTTGGTACTACCCAAAACTGACGTTGGAGTCCTGTGCCAGTTTCTATCCCATTGAGAAGCTGTACCAAAAGTTTGGCATTAAGGATGTGGAATGGTACTTGTTACTGCTTGTTACTTGTTGTCAATGATGGCGATGAAAATTAGAGGATGAAAAAAATACATGTAATGTTGTGTTCCCAGGCATGTTGGTCTTGAGGGTGGTCCCCAACCTTTCATCAAGTCACCAGCCTCCATGGCCAATAAAACATTTAGCCAAGCCCTTGATGAAAACATCAAGTGGACACCGGAGCTGGTGGCTGAATTGCAAAAGATGTTGGTCGAATCGGACCACGTCTCCATTTGTTCAGGAAAGGGGCCCGAGGCGGATGGACCACCAGGACCACCACCTCCAGGTGTAGGACGGGAAAGGGGTAATGCAAGACCAGGTCCTCCAGGCGGTTCACGACATCCGCCACCTCCTCCATTTGGAAAAGACAAAAATGGTCCACCACCCCCACCACCAAGCATTCCACCAGAAATCGAGAAAATGTTGTGGGTTAACTATCCAAAGTTGGAAAAGGAGTACAGACCACCTCAAACTTGCAATACTGAAGAGAATACTATTGACCACTGATTTGATTTAAAAAAGAAAATAGTACTGGTGACTGGACTCTTTTACAAATGAAGCAAAAAAATGTGATATGCAACAGCAAATTGTTGAATTGTGATTTTTAAAAATACAACCGACTTCAGCTAAATTACAAAAAAATTTCTTTCCAAATGATTTACATAACCCCTTCCAATTTCTTTACTAATGTTTGATGATATCTTTTGTAACCACAATTTTGTTCATATTTGTATGTATTTTACAGGAAACTACTATTCGTACGTAGGTATGTAGGCTAGCTTTAGTTTGGACTTTCGACATCGCCGATTTTCACTAACGGTTGGCTAACGAAAATTTTGATAATTTTAAATAAATAACTTGTTGGCACTTCAATAATCAATACGATCAATAAATTGAAATTTTACTATAAAAAATTCTTTAGTGGGTACCACAATGTACTCGTGTGTTATTTCAACATACAACATGTAATGTAATTTAAATCTCGAAAGTACCTAATATCTATATCTAGGCATATCGATCTAAAACCAATTGGAACATAATACAATAACACTTTTAAATGTATAGTAAATATAATATCCTATTTAAAGTATCACAAGTTATTTTTTATAAAATATATATTTTTCATTGTATTCAATCCGCATCAGAATCAGATGAGTCGGAACCGTACGCACCAAGTAGCCCGAGTCCGGCGGAGCTGCCCGTGGCTTTCTTTGGGCCTTCTTGTGAACTTGTGCCCACCACAACCTTTGAGCCCAGCATCGATGGCGTTGAAATGGGAGCACCAGCAGTTGTGTTTGAACTACTGACGATGCCAGAATTCACACTGGTAGAAGAGGATGCCTTTGGTTTAACTAACAGTAGGTTCTTCCGGCTTCCTCCCAACAGTCCTATGCTGGTGCCAGTCTCCTTGGGCTGAACATGGGATGTGTTATCAGTTAGCATGTCTGTGGGCTTGGTTTCACCACTCGGAGCAAATTTCTTTTTAGGTGGCGACTCGCTGTCACTATCTTCGTCATCGTCTTCAATTCTTTTCACAACCATATTCCCATTTTTCCCAAATATGGACCTGTCGAAACAAAAAAACAAACAATTCATTAGACAAAGTTCTTACAAAAGAATAAATAAATATGCGTACACGATGCTAATTTTGCAAGTCTTACTCCACAAAGGCATTGTCTTCCTCCTCTTCTCGCTTGGCCGCTTCCTCTCTCTGAGCTTCATATTTCTCCAACATGGAATCGAAATTGGGCGTCACATGGCGTTGGTTCAGCTCCTTCAATTCCGCCAAGGCCTCTAAAACTGCCATTTCGTGCCTAGAGTTTTCTGTTCTTTTCTCCAGCATCTTCATGGGATTTGTTGCGTCGTCCTCCTTCTCCTTTTGTTCTTCTTTAAGGGCCAATTCCTCCGCCTTTTTCAGCGCCTCGAAATTTCTCATCGCTCCTGCTTCAATTATGTAGTCTGTGCTTTCCGGATCCGTCTTGAAAGAAATTTCGGCAAGACACCGTGTACACTAAAAACAAACCAAATATACATTAGATTCTCTCTTAGAATTCAAACAGCCATCACAATAATTAATTTTACAAGCATTTAGATTTACAAAGGGGCCCATGTTTTCTAATTACCTTGATATAGAACCGATAAATCCGGATTCCCAAATAGCTCTGATTTTCGACATCCTCTTTCCGAGCGTTGAACTTTTTCCCCTTGTAGATATATTCCCCACAGGTCGTGCAGCGCATGTTACAGGGCGCCATCAATCGTACAGTAAACTGGCGATTCTTCGACTGACGAGCTCTTGGGATTTTGGAGGGGTCAAAGTCGGGTGGGTAATATTTCTATTAAAAACAATGAAACCATTAGATAAACCCAATGAAATAAACTAAAAGTTAAAAGGCAATACATATATTATATATTATACTTATATAATGATAAATTAAGAAACCACTTACATTTAAAACTTTTCTTTCCGACATGGTGACTGCTTGTGCTTTTTATTTCACACTTTCTCCAGTTAGCTTAACTTTAAAACTTTAACCCTCTGCCAACCAAAACACAAAATTATTTGTTGATATTTTTCAAACAGTTCCTGTTAACCTAAGCCAAAAATACGACCAGATTGATATATATACAATAATTGTATACCCTCACTTCATTTATGTACCAATTAAAAAATAGATAATTAACCGATTTTTAAATATTTGTACGAGTAGTGGTAGTAGTGAAAGGAGGACACGTCTGCTGACCGTGAGCCCGTAAACGTAAACATAAGACTGGTCGTGTTTCCCTCGCCTCTCATCCTGCAGCGAACAAAGTCACCATGTTGATTGGTGCTTTTCTGAGTGTTTTTTTGTTTATCGTTTTTTCATAATGATGTGAGGAGCGATATGAACAATGTGTTTGCTTATCGACAACGATAAACGTGCTAAAAATCTGCATTGTTCTCGCCTCACACATCTCTAACCTAACAACTCTACAATTACTAATCACACCTTAACCGACCATGCATTGGAGGGTCCAAATTTCTCTGTCACTGATCCTCGTCCTAACATGCTATTCGAATGGCGTTGTTGGTGAAACGGAGCCCATTAACGCTATCAAGTGCTATCGATGTAACAATGGCTATATTGCTTCCCCAAAATGTGTGAACGCTCCGAATGAGGACAAGCGCATAAAAGTTGTGAAAAGTCAGGGGGATGACGCTGACTGCATGTCCGTAACCGAGTTCTTTGCCAAATACAACATGGTCACCAACGAATGGTCGAAGCGGACGCTGAAGGGCAAAGCAAAAGGACGCAGCACTGCTCCTGAAGGTAGATCTCCTGTCAGCTCAAAAATATCAAATTGAAATTGGAAATGCGACAATTAACCCGGATATTTTGTTCCTTGTGAAGCAGATTTGATTGCCTACTGTGCCACTGTTGTCGTACAAACAAAAGAGGAGGCGGTTCCGCAAGTGTACCGAGACTGCGTTAAAGGGACCCCGGAAGAAGTGAGCAGAAATTTTAGGAATACATTTGAGTTTGATCTGGGCAGTGACGACAATGGTTTTAATATGCCTGAGGGAAATTCAACAAAAAATGAATGTAGCAGTAAGAAGGTGGAGTCCGAGCGTGGTACCAGAGTGGTCAACGTCTGTCTGTGCCAAGGGAATTTGTGTAACAGAGACAAGGCCAAAGCAATCGGCGGAGGATGCGCTGGATCGAGATTGCACTTCCTGTTTTACTGGCTATTGTCCACTGTGACCTTGACTTGCATTGTCCGATTCTCTGGGGGTTTGTAAAAATGCTTATATGACGTATGCCCGTTTGAAAATGGGTTTAACAATCCAATCACAAAATCGTTGTAAGTTTGTTTGTATGAATTGTCAGTACTAATGAATAAATACCGAACAAGATTTTAAATTATATAAAGGTGAAACAGTTCCATTAATTTATTCATAACATATTTTTTAAGCTAGATATGTTTTTAATATTTTGAAAGAAAATTGTATGTACAATTAGCAAGTGCATCCGCCAACATTAGCTCCACAACTGTAGAGACATATGCAACGAAGCCCCATTATACCCGAACATCTCCCGTCACAGGGCGACCCTCTGTTTCCGGTAGACATGGTCTGCCTTCTGCAGTACGCCATACACTGGTTCTGATTGAAGGGGCATCCATTGTTGTTGTCACTGTTGAAGAAAAATGCGTTGCATTCTACAAACAAACGAAAATACATCGGTACTGGTACTCATATATTATCAATTATCCGAAATATTATGTAAGTATTATGAAAATAAATGTACCCGTGAATATATGCGGACCCATTATCAAAACCGTCGCAAGAAGAAGAAAGGTCTTCCATGTTATCCCTGTCATTTTTACTTTACTGCCTATCTGTGTCAAAGGAAAGTCATGCACGAAGATGTACGATGGTAAGAAATATCTTGTACGAGTTTCTTGTGAATTGAATTTGATTTGATCTTTGAAATGCGCAGATTTTGTGATTGGGACGATGTTGTGTGGTTGTGTCATGCGCTTTACAAAGCTGGATAAGCGCAAAATGAGAGCACCATTTGCTGATCCACCTAGGTACTAAACTGTACGAGCTGTTATTGTCAGTTGTGCAAACATTAAATAAATAATGCGTACTGCTCGTCACTTCGGATTGTCAGTTTTTTTCATAATAAGAATCAATAAATTTATTTTCAGTTACAATAAGGTTTACCTAAATTGCATTGTATGAGTGTAAATCTACTGATTGACAAAAATATATACATCCTGTTTTATAGCATCTCCGCACATTCCAAACATTCTCAAAATCAACAATTTCATCTAACAAAATAACAAAAAAGCTAAAGCCTTGCTCCATTTCCTCCCATAAATGCATATTATAAAAAAATTACGCAGAAATTGATTTCACTATTGATCCTTCCTTTTGTCAATTTCACATTACAATATTAATAATAATACTACAACAGTTTAGTATATAGAATAGTTAATATAAAGAATACTATGAAGTCAACCTTTGGTCCCCAGAAAAGGTCACAATAGTGTTTTAATTTCAAACTTACAATTTAAACTATATGGAAGATGAAAAACTAGATGAACATGTTTCTTCATTTCTACTTACTATTACTGATAGTAATGTGCTACTTGATTTCATTTCGATACAAATAAATTACGTTATCAGTATAGTAAAAAATATGTTTTACGTGACAGGTTATCCTCTGTCAATAATACTTATAATTAATGTTACACAGCTTTACAATGATATACCAGCACTCATATTTGATTAAATTATATTTTGTTCACAGTACATGTTTTTGGTAGGCACATTTCTGGAAGGCATAATGTTTTATTGTTGCTGATTGCGCTGTTACAGGTAACTCCTACAATGAAACTCCCCGCAAGCAAACCACATAATTGATTGTTGTATGTATGTTGCACGCCCCCACATCTGTGGCCTTGTTTTTTTTGCTCAAACAACTTCGCTTGGTCTTTGGAACTCGCTTAGCGCCTGAATAGGGTTCTGTCGCTTTTGCGACGCTCGTCTCACTATGGCACGGATCTCTTCTGGCTTCTCCCTCCTCACCAACGGCTTCTTCTCTGGCGGCTTCATCTTCCACACGACCTTACTAGCCGCTCCAGTCCCTCCAGTTCGAGGTATTTTCGCACTGGCAATGTACGATGTTTTTACAGTTAGCACCACAGCGGTCATCAAATTCTTGGCGGCCTGGATCAGCGACGTGGCAGAGTCCAGTCCAGAAACTATCAAATCTCCGCTAATGTTCTGGACGTCCGCCTTCACTTTCGATGTGATATTCAACTGATGGCAATACAGGGCTATTTGACCCAGGTAGGCAAGCAAATCCTTTTTGGTGGAGCCCTCTGGGCAGTGCTCTGCAATTTCACGGGCAAATTTATCCAGCTTGGTGCCCAGCTCGGAAATCTTTTTGGCCGCGTTGATAACGTCCATGGTGGTTTTTAAGGGACCCTTTCCCCAAGTAAAGTCTGTCATTTCCATCATGATGACGCACATGTGCTTGGCCAGCACAATGATGTCGTTGCCACTGTCATCCCATTTTGTCACCTCGCGGTCAAACTTTTGCTTCTCGTTGCGGAAGCTCTCTGCATGCTGGACAATCTTTTTCCTTTCTTCTTCCGGTAGTTTCTCAAAAGCTTGCTACTCAAAAGGAAACAACAAAAAGGCATAAAGAAACAACTGAGACAAAGGTAAATGGCTCATGCTATATAATTTTTGAAAATCTTAGCTAACCCGACGCTGCATCCTTTCATCAGGCATATGCTGACTTCCGGTGACTCCGCTTACTGCAAGTTTACATAATAATAAGAACGTTTATTTATTACTCACATAAAATGTTCACTTTAAAAAATATTTCATGATATTCTTACTTTTACTTCCTGTCTCCGTTTTGCTCTCGTCAATGACCACGTCATCAGGATCCAATTCATCGTCATCCTAAAATCAGCCCAAAAATTAAATTATAATGCTCTACTACTACTACATGGGTGAATCATAGATGTAAATGTAAGTTTACGACATGGGAAACTAACCCTTGTAACAAGTACAGCGCGTCTGATTTCCCGAACACCATCGTAGACACGACTGGAGGCATCAATGAATTCATTTTCGTCGACGTCTTTCACCGGATCTGAGGATAAAGCTTCAACGGCAATCTCCACCCGCGACACAAAGTTTGGCATTACAATGTCCTTCAATTCCTTCACAGCACCGATAACATACTCGGTGTACTGTCCAGGTTCGTATTCATTCATTTCTGAGACGACGACCTCCGTTACACGCCCAACTCTGCCTTGTATAGCACCTGCGGTTCGGTCCAAAGTCTCCGCGTCCTGCTCTTGAACTGCAGCAATGCATTTGTTCACGTCCTCAAGAATGTGATTTTCTGCATTCAAAGCAAAAAGCAATTAGCTTCAATGTTAATTTTCACTACAGTATAACAATTCATATAATAACGCAATGTTACCTGTCACCGCAAGCAAGTCATCAATAATTATAATGTCATCCACTGCCTCCGTCAGAATTTTGGTCTGATTTTCCCATGTCCGTCGGAATGTTTCCATATTATCCAGTGCCGGCTACAAACAAGTTTACAAAGTCAATAACGAGTTCGTCAACCAAAACATGCACGGATTCAGATATAAGACTTACTTTTGATTTTGGTCTAGCAGCTAAAATTTTGGCAGCGTTGATAACTTGCGGACAGAGGGACTCGATTTGGGCGGCCGCATGGCGAACCATCTTTACCCCGTCCTCCTTGTCAGACATACTGCAGGAAAGATTTGCCACCTCGACCAACTTCCGAGCGTGTTCGTTAAATACTTGGGCATATTGCTCCACCTCGGATTCGCTTCCCGACTTGGCCGCCTCAATCAAAATTTGCAGCGGGGTGTTTGTATCCAAGAAGCTACAAACCCACACAAAATGGAATATTATGTCATGCATTAATTATTAACCTAATTAAATATGATATGCAACGCTTATCAGTTTTGAAACATTGTTTGCATACCTATCGCAGACATGGTCCACAACAGCTTTGCGCAACTGACGCCTCAAGTCCTTTGTCTTTTTGTTCATGTGTTCTGCGGCCAACTGCAACTTTTCGCTCCCTTCCTTCCTTCCAGCCTGCAATGAATAAAATGAAATGCTATTACAGGACACCAGGAACCATGCCGTACACTCAGAGAGATAATGACAAGCTTTAGCACTTACGTTAGACATGTATTCCTGTAGCAGGTCCTGAAGCGCCTGCCGTACAGCATTGCATTCGGCAATGATCCGTTCCCTACGATCATCCCTTGTGGAGGAAGAGTCTGCCATGAGCGCAGCCCCACTGATTATAGACTCCAGTTGCTCTTCTAATGAAGGTCTCGTTGATTTCTCGCTGTATTCCATTGGACTCATAAAAATGTTTTTCTAGAAATAATTGGATATATCTATTCAATGTAAACATTCATCCATTAATTAAAAATTAAATTAAAAATTGAATTTTAAATTTACATCCAAATCGTTGAGGGCAGCTGCCAACTCTCCTGGTCCATAGTCTGCGTGTTCCTGGGTTTCGTTGTGCTGTTTCCCCCGAGCAATATCGGAGATGGTGTTGACCGCTTCACACACTTGTCTCAACACAAAGTCCCTGTTGGCCTTTGCTGCTGCCAATTCTGGATGCCTCAAGTACACCTTGGACGCGGTCATTAGCATGGTGGAATGCTTTTTGAGAAGGGCCCTGGCCGCCGCCAGGTCGTCCCTCAGTTGAGGATCCCTCAACTCTTGCTGGCGCCTGGCCGCCTCTCGCAACAAATCGTTGGCATTCTTTCCAAACTGCTTCAAGTTATCCAACAGCTCAGCCTGGTTGGAGGCATTCTTAAGTCGCTCAAGATCGTCCTCCACCACTCGGAGGGAGCGGAGCAACAGGTGCACATCCACCATGTCGGCCAAAATCAATAGTCTTGTGACGGCTGACAAAAGAGCTCTCGCCGCACGAACCATGTTTCCTCTCTTTTGCGAAGAGCAAGGGTCATCTGCAAATTCCCGGGAGGTGGAAGTCATCACTTCTCCAGTCTTACGAACCTCTTCCACGGCAAGCAGCATGTCCTCACGAATTTCGATATTTTCATCTGCAATCAGCTCCCCATTCTTGATAAAGTTTTCTGTCGCCTTCTCCACGAGGGCGACAAGAACATGGGCCCGCTTGGAGCGACCCTTCTTCCGAGACGCGTCTGTATTCACCAGTGTCGTAACCTAAAACGAGAAAAAGTATTAAAAAATTAACCAAACTGGGGCATAGTGATGATGATGATGCGTGACATCATCATGTTCGTCATCCACTATAAAATATTCTATACACGCCCAACTCTCTGTCTTATCCAAATATGAATTTTTCTGATTGAAAATGATTGTACCTTCATCACAAGCGGCTGTAAAGCCATTTCCACGGAGCGTGTCCGAATTTCAATATTCTTTGGATCCCATTTCAGCAACGGCACATGGCCGTTTGCTCCTGCGGATTGATCTGTATCGTTGCCTAAAGCCATCGTTGTAAAGTGGTCACATTCAGCTTGGAAAATGAATGAACAGTTGGAAATGTATTTGGTAATTGCTGATGTTTGGGTTAGCTCCTCAGCACCACAAATAATTAAGGCTCCTAGATAATTAAAGCACCACTACACATAGGATGAGTCACAAGTCAATAAAAAGGATTTTAACTGCCATCATCGCAATATTAAGTAAGAGTGAACTTTCGAACAAGGAGATATTTTCAATAATGAAAATTGTCCGTTTATGAATAAAATCCGCTCAGTATTGTCTTTGGTGCACTGTTTTAAAATGATTTGTAGATTTGTTAGTGTCAGGAAGAGAGAAACTTCACACGAGTCACTTCAATGGGTGTATATAATAATGAGTAATGCACTTGATGTACATGCAGCAATACGAACATTATTTTACTGTGGAGTTTTAATGGAAAACATTATGCCTCATCAAAACTATTGACTATGCAGCACCATCCCAATCTCATTCCTCTTACTTCATTCATACCTAAGGTAGACCTGAGAGATGAGAAAACAGGGCTTTTATTGTTGTAGTGTTGGTTTTTAACGTATGCTATGACAAATATAATGTATGCGAGCAAGCAGCTTTCAATTCATTGCAGCACGAATAATAATTACTCTTTTTGTCAGTAGTAGTCATCTAGACAGGATGAGAAAAGGGAGATAAGATGAGAAGGATGATTAATCCATTTCTCAGCACAGAGTTTCATTCATTTTCATGTTGAAGGAGCAACAAGTAAAAAAAAGTTTTACTTTTGTCATCAACATCATAGGCATAGGTAGTAATATTAATATTACATTTACATACACACACGGTGCAAAATGAAACACAGCAGATATTGCTATTTGTTAGTAATTTAGTAAGCATGTAAATACTCTGTACTCGTGTGTGGTAAGGTTATCAATGGAAGAAGCATCCCGTACCCGTACAATGCTTAAAATGAATCATCATCATCATCGCTCAATTTTTACATTCTTGCATAGCATTCTTGGGGTTATTTTATCACATCACAAATAATATCACAAATGCAACGTAAAAAGTAAGTTCGATATAGGTATGCACACAGGCACGTTACATGCCGCACGTATAAGCAAAATGTAAGCAGATTGTCAACAACGAAAAAAAACTGTTCAAGTGAAACAAGCAAAAGCATCAAATCAAGTATACATTCGTAAAACATCATTGTCAAACTCTCCTCATGCTTATGTATTGTGAACTTGGACCAGAGATCTTGCAGCCTATTATACTAACGAGAAAGAACCTATGCATTGAAATAAAGTTTTGAAGTAGCAATGAAGTCAATTTCCTTACTAGAGTTTCAAGTTGCCCCAAAACTGGCAAGCTGGTTTTACTTCTCAAAAGTCAAAATATGAGCATCTGCTCAGATCTAAAAACTCTCGACCCTATTGCTAACTGCGTAAACGAACAAAATACTTTTCTTCATACGTTGCTTAAAATAAGCCGGATCACCAACATCATAAATGCAAGTTAGGTATATGTAAGCTCTCATGTCAATTTACTTGCACAGCACAGGTAAACGATCTTTCATTTTTACCTGTGTTGTAATATTCCTTCGTGAAAAGGCATAAAAGAATGTCAGCATACCTGTCTATTGTATTGTGAATTTTGCTTCGCACAGTAATTTCATGTGCTGCTTTGCTTAGTCTAAAAATGCTTACCTGACAGCCACAGCTGTATGCACCATTTCAGTTGTACTCTCCGCAACAATGTAATCCGTTCAACAATACGAAAATCAAAATGCTGACTCTGCAGTGTTTTACGTTGCACTTGCAGGAGCAGCAGCAGGTCATTGAAAAGAGTCGCCAAACTTGAGGGTTTAAAAATTGGACTATTTTTAGAACAATGTATGGGTTACCTGCGCATATATAAAAGAGTCTGCGACAACGACGACAAGAGGAGCCTTCCATACAGTTAATTACTCAGGAAGGAAATACACCTGCAAATACATAATTGGCTGTCATACTCGCAGCCGCAAGTAATGCAGCTACATAGAGCAACTGAGAGTAAATGCCGATCTTTACTGCTCAAAATCAATCAAGTAAAAAAGGGCGAGTGAGAACGCATTGTCAAAGCACTGGCTCTCCGCACAATTATATGACACCTGTCACAAAGTCTATCAAAATCTAGTAAAGGAACATAAAAATTAAATTGCAATATATATATCACATTGCAATTTGCAGTGTTTCGGACAAAAAATAGCCGCTAATTCAAGTTCCGAATGAAAATGGGGGTGAAAGAGAAGGCAAGGTCTATGGGGGCTCGAGAGGATAACAGCAAGAGGAGAACCAACTTGCTCCAGGTGAGAATCAATTCCTAAAGTATCTTAATTAGCTAGATACAATTGATTAGCAGCTATGCGTTTACTTGTATTTTTAAATGGACACACAGAACACTACTGACGAATCCTCAGAAGGGGAGCTCTCACTGAAGGGTTCAAGCAACAATACCAAGAGCTCGAGAAAAGAAGTAAAAAATGTCACAAATACTGGGCACACAGCTTTTAGTCACCAACAGAGTAGTTCATCTAGCAGGGCAGAGTTGAATGATCCTCCAGCAGTGGATTCAGAAAGTAATCCGAAAAGGACCATTTTTGAGAATGCGGAAGAGGAGGGTTTCTGGACAATTTCATTTGAAATTGACGTTGTCGCCTTCGGACTGTTTATACTGGCAGCAGCCACCAGATTCTACAATTTGACACATCCTCATAGCATTGTGTAAGAAGATAATATTATGATTATGAAGTACACACATAATTACTTTCTGTCAAAATGTATTCAAATGGTGTAACAAGTTTTGTTGTACTTTTAGATTTGATGAGCTTCATTATGGGAAATATGCAAGTTTGTACATGCGCCGTATTTTCTTTTTTGATCCACATCCGCCCCTTGGAAAGCAGTTAATTGCCGCCTCCTCGTATCTCTTTGACAGATCTTACAATGGTATGAAGCCTTGCATTTACCGACGAATCTAAAATTCTGACATTTTTATAATGTTACAATCTGTTTGTATACAACACAGGCACCTTCAAATTTGATCGAATCGGCTCCCCATATCCGGATTGGGTACCCGTCTTTGGACTTCGTTTCATCCCAGCGTTGATGGGCTCAATGCTCCCGTCGTTCAGTTACATTTTATGTCGGGAAATTGGGATTGGGGTCCGCTTCGCCATCCTCACCGCTCTTCTTCTCATCCTGGACAACGCCCTTCTCATTCAGTCCCGCTACATTCTAATGGAAATGCCCATGATCGCCTTTGGTCTCCTCAGTCTCATTTTCGCAATCAAGGCCACCAAGCAACTCAACTCAAACAAAAGTCTCCTTTTTGTCGCAATCTCCGCCTTTTTCGGCACTCTCAGTCTCAGTGTAAAGTACATTGGCTCCTTCTACTTGGCCATGAGTGGCTTGGTCATCTTTTCCATATTTTGGACAAGAGTTGTCCCCAGGAAAGATCTGAAGGCTCCCCAGATTCTCCTCAAAATGGGAAGTGTGTATGGTCTCTTTTTCCTCACATTCTTGGCTACCTACGTGAGCATTTTCTACGTACATCTGGTTGTTCTCACCCAAGCTGGACCCCACGACTCTGTGATGACCTCTGCGTTCCAGGCGAGTCTTAAAGGAGGGCTTGCCTCGATTATCAAAGGCCAACCAGTGCAAGTCAGTCATGGCTCTCAAGTGACACTCCGACATGCTTTAGGACGCCCCTGTTGGCTTCATTCCCATCTTCACAACTACCCCATCAAATATTCGGACGGGAGGGGATCTTCTCATCAGCAGCAAGTGACTTGTTACTCTTTCAAGGATGTCAACAATTGGTGGATTGTTAAACGACCGGACGTAGACAACTTGGCGGTCAACGAGACAAAAGATGTTATCAAGCACGGGGACGAGGTGCACTTGGTGCACGGAATGTCTGGAAGATTGCTAAACTCTCATGATGTTGCTGCTCCACAATCCCCTCAGAACCAAGAAGTGAGCTGTTACATTGATCACAACGTTAGCATGAAAGCAGAGCCTCTCTGGCGGGTGGAAATTATTGGGGGATGTGGTGGCTCCCAGTCCAGTGACGGCTGCGAGTGGCATGCCGTGAAGAGCATGGTTCGTCTAGTTCACGTTACTTCCGGACAAGCCATGAGAATGAGCAGCAAGCAATTGCCGAAATGGGGTTTCCACCAACACGAAGTCGTCACCGATCGAATTGTCGTTCAGGATGACACCGTTTGGAATGTCGAGGAACACCGATACACCAAGGCAGAGAAGGATAGAGATCGGGAAAAGGAGCTGCTCGAGGCGGAAATGATCCCTACAAAGCCAACGGATCTCACCTTTGCCTCCAAATTTTGGGAGCTTCAATGGAAAATGCTGCTCAGCTCTGGTTCTTCATCGCAGACTGAAAGTCACGCTTACGCTAGCTTTCCGTCGGAATGGTTTCTGCTCAGCCGGGGCATTGCGTACTGGATTGGGGGAGCAGGCACAAACGCCCAAATTCATTTGCTGGGAAATCCTGTTATCTGGTTGACCGGAAGTGTGGTGCTCCTACTTCATTTGGCTGTGGTTACCTTTTACCTTCTCAGAAGACGACGACTCTGTTTTGACCTGGAAGACCAGGAATGGACCACTCTGCTCCTCCAAACTTCCATTTGTTTTGGAGGGTTTGCAGCCACGTATATTTACCACTTTTGCGTGGACCGAACGCTTTTCCTCCATCACTACCTGCCAAGCTACGTATTCAAAATTATGCTTTGCATCAGCACCTTTCATCACCTTCACCACATGTCCAAGAGGGTTCCCGTACTGAGATATCTCATGACTGCGGTTCTCCTCGTTTGGAGCCTTGCTGTAGTCTACACATTTTCGAGATTCCTGCCAACTAGCATCGGATATCCAGCTCTGTCGAGAAAGGAACTGGAAGACTTGAAATGGAATCAAAATTGGGACTTCATCATTCAGAATCCACATTAAGTGACCCTGACCAGTTGATCTTGACAAAATATCAAATATCATATTTATAATTACACATACAACATAAGCGAATCTCGTTTTTTAAGGTGCTTCACTGTACATAGATATATTTTTATTATTTACAATATTTTGTGGGGGACTCATGAAGGTCCATCTTGCATTTTAAACGAAGCAGCATTTTAAAAATTACATATACTCAAAATGATCACAAAATGTCACATTTTATTTATTTACAAAATATTTATGAATATATTTGAAAAATGCACATTATAGGAGTTATGTACCACTACTTGTGTAACAAGGAAATATTATAGTAGTCGTATAATTATTTATTTATTTAAAGTGTAAACTCTGGAATGTTGGCCAATTTAATAAATCATCGTCGACGACGCATACCCTGTAGTGAAATTCATGCATACTTAAAAATTAAATTAAACGCATTCTAGTGAAAATTGTTATCATTTCATCACTTCCATTAAAAAGATAAATTATTGGAACTCATAAACCTCATCTTCTTGCTCTGCTGAGATATTATCGTAGAGTGCCATTAGTGTGCTCGCGTCAATCTGTTGCATTTGCATTGTTTGGCTTTTGAGCTGTTTCAGTTGCTCTTTCGTTTTTCGTCGAAAGAAACCACACTTGAACATTACAAAAACGGTCAGGAGAAATAGTAGTATGGTTCCACCCGCTCCGGAAGCCAAGAAAATTCAAGCAGGGACCTTCTTGGCCAGAACAAAGCCTCGTTACGTGCTCCCCATTTTTCTATCAACTTTGCGCAGGTAATGTACAGACATAACGGTCTCATATGCGAATACCTTTGGTCTCTGCGGTAACCAGGTTACCTGTGACAAGGTTTGAGAAATAACGGATTTATTGGATGGCTTGCCGAACATGCGTTAATTATAGATGCATTATTATTTACCAACGGCTTCCTGCAGAAGATACATTTGAATCCTAATTTCTTGGACTCCCCTTGACGACAGGTCCATGTGTCACATGATTTTCTGACACGATATCGAAGGCGTCTTTCCGACACCTTGACAACCAGATAGGGAGATGAACTTGTCCTCGGATTCCGACTTGGATGCCGTGATGGATAGGACCACTTTTCGATTTTTATTCCGGTCCAAGGTTGAGAGTTCGAAAAACTTGAAATATATTGTTTCACAGTGAATGTCCTTGAATTGTCACAAACTTACATGAAACATTTATTGTTGATATTTGCACACCTATAATAGCATATGCATAAGACATACCGGCGTAGAAGGATTTGCAACCCCAAGAACGCTTGTCGATGCTCCATTTATGTTCAGGTGAGTGGGAACGAGTACTTCCACTTTCACCCCGTTCATTGTTGTCCCAGAAAATCCCGAATTTTTGATAATGTACAGTTGTACAAGATTCACCACAGTGGTTTCAGTTGGATCGATCTCAGATTGCCCCGAGGCAGGAACCCTCGCCTCCACATTAATGACCACATTTCCTGCGTCTTATCCGACGCTTCGCTTTCTTCTGCAAATGCTTCTAGCGTCCAGTTCAGCTCACCATTGGTCTGCTCTCTCTTCACTTTCAAATGCTGCAAGTTGGAAACTTCCAACACAGACTTCACTTCCCTGGCGTGATGCAAAGGTCTGGTACATTGAAGTGTATGCGCAATGTTAAACTGACCCCGCTCCTCTCTAACTTCCACTGAAGGTTTGCACTGACCAATGATCCCAGGAGTTTCCTGCCAAACAAACCTCAGCACACTTGGATTAATTTTAAAAGTGTTTATGTTGAAAGTAATGCGAAACGTTGGTCGGTAAGCGGTTTCCTTTGGTTCGAGACAACGACTGAAACTGCCATTGACTCCACTTGGCCAATGAAAAGAGATTTCCCTCCTCTGATCCATTCTTTTTGTTTAGTTATATCATCAGTCTGTCTATAAAATAGTTTGGAGCTTATTCTCAGGTCGGGATCACATTTGGGTATTTTGTCGGAGTCACAATTGTCGCTAGCAATTTCCAAACTCTCTAATCCATTTTATGTTGATGGAATTGGAGATGGAAGATACGGATTGAAATTGCGATAAGCCTGTTGATAAGCTTGGTCCTGGTTTATATATTGGTTGCTGTACACTATTGAGTAGGATACACGCGTGGTGTACAGTTTGGTTATCCGTAGGCTCTGTTTCATTTTACTTGAAACTTGCACGGACTAAAATGGGCTCAACGTTGGTAAGAATGTTTTGTGTAATGTCCCTGGTAAGATTGACAATATCTAGACAATGCGTTGAAGCAGAAGGAATCTGATGTATCGACTCCATTTGGTTTCTCTGGTTCCCAACATCTACCCTCATTCCTTTTGAATCAACGTCAAGTCCCAGCCATGCATCTAGAATTGGTGATTAGGTAAGTAAGCTGCAATTTTCATTTGGGTTTTTACAAAAATTGTACATATACTGGCATGTAATTTAAATTTTCCATACTGAGATTGACTTTAGGTGCAGGAACGGAAAATTGCAGTTTGAAGCATGTTCGAACTCGGAAGCTCTGTTGACTGGGTAGTAATTTCAAAATTCTCCCATTGCCCTCATTACTATCTGCAGAATGGATACTGACGTTTAATGAAGGCGTTATAATAGATCGAGTTCTTAGAATAATTACACAATGGGAGCTCGAAGGCCGAAACTACCAAATCCGGGGTGCCATTTTCATCAAAATCCAAACCATTCCCACCAAGCAAGTATGTTTCAAAGCCATGCTTGGGAATGGCCAATGACTTTCCTCGAATTACCTGGACGGGTTTATCGGAAAGGGGAAATCCGCCATGATATCGGTTCTAATACCGTTGTCATCATAGGGGGCGCTTACAGCAAAGTCTTCCCTCGTGTCAGCGTTGATATCACCAATATTACAAATGGCGCTACCGAAACGGCCGCCCCTGGGAATTTTCAAGGGACTGCTTGTCTTGGAATCTGTGCACAACTTGGGCCGAAGGGGCTGTGCAAATTCGGGAAGTCTGGAAACATCAAAATCAAAACACATCCGGTGCTGTATGTATTAGCGGAAGTGAAGTCGGGTGTGTACATTGGCGCTCCAGCAAGCAGCTCATCATATCCGTCACCATTCAAGTCCACGGTGGCCAATGCGCAACCAAAGTAGCTTCCCAATTGCTCTCCTTTATACGTCGCGATGTTCCGGGTTGTTTTAGTATTAAAGACTAGAATGACCAAACCCTTAAGATTCTCCCCGCGAGGTGCCCCGCTGGCCAGACAGTAGCCGCTGCCTCCAGATCTTCCAGAAGTCACAGTGTAGCCAAAATAGAAATTGATCTCTGCCTCAAATATTCTCGTGTGTTCATTGTGTAGGAATAATTAATCATATTATTATTGAAACTGTCGAGTATATTTTATTATTTTCTTTTATCTAATTACGCACTCGCAGTATCATTGCTACAAGTATTTCGACTATGTTGCCACCCATTCCTTTTCCACCTCGGAACACAAAAAGTCCACTACTGCCGGCACTCAAACTTGCCCCAATCCACTGTTCCATTTCACTCTCTCTTCCTGTTCGCAAGTGTGGAGTTGAATCTATTAAATATATTAATGAGTTACATATTTCTAGTTGATCTTATCAGACACTGATAAGCCAGTTATCATGACTGATCAGAATCTTTGTATAATCTGTTGCTACACATTTCAGTCCAAGCCAAGTCGGTTCATCAGCCCCGAAGCGCGCCAAAGCTTAAAAACATTTTGCAAGGAACTCGGCATTAATTTGGAGGGAGGGAATGGAAATGCAGGAAACGACCTTCGCCTCCTCTTTGGAGATCCCCGCCTCAGTGTGTGTGGCGACCAGGACCATTCCATTTTTTGAAGGGGATCACTCCAACCAGGACAGCTCCTCCAATAGCGACAAATTTCCTGACTCTCCCCCCACCCCTCCTCCAGCGAAAAGAAGGATCCTTCGACGAACGACTATAGTGAAGCCTGAGGTGGAGGAGATGGAGGAAGATCCTGAAGACTTTTTCGACAGTGATCTCTGCCACAAACAAAACGGTGAGGGGGTGATGATGGCTTGAGAAGAGCGGGAGGAGATTTTATGGAGGAGGTGGAGGCGACAAAATCTGAAAGGCGAGTGAAGCGCAAGTACAAACGACGGAGGAAACGGATGTGCCCCAATGATGCGGGAAGAGTGAGGACTCAGCAGAATCGTCTTTTGAAATACGGAAATTTGTAAGCCTTGAGCACATACGAATATCAGACTTCCAAATTGGAAAGAAAGAAAATAAAGTTAATTATATTTTTGAATTAGACTGACTCCCGAACGAGCAGCCAAGTGGAAAGTGGAAAGAGGATCTCTTGAGCCGCGTCTCTGCGACGGAGCAAGAGCTTATCGGTGGGGAGGGGTACAAGGGAGGAGGAGCTGCAGAAAATCAGTTTCGGGTGGGCGAGGACGACGGCCACCTATACTTTCGAGGGATTGCCGTGAACTTGGTGGAGCGGAAGCGGATGCTGCAATGCCAGCGCTGCTACAAAATGTACTTTGAGGAGAGGGACGTGACTGGCACTGACCTGCACTTGCAGACGCTGATGCGCCAGCACATTCTTAATAAGCACTGTGGTAAATAATTTACCTTCATGGAAAAAACACCATTCTGCTCCTTTTTGTATTTCCGGAATAATTATTGTTATTTGAATTTTTGTTGCAGTGGTTAAGAAGAAGAAGGCGATGGAGGAGATGGAGGTGATCGAGTACACGAGCCACACCAAGTCAAAGATAACCTACAAGCTCGCGGACAAGAACCGCTACTCGTACACGCGTCGCTGTGGGAAGAAGGAGGTTGGGGCGAGCTACTTCCGGTGCGACTTCCGCAAGGGCAACTGCAGCGCCAGCATCCTCCACAAGAACGGCAAGTACATCCGCCTGAGAAAGGGCTGGAACCCGGAGGACGGCACGCACACCGTCCACCCGCCCGACGTGGACCGGACCAACAAGCAGATTGCGCTGGGGCAGGCCAAGTACATGTATCTCACCGACGACTCCAAGACGATCGACGAGGTCTGCAATATCATCCTGGACCAGACTGGAGCAGCTCCGCCGCCGGTTCCACTCACAAAGCTGAAGCGAGCGATGGTCTACTCCAAGTATGGGAGTCGGGGGATGGCACCGGAGGAAAAGCTGAGTCAGGTGCTCCAGTGCTCCTTCTGCGGCAAGATTTACAAGGAAGGGAGGGGACTCTCCAGACACATGGCCGCACAGCACCAGGATCAAAAGCTGAGGAGGGAGGATCTCGTCGTAGAGGAGCAACCCCAGTCCTGCCCCACCAAAGACCTTCGTCTACTCAGGAGGGAGTCGCTGCTAAAAATGGGGGTGCCCATCAAAGGACCTGGGGCGCATCAAAAGAAGCAAGTGGCCGTTGGAGGTGATCATCCGGAAACAAAAGAGACCCATCAAGTCTCCGATCCCTCCACATCACCCTCCATTGTCTTCAGCAATCCCTCCGCTGCAAACAATTTCGTGAACCGATGCATCAACGCCATAATGCAACAAGTGGGGATATCAGCGCCAGCCGCCAAGGGTCCCTCGTCTGAGCCCCCACTTGTTACTGTGGGAGCGACCACCTCTCCCTCGATCCAGCTTCCCTCACCCACCTCCTCGGAGCAACCGGCCGTGGTCAGTCATTGTGCCCGAGTGAGTCCTGTGCCCCATTCGAACACCACCAGCCCCCGCTTCCTTGGCAACCAGCAGGCGAATCACTGCAGCCAGTCCCAGCGACCTCCCTCCAGTCCATCTCTGCTCCAAAATCCTCCCCACCAGGGACAACCCTACAACACAACTTCCATAGCCGTTCCCCCGGGGGGCAACAATTCTGCTAATCCCGTTTGGCAGTGGGGCTTACAATAACTTTATATGTTATTGAACGCAAACAAATGGAAGATTTATTTGAAAGTTAAGGAAATAAAGTACAATAATATGCTTTACGATAAAGTCTCAGAGATATGTAGCGCATTTCATTTACTCCGGAGGAGCATTGTCACCAATACTTGATTCAGTTGATTTATATCATTTTGTCACCTTTGATGCAAGTCTTGTCGGGGTTCTGGTGACAATTATTGACACTCGGCACTTTCCGGTTTTGAGCAAATGGACACGAAGTGTAAATTACGGGGAAACTGGAGACAAGATTATAAACCTACATAATAAAATTAGTTCCGGTTTGTTTCCAAAGTCGAGTTGTATTTACGCGCAAGGTATTGCTAAGTAAACCCACGGCATACATGTCATTGTGCTAATTAATTAGCAATTAATAAAACAATTAATGGCAAAAAGGTCCCAAGCGTTCGTTGTATATTAGTTTATGTGCGTGTGTATTAGTGTATTGGTTTTGCATTGCATTTGCATTGTTTGCCTTTTGAGCTGTTTCAGTTGCTCTTTCGTTTTTCGTCGAAAGAAACCACACTTGAATAGTGCAAAAACGGTCAGGAGGAGAAATAGCATAGATCCATCCGCTCTGGAAGCCGGTTGTTGTTAATGTTCCATTTATATTCAGATGAATGGGAACGAGTACTTCCGCTATCACCACGTTCATTGCTGTCCCAGAAAATCCCGACTTTTTTGATAATATACAATTGTGCAATATTCACCATTAACCACAGTGGTTTCAGTTGGATCGATCTCACATTGCCCCGAGGAAGGAACTCTTGCCTACGCATTAATTACCACATCTCCTTCTAACGGAACTCTTACAACTTCCTGCGCCTTGTCCGACGCTTCGCTTTCTTCTGCAAGTGCTTCTAGCGTCCAGTTCAACTCACCTTTGGTCTGGCCTCCCTTCACTTTCATATGCTGCAAGTTTCCAACTTCCAATCCAACACAGATTCCACTTCCCTTCCATGATGCAAAGGTCAAACGTTGAACTCTTTTGCCTTGTACTCTTTAACAAATTGGACACGTGAGCTGCGCTTTCCAATGAAATTTGGCAATGTGGTAGTCTCTCTGCATTATCGTGGGAAATGCTTCTGGACAGTGAGCACATGTATGGACAGATACAGAATTAGAATCGTCTGATTTTACTTCCGGAGGGTCATCCGCAGCGTCTGTGGCTTCGTCCATATGAACCATTTTCCGGCCCATCTAAAGGAGCTGCTTGCTTTCAAATTTGGTCATGGGACACATTTCACATTCCAAAAGTGAGGCGTCCTTATGTCATGTCCAATGGTAAAGTGACGACCCAATGATGAGTGGCTGATGAATATCAAGTGACAGACTGTCACTGACAGTGGTCACACTACTTCAGTGGTCTGGTTTCATAAGATGACTTATCGACAACCTTTGCGCTATGCAACCGCTTCCACTTGAGTTGTTGGAGAAATTGTTTCCTGTGTGAATCCTATATTAGCACAAATTCTTACATTAATTAATTAATTAATCATCCAGTACGTAAAATTTAATCAAACCATGTAAAAAAGTTAACTTAATAATATGATCTACCAGATTCAAAAAGGGTTTCCAAGCTATCAGACACGTCCTCCCATTCCCCCCCCGGCTGACTCTTCAATTTTGTTCCTCAAAAGTTGCTTCTTCTTCTCGAGCCTCCTTTTCCAGCGCAGTAGCTCCCGGTAAATCTGGTAGCAGTCCTCCGCGACATCGTTACACTTGGAACACACAGAGAACCACGCACTGGGATGACGAGCGCCTTCATTTCCTTGCAAATATTCTGAGCATTTCTCCTCCGGCACCTCCAACAGCGTTCTCAAAATAAAAATTGACTTGAGTTGAGTTGAGTTGACTTGAGAGCAAAATAAACAGCAGCGCCTGCATGCCATCCTGTTCCTTTCCAATCACATAACACATACAGCGTCAACAAAATTCAAAACTTATACGCATTTGCTGAAACTGACAAATTAATTATCTTTAATTAACTGTAAAAGTGTAAAAACGTACAAACTTTTATAGTGTGGAGTGCAGACGGTTGTTTCTGGCAGCTTTTATAGTTCAGGCATGGCTCATTCTTGCCTGTTTATCCAGCTTTTTAGCTTGCAATTTGCATGCGGTTGAGAGGCAGCGAAAGGGAAAGCCTTTTAAATTGATCTAATGACAATTTTTGATGCAATTATAAAACAACTTGCTGATTTAATTACAAAATGTGAAATTATTGATAAGATCGTAAAATAAGAATATGCATTAACTTCAAAGATATTAATGATGCTGGATGCTGAATGAATTGCGTTTGAGGAAACTATTTTCTCAATAATAAAGAATCATTTTTATAGATGCTAGTGATTATTATGGATGCAAGCATTGTTGTCCAATTATATTGTGAACGCTACTGTGTTAGACCTTTTTTATCATTGATCTCTAGATAGGTCACTACTATGTATAATTACAAATTGATCATAAATTGTGTTGTGTAATGTAATTTTTGTAGAAATCGAAGCAAAAGATTTATTGAAAAATCAAAGGAAGCAGTTTTTAAAATAATTGTTATTATTATCTCACGTCCACTAACCAACAAAGTTACATGCATTAAATGTTGAAAACTGTGTTGCTGCAATATCATGTTGCTCTTACAAATGTACAAATACATTTTAAAAGGCATCGCTATCATTATTTTTCATTTTTACATGAATGCTTTTACAGAAATGTAGTTGATTGTGTCCCGTTCCATAAAATAATCCAAGAATTGTAATCATTCAACAAGTAACAATAACACCATATAATATATAGTTAACTTGCACTACTAATTACATAATTACATCTAACATCAAATCAAGAAAAATACAAGGCATAGAAATTTCATAGGTATATCATTTTTTTCGCTAAAGCTGACGGGTTAACAATGGTCTAAATAATAATATTTTTAAAATTATTACATAATATAATTGTAGAGTCTACTGGAATGGGGCGCCATTGACCAAAGTTTGTAGCTATTTAATTGCCCTGAAACAAATTGTCAATATTTGAATTAATAAAAAAATTAAATGATTTTGTTCTATATTTAAAGCATTGTAGGATGGTTTAAAATTGTTTTCAAAACTTACATTACGATTGTCGAACCACTCCTGTGCCAGGGGCTTGTGCCCTCCGCAATAGTAGTAGTCGTCCTCGATGGCCCCCGGCACGGCCTTCCTATCACAGCGCTCATCGCAGTTCAGCGGATTAATGTGCATCCGACAGGCAGGTTTGCCTGTCGGGTTGGTTACCGACTCTGTTGTGCGACGGTATACTAGCGAAAAAACAGAACAAAAAATAACTCTTTCCAGTTCTTTTATGCAAAAAATGAACAAATCTTTGATACTTAATAATAACAATATATTGACTTACCTCGTCCGTCGAAATACGCTGTCAAGTTTGGGTTTCTTGGCCTGCCTCCGATGGAGCGGATGGGGGGACCGTACGGGGAATCCGGTGCAGTGGAGCTGCTGCTGGAGCCAAACTGATAAGAACTGGAACTCCCACTCCCGACGGAATTCCCGGTTGAAAAGAACGAAGTAGATCCACTTGGTTGGGACGGTCCGAATGCACCGCTTCCCGATCCTGCCGCGTAACTAGAAAACGAGATCGTTGAAGCATTGGAGTATCTCCTTTCCTGAGCTTGTTGCTGTTGCCGTAATTGGGCAGCGTACTGCCCCTCCCATGAACTCCGTCCCTCTGTCACAGCTATTAAAACAACAAAGTTTAAAAAATATTATTACATACGACAATAAGAACAGTTTGCTATCTATGCCAAAATTTATTGTTTAAATTAACAAATACAATCTATACACTGTACAGGTGTAATAACAAAATATTAGCAATTTACTATACTTACGCAGGTATCGCCAATTATTGTTTCCATGCATTTTTGCAATAAAAATCGTGTGAAAAAACGGATTTTTTCCAAGTTAAGCTATATGCAGCTTTCTTTAGCTTTTACAGAATTTATTCGCAGAGGTGCTACTTGTTCAAAGACACTCACACTATTAAAACATTCATTAACACTGCATTATGTTTTCGCCCTGCAAATCCTGTGGACGTCTTTTTTCTGAGACGAAGAAAGCATTGTCAGCGCTTCTCGTGTATTATACAATTTAACGTATTGTAAAGTATTGAAGTCACTGAATGTGTGAAGAATATTTTAATTATCTAAGCAAAAATATTCGCGAGGCTGAGAATGAAATATGATCTGTCAGCAGGCAGGGGGATTAAAGCATGGTTAACCCGTCAACTTAGCACACGGCGGAAACGTGATTCCAGCACGGAAGTTTCGTTATTCTGGCACGGTGATTTTCGGAACAATGACGCGGCGTTACCGCTATCTTAGCACGGTGACTTAGAAAAATTGTAAAGACACCCCAAAAATTGTTTCCGGAATGGAAACGAAATGTGACGAAAAGGATATTATTATTTTCCGCTAGAATGTCGGGAAAGGATTACAGCAAAAAAATCTCCGAATGTTTTGGTCAGATAAAGTCTCCGATTGCTAACACTGTTAATTAAATTCGACAAGGGAAAGGTTACGATTTGCAACATCACAAATGCTTTCCATGCATGCAAACTAAATGGAAATTTGGAACCAACATCGCGTAGGCAATTTGACAGTTTGTCTGGTATAGTCCTTTTCTTTTCCATACATGAAATTGATGAAAATTTTCCGAAACTTTGCTAGCCTCGCTCTATTTCCAGAAGTAGTGAGACAAATTTACCTGCGTCTCATTTTACAATCCTTTGGCAGATTCACTCCGTTTTTGCCGTTCTTTCCCTTTACCATTGCTCACATTTTCCACCTATCCTCGGGAGTAGAGATGCCTTTGGGGTAGAGGGATGTGCCTAGATGTCAACGACATGAAATTGCGATTTTCTTACGTTTTGTAGGTATAGATCTTAATACGACGCCGTAAGACAGCCAGCCGGGGCGGATTGTAATGGCTGTTTTGTTGTATGCATCTCATCACTATGAATCTACCTTTCATTTACAGTCGCAATTTTTCCCCAGTGAAAATTCGCCGTCCTTCCAGCTGAATGAATTCAGCTGCTTTCTCCTCATTAGCTAATATTCTTTGCCTCCATTTACATACCATCAGCAATTTGATGACCACATATAATAGAAGTGACGACGCATTAGCATTCGTTGTATTTTTGCCTGCTTTCACTCCATCAAAACTATGGCGCCGTTAACCGAAATCACCGTGCCAAGGTAACGGCTTCGGCGTACCAGTTCCGAAATTCACTGTGCCAGGCACGGGGTGTACCGTGCTGGAATCGTGAAACCGTCGAGCGAGAAACAAGTTGCTGGAGTAATGGTCGTGCAGTGCTGGAATCACGTCCGAGGCTAATGGGTGCATCGTGCTGACATTCTTCTTCTTCTGAGTTTCAGCAAGCATGCATTTTTTGTTTCTCATGAGCTCATATCTTGTTTCTTGTCACGACTATGTTTTATCATAATATGCAACAAATTGAGCTTGTAACAAAAATAGGTGATGATTAGTGATGAATCACATTCTTTCGAGAACTAAAATAATACAGCTATTTTGTTCAAACGTATAACCAAAGATGACCAAATATAGGTATAGAGTTTAATGGCCTATTTCTAACTGAATTTTCATTACAACTACATTTCTCCACATATTCCTCGTTTCCTGCATACTGAGCTCCTTCCAGTGTGGTAAGTATTTGGAAGTGTTTTGGAAAATATGCAAGCCTTTCACTCTGGAGAACGGCGTTCAATTCTCTATCGGTGAGTTCCATTTTTTCCTTTAAAAGCCGACTCAACTTATTCTCACCCAACTTGCCTATTGTCTAACAGTATGTACATGATATGATAAATGCAAACAAGTATCCTCACTGCTTTGATGATATTTAAAAAATAAATTATACAAGTGGTTCATTGTCGTTGATGGTGTAGATATTTACACAGTCAATCTAATATTAATTATCAATCCATTGCTAATAACAGTGGATTCCCATACAAGCTTTTCAGAAAAGACAGCAGGTTTTTCTCCCATTTCATGACACTGATATTTGTTTTAATAGAGTGGTATCTCTATTTTTCAGATTTTCATTCCATTCAATGGCCTATAAATTATAGATTCACATAGTTTAGATATTTTCAGGAAATAAGAGCAAATACCGATAGAATATAATTATCATTTTTGCATCAAGTGATTATCGCCATCATCATGGCCAGGATTATGATTGCGATAGAAAGGAAAAAACCATAAATAGTAGTTTTATCGTTTGTTTTTGTATTGCGACTCTCCATCTCTCCTTTTTTCCACTCTCGTGAGAATGTACAGCGTTAGCAGCTTTTCTGGTGCTGTTAGGTATTTACTAAATTACTCTGTTGCGTAACTTCAAGAAATAGTGCCATTCATAATGAAAATGATTCAACAAAGTGTACATATTTTTTTCTGTGGTATGATGGACGTGTTAATGGCTTTGCTTATTATACTTTGCAGGCGTGCTCTGCTTTTTATCGGTTGTTTTATTTTCATTGATTGTTGTTAATGTAAAACAACTCCATTATTATTATAATAATAAGTGACCATTATTCTGCACAGCCCTTGTAGTGCAAATGCCTTGTTTATTAAATTGCATAGCTAATAGTTATTTCCCTTTCTGCTTAACTAAATTGTATACAAAGCTTTAAAAATAACTGATTTGATTTTTCAAACCGAGTACAAAAATTGAATTAACGGATTGAGAGATCATTCCGACTTAATGTCAACAAAATTTAATTACTACTCGAGGCATATCAGTTCTTAACTGTAAATAAGCGCGATTGGCTGTATGTAAGGTATAAATGAGATAAGCTCATGATAACAAGATGCTTGGGGTAAAGTGAGATTTTGCGAGCAATTGTCGTAACGTAAATAGTCAAATACTAGCACCCGGGTGCATAGTGGCAAGATGTAACGGCTTCCGCAACTTTTTCCACGTACATACCACGCTCCCAGAACCGTCAACTCTGTAGTGGCTCGTGATGCTGTTCCTGTGCCACCGGGGGATTATTCCAACCCCGCGAGAGATTCAACAGCGACCACACACCGTTTTGACGGATAAGATTGTTGGGATGAATATGGGCTTCCATGCGGATTCCCAATTTGCTCAACAATGGATAGCCGGAAGGAGGATGATTGACCCCACTATTGCTAAGGGCGATGACCAGTCATGTGACAAGTTCATTTTGAGCGTGCTCAATCTGTTCCAGGAATTTCTAACGTTTTGTGGGGAGGTCCTGGGGGATGGAAAGTGGATACTGAACTGTCGGGATGATGAGCTAATCAGGACGGAAACGTTTTTGACGGGCGACCCGAACGGGAAGGATCCCAAAAAGTCGTCAGGCTACTGGGCGACCAAAATGAGCGAGATGGAGTTGTCGGAATTAAGGGCACTCCAGAAACAGGAAGGACAGGAGAATGGGAGTCAGGAGGAGGAAAGTTCATCCACCTCTTCCTGGATGCTCCGCTACAAGCTCAATTTCAGTGCAAGTTATACATGATCCATCCGTTCGTGTTCCATTGGAAGTTTTCCGTCTCCAGGAATATTCCACGTACTGTGAGGCTATTGTGGGTGGGATGGAAGCAGCTCAGAAAGTTTTTGAACATGAGATGGAGCAATGGCGTGGCGGCGGCAGAGGAGCGGTTTGGAAGTTTGGAAAATGTGCTCAAAGTCGTTACATGATTACATCAGTTTACCTTGCTTATTACTTAATTTTGTTATCTTATCATACAGTCATAATTAAATTAAGGTAGTTTATATGAGTCGAAATTTTTTTCAAATAAACGATAATGACGATATATCTATCAGGTTATTCGCAATTCGTTGCGGTCCAATTTAATTCCATACGATTTGATTACAGTTTAATTACACACAAAGTGAATGATTACATTCCTAATATCACTTAGGTTGCGGGAGAAGCCGCCACCTACTTTTGTCCCAAAAATTCTATACACTTCAGCTGATCGCAAATCCCATTTGAATGCATGGGTTTTGCGATCAGCTGAAGTGTATAGAATTTTTGGGACAAAAGTAGTCCATCTCTCACCATGTATTCTCAAACAAACTCCACCGACACTCATGAAGATGAAGAGGAGGCGCCGCAACAGGCTCCTCCCGCAGAGCAAGGGCCAGAATCAGATCCCTCAAAGCCGGATCCCCGTTGGTAGCCGGAAGAAGATTGCCCGAGTTTCCCTTGTCCTTGCAAAACCTCCACAACATTCATAGGTAATTATTATTAATTATATTGCTTCCATAACAAAATCTTAGAAATCACAACAATGCGTCATTACTATTCATAATTTACCGCTTAAAAACGGCGACAATTATCTCCATCAGTTTGGCCTTGGAAGGGTGCTCCTCCTCCCACAACCTCACGTGCTGGTACAGCTTCCACAGAAAACCACTCCAGATCCCCGGAAGCACGTCCAGACTTCTGCAAAGCACCAATGACAGCTTCCACTGAAGCACCGCAAAATTTATCCTCTGCCCGACCAGGTCCACCTCGAAAGTTTGGTTCTGAGCAGAGAGGTTCCCAGGACCATTCAATTGTCCCTTCTGGAGCGGTACGGTTCCCCCGCAGCACCTGCAAAAGTTGAGTCTGGTCCCTTTCGTCAATCTGGAACTGGGCATGCTGCTCCAGATTTGCGGACATTTCCCGAATCTGAGGTCCTTGGCCGTTTCCGGAAGTTTCTCGATTCGTCTTCTTGGACAGCTTGCAGCGGACGCTGGAAAAATCCGGAGTCTCAGGTCACTCGAGTTCATTGACGTGGTGGGAGTGGAGTCGTTTGACTTTTTGGCCTGCTTTCCATCACTATAGCAACTTCACCTCAAGCGAATCTATTCCGCCATGGAAGCCTGAATGGCGCCCCTCCGCTCTCAACTGCCGACTGATTTGCGCCGACTGGCAAGGAGCGCTTGACCGCTGGGCAGCCGACTCCTGCCCGAAAAGGAAAGGTCCAGGGCTGGACCTTTCCTTTTCAAGTGGACTGCCATCACCAAGCAGGGTGCTGTAAGCTTATCCACGCGTTGAATCTCCGGGACCCTAAAATTCTCCAGGCGCTGTTGGAAAAGAAGCAAGTGGAGCGACTGCAGACCTGTCGGATAGTTGGAGGCCTAGTTTCAATTGGACCGGTCGGGGTGGCCACGGATGGCTACTGGAATGACGCCTGGACATGTCTCCGAGACTACGGCTCCAAAATCAGCTCACTGAATCTTCACAATCCCGGAAATACGGAAGAGTACAGTCACGACGTCCTCCACCTCTCCATCCACTTGTCACTCCGCCACTGTCCAAATCTACGCAAACTTCAACTGGAGGACACCATATCCAAGTATTCGGCTGGGGAGGAGACGACGATGACGTCAAAAATGTTGCGGCAGGAACTGACATGATCCGAGAAACTTATCCTTTAGCCGACCTGGTACACAGACTTGGGCTGTATTATTTCCGTTTCTGATGCAACGTAGGAAAATGTCCAGGCACTACTTGCTCCTTACCTTTTCCGAGCAATTCATGACATTTCTTCATGAGCTAAACTAACGATAATTTAGCGTCAGATATCTGGATATTTGCAGCCTGTCCTTATATTGTTTTCTTCACTATTTCCGGATATCTAACAATGAATTATAGTTAATTTCGCTCATGAAGAAATGTCATGAATTGCTCGGAAAAGGTAAGGAGCAAGTAGTGCCTGGACATTTTCCTACGTTACATAAGAAACGGAAATAATACAGCCCAAGTCTGCTGGTACACCTGGAATAGTTGCTGCTGCAACACCACGTTCCAAATTCCATTCAGACGGTTTTGCTGGAACGGTACGGTCCTCGACTCAAGCAGCTACACTGCTCGCTGCATCCCGACATGGCCGCTGCAAATGTGATCCCGACGCTGGTCAACTTGACCGAGTTAGAGGTGACAATTAAACGTGTGGGGGAGGTCGAGGATGACGCCAACATTTGAAATATCCTCCTTCTACCCCCGCAACACTTGCAAACATTGAGTCTCGTAATTTGGCACCCCGTCAACACGGAACTGGGCACGCTACTCCAGATTTGCGCTCATTTTCCGAACCTGACGACGTTGGCGATTTCTGCATGTTCGACGCTACAGCTTGTTGGCCAGTTGTCACCGGACGTCAGAAAATTTCGGAGCGACAAGTCCATCGGATTTGTGGACGTGGAGGGGTCCAGCCATTTGACTTTTTGACCTGCTTTCCATAACTGGAGCGACTTCGTTTGAATGGCATCTACCATGTCACTCCTGCCATGAGAAGGCGTCGAGGATCTTGTTCGAGGCCGCCCCACTACGGAGTTAGGAATGGCGTTCGAGAGACTGCAAATTCGCCAGTTCCTGTATCCGGAAGATGAGGTGGACTACGTGAAAATGTACGAGTCCAACTTGTGGGTTATCTGTCCAAGCCTCAAGAGCTTCACGTTTTGGTTCGTGTGGACGCAGACTTGGAAAGGGTCCGAGGATGGTCCAGATTTGAAGCCAAATGTTCATCGGAATTACACGAGGGAGAAGATCTGGCAGCTCTATAGCTTTTGAAGACGATTATCTTTTGTCCGATTTTTGCGTGATGGGCAATGCATGTAATTTTTACTCCAATGAATCCAATTACTTTATCATTTATATATATATCCATGTATATCCACTGTTTCCGAAAACCGCACGTACTTTAACATGGCATCTGGCGGAGACTATTCGCACTACATGAAGGAAGCACTTAAAGTACGAAGTAGGTAAATAAGCACCCGGTAGGCGTCGAAGCTTATTTCGATCTTTAGAATCTCCCGTATTTGAATCACTACCCGGGTGCACGTTGGTGCCCGTTTTAAATGCAGGTGCCCGTTCTAAGTGCAGGCGCCCGTTCTAAGTGCAGGTGCCCGTTCTAAGTGCAGGTGCCCGCATTAAATGCAGCTGCCCGTGCTAAATGCAGGTGCCCCTTCGAAATGCAGATGCCCGTGCTAAATGAAGGTGCCCGCATTAAATGCAGCTGCCCATGCTAAGTGCAGGTACCCGTTCTCAATGTAGGCGCCCGCTCCGCCAGGAACGGAACCTCCGTCAGCACATGAAAAGCCATCGCCCGAAACCGGAAGGAAATTCTGCCTCGGAGGGGACAGTCGGGAGGAGAAGAGGAGGGAATATGGAGGATATTGCGTACAGATAATTGCGTGGAGATTCATCAGGACAAGGGCGTCAAGGACTGCATTCCTATGATAGTCCAGGTGATGAGGGACGGGGTGGAGGGGTTGTCAGTTCAGCGGAAGCGCCAGGAGGAAATTGACAGGGAGATTGGGAGGGATCGGGAGCCAAGTTTGAAGGACAAGCTGAACATACCATACATGGAGGCAGTGATTCTGGAGACCATGCGAAAATCCCCCTTTTTTCCCCTTGGGGATCTTTAATGAGATGACTGAAGACGTGCACTTCCAAAAGTACTTTGTTTCACTGTTTTCATGGCAAATCGGTATCACGTTCACCACGACACCAGGATTTGGGGCGATCCGGAAAACTTTCGACCAGAGAGATTCCTGAGTGAGGACAACAGCTTGAGGGAAAATGTGGTTGCGTTTCAAGTGGGGAAGCGGCAGTGTCTGGGGGAGGGGCTGTACAAGGATATCATATTCCTGTTTGCGGTGAAGCTGTTCCAAAAGTTTAACTTTAGCACGGATCCAAGTGATGAGGAAAAGGAGTACTGGGAACCGGATATGGGGTTTGCTCTGGCGACAAAACACTTGCCCATTGTGGTTAGCTGTCGGGAGATTTTTTGAAAGGATTGGCGAAACAAGGATTGAATCATAAATAAATAAATAAAAACGAATGGATGGAATTATATTTAATTAGAGTTGAATGTAACTATTTCGCAACAATGACAATAAAGATAAAGATGTGTGAACTTTAATATTTCTTTATTTTTTTTACTTTCTATTTATTTTTTAAACTTTTCATCATGGAGTCCATTTCGTTAAAACATATAGATTGGTAGTACGCAGTATACAATACAGTTTTTATAACTTTTTTTACTTTCATGTAAATATGTACATAATACATAGGTAAATAGTAAACAGTATACTTTTGCAACGTCACTCAAAAAACTTAATACAATTTAATGATATAATTGACATTTAATTATATTTTTTTTGGTTAAATGGAGTTTAAAAATACAAGGCCAGCGTGTGTGTGTGTTTGGTATAGGAGGTAAATAAATCTGTTTAGTTGAACGGAACAGGAACAATGACAAAGAAATGCTGAGTATTTTTAAAAATGCGAAAAAATAACTAGCGGGATTACGCACGTCATCATATAACCTATCTTAGTAGTTGCGTAAATATAACATACAAGCTTAACGTAAATGATACAACAAAAGGTACAAATTAATTAATCATTAATTAGGAAAGTTTTTATATAGTAATAGCAGCGGAAATGGTACACAAGACACATTTAACAGTTTTTTTTTATATTTGATTTCTTCATCATAATAATTAATTTTTTAACAACATTCCAAAGAAATGTATTGATGCAACCGCTCTTTTTAACAATTATAATTAATATATTTTTTATCACAAACTTTGTTTCATCTCAAGTTGCTGTTGGTATTATTTTTGCCGATTATTATTTTTCAAAAATGAACAGTTTTTGGTAAAAAGTAGCTTCGTTTTTACACTCAAAAAATTGTATATAAATGAGAAGGTTTATAATTAATTATATTGTAAAAAGCACGATAATAATTAATCATTATAGCACATTTTTTTATATAAATAAAGTGGGTGGTAGTAAAAGTAAAATTAATTAGTAATTAAACAACAGTTCATTTTAAACTCCATCACTTGTCGTCGTCACTCAAAACAATTTATCGGTTATCGTAGGGAAGCTCTTCGAGATTTTTCTTGAGACTGTCGATCGGGAAGAGTCTCCCTCCACAGGCGTCACAAACCCGGGCCCTTATCGGATTGAGCAGCGTGCACTGGGGACACTCCCGCTCCTCCTCCCCTCCCCACCACCTCCATTGCTCGAAACGGCGGCGGCGACAGGATGACTACTTGTGTTTGGAACAGAGTGCATTTTGGGAATCGGGATGTGCTGCTCTCTCAACAAGGACCCCTGACTACTCACCGAACTCTGACCCTCGGCACCACCTCCATTCACTTTTGGAGTACTTGTGTCAATCTCGTCGTCTTCGAAAAAGTCCTTGCTCTTGGCGCAAACCTAGCAGATGCGCTCCTCCACCAGATTCCTAAACGTGCAGAAGCGACAGTCCCAAGGTTGCACTTTCTTTGGAGGGGGAGGTGGTGGAAGTGACACGCTGCTGGGATCCTCACTCTCGCCTGGTAACCTGTCTCCTTCTCCCATTCTGGAGCCGTTTGATGATGACCCGTAATTGCTCGACTTTCTCAGGTGCTTGTCATGACTTGGCTTACTGAGGTCTCCGTCGCCGCTCAGGAGATTGTAGTTGGGCTCCTTTCTGGAAGCCGACGAGATGACCGACTCGGCAGGATTCTGCTTCTTTCTGATGCCCGTGTCGTTATTCTTTTTGGGCACGAATCGCCTCCCGTCGTAAATGTGATTTTCCTCCGGCTCCCCTCCACTACTGTAATTATTCTGCTGCTGCTGGTGTTGATGTTGACTAGATGTTAACCTTGACGAGGAACCTCGTCGCCTGTACCGGGACTGATGGTCACTGTTGATGTTTGACTTTTTGTTAACTCTGAGTTCATTAGCGCCACCACCACCCCCACTGCTTCCACTTCCCAACGCCTCATCCGTTTGACCCTGCTTCAATAGATAGTCATAATAAACCGTGTCCAAGCTGCTGAGATCCTCGTTCCTGGGATAATTTCGGGACTGCTGTTGGGGGGAAGCTGGGGAGCCGCCGCTGGAACTGGAGCTGAGCTCCCTGTACCCATTCTTATTCTTTGACTTGTTCACCAAATCTGACTCGTGGGAGGAGTCTGCTTGGGTGGTTCCGACTTCCGGGATACCATTCTGTTTCCGAACGACTGCTGCTGGTGATGACGAGGCGCGTAGTCCACCTCCCGCACAGAACCGTCCCAGGGGGAACTGGCGTCTGTGGAGGATCCTCCTCCAGACCTTATCCGCTCCTGCTTGTTGAGTTCCCTTTGGTCCAAGTCGGATCCTTGGATTGGCGGAATGGGCGTCGCGTGATGATGATAAGCTTGCTGCTGTTGAGCACCTTTTGGCAACTGACCCACCTCAGAAGCGTACGCATACGCCCCATTCAACACATCCTCACTATTGTCCGAGTGGAGGCGGCTTCTTTGATAGTATTTCTGTTGGGGTGGTGGTGGTGCTCCAGCAGGGGATCTGTACACTGCCACAGGTTTCACTATTCCCGGCGGATAAAACTGATCGGGATACACTTGATTGGCGTGATTGTTTGCGGGTGGGATAGACCCCGGCATTGACTTTCGAGTCCGCATCATGTTCCGGTTATCATTAGTGCCGCTGCTGTTGTTAAGATAAGGCGCTAGCGCGTCTCTGCGACTCATCACAATCATGTCCGCGACCAAGTCTGTCCCGTTCACTTTGCTCCGCGCGAGCGGCTGATTGGCGAAATTGTGGGACATGGAGGAGGACGACGACGAGGAATTTACGCCCCTCGCAATCCGTCCATTTATACTATTCATGCTGTTCGACTTGCTCACGTTGTTTCGACTCGTTTGGAGGTGGTTGGAGGAGAAGAGACTTGTCACCGTTTTCGGAATCATGGGCAACTCCCGATCGCTGCCGACGCCGGCGCTGTACATGGTCAGCAGTGTCGAGTTGTTTTTTATTGTTTGAGAAGTTGTTGTGGTGGAACTGCTGAACAGGTTGCTGCAGATAAGATGACAAGGGTCCTGCAGTAACTGACTTGCGACTGTTGTTGTTAATGTAAAAATATAGAGGTGGCTGCTGCTGTACATTGTGGGCGGGTTTCGGGTGACTCAGTTTCCGTTGAGAGCCGTGCACGGGCACGTAGGGAACGTCACCGCCCCCGTAAACGGGATCGTAAATGTACTCGTCGTCGGCATTGTATGTGTACAAGTTGACGTTTTTCATGGGCTCCTGCGTCCGCTTCACCTCCCGCTCCGGGATGAATGTGTGGTGGGGTCGGTCGGGCTCGTCGTGGGTGCCTCCGTCGTCTACGTCATAGTCAATGAGGCGGTCCACGGGAACGAACCGCTGAGTATTTTTGATTAGTTGATTCTGCTGCTGGGGGTGGTGGAGGTGGGGATGATGGAGGTGGAGTTGTTGCTGCTGCTGCTGTTGCTGCTTGACCGCATGCATTCTGGCGCGGATGTCGTACAAAAGCTTGTTGCAGATCGTGTCCGTGTCGCCAAGGTGATTTTTGCGGTACTCGAACACCTCCCCGATCGTCAGCGGATAGTCGGGCTCCTGGTCTGCGACGTGTTGCCAGATTTGGCTTAGAATCTGATGATTGGAGAGATAAAAATAATTAATTTTGAATGTGAAGTTATATTAAATTAAATTAGTTTTAGATTTAATTTTGTAGCTCACCAGACACTCTTGACTAGCGACGTAGCAATCTCTGGACACGGCTTTGAGATTGGCGTAGTTCTTGTTCGGAATCAGTTTCAGCGTGGTCTCGTCCAGATTGACGTAGCCCATCACTATCAAAATCTCGTGAGCATTCTGGAGTTGAGCAGCGATATTGTGCACGTAAAACCCGGATGTCAACTGTTGAAGAGAAAGGGAGAGAAAATCCAAACAAAAAATACAAACCGGGAAGTAATGAAAATGTAATTAATTTAATTTAATGTTCCGAACAAACTCCTCCACAACCACAACTACCACCACCCACCTTAATTACATGAAAGTCTATCCTCCACGGCTGTTCCAGCCGTTAACTATTTAAATAAAAAATTAAAGCACTCGCTCGAGTGCTCACACAATGACACAACACAACAAGCTGATAAGATGAGTGAATGCAGCTGAGCGTGTGCTCCACAAAACACAACATACACTAGCGTCCGCATTCACCACAGCGTGTGCTGTTTAACGTTTACCTTTCAGCTACGTGCGAGATATACAAGCGGTGCGTCGCTGCAAGCGCACACTTGTCAAGGGGAAGGAAATAGTATATCTTTATATGCAGCCGAGCCGCTCAGGTAGCCCCATTTGCACGGCGCTCCATATAAAGACCCGTTTTCTGTTCCAGAAGCAAAAAACTGGGAAACTGGAACCTGTACGGATTTATTTCTCCTCTCAACTGACACGTAGGTGAAGAGTTTGAGCTCTGGGAGATGCCAACATTGTGGTGACTATTACACACTACGCTCGTTTATGACAAGTCAGTTGAACCGGAGAAAATGGCGTTGAAATGCGAACGCTTCTCTGAGTACACCTCTAAAATACATGTACTTATATGCACGCAAACCCAGATCTCGTCGCAGTTGCTTTCAAGAGATCGGACTGAACGCACGCTGGCCATTCCACTGTCATCATCATCATCATTTCAACTCTCCACTCAGTCAAGTCGTCGCAGTTCCAAGTTCCAACGTAAGTAACGGCCTGATGCTATCGTCGTTAGCGGTTAGATCATCATATCACCGTTAAAAATAATTTATTCGGCGAGGAACAACGTACCTTTCAAAAATATAATTAAATGAATAAATTAAGTTAAGTGTGCGCAAATAGTAAGAATATATTGTATTTGGCGTGTTTTCGATGCTGCTGATGAGGATAGCATTTTTAAATGTGACATTACCTTTACATCATAATAAATAAAGTACATTAGTCATTTCAAAGGTTTCTTCACAGCAATTAAAAAAAATATACAACGAGACAGATTTAGTTTTTTATTATTTATTGCAATGATAAAATTGATGAAGCTAATTATTTGATGGAGTCGCGCTGGAGCTCAAACAATGCGAGAAAGCATTTTAAACTGTGTATTAAAAGTAGAAATAAAAATCTAAGGGGAAAATTTCTCTTGTCCTTTAATTATCAACATAATTAACTATACAAATTTTCCTTTTTAACTAATTAGCGTTATAATTAAAATTTAATCCAATCGGAGAGTTGGGCGTGTTTACAGAAAAGTCTCCATAGATCGGTACGAGCGGACTCCAGAACAACGGTTTATTTTTTTGTTGAACTCAAATCAATTAAAAATTCCCTTAAATAAGAACATTAGCTGGATATAATAAAGTAACAAATGGTATAACAATTTAAACGGTACAAGATTTATAACTGCTCACTTTTATTGCACAGGTCATAGCTATCGTAATTGCAGCAGTTTTAATGCATTTGTATAAAAACAGAAGAACAGTTCATTTGGCATTTTGTTGATCATTTTTTAAAAAATATTGAAGTAAAGTGAAATGTAGATAAGTATGGCAACTATAAAAATAACAATAATTATTCACTTAAGCCACTCAAATATATACAGCGTGAAGCAATGCCGATAAGACTGAGGAACATTTTTTTAAAGTTGTGTAGCAGAAAAGTTACAATAATGAATAAATTTATAATCTTCTTTACATCTAATCAGCCATACAATCCATAACTTCTGTCTGATCTCAATTCTTACTCAATACTACCAATCTAATTTTATTGAATAGTTTTAAGACAAATTTCGCATAATTGCAACCACCATACAGTAAATGAGGTCTTAACAAGTCGAAGATTTTGACAGTAAGTCCAGCTTTTCGCAAGCAGTTTTATGGGGCAATTTGAGAATTTCGCTATTTTTCGGGCATTTGGTGCTAAAATTGTCACCTTTTTAAAGATTATGTCCCGTATTTTCCACATTAATTAAAGTGAGCGAGATTTTAGGGATGAGTGGGATTGCGCTGCACAAGCCTTTAACATCCTTATCGTCCCTGCCAGCCACCTCCAAGAGTTGAAGAGACCAGTGACGGCAGTATTGCATGAAAAATTGTCTACTTTAGAGAAAACTCACAAATTGAAATAATTCTTAATTTGTTTTCTTCAGAGGACGTTGAAGTATTCGAGAGTAATTTTACAGTGAGCAGTGACATATCACGAACACATCAGTACTACTATCATGCACTCAAATGTCCAATAACGAAAGAAACCACTTTGTAAGTCGTCCGGTCTCTGTCCATTTACCTGGCTAGAGCATACAAAATACATCAACTCTCAGGCTCCGGCTCTCACTCAGTATGCTCTCATCTTTGAGTGGAGACACACCGTTTTTTCGCAAACCCTTTCACCTTTGTGTTCTGTGTGTTTGTTATATTTTTACTGCTGCCGAATCGGCACGATAAGAATGTAGATATTGTGCAACCGTGGTTGCATGAACGGGATTTTTCTGGGGATGATTTCGAACGCGGCTGACAGAAATAAGTAAATGAGGTCTTAAAAATTCTAAGATTTGCCAATAAATCCAGCTTTTGGGAAGCAATTTTATGGGGAAATTTGAGAATTTCGCTATTTTTCGCGCATTTGGGCGCTGAAATTGTCATCTTTTTAAAGATTTTATCCTGTTTTTACAAATTAATTAAAATGAGCGGGATTTATTTTCGTCAGCATATAGCCCTCCGTTGCACAAGCCATTTACATTCTTATCGCCCCTACGGACTATAGACGTTTTTTTAAATTGTGCATTATATTATCGTTACAGAAACTGTCTATCCGTACCCTTCTTTGGTGAAATCTATGAACGAGGAACTGCGTACTATTTGAGATACTCCAAAAGAACTGATTATTATAAAATTATTACGAACGCTATTACTGATAATTACGTTAATCAAACTTTTAAACGTCAACGGGGAACGGATTAGCGGTTTGTAAAGTTACTCTTTTGGCAGAATGGTTGCGTAAATGGGTTGACGTAGATTTCGCCAAGAATTGCACGGAGATATATTTCCATGCGTATGATCAGAATCTGTCATTGTTATCATATTTCATTGAGTGTGGCGCCCTCTATAAGAGAAACAGCCGGGAAATATTTTTCACATCATAATTAACTGAAAAACAGGTAGTTGGTACAACTAAGCACACTGATTAACACGGTTAAAACTGTTTTCAAATATCTTGATCGTGTCGCCCCCCAAATTAAAAAAAACAGGAATATTTTTTATTAAAATTGGCTAAATATTTGTAGTTGGTCTTATTAAGCCTGGCAATTTGCATAGTAAAGGTTGATACGCCAAAAAAATCAACAACCTTTCAAAAAATTCCGCGTGTGGGTTTATATTTTATTCGCATTTCCAGTTTTTCAATTAAGTTATCACGTGGAGC
This sequence comes from Sinella curviseta, assembly GCA_004115045.4. NCBI lineage: Eukaryota > Metazoa > Arthropoda > Collembola > Entomobryomorpha > Entomobryidae > Sinella > Sinella curviseta. Next base: position 62,634,521 of record CM023201.3, read on the forward strand.
CCTAAACATTCATCCCTCCAAATCCATTCAGCACTCTACCAATGTCCTGTTGTGCTGTTGAGCACCTTTTGGCAACTGACCCACCACAGAAGGGCACTATTAGAAAATGAAACTTTTAATACGTGACTTCTTTGTTTTAGCAATACTTCATTAAAGCGGATATCATTGTATTAAAAAAATATTTAGCGAACGAAAATGCTACTAAAAATGGGACAAAGTGAGAATTTGCTGACTTTTGCTATATTTGAAGAATAATATTTACATTTTTGAGCTTTTGGGTCGCACGTTAGCCTGGAACAGCATTTTGGTAAAAATGAGGAATTGTGAGAATTTGGTTGTTTTTGCTATATTTGATTATTAATCAGATAAACTTTTGATTTTTTGCATTGAGGGAATCGATATTAGCCCGGCGCAACGTTTTATTTTAAAATAGGGCACTGTGAGAATTTGCTGATTTTTGCGATACTCGATGAATAATCACATACTTATTGGATTTTTAGAGTTCAAGGATGTGAGAATACCCCGGAGCAGCAGCTATTAGAAATTGGGGAATTGTGAGACTTTCATAGTTTTTGATGCAATTGCAGAAATACTTTGGTGCTCGAATTTACGAGACGCAAATTTTGGTCAGTGCGGGATTTTTCTCCGGGGCGGGATCTTAGCTTGATGAGCATATATCATTTTGGATCCCGGAGGTTCTTGGCCCCTGCTCGGAGTGAAGGCAGCTTCTTTGAAAGTAATTTTGTTGGGGTGGTGGTGCTCCAGCAGGGGATCCGTACACTGCCACAGGCTTCACTATTCGCGGAGGATAAAACTGACCGGTGTACACTTGATTAGCGTGATTGTTTGCAGGTGACTGTCGGCCTCCAAGTCGGTTTCCTTCACTTTACTCCGCGTCACCCGCTGATTGGCGAAATTGTGGGACATGGAGGATGACGACGAGGAGGAGTTTGCACCTCTGGCATTCCCTCCGTTTATGCTCTTCATGCTGTTTGACTTGCTGTGGCTCGTTTGGAGGTGGTTGGAGGAGAAGAGACTTGTCACTGTTTTCGGAATCATGTGCGACTCCCGATCGCTTCCGACGCCGGAGCTGTACATGGTTGGCAGCGTCGCATTGTTTGTATTGTTTGGGAAGTTGTTGAGGTGGAACTGCTGTGGTTGTTGTTGCTGCTGTTGCCAATAATATGACAACGGCCCTGCAGGCACTGACTTGCCCGCGTTGTTGTTGTTATTGTAAAAATATGGAGGCGGCTGCTGCTGTACGTTGTTGGCGGGTTTCGAGTAACTGAACCTCCATTGTAAGCCGTGCACGGAGGGAACGTCACCTCCGCCGTAAGCGGGATCGTAAATGTGTTCGTCTTGTACAAGTTGACGTTTTTCATATGCTCCTGCATCCGCTCCGGGATGAATGTGTGGTCTGTCTGGCTCGTCGCGGCCGTCGACGCTATCGTCTGCGTCAAAGTCGATTAGGCGAACCATTGGCAGGAACCACGGAGTATTTTTGATTAGTTGACTCTGCTGGTGGTGGTGATGGAGGTGGAGTTGTTGCTTGACACGTCCATTCTGACGCGGAAGTCGTACAAAAGCTTGTTACAGATCATGTTCGTGCCGCCCAGTTGGGTTTAGCGGTGCTCGAGCACTTCGCCGATCTTAATGGGATGATCGCGCTCCTTGTCTGGGACGTGTTGCCAGATTTGGCTTTGTAAGTGATGGAGAGAAAAATAATTTGAACATGTAATTTTAAGTTTACCGAAATTGTCTTGACTAAACTTTAATCTAATTAAGTCACCAAACATTCTTGACTAGCAACGTAGTGATCTCTTTACACGGCTTTGCGATTGGCGTAGTTCTGGTTCGGAATCAGTTTCAACGTGGTCCCGTCTAGATTAACGTAGCCCATCACCATCAAACTCTCGTGAGCATTCTCGAGTGGAGCAAAGATATTTTCTACGTAAAACCGGATGTTAACTGTTCAAGAGAATGGTAGCAGAGCCAAACAATATTAATTACACAAAAGGAAACGGCGAAGAAATGAAAATGGAATTAATTGAACTGCTCGAAACCACCTCCTCCTCCAACACTCCACCTCCACTCACCTTATTTCCACAAAAGTTTTTCCTCCACGGCGGTTCCAGTAGCTTCTACCCGAATTTCGCCAAGGTCAGTTGGCGTTTTCAGTGACCACCTCGCTTCCCTCCTCCACGCCGTGGAGATGTAAACGACACCTTCCCAAAGTTGCCCAGCGCCACCATCATGCCCTTGTCCCTCTCTCACTGTTCCTCCTCTATCTGCCTCGGAGAGCGTCTTGGACTTGACCTCCAGCTTCTCCCGCTTCTCCTGCTCCCGCTGCTTGATACTAACGACGAACTCCTCCTTGGTCTCAATTTCCAGCGTCTTCTCCCACGGCTTGTTGTTCTGCTTCGTGAGCACTGTCACCTCTAACCTGCTCAGGCCCACGCTCTAGTCGTCGAGCCCGCTCTCCGAGACCCCTCCCACCTTGGCCGCTGGAACGTCCGGTCTTCGGCCACTGCTTCCACCCCAACTCCCTCCTCCAGAAATCTTTCTGAAGACATTGACTCTCCTCATCCTCCTCTTTCACAGGTTCCAAATCTCCAGTCGCCGCCTCCATCTTCTTTTGATTCCAGGTACTCTGCTCGTATGTTGCATATAAAACTAAATGTTACAGACTTGGAAGGTAGGAATGTTAGGTGATGTTAGGATTGTCTTCATAACTTTCTGCAGGATCTTAGCTTTCTCGCTCGACATTTTCTTAACATAACTTTCGTTACGATTTTAACCAATACTAATTATATAATAATTATTATTGACAGCTTGTATTTATGAACTTTTCATTTTTAAGTCAGTCATAAAAAGACGTATACAAAAATTTGTGGTTAATGCACGCGTCCACATTATTTTGTCCAATATTTTCACAAAAGCTTTAACAATAGTGAAAATTACATTAATTTTAGTTTAGAAATTTTGGTTTAGTAAAAGTTAACTGAGTTTTCCATTCTGTACTCCACATCCAAGATCACTGGGAAAATAAATTAAAAATACAGAGAACATCTAATTAAAAAATTAAATTAGATATCAAAATGCTCAATTGAAAAATTGTTAAAACATTCCATGTACTCATCAGGTTAAAATATTAAAAACTGGATGCCTCTCCAAAAGCTATAAACTAAACTCAACTGATTTTTTACTTATTTCACCCGAAACTATTTTTTTACAAATAACCTATAACGTTATAGCGAGGCAGAACAGCTTTGATTGTAGATGAATGATGGTAGAGCTTTCGTATTATTCTCCACAAAACTAACCACTACTGCAACAAGATAAAATGCATGAAATACAAAGCACCGATGAAAAGTTAAAACGAGAGCAAAGCAAACAAGAAGTTATAATAGAGAAAAGTATACCTTTTTGAAGGACTCGAGCCCCGCCTAGCTGGTGCCTAATTAAGTGACAGCAGGAGAGCACGTTTGAACGTGCACTTAAGAGAAAGCTCACAGATTGAAATGTTATTCAATTTTTCTTTCTTCAGTGTACGTTTAACTGCTCGACAGTACTTCTGCAGTGAGCAGTAACATGTACACCAGTACTAACATGTCGCGAACACACCAGTACTACATTCGAGCAATTAAATAGCCTCTGACGAAAGTAAACACTAATTAAATCTTCCGGCCTTCTGCTCTGTCCATTTCCTACGCCTGAGCGTGCAAAATGCATCAACTCTCACGATACGGCTATAAGTTTTCTCTCACCTTTCCGTGGGCATGTTCGAATTTTTTATTCACTCTACTCTTTATGAGTCCGTTGTATTTTAAATCTGATTTATTGGAGTCACACGTACACAAATATATTCAATCAGGGATAACGCCGTACCTATATAGGTACACATATTTTTTAATTGCGCTTGTAGACAACCGTTGCACAAAATGTGTGTCTATCATCAACCTAGCTGAAATGCGCTACCTTTCATGGAAATTTTCTGTTTCAAAACCGGAACTTAAAGAGAAAGCAACGAGCTGTTGACCTTCGCGGCAAAATTAACAAAATTACTTAGTGGTGAATTTCAACTGGAATTAGTCAAGCAACTACAATATTTTTTTCCGAATTGAATTATTAGAAGAACACGATTTTTTGGTGTAGACTTAACTTAATTCTTAAACAAGTATCTTATAGTTAACAAACACGTGTTCCCTTCTCGTATTAAATCTGTGAATCTAGAGTTGCCATAATATTAGAGTAACTCCAAACGAGGGCATCAGAATTACATTCTAACTAACACTGGTACTTAGGTTGTCACGCATTGCTTGTTACCATCAATTTTTACCATTGTACTTTGCATACGGGTACGACATTTTGTAAAATTGATAAACGAATTGGCGTACGATGATGATCGAATGATCGCACAGCACAAATAATACTAAGCGTTTACACTACAGGTTAATGGCAGCCACCGATGATTGGTAAATTCCGTCAAAATGTGTAAAGCAACAAATGTTAGGGTGCTGAATTAATTTCGGTTCTAAACAATTCCGAATTGGCATTTGTGCGGGATTTAATGTGGGGCATCACTTACCCAAAAGATAAACATTAAATTTAGGCTTGGTCAGAGTTCAGAGAAAGTATAAGACATATTAATTTACTCCCGATCTTTTTAATGCCGCAGCTAAAAATGCCACCGAGGAAGATGCCACGATCCACAGTGCCCACGCCGCAAGAAATTGAACGCATTGCTGAAATCCAGAAATGTTGTCTGGACGTTATAGCGCGCGTAATTGAGGAGATACGGCGACGAGCCGAAATTGGGCATGTAAGGGAAAATATTTGCCATCTGAATTGGTATACTTGGGGATCTGAGTACCAATACTCCTTAAGTATTTAAATATTCCGCCTCTCTATGGAACATATTAACGAATTCGCTAACCATGCAAATTATTTAACTCTTTCATTTAGGTTACATTAGGATGTATGCATCAATACATCAAGGGCGAGTGTGAGGAATTAAATCGAGCAAGATGTATCAACGGCAAAAGTGAGCTAAAACGGAACAACTGTCCAGTTCATAGTGGCCGCTACTACAGTTTAGACCTAACCACTATGTACCCAGATAGCATTCCCGGCGCTATCGGTGAGTAACCGCAAATTATTGTCAGGAACATTTTACCAAGCCAAAGTTTACGACTAAAGCTTAAATTGTTTTCCATCCAAAATAGCCGTCTACATTAAGTTCAAACGGTTCACAACGTTATCATATGGGAAAAAGTCAGCTTTTGTCGAAAACGTGGGCTTGGTAAATTGTTCATGTCAATAATGTATAATTTTTGTATCTAGTACTGCTTTACTTACAAAGACTTAGAAGATTAATAACGTCGACACATATTGTCCGTACAAACATCCTTAATCTCCATGAATTATCACATGATTCTGGTGATTATGGGATTATTTTTTTTATTAGAGAGACTTGCTCTTTAGGGGCATGGCCCATAGAGCTAAAAGGCAAAAATTACATTGATATCGTGATTCTTGGATTTCAGTATAACATTAATTAAACGCTAAAATACACTTTACGGTCATTATAGGATAGGTAGAAAGTCTATATATAAATAGAACTAGTTAACAAATGACACTTAATAAGGTTCTTTCTTATGATATACATCAACCTGATGTTGTAGGCAAATGATTAACTTATTATTATGAGATTATTTTGGGGGTTATAAGAACACTCTGATGAAGATCAAGAGATTCCGCCGGTTTTTATATTATTCTGAGCTATTAATTTGCACGTGGCTAGACAAACCATTTGTGCCTTAATTTTTAGTAGTGTGCTAACGATTTGTAAATACGACATCTTTATCTATTAGTGCTGTTGCAGTAGAAAATCAATGAGATTTTTATGAATATCGTTGTCGACAGATCCTGAGAACAAAAAATGCAAGAAAGCTGTTGAAGGACACCCACTTGACTTCGGTTCGAACTCGACCATACTGCTGTCGGTAAATCTGACAGAATTATACGGCTCACACGCGGCCCATGGGACTATTCAGAGAACCATGCTCCCAGCCGGGAACGATGCCATTCTGGTAAGCATTTCGAATAAGACAGTGGTTATATTTTATAATATCCAACCAATGCTACACACTCTGGGTTGTGATAACAAATTGCAATTTGTAATTTGCACGTCTCATTGTCAGTATACACAATAGTTCTTCAACATTAAAAGTGCCAACGCTTTCTATTCCAGGTATTATACAACAAGTTCATGGAAGTAATTGACGTTCTGGTGAGTACCATGATAAATGGAAAAACCTACAACAGTGCCATCGACGCAGTAAAGAAGAAGCTTAGTGGCTTTGAAGGAAGGACACCTAACAATTTAGAAATTTTTTCTATTTTCGGATTGAAATCTTCTCCCAGATATGCTGGGCAGCTAGAAACGTCCTACGTACGCAACTTTATTAAGGGTGAGACGTACAAAATTAGGCTCGTAAGAGAATTTGAGCTTGGATCTTCCGTCTTTGCATTCTGGTTTGTGGACTTTGTTCAAATTCAAGAGGTATGCCATCGATGTCTGCAATTCAATACTATAACCTTTTGAGTACATTTTAATTTAGCAATTGCAAAATTTATTTCCAACAAGGATGTCGGAGCAAAATTCCTGACGAACTCACCGCCAGTGTCCTTTTTCGAAGTCAGTAAGGCAGTTGCTATCCACGACGAAACTATTCAGCCGGACGATCCACCAGCAGCGGACAACGGTGTCATTGACAATATTCGTCGGGAATTGGCAAGAGATATGGAGCAACTGCAAGCAAAGCACCATATAGAAATAGAGAATTTGCGGGCTGAGCAAAGCAAGAAACTTGAGGCGTTAACGCGAGGCGCTCAAGTTACTCGTGAGCGAGAGGGCGAATGTCGTTTATCAGAACGGCCCAAACAAGTCCAACGAGCGAGCAAGCAGCCAGAGCGATCGGCAACACGTACACAACGCCCAGTCCAGATAGAAGAAATCCCCATGAGCATTAGCGGCAGCAGTCGGGGACAATGTACGGAATTGGTCCAGCAACCAAGCTTGAAGCGGCAAAACCCCCATGAAGGGTCAATGAATATAGTAGACACGATTCCTCCAGTTACCGCTCGCCTTTCCCTATATGATTTGATGCAGATGAATCCAGCAACCCTCCCCGGACCAGCCCAACACACACCGAATCTACCGGTTGTCGAAGACCCGGAACTCGGTTCCAATCATCAGCATGTCCTCATGCCGGGCGCTGAAAAGGAAACAACAGAACAATGTGTGCAAGAAATAGAAGGCCAGTCGCAAAACGGGGCAAATATATATGATTCGGATCCAATTAATCTCGGGAAAGATGATCGCGCGGCGAACGTGGCGGAAATTGCATGGTTATTTTCGGTTTTAGCCGAGGCTGCAGATAATATTCCAACTGAAACTGAAGACGATATATCAACAGAACCCGAAGATGATGAAGAAAGAGAATGTCACACGGAAATTATTGACAGAGGAGCTGAGCCCGAGCCGTCAAATTCTAATCATGCTATTGCCGAGGATAACGCCATGAAAACTCGTTACCCGGATCTCCCAATATCCGAATCGGCGGCAGCAAACGAACCAAGTGACCAAGACCACAGGGAAAGTATGGATTACAATGATTCTGTGTCGTCTGACTCTTCTGATAGTCAGAATCATGGCGCCAGTATCCGCCAAACGGGTGATGGTGTTTTGGACGGTGCTGACCATAATGTTGACTCAAGGGGAATGGAGACAAAGGGCGGAAGCAAGTTCCTGAAATGGGGTCCAACGGTTAACTTGCATGATGCCATCAGCTCTGGTGGACAATCCGGCAATCAATCGCGGAACATTAAATATCGCCAAAGCTTGGGACTGCCAAACAGTGGCCGGGTTCGTCAGTCTAATTTTGAGCAGAGTATAGCTAGCAGTTGCAGCAACATCTACCTAGCGGAAACGCCGATAAACGGCCTCCAGAGAGACGCAATTCAAAAATTCCACAAAAAGCTAACCCATGCCATGAGGAAGTTCCCCATCAGCGGTGGTAATGCTGTATATGGAAAAATTCATGAGGCTATAGATACCCTATCCACGTCACTGCTTTCTTTGAGGGATAAATTGGAGGACAATACAGACGGTAAATGTCTAGATCTTACAATGAAAGTTTACCAATAATAAATATAATCGCGGAATATTCAACAAACGGATATATATTAGGGTACGATAGGATGTAATTGTTGTCATGGTTTTGGCAACGAAATCGACATAATCTGTTGCTATATAATTTTTTGGGTTCTTGTCGTAATGTAGGTAAGGTAGAAGACACAGGTGCGATCGAAGCAGCTGAGGTGGAAATTAGCAATAACGCGGACAAGCTCCTTGAAGCCGCTAAAGTCCTCGAAGATAGTAGTGAGGCAACTTCGGAGGACAATCGTAAGGCAAAGAAAGTCCAAGAAACGGTCATCAAATTGACCAATGCTGTCATTCTTGCCGTGAGTTTTAAATTCAGATGTAACTAATCTAATTGTCACGCAAATGTTGGAAATATGTGAAAGGTTTAATTTCATCTTTTAGAACCGGGAACGCGACAAGAAACTACCTAACTCCGCGGCTGAACGTATGATTACGCCCACCTTGTATCCCATTGTTCGTCGACGTATCCCTATCCACGAAACGCCAACGTCATCTCGTCAGGAGAAAACGGATGAAAGTGAGGATCATAGCAACGATGAATACGATGCTGAAAATAATGACTAAGATTGAAATGTGTAATGCGCGCTAGGTATTTATAGTCCATACAGGAATACATTACACAATGTGTGAATAGAAATAGTGTGTCTCTTTTAAATTTTGTATCAGGGGTGGGAATAATTACAGATTAATATAATCTGATTAGTAATCAGATTAATATCCATGTAATCAATAATCCGTAATCACGAAAATGATATGCAGGCAGAATAATCAAGTAATCTGTAATCACATCTTGTAAAATTTGATTCATTTAATTTGTTATCATTAACCGTAACTTCCTTATGGAAGTTAAGCAATTTGTAATTTCATTAATCCTTCAATTTATCAGTGTGAAAGCATGTGAATTTCAATATTGCAGTGAATGTATTAAGCAAAATTTCACATACCAATTTAGGAGGTCATGAAATCTTTTCACTGGCGTTCGGTACAGTTATAAAATTTAGGGTACGAAAATTCATTTTGGCTAATTGGTTGATTAAAATATTCAAGTCTAACGCGAATGAAGATGTCCTAAAATATACAAAAACTAGCTATATATTTAATAATTCATCAAGTTAATCCTTTTCAGTATAAAATTTGAGAAAATTTTATCAAAATTAACAACAGAAAGATCGGCCACCTATTGGGCAATCATTAATCTATAATCATTATGAATAATCGGTTTGGAAGTAATCATGAGATATAAAACTCGATTATTGTAATCAAGTAATCTGCAATCACGTGATATAAAACTCGATTATTGTAATCAAGTAATCTGTAATAAAAAATCATAATCTTTAATAAAATTTAGATGGCCTGTAATTTTCCCAACCCTGTTTAGTACTATTAGTTTTCCGTTTATAGAACCTTTAATATAAAGCTTGAGATTATATGCACGAAAACGAAGGAAATGTGCATGCATTTATGCCCTAAAAATCCTGAAAATATGCTCTAAAATATGCAGTTAAAATCCGAAATATATGCATAAATATGCAGTAAAAATGTGAAAATATCTAAAATATGCCTTTACAATTCGAAAAATGCATAAGTATGCGGTAAAATTCCAAAATGTATGCCTAAATATACTTCTGGTTACTGAGAAAGCATTAATACGTTTAGTTAAATAATTTCGGATAAGAAAATTTCAATTTTTTACTAAAAACTAAACACATTTCAGGATGATTTGTTGGATAACTATATCTTAGGTGCTCCAAAATCATACAAAAACACCAGAAAAAATCACATATTTCGTCAAAATTTTCGAAAATATGACCGATATGGGCTAGAAATCGGAAATATGCAAAATATGCCAAAACAAGTACCAGTCAAACGTCTTCGTTTTATGTGAAATGGATGCTTGCAAAAGCCTAAATTGATCCTTGAATATATATGGAATATGTATTTGCATAAAATCTCAAGCTTTCTATGTTTAACTCGTCTAGTTGGTAAACATAGATATTATTACCTACTACTTCTGTCAAATCAGTTACTAAATAACCATTAGTATCCATATTAAGTAAATGTGTAGACAATAATTGGGGAATCCTTACAACTGGAAATTTACTGAATTTACTGAAAATATTGTAGAGTGGGACCGATCTTTATCTTTTGGTTTGAACAGAATTGTAATCAATAATCAGGTCTTCCAGATTTCTTGTCTCTTTTTTAGGTTATGTATTCGTTCTTGAAAAAAAGCTTTCTGGAAATAGGGTTTCCGATAATAATAAAATAACATTAATTCAATGAATGTATCGCTAATAATTTCCTGTTAATTAATTCGCTGAGCTTTTGATTCTCATTGCATATCTCCGTCCTTTCCATTAATTTCTTTGAGTTTTTGTTGGACAACATATTCATACTCATAGTAATCGTCGTCATACTAGCACCCACAAAATTCCGATAATACTGCAATTTCGGCACAATGAAGGTAACATCAGACAGTTCGCATCTCGGGACACCCATCCCAAATCATGAAATCAAGAAGTACCATGCAGCAAACTCCAACTGCCAAGGAAAGTTGCAACCGATTTTTGCATTTTTGCGAGATTTTCTCCATTTTCGTATTAGTTTCTGACAGCACCTGAAAATCGTGGAGCAAAGAGCTTGTATCCTTAATACCGTTAAAGCCGGTTGTTGCGTGAACATGTTTTTCATAAAAAACCACAAGCGTTAGAGTTGAGTTTTCCAGGAAACTATATAGATTCTCTCTGGAAGGACACTTTCTCCAGCCAGAAGTCAATCACCGCCTTGTGCATCCTCAACAGTGGTAACGGTAACAAGTACATGGTAGGTTGCCCGTAATCGTCAATGCTTATGTTATTAAAGGATTTCACCGCATTCCGATTTAATTGCAAATGGGGGAATCTTTTTAATCCAAGAATTATGAACTTTTTAAGCCCTTTATCGACGTGTTCAGAATCCGGAAGCACTTCATCAACAGCTCGATTGCATAGAGTAGAAGTAGCTGAGTTACAATAATGACCATATCCGGATGTCCAAATTCTGTTTCCTCCGCGGCTACATCTTTTTGCTCAGAAGCGGACCGCCACTAACATTTTACTGGTTCCAGGCTTGGCCTGTTTCACCTAATACTTATTGAACTCTCCATTGCTGTTGTAAAGCCGTCATTATTACATCCCTTGGAAAATATACCCGGAAATAAGCATAAGTATCTGCCGATGTTCTTCTGAAATGACATCTCTTCTGATGGTAATACTTTGAGATATCTTATTTTGTTAAAAATCCTTGACAACGATTTGCTCTGCTCCACTAAAAACATGCCCAATGACATTTGTCTTTCCAGAATGGCTTCAACCACCAATACCTCAATTCAGTAATTTTTACAATCGCCAACCGGAATCAGCAAATGGACGAATTTAAGGGCATACTAGTTATGTAGCTAGTTCTGATTTGAGTGAATTTCTGTTCTCACTTCATTTCTATTATTGCAGTGTGGAACTTTTCTTTCTCTGCTTTTTTTGCTTCACAACATGCTAGATCTTTCGTGAGAGAAACGTTGTAATTTTCTAATTTGTTTAATTTGCTGATGTACATGAAATTTCATGATGGAGTTCGAGATAACTTGCTTTATTCAATATCCCAGTAGTTGTATTTGAAGTTTCTTCCTACTACCAGGCCGAAGCGTGCGAGCTCCGGTTTTGTCATCCCATCGATTACATTATCATGACCACCCAGAGAATCCAAAGGAGATCCAGGATCAGCCACTGCCTCCTATTCAGCGGGATTACGGTCTTTCGCCAAAATATTGTAAGGTAACCTCAGAAACCACGCTCTAGGTCGCAATTCATGGCAAGATGCGAAGGTATATGGTCTAAACGTCATCCAGGATAAAGCCGACCTCGTACTCTGATTGGAGTCACCAGTTCATTGTCATCACAAGGGCGTGGAGCTCCACTGTGAAGTAGGTGATCTGGGATTTCAACTCCATCCAAATTCTGCGACGTTGTTGGCGATCACCTCAAGTAACGTGAGCTGAGTCGGAAGTTCCAATACAGTTTATTGGCCAGACTAGTAGGATTCCTGGAGATGATCTAGAATGACCCCGTTTCTTGCTGTAGCGTCTTCCAGCTTTCCACTGACACGGGAACTTTTGTGACTGATTTTATGTGTTGGAATGAGCGACCCTTGATCGGATTTGTCCAAGTTGAAAGCAGGCAAAATTTCAATCTTAATGTTCATTGGATATGTGTATTATTGTCACTTATATTGACGTCATTGGCTTTTTACTTGTCATTAGTAATTGGTGTAATTTGTTATTGTAATATTTTTGGAAGAAGGTGTTTTGGAGCTGTTCCGTGATCCGGAAACTCTACAGGTTTACTGATCGATAATCACAGAGTTCAGGCCAGATGGGCGATTGACTTGTTGGATCTTGAATGTAATTAATTGTAAAAACTGATTGCTTTGCTGTGCCAATAGTTGCTAATTAATTATATACATGTACGGGTTTACTGAATCCCAAGGCGGCCGACACCGCTTCCAAAACGTTCCGGAAGCTAAACCTTGCCTAAAAAAACTGGGATTACCGTCCACTTCTGAGGCTATCGGAAAACCGGGAAAGCGACCGACCACTGGACAGAAGGAAAGATGCTGAAGGAGGTCAGGCGGCGAAAGTGTTGAAAGTTGCTCCAAGAAATTGTACTGAAGAAGAGAAGGATCGGAATGGATGCCTCCAGCACAGTCACCCAAACTGTTTCCGGCTCCAGCGACTCTCTCCAGTACCGGTTGTGGAGCGTCAGCAAATCCGTCACAATTCCAGATGACGAGTACGAGAAGGCGCTGGAGGTGACGCGTTAAGTCAAGGTCCTGTTTCTCAGGAACGATACAACCGCCGAGGAGTTCATGTTCAGAAATTGATACCTAAGGCCCAAGAATCCCACGTTGGACAGCGATCGGCAGTTTTAAGTGACAAGAGCTCTGCCTGGTAATCCCGACAGCTTCACCTGACTCCCAGATTTAACAATGTGGAAGTGTTCGAAATGGCCGCTCTCCAGCCGCAGTTTACGGTTGTGGAAACCCTGAACCGCTTCCTTTTCCTACAACTTGTATGGAATATCAAGCTCAAGCCAAACAACGTGGACATCCAACTCGTCACGTACAAGCGGTTTTTTGTGGAGGCTGAAATGTGTCGTCTGTTGGATTACATGTGCTCCTTTGACCCCAGATACCACTCCCTCCTCACGCTGGGCTACTATTGGACATGGAGGAAGTCAGTATTGGCGAGACTACAGTCGGCTCCATAAGAATGCATAAAACTTTACCGGAACCGGTAACTCTGGAGGGGCTCATGATTCTGTTCCTATGCCACCGGGAATTAATTCCAACCACGTGAGAAATCCAGGAGCGCCTCCACGACATTTTGAAGGACTGGATTTTTGGGATGGAAGTGGATAGGGTGGATATTTATTTATTTATTTATTCCGGGCAACCCCGCTAACTCTTTCAAGTCTGTCATGACCTATAGAGCGCCAACGACACTTACATTGTTTTTCAGTACGTTAATCTATGGACACCTAAGTGCAATGGTGTCCGCCCGAGGTCATCAGTGGGTGGCTCAGCAGAGTTACATCGCTTGTGGGGCTTTATGTCGAGCAAAGACTGTTTTGCCCGGGGTGGGATTCGAACCTGTGGCTCTTCACCCACCACTCAGCGCTATTGCCACTGTACCACCTAGGCCTCGGCTGATAGGGTGGATATGCAATAGAAGAGCGATTGAGCCCACAAACTCTAAGGAGTATGGTTGCAGGTCATCTGAAGATTTCATTTTGAGCGTGCTCAGCCTATTCCAAGAATTTGTAAGCTTTTGTGGGGAGGATATTGGCGGAGGCCAGTGGATAGGTAACACTCGGGATGGGGAGTGAGATGGAGTTGTCAGAATTCCGTTTACCGTTTCCACGGATATTCAGTAGACTTTTAAAATGTTGGGAGCGACTGGAGAGGAGCTCATAAAGTTCCTGGATGTGAGTCGGAACAGTGGCGGAGTCGGCAGATTGGAAGTTTGGAAAATTTGCTCAGAGTAGTGACATAGCTATATTAATGTTCTTAATTTACTGTTATCTTTTTTCAATAATTTTAACTGTTGCTCAATAAATAGTAAAAAGGAAACACTTTCTTGTTGTTCTCTCATATCATTGTGTCCACGGATACCAGTCAATCTGAGAAGGCAATGGAACAGTTTCCAATCCCAAAGCATAATAAAAGCAAAGCCAAGGATAATAATCAGATCCATCATACAAGCATCCCCGTTTGTAATTGGAAGATGCTGTTCTGCGTTTCCAATATCCTAGCAAAACCTGCACAACATTAATAAACATTTTCTACGGTTTACCAAAAATACATAAGCCTTCTGTACCATTAAGACCAATTGTAGATTTCAGAGGTTCCATATCCTACAAAATAGCAAACCATATTAACTTTGTTCTGAAGAAAATATCTGAGAAGTGGAAATTCAGCACAACCAACTCGTACACTTTCCTGGAAGCAGTAAAATCAGTATCAATTCCACGTGGATATACCATGGTATCTTTTGATGTGGTTTCACTATTCACACGAGTTCCAGTACAATTTACGATTGAATACATAAAGAAAAGACTGCTAGCTGATAATTCCTGGAAAAAACGAACAAAATTTACTTACGAAGAGCTGGTGGGATTAATTGAAATATGTACCGAAACTACATATTTCCGATTTAGACAGTCTCACTATAAGCAAGTAAATGGACTACCGATGGGATCTCCTATCAGTCCCGTTATAGCAGAACTATGTATGCAAGCGTTGGAAGAAAATGTAGTGGAACTTAATCCTTTTATCAAATTCTGGATAAGATATGTAGACGATGTCTTCGCCATCGTAAAATCCAGGAAAGTAGAGTCAATAACCACTAGCCTGAACAATTTTCATCAGTCAATTCAATTCACAGTGGAAGAAGAAACAACACAAATTATATGGGACGAACAGAAAAGCGGTATCTCTTTCCTTGACGTATTCCTTCTAAGAAATGAAGATGATTCTGTGGGATACTGTGTCTACCGAAAATCAACACATACTAATCGTTATCTACATTTTACTTCCAATCACCCCACGGCTCATAAAATCTCAGTAGTTGACAGCTTAGTAACCCGAGCACTAAATGTTTGTGACGTGAATTATGTAGAAAAAGAACTACAATTCATCATCAATAGTTTAAAACGCAATGGCTACCCATCAAATTTCATTCAACAAAGAATTACAATTCAGAAACAAAAGCTGGAAACAAGACGAAATAATACAGCAGCAACACAAGCATCTGATGAAGATAACGAGGAAGAAGTAATGGAAAAACGTGCCATACTACCCTACTATGCGAAGGTCACTGAAAAAGTTGCAAGTTTCATTCGGAATAACTCTGAATTAGAAATCGGTTATATACCCCAAAACAAAATCTCTACGTACCTTAGTGGACACAAAGACAAGAAAAGAACCATACCTGCAGGAATATACAGCTTTCCATGTAGTGGCAATGAGACTGAAACTTGCTCAAAAACTTATATTGGTGAATCTACGCAGGGCATGGAAAAACGAGGAGCACAACATATGTATCATGTCAGAAATGGAAACATCAATCTATCTGCGGTAGCTGATCATGCATGGTCTACAGGACACGTTGTTGACCCCAAGAACATTGTCATAATTGAGAAAGAACCAAATACGATTAGACGAAAAGTGAAGGAAGGGCTTTATATTCAACACAACCAAAATAACATGAACAAGAATAACGGTTTCATTCCAAAACCTGGCTGGACTCACATCCTAGGAAAAAAAATTTAAAACGCATTTGGAGAAACGAAGATTTAAACCACCATAGCAGCTCGTATTCAACAACAATGGGATTCCTAACAATTGATTAAAAATTACTAATAATTTTTCATTCATAAGATAGATATCTACAAATATTCTTTACAAACAAATTATTTTTGCTGTTCGCCCTGATGAAGAGTACAGTTGGACTCGAAAGCTTGGTGTAAAAATAAATAGTTCCACTTATAATCCCGTCGTAATCATTAATTTATTAATAATTATAATTGTTTATTATATTCCTTCCACACCACCACATTAAAAATCACAACAATGCGTCATTATTGTTCGTGCTTTCTTCTTCAAAACTGAGACAATCACCTGTACTAGTTTGGCCTTGGACGGGTGCTCCACCTCCCACAACGTAACGTGTTGGTGCAGCTTCCACAGATCCTCCACTGGGAACCACTCCAGATCCCCGGAAGCGCGTACAGATTTCGGCTATTCTCCAGTATACGGGTCAGCGCCTTCGGCGCTGACCCGTATACCAGTCGAAAGCCCTTGACATGGGGAGTCGAATGACACCACTCCCGGGTGGCGCAAATGAGGGGTTCGACCCCCAGGGGTAATTTCTCAAAGTGCCCCAAAAGTGTAATTTTACTATCTAAACTATGCATTTACAATGTCTCACTTTCCCCCAGACAAGCGCGGGATTGATATGGATGGAAGATGGATGATGTTAGGTTCGGTGTAGATTAGGTTAGATTTATATTAGGTTCGGTTTAGGTTAGGTTCGGTGTAGGTTCGGTTCGGTGTAGGTTCGGTTCGGTTTAGGGTAGGTTCGGTGTAGGTTCGGTTTAGGTTAGGTTCGGTGTAGGTTCGGTTTAGGTTAGGTTCGGTTTAGGTTCGGTTTAGGTTAGGTTCGGTTTAGGTTAGGTTCGGTTTAGTTTAGGTTCGGTTAAGTTAGGTTATGATAGATTCCCGCGCTTGTTTGGGGCAAGTGAGACATTGTAAATGCATAGTTTAGATAGTAAAATTACACTTTTGGGGCACTTTGAGAAACTACCCCTGGGGGTCGAACCCCTCATTTGCGCCACCCGGGAGTGGCGTCATTCGACTCACAAGGTCAAGAGCTTTCGATTGGTATAACTTTCGTCCCGAAACTACGTGACCCGTATACTGAAGAATCCCCCAGATTTCTGCCAAGCACCAATCACAGCCTCAACCAACTTTGGAATGCTGTACAGATACCGAGTATAATGATTTCGCAGGTTATTTTGAAACTTGAAGCCTTGCCGCTGGTGTCCTGACCATACTTGACGCTGTCGATCTAAATATCGAATCAACTCATAGAGCTCAGAAAGCGCGCGAAAACATTTCATTCATGATTTTTTTACGCTCATGGCATTTTCCTAAAAAAACGTAGTGAGTTGAGTGTATGGGAATCCGGATATCAGCTTTGGGGTTGTTCATATGACTATTTCTATTAGGGCAATTGCCACCCACCGAAGACAAACAGAGTGAACATACATATATTTGACGCGATGACATATCCCAAAGTTTACACATTTTGACACCCACCTCTTAAGTATCATAATTTGTGCACAGCCCCATTTTCTATCAAGTAGGTGGACGTCGTCGTCATTCTCGCACGACTCGCACCACAATGACGACGACGTCCACTTGATAGAAAATGGGGCTGTGCACAAATTATGATACTTAAGAGGTGGGTGTCAAAATGTGTAAACTTTGGGATATGTCATCGCGTCAAATATATGTATGTTCACTCTGTTTGTCTTCGGTGGGTGGCAATTGCCCTAATAGAAATAGTCATATGAACAAGTCAATTTATCGTGGTCGCGGATTTAAAATTCACCGTTCGAATTTTAATTTTAATAAAACTCTAATTTCTTAGAATTTACGAGAAAACCATTTATAGGGGCTAATATTACCTTTGGTGATCTCCATTGATAGTATTTCATTTAACCTCTGCAATTTTTCAACACCGTCTGACGGACATTATAAAGTTTTATTTAAGTACGTAACCAGGCGTCACCGCTGCCGGTACTCGAAGCCGAAGTGTCATCTCCTTATGGACGTCGTTACTATGGCTGTAATTTTCGTCTTTATCTCATTGTGTTGAACGAGGTTTTCAGTGCTTAAGACGATTTGCATGATTGCAAATTATTGCAAATTAATTACAGGTATTGTAAAAAAATGTCAATGTTTTTATGAAACATACTTGTGTATTTTTTATCGTCTGGAGAGCACCACGATCAATATATTTAAAAATCACTTTATCCATATTAATTGCCATGCTGAAAAGTACCAACTACCGATTTTCTAGCGAATTCTAATGGAAAACAATTACTCGGCTTTTGCAGGGCGCCCCGATCAATATTTTTGAAAACCACTTTCAACATGTTGACCAGCGTGCTGAAAAGTACCAACAACCTATTTTCTAGCTATATCTGATGAAAACCAATTTCCCGCCTTTTTGGCTTTTGAAGGGCGCTACGAGTAATATTTTTGAAATCCAATTTCACCACGTTAATCAGCGTGTTGAAAAGTACCAACAACCCATTTTCCAGCAAATTCTGATGACAAACAGCTTCCCGCCTTTTTGGTTTCTGGAGGGCGCCACAATCGATAAAACTAGCTAAACATGGCGGCATTGCACTCAGCGCATCAAAATACACCACCCTGCCAATTTTCAGCCACATCCCATGTGTCCGAGAAGTGTCCGAGGAAAGTGTCCGAGGGAGAGGTGTCCGATGTCCGACAGAAAGGTGTCCGATGTCCGAGGGAAAGGTGTCCGATGTCCGAGGGAAAGGTGTCCGATGTCCGAGGGAAAGGTGTCCGATGTCCGAGGGAAAGGTGTCCGATGTCCGAGGGAAAGGTGTCCGATGTCCGAGGAGGAGGTCCTACCCTCTCCAGCAGTGCTTCAAACACGGTCCCATTCGGAACGCTGCAATCTTCCATCCCGTCACCTCCTCCGCTCATTCCTACAAATTTTGCAAACACTGGATTATTTTCACAAAACCCTCAAGAAAATGAACGGAGCCTGAAAATGCAATTAACTGATTACTTAAAAAAATATCGGAAAGTCCTTCGAGTAGTGAGTGCAGTTTAACTGCTTTATGACTGAGTGAGAAGCAGAACGAAAATTCCAAAAAAGTTTGTTTTTCTGGAGGAGCAACACAACCCACACGCTTTTGAAAGACAAAATGGGCTATTCGAGTTGGTTTTTTCTTGTCTCAAGCCATCTCCATGATATATTTTAAGTGCACGTAATCAACCGTCTGGTTCTGAATAACTTGTGCCAAGTGTGCCTTTCATTTTACATGGCTTGTTGCGTTGGCGCTCTTTCACCTTCACAAAATGAATAAAACGATAAAAAATGCCGTGTTGGCAACCAACCTATGTATGCATTTTCATTATTCACTCAGGCCAATTTTATTTGAAGCATGTAGATTATAAGAGTACATACGGGTTATTAATTGCGCTTTATCCAAAATATTCTTGAAACAAATCTCATTTCTAGCACCGCATGCAGCAAAATGTCACTAAATATGTTGTTACGACATCGAAGGGCAATTCATTGAATTAGACCTAGCTTTGACCGAATCCATGGTCAATTCCCGTTTATCGTTCGAACATTCTACTGTTTCTGACCAAAAAGACAATATTTGCAAATAATTTCCGTAAACCATTTTTGGAATCATAGATAGATGTAAACCTTTCCAGCTAATTTCAAGCATTGCTTGAACGTTATTTGAATGACAACGGCATTGTCGACGATAAACATAAAATCGGCAAATACCCAGACTCAGAACACAGTTTTACAGTTTACTGTCATTCTACTTAACAAAGGCGTTTGGATATGGCGACCCTCCACGGTATTGAGTGATGTATTAGGCTCCAGGATGCCCCGAGAAGTCCGCCAGGGTTTGACGTATGCGCAGGCTGTCCGGTTTGGGTGCAGAGGAACATTACATTCCAGAGGAAGAGAGGCAGCACGACTAGCAGAGACGACGACGAGTAGTCTATCATCCTACCACCACCACTTATTATATCTTTATTCTTGTCTGATCAATCTCATTTGTCATAACTTATGTTTTGCTGGTGTGAAATAAAGACAGTTAATTAAGACGTTACCTTCTAAACCAGTCCACGTAATCATAAATATTTAACGCCATAATGTGGCGATATCACATTGAGTACATCCTTAAATTTAAATATTTGATGCGATAATTCTACCCGGCCATTACACTTGTCCATCAGTCCGCTTAGTTGAATTCGTTTAAATGTTTGAAGCCGCCAGCGCTTATGCCATGTATAAAATTCCGTGAAACTACGACATAGTCTCCAAAATCTCCGGTAATCAAGAACACTTTTCATTCCAATCCGTATTGTTCTTCCTAATACAATATTCTAATAGAAAATGGTAAAAGCGACGATTTTCAAGTTCCTTGAACCGAATTAAAGATCCGGTGCCAAGAAATTTTGTGCCGTTCCTGGATGATCAGACTTATTTGTAGGCTTGTGAAGCGAGAGCAACCAAGTAGTAATATTTCGTAGTCGAAAATTTTGTCGATGGTGATAATATGGCGGCGTGTCCTTATACCACAAGATGTTGTGCCCTGTTTCAACAACCTACTTTAATAAGCTATGTATATGAATGTGGAGGTGGTGTAACTATTTGAATCTACAGCAAAACATCTGTTCCACTCTCAAATTGTTCCACGGTGCATTGCACTCGTGGCTCGTGGCAAAGTGTCATAGTAGAAATGTTTTTTTTAAATTCTCACAGCCGTTGGCCAGGAGATGGCTCGAGAACGGGAACACTGAAAAGCGGGGTTTGCTGTTTTGGGAGGGTATGTATACGATACTGTGAATTACGGTGTAGGGATACTTGGCGACCAAATCAATTTCAGGACGTCTTGGGCCTTACTGAGAACGCTGACGTTACTTGTGGTGTAATGCTGGCGCTGGGCTACATTTGGGACTGGGGAACGAGCAGAGTAGCGAGGAAGGTCTTTCCGGGGTTGAAATTGATGCAGTGGTATACATTGGAATATACGCAGGATTCACCTCTTATGTGCTTTTAAATATATATGCGGTGATGATTACTAAATCTTACGATTACGATTACGATTTTTCTGCGGTGAGACGTGGTGCTGCCTACTCGCTACTGGATAGATTAGCTAACAGTACAAATTTAATTCTGAAAGCAATTGTGAACTCCAAGTTTTTTACACAATCGTCCATCTCGTATGAGTGGAAAGCATTATTGTTTAATATGTAATATTGTGATTTCTCTTCCTCATTGTACTTTTTTTGTCTTGATGACATAATAATATTCTCCTAGATTAGTTTTTTTAACCTTCTTCTATATGGACTTTGTCAATTCATTTTGTGTTGATCAAAACGTCTGCAATAAAGAATATTATTATTATTAAAATCTTATGGGAATTTTGGTTCATCAGGAGCATTTTTGTTTTTAAAACAATTGAAATGGAAGAAATGGTATATACTGTGAGTAGGTCAGCAATTTCTAATTTGTTTTAATTAGCAAAAAAAAAGAATATTTGATGACTGCATGATTTTACTGAAGACACAGAATTTCTATAAAATTGTTCATGGGACAAAGTTGAAAAAGACTAGCAATTTAGAGCAGAACACCACATACTTATGCTCTGCGCTTCTTTGCCAATCTGTATTTTTATAAGTAAAATGAAACCTAGCGTCTCCCTCTCATGGACAAGTTTCAGTGATAACTTAAATTGATCTATGAGTCTAATTTGTACGTGCTTGGAAATAAAAGTGCTCCTTTGTAACTCATAGATAGTAAATATACTACAAAAATGTTACTCAAACTTCTTATTGAATCATATTTTATCTTAGTAGGCGTTATAATACTTCCGACTAACGAACTGATATATTATTTTTAGCCATCAATGGTTTTCTTTAATTTGACCTGGGCAGATTTCACGTTTAATTCCAATCAGTAATTGTTTCTAATTGTCATATAGTTTTCCGCACTTTCCTTGAGACGAAGTGCACCTAGTGTCAGTTTCCTTTTGCCACTTCCGTCTTCCCTGTAGCCATATCTCCCAGTTTAGCAAAGGCAGACGTACATCCGTATATGCTGATCAAACTAAGTTACACTAAGCCACCTCAGCCATGGTAACAACCTGCAGAGCTCGCTCGCATTGATTCCTGCTCATCACAAAGTTCTCCATCGTAATGTAGCATCAGACACTTCAACTAACTGGGCAAACGGTTCACAAGTTCAACATTGTTGAACTTAAAGCATTGTATTGCAGATATTCCAACTTGTCGAGTTCCCGTAACATTGCAGCATCACTTTCCGAAACCTTGGACATCTGCCAATAACTCCACGTATATATGCTTTGGAACACTCAAATACTACATGCGCCCTGCATGGAGTAATATTTCCAACATGGACAAATCCTCCAATACGAACATTGTGCTTTTGATCCCCAAAACGAAACCGAAGCTAGATAAGATCTGCCTGCAACAAAAAAAATTCTCCGTTCATTTCGTTGGGTCACACTATTTCAGAAAATATTTGCAAAGTTACCGTCAATGGCAGCCTAATAAATTGTTCCATCGCCGCTTTGGTTGCCTTAACAAATTGGAAATTTTCATAGTCCCTCCGGGAAACGGGTTGCCACGGTGATCACGGAAAACTTTCAGGAATTTGAACATTTCAGTTCTTGACCGAAAGTTAATGGAACACTGATGTAAGTACTTTACACTCCCACTCACGCTTTCCCAATACTATCTCGCACTCGTCCGTCTCAAACAGACACATATAAAATGGCACCAGAAGTAGATAACCGTTGACATGTTGCAGGTTCAAATGCTAATGTTCATTTTCAAGCAAGTGGTCCAACTGTTTGCAGGTCACGGGACAGGGCCGAAATGAATTGGCCACGAAATAAAGGGAAAAATCGGTGTGAATATAAATTATTTATGCCGCTGTAATATCCATTTTAGTCAAACAAATTAAAATTGGACGTTCTAATTACCTCACAAAACCGCCAAGTCGTCCTGGTTTATAAATAGAATAATTCGGAAAGAAAGTAATCAAAGCATTTAGCTTTGATTACTTTCACATTGCTGCTGCTCATTGTCAAAAACAATTTCAAATATTTGGGGGAATAAAAACTCAGTACGATATATCTCCATGATTATATGTCTCTAGGATTATCAGTGTTCTTGTTGCTATGTCCACAACCCAGGAATGATTTATTATATCGATTTCTTCAACACGAAGTACAGAATGTATTAACTGTTTGCTTTGAAAAGCATCTCCTTTCATTATTGCCGGTATGTGGCAGGTTATGCATAAGCAACGAGTTTTGTACTTGTGTAAGTTATTTTCACGGTCACGCTTCGATGATATAGCTGTAATAACAAATGCTGGGAATATTGTGGTAGCAGTGATCTTACTACATGCACTATTCACGTTCCTACGCCTCGCTTACCGTACAAATAATATGTAAAATTCACAGATGTCAAGTCAGATCTTGCTGAATGGTGATCGCTGCAAGGATATATTCCTACCTATGTTAGACATTCGTACTAATGTAGTTTGACTAGCAACGTGTAAGACGGGATATTGTCAAAGAAATCAAAATCGATTATATTTGTTCCCTTGGCATTGAGACGTTGTTGAAGATAAAGTCATTTAGATTGAAATATTGCTTTTTAATCACACTATAACCACCAAGATTCAAGATTCAAGATTCAACGTTATTTAGAGTGACACGATAATATCAGTAATACTGTATAAACATTATGAAGGTTTAACAATATATATAATTGTTTTTCATAACATGACACTTGAAAGTGTGTTCCGCAATCGTGTAACGATTCCGTCCGGATTGGAAGCCGATTAACAAACCAATAATTCATAAACATAAAAATTTTAGTACAGCCTAATTTTAAGTTAGCATGTTACTACGATATGTACACAAATATTCATAAATCTTATCGTTAAAGTCAAAATGGCCCATATCGTTGCTAATTTCTACCACATTTTTACTCATAATTTCGTTCCATAAACTAATACCATTCCATTTAATACTTGATTTATACTTTTCGGAAGGTGGTTCTGGTACAATTAAACGTGGATATGACTTCGTTGATAGTGGACTTTTTATAAACCAACCTTCGAACATTTTATTGTGCCTAAATTTGTGAACAAATTTAAACAATGCCATTTTTCTACGTTCAGTAATTGTTAGCAAATTCATTTTGGTTAAACTTTCGTTAACATCGTTAATTGTTACATGCTTTTTTCTCTTATGACTAACATGGTCTATGCTAAACACGAATCCATTTATTTTGTTTTGCATGGTAGCAAGTTCAAGATCTGTTTGTACAGCCCAAACTGTAATGCAATAATCAGCGATACTAGAGACGAAAGCAGAAAGGAATATCTTTAACTTGTTTTTAGGTATTACCCGTTTAAATGTGTACATTCGTCCCAATGCACTACTTATCTTTGAGTCTACATGGTTGGAATGACATTTAAAAGACAGGGTATTGTCAAAATTTACGCCCAAATATTTAAAAACATTTACCTTCTCTACACTCTCGCCATTGATAAATACCTGTTCGTTCAATTGTTCATATTGCTGTTTTGATCTATAGTCGTTGTTTTTGTAAAAACACATAAATTTGGTCTTTTCTACGTTTATTTCTATATCATTGTCAGTACACCATTTAAGTAGTTTGCTTATTGAGTCATTAAGCTTCGCTATTCCGGCCGTGTAATTCTTGCAATTAGTAAAAATGACCAAATCGTCGGCGTATAAAAGTAGGTCTAGGTCAATGACTTTGGCTACATCGTTAATGAATAAAGAGAAAAGGATTTGACCCAAACATGACCCCGCGGGAACACCATTGTCTATGTAAAATGGTTTCGAGATTTCATTACCATTTTGAATATTAAATTTTCTCTCAGTAAAATAATTCTCAAACAATCTAACTAAATATGGTTCAGCTTTGAATTCATGCATTAATTTACGAAGCAGTACACTCCTATTCACAGTGTTGTGGCGTGGCACGGCTTTGGAACCGATGATCGTGGACAGATTGTGAAGATGCAGCGGATTATAAATAATATTTTATGATAGCCTGTAATATGATAATTAGGTAAATTGTATTGCTAGTTAGTTGTATAAATGTAATGAAAATGTAAAAAGTTGTAGAAATGTAGAAGAGATGCATAGTTTGTAATTTGTATCATGACATAGTGCTAAGATAGTAAAAGTTAATTAATCGTAATTATTGTAATTTTAGCAATAGCGCTTAGCAAATTTGTGAGAATATGTATTAGATATAAGCGAATAATTGTGCAAAAAATAAGAATTGTCAACTATCTCGCTGATAGTTAAAATTAGCATCAAAGTTGAAATGTACGTAGTGAAGCCTAGTAAGCTGTAGGATAAGTCAACGGGGTAATGCGAGATAGTCGTTAAGGAAATGATGTTGTTTATTTGTTATTGGAAAGTTACGTCGGCTGCGCGTCGGAGAAGAGGTCAACAGAGGTCAGTTGAAAAGAGGAAAATTCGGGGTATATAAGGAGCGCCGCCTGTAACATCGTGGTCCCTCTTGCTGTTAGTCTTAGGTTAGATTCTGAGCTGGAACGTTGTCCAACCAGAAACATCGTAGTCTGAATTCTTGTCTATTGATAGTTGTTCTTTGTTGAATCAATACGTTTAAAATAGTATCTTGTCTGTCTTCGCGTGCTTTTAATTCTAACCGCCAATCATCATCTTTCTTGTCAGCTAACACCTTAGTTAGCAGTAGCACACTACACTGAGCGTCGTCGTTACATGGTCCTTCGAGCGTACACCAGAACCGCTCCTTTGGAATCAGTTCAAGTTTTTGTGAATTTTGTTTGTAACGCCTGCCAATGACAAGAAGAATGACCAACGAACAAAACAACGTCGATATGAGAAACCTTTTGGAAGAACATGATTGTGTGATTCTAGCCAGTAGAATCACGGGGAGGGGAAGAAGAGTGGGATCTTTGGACGCTGCTGAAGTCAGTTTGGAGCAGGATTCGACGGGATCCTTGCAGACAGCAGCGGACAATGGGACGCGAACGGCCAAATCGTGGACACCCACCACTTCGTGCCTCAGCCCTAATGAGAGTGTGATCTCCGGAAATACCACCTCGTCGTTGAGAGAAGAAAGAAGACGTCGTCGAAAAATGGAAGTAGCAAGAAAACTAGCCCTGATCGCCGAAGAACGAAGACAAGTGGATCTGCGATATGACGCAGAACTTTTGAAAATACGACAGCAATATGCATTGGAAGCCGAAGCTGAAGCAACAAAGAAAGCAAGACTACAGCAAATAAGCCCGCGACGAACTCCCCGGAATATAGTGGAGATAACGCAGCCTTGTGCGTTGGACTTTGGTCCTGAATGCAAGGATTCTGGACCTCACTTGGAGGGACTGCTGGTGAACTCACGTTTGGAGTCATCGGAGGAAACGCAGCCTTGTGCGTTGGACATCGTGCCTGAATGCAAGGATTTTGAACCTCACCTGGAGGGACTTCCGGTGGATTCACCTTTGAAGACACTGGATGGACCGCGACCTTGTGTGGAGGAACTAGTTCCTGAAATCAAGAGTACCGACTATCGCTTGGATGATCGGAAGACGGAGACTACCGGACATGAATGGAAAACCCGAAACTCTCCACAGAAAACGGAAACAGTCATTCGATGCTCTACATTGGCCTGAATTTGATGGGCGTGATATTACAGAAACGCTAGTCAAATTACCGGCAAGATGGAAAACGACATTGTTCCTTTGATTCGACAAGCAGATCGTAACTCAGGGATCCCTCGATGTCAGTGTTACGAAATTGCGTTGAAGCTACCAGATATATAATTATGATGCCGCTTACCTAAATGGTAGGTGAACAAACAGGTTACTTATGCAATTCAGAACATTGAAATATTATCTTGTTTTTTTACATGTCGATATCACATTTGTCAATTTGCTTCTAGTTAGGATGAAGAAGTGACCTGGCGACAACGAAATTAGACATACCAATCTACTCTGATACAGCATGGAAGCTGTGATGTTATGCAATGAGTGTGCACTAACATAAAATGATTAACTCCGAACGCAGTTAGTTAGTAACTAATTAATATCTTTAATACAAGTAAAATAGGAAGTTACAAACTTGTCAGAAAATCGGAACAAGAATGGAATGAGAGCACACCTCCCAAGTACACAGCTTCTACCAGAATGAACAGCGAGCTCGCAGCAGCACTGCATGCTAAACATTGTTTAAAGAATCCCTCATTCTAGAATAGCCCCATATTCCACATCCCCCATTCTAAGATTTAAATTTTACATTTAAACAAAAATTAATCTATCGTTGCAAGTATGACATTTAAAATTAGTAATCTAAATTTCTTCAATCAATCTCCGACGCGGTTTCACAACACGGCCTGATCGAGTAGTTACTTGGTTCGGGAACTGAGGTCCACTTGGAGCTGCAGTTTGATCATCAAGTACTTCCAAATCTGTTTCAGGTCCGTCATCTGGCATACTGTTGGTATATGCACGGGTGAGATGGGAAACATTTCGACGAAATTCTCCACGGGAAGTCTTAACGTGATACGACCGAGGTGTTCCACTTTGCCTTACTATGGTTCCCCAGATCCTGATATCCTTAATCCAAACTATCTCCCCCTGGACAAAGTCGTCTTTGTCTCGTACACCGTGATGTCGGTCGTAGTCAAGTTTCTGTTTCTCTCTTCTTTTTTCTTCTTTCTCATATAGTTGTTCTTGGTCCACGGCTTTGGGGATCAATCTGGTTCCATCCATTGGTAGAGTAGTCCGTATTCGACGACCCATGAGGAGCTCGGCGGGGCTGTACCCGTTGGAAAGAGGAGTGGCTCTATACTCGAGTAGAGCCTTATACCAGTCGACATTCTTCTGCAGCAGGTGCTTCATGATCTTTACTCCGTTTTCAACGAACCCGTTTGATTGAGGGTACCGTGGGCTACTAGTGATGTGAATAAATCCATAATCTGTTGCAAACTGTTGAAATGGTGAGGTGAGCACTGGATGGAACTGAGGTCCATTATCTGATACAACTGTTTCCGGTACTCCGTGTCTTGAGAAAAATATCTTCAATAAATTAATGATAGCAGCGGATGACATGTTCTTCACTTCTGCTACTTCTGGATACCGGGAGTAATAGTCCACAACTAACAAGAACCAACGGAGTAGTGTTATATGCACGAGCAATCCCTAATGAGCCTGTTTATTACTTTAATTGATCAGTTAAGATCTAATTAAAGATTTAAATTAGCATAAAAAGTAGGGAATAACTTGCCACATGCTTTTCAGGTGCGGTGCTACCTGCCTGCCTGCTTACGTACTCATGTGCTGCTGCTGCTGCTGGGCGAAACGTATCGTCGTCGTCGTCTTCACTGGACGAAAAAGGAAAACCGGTTATTTTTTACTGGAACGACAGAATCATCATCATCATCACACAATGTGTACTTTTTTACGGGATAACAATGCATTCATTTCGCTTGCCTTAAAACCCATTCGTTGCTTCTTTTACAGAAGCAAGTGTATCATCACAAGATGTTAACTGCTCAGTTAGTTAACTATCATGACAATTAGCATTTTATGCATTACATATGCAGTATACATTGTATAAGGAATCTTATATAGGAAATCTTATACAGGGAATTACAATACACTGTACCTATGTATGTAGGACGTTTCTATAAGGCAGAAATTAAAGATAATTATTAATTATCTTAATTGCTACCACAATTAGTTAAATTTTAGGTTAGTTAGGCTTAGGTTTCAGGTAATATGGGGTTTTTGGGTATGCTGAATTCAATGATGCTATTTATTTTTACCTAGGACTAACCTATATAGGTATATGTGTATATAAGTATAGTTGTACTACTACCGCTAGGGGTAATAGAAAAGATTGGAAATCACTTTTTTATACATGTATCTGTACAAAACAATGCTCTTCTTTACTCTCGTCATCAAAAGCACAAAACTGAGTTCACTCAATCCAACCAAAACCATCCTTTATCATCATCATCGCCTTTCTTCTACTGGACAACTATATCAGAGCTTGATAATGCATTTTCCACCGATGCGTTATAGGGGATCGGCAAAAGAAGAAGAATTTTTGACGTGTAGTTAGCAGGTATATGGTATATGTAGGGTTTTCTGATGTAACAAATCATAATATCTCATTCATAAGTATATAGGATGCTTCTATAGGACAGAATTTAAAGAAAATGGTTGATAATTTTATTTTATTTTAAAAGGATAGGCCATATTATACTAACTTTGTCCAGTGTGATGCTAAATATGTATGTATACGAAAAACTTATAGGCAAACGTCTTATCTAAAATTCATTTTTTGTTAGAATGTTTTAATGCATTTTTAGATTCAATAGTAAACAATTTCGGATACGAAGCATGAAATCCAAACTGCTTGTTTCGCATATTGCAGTTAAATATTTATAGTAGAGATCGGAGTTATAGTTTCTAAAAAGTACCGAAATGCATGTTTCTGCTTCTATACATTATTGCTTCTTCAAAAGTATGCAATGATTCAAAGCAATTCAAATATTCCACAAATGAACAAATATTAGATTTTATATTTAATAGAAAATTAATTACTTTTATGTTTTTGTTTATTCAATAACTCTTTAATTACAAGTTTAAATTCCGTTTTAATTTTGAGGCATGTAGTAACAATATAGTTTAAATTAGTTTGTCTAGTTTTTACTTATAATTTTCATATTAACAATGACAAATCATTTTCAAATTAACAATGACAAATCATTTTCGAATTAACAATGACAAATAATTTTCAAATTAACAATGACAAATCATTTTCAAATTAACAATGACAAATCATTTTCCGATTAACAATGACAAATCATTTTCAATTAACTTAAAATTAGTTATATTTCGAATTTTACATTTCGCAATTAGGTCAGAGGCAATAAATTTCCAAAAGTAATCACTCCTCTGCTATATCCCACTCTCGTAAACCCCATAAGATCACAAACACAAGCAGAGATATAGGAAAGGGAAAATACCAAATGCAAGTAGCTAATCCAATGTAAAACAGCAATGAGTTGACTCTCATCTCCAAGAGTTCCTCTGCAATTGCTGTAGACGCCATTGTAAGGTTTCTAAGTCGGAAGTTCTAGAGCACTAATCTAGCACAATGGTCCTTCGAAACAGAGCTTTGTTGTCTTAAACAACAAAAGAAACAGTACGATTTCGACCACAACTGGTCCTTCGATCCAGAGTTTCTCCCCAAGTTGTCAAGGGAGGATTTTTATGAACACGAATGGTCCTTCGAACCAGAGTTTCGTCTCAAGTTGTAAAGTGAGAATTATTTCGAACACGAATGGTCCTTCAAACCAGAGTTTCGTCTCAAGTTGCAAAGTGAGAATTATTTCGAACACGACTGGTCCTTCAACCCAGAGTTTCGCTCCAAGTTGTCAAGTGAGGATTGTTTTCGAACACGAATGGTCCTTCGAGCCAGAGTTTCGTCTCAACTTGTAAAGTGATGATTGTTTCGAACACGGGTGGTCCTTCAAACCAGAGTTTCGTCTCAAGTTATGTCAAGTGAGGAATTTTACGCTTCTTTCAGTCTTTTTATACTAACAGTCACTCTATCGTCAGTTGAAGAACGAAGAAATTTAAACTTAACTTATGAAACTTGGGAAAACTTAAACATTGATACCAGGAATCAACAAGTCAACAAAATCACTTTGACATCCGAACGGACAAATACGAAAGAGGTCTTCAATTTTTGTGTGCACATAATTCATTGTGGCACTGAAAAGCTCGCCTTTAACTTTCAGAAACACAGAACAAATGTTTTTAAAAATAGGTTTAGCATTATCAAAACACGTGTCACAAAGTTTTTTATCGCCTCCATGAACGCTATCACAATGCAGTCGTTGATTAATGTACATTCGTAGATAATTGACAGTACAAATTAAAAAATTTCTTGACACAATCACTGTTTTATCAGAGATTGCTGGATTTCCGAGTACAAGTGAAGCCATCAAAAACAAAAAGCCTCGATTACAAATGTTACACCACTCAGAGTGATTTAAATCTAATTGCGCCTCCATGAGATTATTATACAGGAACAAGTGCCTTGTGCAGTGTATATCACAATGCTGGCAACCACAAACGGACGCCATCCTATACTTTAGCGTCGATTATTGACAACCACACGAGTTCAAGTGCACAACAGCACTGAGAATTTTCTACACGACTGCAACACCATGCCAATGGCATGACTTCTGCTCGCCGAGCAGAAAACGTAAACGTAACGAAATCCTAAATTAAACGTTCGGTTTTGGCTGCAGCTTTCAAAGCTTTGCTTACAGCAGGCACCGTTTTATTTGTGGTGATGGAAAGTACAAAAGTTTTCATTTCATGTCATTGAATGAATGAATGAATGAATGAATTTTATTTAAGTGTTATTCTGTTCAGTCAATAAGTCTGATTTTACAACCATAACACTCTGCAGTAGAGTCTACTACCATACATCCAAAATATAAAACAAGGACAATCAATACACATTCCAAATCGTATACCATCATACTTAAAAATACTCAATAAAACTACATAAATAAAATCTTTCTCTCTTTCAACAATATCACTTTACATGTGTCACTAAATGTTTCTAGAATAGTTTTACATTCTACATCTTTTTCAATAATCTTATTAATCTGTTTACAATATTTATTCCATAAATCAATACAATTCCATTTTAATGATTGCTGATACATTGTTGTTCTACATTTTGGAACTACAAGTCTACGAAATTTATCACCATCTTCCTTACTATAAGTAAACCAGTCACAAAACAATTCATTTTTCATCTTTTTAAAAACAAACTTTAAAGTAGCAATAACTTGGCGTTCACCAATTGTTAGAAGATTAACCTTGTTCAATAGGTTATTCTTATCATTTTCAGTAAGATTAATCTTCAAGAACTTGGTTCTTCTTACCATGGTCGGATGATAATATGCAACTACAAATCGCATAATCTTTTTCTGATATCTATCAACATAAACTGAGTTCGAAAATGACCAAAAAAGTATTCCATACTCAACCACACTGACAATATATGCAGAAATTACCGTTTTGAGAAAATTTTCACTTATCATTCGCCGTATATAGTATAATTTTGCTAACGCCGCATTTAATTTAGTTTCTGTATTCACACAATGACTCTTGAAGTTTAAATTGGTGTCTAAGTGGATACCTAAATATCGAAATGAATCCACCAACTCCACCTCAACTCCATTTAGCATTACATTACCCCTAACTTCTTTAGCAGCCCTATAATCATGAGATTTATAGAAAACCATATATTTTGTTTTTGACACATTAATGTGTAAGCCATTTTCAACACACCACTTATTAAATAATACCAGACATTCATTTAATTGTTTAGTTCCTTCACTAAACGACGAACATTTTGCATAAATACACAAATCATCTGCATACAATGCATAAGGCAGTGTTAATATTTCACCTACATCATTAATAAATAAAGAGTAGAAAAGGGGCCCCAAAATTGAACCAGGCCCACTGCCAGACTTAATCTCATACAATTTAGACACATACGAACCATTTTTTATACAAAACGTTCTATCAGTAAAATAACTTATCATCACCTTGATAAGATAGACAGGAATTTTAAAATGAAACTTTGACATAAGCTTTAGTATTAGTTTTTCGTGTGATATACTGTCAAATGCCTTTGAAAAATCTACAAACAGTGCCACTGCTCTACCTGATTGATTATCTAAATATCATACAAGTCTTGAGTCACAACTGCGATTGCCGTTTCACAAGAACGGTTTGACCTAAACCCGTGTTGATGTATATCTAAACAATCTTTAACATGTGACAGTAATTTGCAATAAAGAAGTCGTTCAAACACTTTAACAAGGAACGGGAAATTAAATATAGCTCTATAGGAAGAAGCGGAGAAACGAGAACCTTTGTTTTTATATAAAGCGATAGCATAAGCCTTCTTAAAACTAGCTGGAACTATTCCAGTGACAAAAATGTTTAAAAACAGAATTCTTAACGGAATGGCTAATATAGATGCAAATTGCTTGTACACTCTTTTAGGAACATTCATCTGAGTTTCTTTCGCTCTGTCTACATAACTGATCGCTTCACAGATTTCTAATTCACTTAATTCACATTGACTACTATCCGTTTCATTTTTTTCATTGGCTAATTCATAATCTGCAGAATATTTTTCTAATAGAGTATTACAGCGTGCAACATCACTAATTGCACTATTCACAATAAACTCACTAGCAAGCATGTTACAAATTGGCAAATCACCTTCAATAATTTTATTGTTGTTATCAATTAATTTTGTTATCTTGGGATTAGACTTTGCCTTGTATTGAATTAACTCATTCATAATGACCCATGCATCAGCTGACGTTTTTACTGTAGCAAGTTTATTATTAAAAAACTCTTTCTTCGCAGACCTAATTGCATTGCTTACTTTGTTTTTGCATTTATTATACTTCACTACATAGGACTCATCAACAAGAGATTTTGCTTTCAATTTATCTCTTTCCTTACACATTTCAACTAAAGTGGGAGTAAACCAAGGTGTGTTCATACCTTTAACGGCACGCCGCCGTAGTGGAGCATGCCTATCAAGCAATCCAATAATCAGACTTTCAAAAATTTCTGGATTACATTGTGGTACACTTGAGGTTTCCAAAAATGACCACTCATATAGTTTTAAATCTTCTTCAAATTTTTTAGGATCAAAATTTTTGAAACTTCTATATTGGATAATTTTTGACATTTCCCTGGGAGATCCTACTTTAATGATTGTGTAAATCATTTTGTGATCAGAGCTTGAGAAATTAATAGATCCACTTTGAAAAAATTTACTAGTATCAGATACATACATGTGGTCTAACAGAGTTTTGGTTATTTGAATATTATTGTTGACTAAACGATTACCTATTCTTGTTGGACCCTTAATTGTTTGAGTGACATTAAACTCTGACGATAAGCTACGTAGCTTTGCTGACTCAGCATTTTTCTTTAAAAGGTCCACATTAAAGTCACCAGTTACAACAAATTCACATTTTTCCAAACGAAGAAAATAAAAAAGATTTTCAAGAAATAAAAAAGCATTATCATTGACTCTGTCAGGTGGAATGTATATAACCGCAACATGAAACGGTTTTTGATATTTGCCAATAATTTTGACAATTGTGCATTCAATTAAGTCAGGAATAAAAAAGGTAGGTTCTGTGATTTGAAAATCATAATTATCACTAACATAAACTAACGTACCTCCACCTTCTTTCACTAATCTATCTTTTCTAATCATGTTATAGGTAGGAATTTGATACATGTTGTCATGAGCACGAGGTTTTAGCTTTGATTCTGTCACTGCGCACAGTATAACATTGGATTCATTTAACAAAAAGTACCTAAGCTCATCATACTTGTTACCTACGCCATTTAAATTTATATGAACAAACTTTTTTCCTTTTGGTAAACATTGTGAGTACTGAACAACTGCAGCTGTATCTTGTGAGATGTCTTGACATTTCTTACGTTGTTCTTGAGAACCTTCAGGAAAAGGAAGCTGACGAAAAATTTCAAGGTTACCAATTTCATGATTATCAGTATTACTTCCAGGAACTGTTATATTATCGGTCTCATTTTCACAAATTATACAAATTCGATTATAGGTTACGTAAACTAGTTTGTTGTTAACAACTCCGGTTGGTCTGATGAAAAGGCCTCTGAGTCCACATTTTGAACAAGGAATCCATTTAAAGTTGTCCTTCCAGTCAGTTGTTTCCATATCCATTATTTGGTATTGTCAAATAACAATAGAAGAATAGCAAAATATTAGAATTCCAATTTTCAAACGTTCTCAGATAAATATAACATCGGTAATCATCATTCAAAGGTTCATTCTTGATTCGTACACCCATCCATAGTTAGCCAGGTCACTTCAGATTTGGGAAATAATTGTTTTAAGGCTTACATTTAAAGGACCGTATTCATATACAGCTCGGTCCCAGCTGATGTAAGTTCGGTGTGCAAACTGCACTGCTGATGCATACATCATCCTTCTGGTGGGGCGAGTCAAGAAGTGCGGTTACAGTTGAGGTAGCTGTTCGTGTAGTGTGATCCAAATTCTGCTTGTTGTGTTTTGAGAATCACTGCTTAAGTCACTGATTCTTAGCAAAAACCAATTTACAGACTATGTTTCTTTACACTAAACGATAGAGCGCACTATAATTTCAATATGACGTGTAAATTATAATTTTTACACGATGATTATTATGTTTAAAAAAAATAAAACGAAAATATTTGTTGGATGCAAGGATAAGTACGTCTTGCTCCTCTGCTATCTATCTCTTTTGAAACATCAAAAGTTTCATTTAAGAATCAAAAGTTTCATTTAAGAATCAAAAGTTTCATCTAAGAATCAAAAGTTTCATTTAAGAATCAAAAGTTTCATCAAAGAATCAAAAGTTTCATTTAAGAATCAAAAGTTTCATCTAAGAAATCAAAAGTTTCATCTAAGAAATCAAAAGTTTCATCTAAGAAATCAAAAGTTTCATCTAAGAAATCAAAAGTTTCATCTAAGAAATACAGTATCGAAGACTAGACGTTATCCATCGCCCCTCTTGAGTCTAATTATTACTTGACTTGAACTAATCAAGTCGTCTCTTGCTAGAGGCAAAACAAGTAATGCTACTACATGAAATAGCATTCAATGTATCTAATAATAGTCAAAATCAAACCATCCGTTGAAGTGGAACAGGATCATTAGTGGGAAATATCGAAAGTATATAACGTTGGCAGGAGATAAAAGGGGCTAGTTGGGAAGTAAAAGGAAAATATTCATAAGTCATGGTGGCATGCTGTATCACATAATACCAACAACTATCACGAAAATTTCCATGAGGTTACGTTGAGTTAACGTTTTAGTCTCAAACCAGTTTTTTTCCTGCTGATCTTCCTAGTATCAACAGAACGAAGAATAAACTTTTCCTTTAGGAAGAAGCGTTCCTGCACATCGACCTATCTTGCTAGACGGAGAGCTGTGGCTACTCATTCTCTCGTTAGAGCTCAAGCTGAAACCACTCAAGTTTCTCAAAATTCTTTTTGATAAAATTTTTTTGAACACCAGAAACTAGTTGAAAGCTTTGAAAATTTATTTTCTACACTTGTTTGAAAGTGAACTTTTTACATAATTAAAACATCAAATTCAGCAAAACTATGGCGGGCTTCCCAAGGTATCTTTCCACTGAAGAAGTGAAGAATATTCTTCTCTCCGAGGAAATGGGGAAAAGAGACAAGTGTTGTCCCGGCTTCATGATTCCGGAAACGTTTTCAATTCAACGTTCAGGTCCAATTCCATGGATACATTTCCACCCAAAGACAAAGCAACCAATAACTTTAATGTGCAAGCATCAGGCGTGTCAGCCGTACGCTGAAGCTCTGTTTATGCTAGTGCGTCTTTTCGCATCAGCAGATATTGATTTATCAGAATGGAGACAACTTTTTCCATCTAGACTCCTTGCTTGGAAGAGAACCGTACCAAAAATGGCAACCAAAGACAGTCTTCCTTTGGATCGCTATTGCTGTGGCTATCTACTTAGCCCAATAGGAAAAAATAGTAAAGATCAAGAAAGGGACAGTCTAGAGCACGGCACCGACATAAACGATACTACTGGTGAAGTTTTTACCCAGACGTGTCCTCACGATAAGTGCGTTCCAGAAACTCCATTCCTGTATGCGCTGTATTCGCTTTTTGCAACCAGCAAAATCACAGGATTCAGCATCTTTGAAAGAAATGAAGATCTCGACCCGCGTTACATCTTGACTCATTACTCATGGACCGCAAGACTTAATGAAGATACAACAGATCAAATAGTCGAACGATTTACAAATCCAGCTCACTGGCCAGCGCAGTTGTATTCAAAATGGGTGGCGGACCTCTTATTTAGTCCAGCAACTTTGGTTGATTTCGTAGTGAAACTTCCTGGTAATCGGAGGATAGTTCCGGAGACAAGACGAAAGAAGCGCATCGTTTTCAGAGAAGAATTTAGCTCAGCGAGCGAATCTGACGAAAATGATTGCGAATATGAGCGAGGAGATGTGAGCTTTCATCTAGAAACCCCTCTCGCAAAAATTCAGAATCCCATGAGCAAATATAAGGGAGTTACAGCGAAGATGGTTTATGGAAAAAACCCAAAAATTGTTCTCAAATCCTCTCACCAGTACTCAAGAGTATACTCTCGGCCTCAGAGTGAGGGTGGTGCATCCATCACAATTCCCATGAGGATAGAGCTTGATATGAAGGAAGATATTCCTGGATTAATTGAGTTTCTTGGCATGTGCACAGCAGAGCTGAAGAGAGAAGAGTTGACAAGAAAAGTGAAAAGAGCACTCAGTGTTGCATCTTTCGATATTTCCAATGCTGACGAGAATATGTTTACTCATCGGCGGGGACTACAAAGCAACGAGAGGCGTAAGCATCGAGAAGAAATCAAAAAGGCAAGAAAATCTACTTCACAAGACGACTTGAATGAGGAGGAAGAAGACACTCCAGCAATCAACAGTACTTATTCTTTGTTTCATTAAGTTACAAAACGAGAAATTTAGATATGACATCAATAAATTCTGGCAGGATCACCAATTCTTGTTATTGACTTACTTCAAATACATGAATTATTTAGATAGCGTCAGTTTGTTTCTGCTGTAAGTAATTTTCTAAGTAATTTTAACAACATCAGCGTTTTATTGTACTTAAGATTTATTTACTTATTTAAGATAATCTCAAGCAACTGTCTTTTGCCAGGAGTTTTGCATTATTTTAAGCATTTTCATTTTGTGTGAGATGCCAATTGTTTTTTAATTGTACTGTATTTTGTTTTTGTAAATGGATGTAGTCTTAAGTAACATTTCACCTACAGATTTAAAGTTTTCCTATAAAAGTTTGGTACTTTGCTTTTTACATAGTTTGTAATTATTCTTATATACTGTGGAATTTAGTAAATGTTGGTACCAAAACCTTCAAACTACACAAAATGTGTTTAATAAATCCGCTTCATATCTATAAAAAATATTCAAAGCGTTTACATTTCATCGCATTTTATTCCATGATATAATATTCATACGCATATTTGTTTTGCAACTACAACCACTAACATAAACTTGTCCAAATATGTCCTGTTTGCAATTATTTTACTGACTAACGATATTATGACGAGAATTATTCTTGTTGTCGCTATTTGATTATAATAACTCACTAACATGAAATATCTTAGAACATTAAAACGTATTTAAACATTACAAGAATAAACATCAATATGCTCCTAAAAATACATTACTTCTCGCATCAGCAAATTCGATCACAAATTATAAACCGCAAAAATCTGATAATTCGCAAAAGTGCTAATCAATGTTGCAATCATTAACCAATAACTAATTAATAATGGAGAACGTACTAACTTGGGTGTGCCACATAGGTCGTATGCGATGCATAGAGTAGGCATGCCTAGAATACAGGCTATAGCCTGTAGCAATTATGCAGATGCATAAATATATAACTAAGTATGCTGAGCATAGACTAGGCTAGCCTAGTTTACAGGTTGTACCTG
Source organism: Sinella curviseta (assembly GCA_004115045.4). Lineage (NCBI taxonomy): Eukaryota > Metazoa > Arthropoda > Collembola > Entomobryomorpha > Entomobryidae > Sinella > Sinella curviseta. The sequence continues at coordinate 62,673,348 of CM023201.3, forward strand.
TAGCGTATAAGTAGTAATATGCAATATGCATAACTATATATCTAATTGTATTATGTTATGCTCTGCATAGACTAGGCTTGCCTATTTAATATATGCAATATGCATAACCTTGTACCAAGGTAACATATGCGATGCATAGTTTAGGCTTGCCTAGATAGTGGCACACCCAAACGGATGTAATTATGCCAAGTTAGTAATTACGTTTTCCATTATTAATTAGTTATTGGTTAATGATT